>CM034151.1:886906870-887614370 GCA_019776745.2 Taxus chinensis
TGTTTATTCAACACCGCCATATTTTGGAGAGTTTGAAGCCTTCTATGTTATTTTTGAGTGAATGTTGCATGATATATTCATTCTAAGATTGACGACTTGGCTTATCTGTTGGTGCATTAATTTATTGGATTAAATCTGCATGTTGTGGCTCATTTTTAAGAGATATTGGAAGGGTTTGAGGTGTTTTATTATTGTTGTTCACTGTTGCTTTTATTCCAGCTATGGCGACTTGCATTGGGTCATATTTTGGCATGTTTTGAAGGTGAATAAGTTAGATCTGCAATCTAATTTGTATTAGTTGTTATTTCAGTGCAAGGGGTTGATATTTTGGGTGTGTCAAAAAGTTAGTAAGAGCTAGAATTAATTTAAATAATTTATTGTAACCCTAGCGACTTGAAATCAGATTTTTGGGGCAGATTTGAAGTGGTTTCGTTACTCAGAAAATTCAGACTCATAGTGCATTGGAAAGGCCTTGGTTTCTAGTTTATTATGCAATTTATTTCATGCAAAAATACCAAGTATTGAAGGAGTTATTAATTTTTTAAGTTTCAGTTGTTCTGGGTGCAATTTTAATTAATTAACTGCTGTTATAAAATCAGATCTGGAAAAGATTAGTTTTCTAATTGGTTTTGTTGGCTAGATTTTTTGCATAGCACAAAACTTAGGCAGTCATGAGATAAATCTCCCTCATTTAACCGGTGAGGCTCCTGTGTCAGATTTGTCAATTTAAGTATGCTAATATCTAAATGGGGTTTTACTTTAACTACTCAGTTCATGAACCATAACTGAACAGTTCTGCAGCAAGTAAGCAGTTGTTTTAAAGAAAGGAAATGTTATAGAAGAAGGTAATTACGTAAACACAGAAGAAATGGGGAAGATGTGCATCCCAATCAGTAGATGGCAGAGCTGATTGCATGCACATAGAAGAATCCAATAGATATAAACACAGAATTTTAAACAAAGGTAGCTCTAGATCTAGATCTAAAATAACACAATTTATTAAAAGATCTAAGATTAAAAGCAAGAAACACAATACACCGTAACACGAAGTTCTCCGGAAATCTGCTCCTATATATTCCTTTGCTTCAAGTGGCTCTCAAAGGTTTCAGCACAAAGTCTAGAACACAAGGATGCTGCTTAAAAATTCTGATCATTAACCCGAAGGTTCTTCCTCTATTTATAGAATGTAGAGGGGAAATTACAAGTTGGAAGCTTTTAGTTGAACTGGCACATGTGGAAGTCGGAGGAAAGAAACAACTGGCAATCTCCATCCTGGAATAACTCTTTGCATAACATGTATGATTTGCAACTGAAAATAGAACCTTCTATTTTGCACATCCGCCACCTATCTCCAAGTAGTTGACTTCTTCAAGTAATAGCTTTTAAACCAATCACTTTAAGTTGTATAATTTAATTGATCGCTCAATAACTTTGTCGGAGGAAAGAAGAAGGAAGAGGAAAGCTGCAGTCTTGTCATTTCTTATGTCTGCATGCAGCTGATTCTTTTGCCTTTGATTCTCACCAAACTGGACCTGGGAGCATTGGATCTAGAAGCAAGTTGGATCTGGAAACAAGCTAGATGCGGCTGGTGTTCATGGAAGCAAGTGACCGTGATTTGCTTAGTGGGTATTGCCTTTGACATGTCTTCATTCTTATCCTTGAAGCTTTTGCAGTTCTTCTCTGATACATGCATCAATGCAATGTTTGCCGTAGATAACTCGTCATCCTTATTTTTAATTGCATATGAGCAATTAAAAATTCTGGAAACACTCCGGATGAATGACAAATTCAATGAAGGCTTCAACTGGAAGATGGGAGCATATGCACAAGATCTTGGAAGGAATTTTCCACGCACTGACTTCTTCACAGGCTGCATTCGAAACAAAAGGATGAAGCCTTTGTGCCGTGAAGCTTTTGCAACTATAGATCTGGATCTGGAATGCATATGGATTTGCATCTTGCATCTGGCTATGGATTTGCATCATGCATCTAGATATGGATCTGCACCTATAACAAACTCTGGCAATTTAGGCTGTGGATGGAAAAGTTCCAGCTCAAATAATTCCACTGCTTTTAATCTGCACGCATGAGTGAAGTTTTTCCTGCACGCATGAATGAAGTCTTAATCCTGTCTTTGGTATCTGATCTATCAATTCAGCAAGAGGTTCCGAGCCTAGATTGTGTCTCCCTATCTGAAAATTTAGCAAGTGATGCATGACTCCGTTGTGCTTTATTTTTCATCTTTCTTCGCCATAGCTTTGTCTATCTTTGTCTGAACAATTCTTTTTCTTCTTATTTGGACTGGAATTCTTCAAAACCGGTGCAAATCTGGATAATCCTTCAGATTCAGAGGAAATATTCAATGTATTGGACATTGATATAAGTTCCTTTTCATTTATTCTAAAGCACCTGTCAATCTAACTCCTGCAATTAATTCAGACAAAGATGGCAACCGGAGCATGATACAAGTGAATTTTAATCACAAAAATCTGCATAATTTAAGCCTGCTGCCCAAAAAATTGACGTTTTATTTGCATGCAAAGCAAACATGAATTTTATGACCCAACTATCACCTGAGCACCTGTATCACTTCTACAAACAATTATGTGGACACAAATCAGCCTTCTTCAAACCATGCGCCAAAACGAGAAGCTTTTAGCATCAAATCCACCTTCCTCTAAGCAAAATCCTTTCTCCAAATGGGACGCACTTTTCCTCTGAGCTGCACTTCTTTACCTGTAAATTAATTAATTCACCCTTATGGCAGCCCATGCTTATATAACCCTCATAATTCTATAATTAATAATTGCCCTTCCTATTCCTGGCAATTAATTAATTAAAAATCATGTTTCTCTCTTTAAAAATAGCATGTTTAAGGACAAGCCATCCAATAAATTAAATTAATTCATTTAAATCATCCACTCTTCATTTCACTTAAGCTTCACAGTGTACTTTGACCATAGCCACTGAAAATAGGAATTTATTTAATCATTTAATACTTTAAAAAGTATTAATTCATTCTCAAAAGGGGCTGCATTAAATAAATTAAATTTATTTAATTTTGAACAATTCTATTTTCTAAATTCCTTTTGTCCACTTCCCTTTGTTGACTTTTCCACAGAAGCCTGGGCACCAAGATTGGGTGAATAAATATTAACAAATGCTTTATTTAATGCATTATTATTCACCCAAGGTGGGTAGCACTTTTTGACAAAGAATTCTATTTTTAAGAATTACATGACAATGGGAATTTTTACCCTGCAAGGCAGCCCCGGAAATCCCATGATCCACTTAAGTGATTTGACTTTGACAATGGGATTATTTATCCTGCATGGCAGGCAATAAAATCCCATGATTTCACTTAAGTCACTTTTCTTTTATTTCACCATAGGAATTTTTACCCTGCAAGGCAGGCAATAAATTCCCACCTGCCTGCTGCCTCTAACTTTCCCACTGCAACTTAAGTGAATTTTATATCATGGGAAAAAGTACCCTGCTAGGCAGGCATAAATTCCCACCTACCTGTTGCTTCTATTTTTCCCATGCAGCTTCAAATCATTTGTTTTCCAAAAATGCGCCCAACCCCGCAGGGGCTTTTTAGTGCACAACTTCGTTTTTTCCCAGTGATCCAAACCTCCGATGGTGACTTCCTCCGGGCATAACGTGCGTATATGTTCTCCAGCTACTCCAGGCCAAGAATCGGGCTTACCCGGCAAAGGAATTGTTCTAGAGAAATTTCATAGAAAACAAAATGGGAAAACACAAAAACACAAAAAATTGCCAAAAGTTACAAATAAAGCCCAGAAACTTATTCCTTAGTTAAAACCCTTTTGGTACATAGGAATAATGACATGTTCGATCATAACAAAGTTTAAACGGAGCACAAATAGTCTCAAACGGGGCTCAAAATAATTAAATACAAATTTCCCGCAGACAAATCCCGACGACAGAATATAACAATTTTGGGCATCTGGGTATTTGGCGTAAAAGGCTAATATGGCTCTTTGGGAATATCCTGACGCAATACAAGAACTTTCAGGCAATAAAAACACAAAACGACCCATTATTTTAAAAGTACGAAAATTTTTCAGATAAGGTAGTCACAGATTTCAAGATGAAATCTGGGGACACCAGGTTCTCCCATCTAACCCACTACCTTGGCTTACTCCAACCCATTTGGGTTGTATTAATGCTGACATTGGGTTATTTGAGGTCAAACTAAAAGGATCTAATCCATCTATGGTCAATTTGAGTTAATTACAGTGCAGATTTAAATAATATCCCAGAAGGGGATATTACACTCCTTGTAACACTCCAATGTCATGCAAAACTCTCCAAAATTATGCAACCACATGTCGGCTACTTGTTTCCATGTGGCACGTTGTTGGTTGCAGAATTTAATCTTTTGAAAACAAGCAACAGTCAAGGGACAGCAGTCCCTCCTCTTTGTGGGAGAGGTTCCCTTATTGAAAGCAAAAAACCATATTTACAATATAAACATTTGTTCAATATTTTAGTGAAGATTTTGATATCTCTGGATGCATTTATAAAAGTTTTTCAATACAGAAGAAAATGGGAAAAGTCAGGACTGATATTCAGAAACAGAAGATAGGAGAGCATTTTCAAACATATAGATAGCACAGAGATATCTTACTCATGCTTGGTAAAATAACAGCATTTAGACCTGTGTTTTAAAAATCGCGATTTATCTAGGGCGATAATCGCGATAAATCGTTTTTCCCATGCAAAACGATTTATCGTTTCATAAATCGCGATTTTTTTTAATGGCGATAAATCGCGATTTCCGGCGCTGGCAAACATGCAAAAATCGCGGAAAATTCATGTGAAAAATCGTGGAAAATCGTTCCATTTCCTCTTGGTCGATCGTTTTTAGTTCTTCTGCGTTTTTTTCAGCGTTTTTTTTGGGCCTGTTTTCTTCTGCGCGAATCGTTTTTTTTACGTTTTCTGAGTTTTTTTTTAGTTTCTACGTTTTTTTCAGCGTTTTTTTTGGCCTGTTTTCGTCTGCGCGAATCGTCTTTTTTCGTTTTCCTGCGTTTTTTTGGCCTTTAGTTCTGCTCGAATCGTTTTTTTCCGTTTTTGGCATTGGTGAAAAAAACGCAAGGAGTAGAAAAAAATTTGCCATTTTTGGAAAGGGTCCAGGAAGATGTAGCAGCAAAAACTTGCATGTGCCATAACTTTTATTTTGTGGCTCCGTTTAAGGTGTCGTTTTCTCGAAAAGTGTATATTTTCTCGAGCTCTATGCATTGATGGCAATATTTTTATTATTTTCATAAAATCCATTTTTGCACATTTTTGGACCAAGCAACTTAACATCATTATAATAATATACTGTACAAACGATTTAACATTTAACATCATAACGATTTAACATTTTACATTTAACATCATTTAACATTATAATAGTATACTGTATACTGTACAGAGTCACTTTCTCGCATCATTTAACATTGTTTTTACATTTAATTTAAGTATATTTTATGAATTTAAATGTTTTTAAAAGTAGCGATAAAAGTTGCCGATTAATGCCGATTTTTTTGCCTATTTTTTGCCGATTCCCGATTTTTGATTCAAAATTTGGCCTACCGATTAATCCCGATTTACGACTATGATTTAGACTATGCATATGAAACACAAGACATGCATGTATTAGACACAAAGTTCCAAATACACTTATCAACTGAAAGACACAAAGTTCTTGCTTCAAATACATATAGCCTTATATGAATCAGACAAAGAATAGAAAGAGAAGAAGCATGAGAGAGGGTGAAATTTCTTCTGTATTGAGTATTTCAATGTTCTCTTTTTACATCTGGATATCAAAAATGTCGATCCTTTACAATGATGAGAAGAGTGCTTTAAATAACCTCAAGAAACGGTTACAAAGAGCCTTTTTAGTTTCCTTTCTCTAAATCCCAAAAGCTAATATCTAATTAAATATTACAAATTCAATTTATCCCTTGCTTACATAACACATGATTTTAAAGGGATAAAGACACCTTAACTAGATATTCTACAATAAGAAAGGAAAATAAGAATTAGGAAGTCGAGACACTAGTGGAAGCACTTGTAGTCCCCTTTTCCTTTAGTATTTGATTTCTGAATCGCTTCAATGATGCAGCTATGTCCATTCCTCGAGGAATTGTTGTATTGGAAGTGGCATGAGTCCAACTTCCCAAAAACTTCTCCATGTCCTTCTCGAACTCTGCATTCTCCAAGAACTCTTTGTTAGCATCTGTGATGGCAGCCTGTAGTGTGCAAATTTCTTTCATTTTCTCCTTAGAGATGGTGTCCTGCTTGAATAGATTTTCTTTAACAAAAGTCTTGAATTGGGATTTGATCTCCTGAATAGTGAATTTATCACTTGAATTCTCTTTGAAGATGTAATGTCCCCTTTTCCCAATCAAAGACCTTTGGCCCATTTCGTCAACCCGACGGCCAAAGGAAAAATATAAGGGTGACTTACATCACAATAAGTTATTACAAAGTGCAAAAACTATTCACACACTCCTCCATAAAGCTTCATAAGAGTTTCAGTATTTTCCAGCAACAGTTAAGGAGTTTTTGCAATAAAGGATTGAAGAATTCATCGCAGCAGTGTCATTGTAATTTCTGTATATGGAGCGACTATGTCATTGTATTTTTTGCACTTTGTAATAACTTATTGTGACTTAAGTCACCCTTAATTTTTCCTTTGGCCGTCGGGTTGACGAAATGGGCCAAAGGTCTTCAATTGGGAAAAGGGGACATTATAAAAGATTTGGCAATGTATATTCTAGATATGACACAAGCTTTAAAAGTTTCTCCTTTCTACAGCATATTCCTGAGTTCTCTAATGGCTTCTTCCAGAAATTTGATTTTCCAGTCAATGTCAAAGACCCACTGTTTGGACAGATTCTGTTTAACATCATCAAAAACCTTATTAGCCAAAAGGACCTACACATTTGTCTCACTCATCAATTTGAGATCTTGAATGCACTCACTCCATAATTTCAACTCTCTATCTAAACCACTGAGTGTTGTAGAGAGCTTCAATTGAATCTTGGCAATTTTCTCATATGCCTTGAATGCCTCTTCAATAAAATTCAGGCCTATGATTATTAAATCATCAACCATAGCTTCCATTGTTTTACCATAAGTAGCATGCTTATGGATGTCTTTAATGGTTTGAACTTCATCAGTGGACAAGATAGCAGGAGGTGGGATGGAAGCTAGGGAGTGGGATCAAGAACCTTATCTTCTGCCAATAAGGATTTGATGAAACTAGATAGAATTTAGTTATGCTCCTCCAACTGCTCTTGTGTTTGCTTCCCCTTCTCAACTCTTTCAATCACCCTAGACACAGTCTCCCTCAAATTATGTACTTCATTTTCTAGGGTTGATTCTCCAAGGGGAATTCTTGTCAACTCCAGATCACCCATTGATAGGTCCTTTTCATCTTTATCAAACTTGGGTTTGCAATTTCCATGAACTATTGACCTTGAGAGTTTGAGACCAACCTTGATGTGACTTTGGCATTTTTAGCCAGAGGGGAAGGAGTAGTACCTAGAAGAACTGCCACTGCATCAAACTTGGGAACAACAACACTTGAAGTAGCCTTTCTCTTCTTGCTTTCCAGTAATGGTTGTACCTCAGGTAAATGAGGAACTAGAAGTGGAAGGAACAATGGGCCCAAGTGTAGAGGCACTCATAGCACTCAGAGTTTGCACAACAAGCCACCTCTAACACAGAGGTATCAGTTTGAGTGGAGTCAGGAGCTTCCTTGGCAGATATTTCTACAGACTCTGAAACCATTTCCTTTGACTGATCTTCCATCATAATGCTTGCTTCAGGTGTATTCTCTTTAGGATTTTCTTGCTCTTTTTCTTGATTGTCATCGTTATCATCCAAATCCACAATTGTTTCCTTTGCTTCAGCTTGTTTAGGAGAAGGTTCACTTTCTTGAATAACATCAGCTGCCTTATCTTCTTTCTTGATTTTCCCTTTTTTGGTATACACTAGAGTTGAGGATTCTGGAGGAGAAGGGACAGATTGCTCAACTGTCTCAGGAGCTAACACAGGTATTTCCTTCTGAGGAGTAGGGGTATCTTGGGAAGTAGACCTAGATTTCCTTTCCCTGAATCCCTTCATTTTCCTATCAAACCAAAGTCTAGTTCTCACTAGGACAGGATTATTTAGCTCCTTCAAATCATCTCTCTCCTTGACAAACCAATCAATGGTTTCAATAGGAGTATGTTTGATTGATCTTTCATACTCAAGAGACTATAGCTCTTCATCATCATCCTCCAATCCTTCAGGGACATCAAATATACCAAAATCAATGATCTATTGTAGAGATAACCTCCCATAGTACCTCCTCCTGGCTTCATAATCATCAGAACAATCTGCCCAATAGTCTTCAATATCAGGAAGATGTTGATAACCCATTCTGAAATTGGAGGAAATGAACTCCTTAATGTCAAAGCAAGTTTTGGGCTTATAGTAATGAAGAGTGAAAGGAGCAATTGTTCTATCAACATTCTGAGCATCTAAGGTAGAAGTGTAATTACCTAGTGTGATTGGGAATTGAATACTTGCAATCTTCTTGTCCCTACAAGTTCTATGCAACTTGTCTAATTGTCTGCAGATTTCTACTAAAGTCATCTTATCACTGCAATACATGGGAAGTTTCAAGGGTTGTCCCTCAAATCCAGCCAATCTTATATATGAAAGGAGCAATTGTTCTATCAACATTCTGAGCATCTAGGGTAGTCCTACAAGTGTAATTACCTAGTGTGATTGGGAATTGAATACCTGCAATCTTCTTGTCCCTACAAGTTCTATGCAACTTGTCTAATTGTCTGCAGATTTCTACTAAAGCCATCTTATCACTGCAATACATGGGAAGTTTCAAGGGTTGTCCCTCAAATCCAGCCAATCTTATATATGAAAACTTCCTGAATTGGGTGAAGAAGCTACCATAGACACTGATCAATTGTTTTGCCTCATCTGAAAATCTTTTAGTAGTATCTCCTTCTAGCAGCCTGACAATATACATAGTGAATGCATCATTCACCCTCCTAAAGTGATGATTACTGATCTTCAGGGTCAACTATGACTGATACATATAAATGGGGGCATCCTTCTTGTCATCCACAGGGGAGAAACCCAACCACTCTCTATAAGCTGCAATGGAGTACATCAGATAAGAGGTCATGTAGAAGGTTTGGGTTCTCTGAACATTTGATAATTGCTCAGTCAAGCTATCACAAATGATTCCTGCCCAATTTAAATTATGCTTACCCTCACATATGATATTGATGTAGGGGCACATCCAATAGTGAAACTCATTGGTGGTGGGCATTCCTGCTATCCTGGCCAACAGAGTGATGACGTCTGACAATTCTTCATGGAAATCAACTCTGAACATTGTCTTAGGTAGCCTTGAGGCTCCTTTCTTAGGGTTCTTGAACCAAGACTTGGCAACTCTGCTTTTGTATTTTTCATTGTCTTGATCAAAAAGAGTTTGGGTTTGATCCTTGGTGAGAGTATTTGAATTTTTGACCATGGGAATTCTGAGGGCAATACGAATGCAATCTTCATCAAGTCATGCCACCACCTGACCTTGAGGATCAACGATTTCTTTTGTATCAGGATCAAAACAAGAGCTACAAGCAAGAATTGTATCGGCACACTGGACTGAAATGGGAAAACCCCCTGCCTTTGCAATCCCATTATCTTTAATCAACTGAGCCATAGGAGTAGGGTTTTGACAATTGATTCGTGCCCAGAATTCTTCCAAGTCCAGGTGTTGTGCTTCACTATCGCCAATGTTTGGTACAACCGTCTCCAAGGAAGACAAGTGTTCATGACCTTTAAAATTGATCTTCATCTTGCGGCCAGAGCAGAAGATTACTTGTGAGAAAAGATTCCTTAGTTCCTTGATCAGCACCTTGACGTTTCACAACTTCTTTTTGCACCTGCAGATTTGAAAACAATGGAACAGGACTCGACCACGGCTAGAAATGGCGAAGGAGAGAGAACACGAATGGTCAATAGCAATTTGCAAGTGAGGTGGTGAAAATGATTGATTACCCAAGTATTTATAAGCATTTAAACCCAAGTAAGTCGGCGGGGTAAAATAAATGAGGCAATTAATACTTATACCGACCTTGAAACAATGGAAATTGGGTAAGGCAGAACAAAAGAGCACAACTGTCCCATGGGACATTGGGACAGCTGGGACGTGCAAAGCCAAAAAAACCGATTTGCGGCAAAAGTGGAAAAATTTGGCACAATTGTCCCAAGGGACATCGGGACAGTTGGGACGCGCAAAGCCGAAATACCCACGAGGAATAGAAATCGGCAAAGGCGGGTTTGCGGGAAATGGAGGTCAAGTGGCACTTGGGACACGCGGGACAGAAAAAGCCGAAACACCCGCAACATATGAAAATTGGATAAGTCGGAAGTATTTGACACAGGCCACACTTGGGACATTGGGACAGCTAGGACGCGCAAAGCCGAAATAGCCGACTACAAAGGAAAAAAGCAAGACCAATCGAAAAAAGTGGAAAATCGGGGAACAGACGGCCTGGATGAACTTGGGACATGAGGGGCAAAAAAAGCCGAAATACCCACAAAAGACTGAAAAAGCCTCAAAACTCAAAATTTCAAAAAATGACTAACTGTTTAGAACTAGATTTGTTTCTTAGGAGACTTCTACAAGGGTATTTAGAGTCACCAAACCCGAAAAAATCTCAAGAATAGAGAAGAAAATTTGCAAATCTTGGGAAGGTGACAACACACGCCAAGGGGCACCCTTTGTGTGCCATGTCAGAGCACCTATCACCATACGGAACCAATGGAAGTATAGCTACCACACCTACAAAAATATCAATCATCGCTCGTGCACAAGGTAAACCATTCTTGTAACCATCCTCTTTTGTAATTGTCATCTATTTCAGCTGCTTTCTTGTAATGTTGTAGACTTTAAAAGAGACAAAACAAATGAACATGATCACCTCTCTTACATGTTAGCATGCCCTAAATATCTAACATTTGTTGATCATTGTAATCACATTCTAGTGTAGGAAAATCAGTTGAAAGTAACTTACCCGTTTCTAACCACAAGAATCTTCATTCTCAGCCTTATTGAACATTGTAATCCAATGTAGTCTACCATATTCTTTATCATTGAATATAAGTTCACTATTTTACAAATCTATTTTGCTTGAAAACAATGTTAAAGGTATGCATGTGGGCAGGTACCGAGTGGAAAACTAAGATATCAAGATCTGACTTTGATTCGGTTTGCGAGTCATCTGTGTTTGGTTATTAGACTTTGTGTCTTCCTATGTAAGTCCGCAACGAGTTTATTTAACTCATCTAGAGATTCGGACTACTCTGCGTTAGGGCTTGGTACTAAAAAATACTTTTTAAATTCCTAGCCATCTTCACGTTTGTCCTACTGGGTGAAACATGTAGTTTTCATTTACTCTGCTAGCAATTTCAACTAGAACTCTGATAATGACTTCAGAAAGATCTCGAGATGGGTCTGTGTCATGGAAAGGAGAGGCAACTTAACCATCATTCAAAGATGCTTTGCATGGTGAATCAAGACTCCAGATGTCGGGACGTAATTGGCAAAAAAAAACCCTGAGGATGCTCAAAATTGATCCTCAAAAAAATGCAAATGGATGCATGAAAGCAGCAGATGGTCTACCGGTAGTACGACTTCAAAAATCAAATGTGCAAGGAGGGATTGATGAACTGGAGAACCATGGTTTGATAGTTTAGTTTTCTAGGTTTCCACCCTTCATTGGTTGTGTTAAGAGATTGGACCAGGAAGTTCTGGCATACAAAAGGGGAATTTACAATCTCTGTTTATCCAGATGGAGATATTCTAATATTCTTCGCCTCAGCAGAAGAATTCATTTTCCAAGGGGGGCCATGGTTTTTTGGATGGGCGAGCCTTTTTATGAAACCCTGGCACCCAATGTTTAAAGCAAATGAGGAAATGTCCGTCAGTGGCTCTAGTATGGGTTAGGATTTTTGGACTCCCGGCAGACTACTGGAAAAACAATGTCTTCACTGCGATTGGTAACACTCTAGGGCACATATATGATGACTGCAAAGTCTTCAATACAACTAGAACAAATGATCTATGCACGCATTTGTGTGTTGATGGATCTTAATCTATGTTGCCAGGAAACGGAAACGGAAACGGGTACGAAACGCGGAAACGGCAATTTTCAAAAAACCTTGGATACGAAACGTCGACGGAAACGTCCGTACAATATATTATTAAAAAAAAATATATATATATATATATATATGCATAGTACTCATTTTATAATTGTAGACCATAAGAGATAATTGATAAAGCACTCAAAATATTTTGAATTCATTGAAATTTGAACTTCTAAGTTCTAAAGAGTCATCATTCAACATGGTTACAATTTCAATGATTCACATATACATAATAATAATCTAGATTCTAGAATATATCATCTAGATTTCCTCATAGTCATAATCATCTCCATGAACACCACTAGCACCGACATTTCCACTCCCACTAGCTCCACTCTCCCTCCCTTCTGCAAAAGATCCCGATTCTTCTTCATCAATACCAAGCAGTGAAAGTTGGCTAAGAGTTGCAGCAGAAGCATCAAAGTCGCTAGTCTCAGGATCAATATCCCAAAGTTTGTTGGGACCTCTAACATAGGCTTCACTCTTGTGTGATAGAATGCGCAAATTGGAATGCACATACACTAAATCCTCGGCCTTCTTGGATGCTAACTTGTTCCGTTTGGCTGAGTGGATGAAGGAATATGTACTCCAATTCCGTTCTGCTGAGGAATTGCTAGCCACCTGTTACAAAAAAGAAGTTAGAAATTTTCAATTAGTAATACTATAATATTAATTTACTAAGAAGTAAGAACATACATTTTTAATTAATAAACAAACTTTTGATTTCATTTTAATATTTGATACCTGTGAAAGGATTTTAATGGCAACAGGTCGCAGCCACTTGGCATCATGGCCATGTGCACACCACCACATGCATGGGGTCATCTTGTACCTGTCAAGTGCTGCATCTATTTCACCCATGCTACTATTAGATGAAGAGACAAAGAGCGTCATTTCACAGCGGACTGTACTAGTTACATCTGGATCAGGAAAAAGCCTCCGGAATGCTGCCTTAGCTCCACTTGCAACTTCATGGTCATCATATGGTTTTTGCCTACCATGTAGTGCAAGTATTTCACTGCTATAAAATTTGGGATTCAGGGCATAGGCTAGGAGATGCAATGGGGTGGTCATTTTATTCCACCTTCTCATGATCACGTTCTTAACTTCACTGTAGAATTTTTCTTCAGGATCCTGCTCTTTTTGTTGTATGATGTCTCTAATTTTTTCAAGCATAGAGTCAATGCCATCATAGATCTCCCCTATGCAAGCATTATCCGTGTCTGCATATCTAATCATAGATAAAATAGGCTCAGTAAAACTAAGCAAGTATGCAACCTTTGCCCACCAAATATCATCAAGTATCACTGATTTTATTTTGATGGCTCTTTCTGTGTTTGATTGCCTCCACACAGACCAAACATCATCAATCACCATAAGCCTTAAGGCTTGCTTTACCTTCACAAGTCGTCTCAAGACGAGCGTGTGAGAGGCAAATCTTGTTTCAGCAACCTATTAAAATAAATTAAAGCAAGTTAATTAAAAAAAAAAATTAAAAGGAATTCAATTGATGATTTGATATTTCATAAAAAGTTAGCAAATAAAAATTAGAAACTAGGAAATTGTTTGGTTACCTTCAGCAACTCCAATGTCGAGAACCTCCTAAAGATAGCCTGGGACATATGATGATTTGTGATAAACATTTGGATCTCATTTGCCTCTGTATAAACTTCCTCAATCCATGGTATTTTTCCAATCTTCTGCAGCATCAAATTCAAGGAGTGTACTGCACAAGGTGTCCAAAAAATGTGCTCATATCTCCCCTCAACAATCAGCCCTGCTGCTCTACAATTTTTGGCATTGTCCGTGATGACTTGGACAACGCTTAGCAGGGCCCACTGACTCAATAGCCTCAATCAAAATATTAGCAATAAATTGAGCATCTTTCACTTCACCCTCACAATCAACAGCCCTTAAGAACATTGCCCCTTTAGGGCACACTGCAACAATGTTGATTAGGGGTCTATTTCGGGCATCTTTCCATCCATCTGAAATGATAGATACCCCTGAGTCCTTCCATGAGTCCCTAATTGGCTGCAAAGAAGTATGTACATGGGCCACTTCTTTCGCCAACAATGTGGTTCTGACCTTCTCATAACTAGGGCTTTTATACCCTTTTGGTGCATCATTAATACCTCTCACCATTTGTTGCCAATAAGGTGAGCGCAACACATTGAAGGGCAGCCCACATGCATAAATGCATCGAGCAACCAACTCATCAGCAACATCCCTTTTCTCATTTGCAAATGCTTGCTCTAATGGGCCTTTGGAAATTCTCTTTCGTGACAAAGTCACTCTCCCTCTGTTGGAGTTTCAACTGCAACTTGGATAAAAGGATGGCTTGATGGGTTGGGTGGTTTTTGTGAACCCCTATTTTGCAAAGGAGCTGTTTTAAATCTAGCTCTTGAAGCTTCCATATCAGCGTCCTCTTGCTCTTTCATATATGCCAATATATGTTTATGTTCAACCTTGCCACATTTTCTAATCCCCGTTCCTGATTTCCCCATTAAATGAGCTTTGAGTCGGGTATAAGAGGATTTGTATTGTATATTGCAATGATTGCATACCCAAACCCGAGAGCCACCGCCAACAAGGTTCTCCACAATTTGCACATGTCTCCAAAGAGGAGCTCTAGGATCCACACCCCCACTTTGGCTTTCTTCCCCTTCCCCATGCCCTCCCACTGAAGCTGAACTAGATGCCATTGAATCAAACCTTCATTGAAAAATAAAAACATAAACTTAGATAACAATATTGAATAAATTATTAAATAGAACCACACCCTACATATCCTATTCTGCTTTTGATCACCAAGTTCACCGTTCAGGCGCGAGGTGAGAGCATACACAGAGTTCGGATTTTTTAATTTAAAAAAAACAAAATAAACTTTTTTTAAAAAACAAAAAAGAATTAAATTTAAAAATCCCTACACATCCTATTCTGCTTTTGATCACCAAGGTCACCGTTCAGGCGCGAGGTGAGAGCATACACAGAGTTCGGATTTTTTAATTTAAAAAAAATAAAATAAACTTTTTTTAAAAAACAAAAAAGAATTAAATTAAAAATCCCCTACACATCCTATTCTGCTTTTGATCACCAAGGTCACCGTTCAGGCGCGAGGTGAGAGCATACACAGAGTTCGGATTTTTTAATTTAAAAAAACAAAATAAACTTTTTTAAAAAAATAAAAAAGAATTAAATTTAAAAACCCTACACATCCTATTCTGTTTTTGATCACCAAGGTCACCGTATAGGTGCGAGGTGAGAGCATACACAGAGTTTGGATGATATTTATAATTTAAAAAAAGAATATATGTTTTTTATTTTAACACGCAAAGAAAAAGTTACATTTTTTTATTTTTTTAAGCATAGAGTTTTAAAATTACTAAATTAAATATACATATTGACATCATGATCAATGATCACGAATGATGTGTGCATAATGCACACATCATTCGTGATCATTGATCACATTAACATTTTCTTTAGCCAAATAAAAAAAAAACTTGAAAAATACCTGGTTTTTCCTCCTTGAAGTCAATCCCACCTTCCAAATCCGATTCGAAATTCCTCCTTGAAGCTGCTCCTTGATGTCTCTTTGCTCTTAACAATGCTAAACTCCTCCTTCAAGCTGCTCCTTGATGTCTCTTTGCTCTTCACAATGCAAACTGTATTCAGCAAGAGAAAAATGAGAGTGTGATTTAGAATGGACCCAAGAGGTCATTATATAACTTTTTGGAAGTGTGTTTTGCAAGCTACAGCCGCGTTAGGGTTTCAAGGCATTTAATGCAAAGTATTTTTACCTTTATGAACCGTATTTTCGTTTTTTTAAACTGTATTTTCGTTTTTTAAAACTGTATTTTCGTTTTTTTTTTTTGCCAGGCGCCGGAAACGCGGAAGGCGTTTCCGGAAATGCCTTCCGCGTTTCCGTCGCGTTTCCCCCCTCCGAAACGTTTCTGAAACGTTTCTACGCCGAAACGTAGACCCTGCCCGCGTTTCCTGGTAACGTAGATCTTAATCAACCCTTGCCAACAAAATTTCTCTCCGGGTGGAGGAGGATCAATGGGAGCAAGTAGTGGACTATGAAAGCATCCCCTTCCACTGTCTGCTTTGTCATGAATATGGGCATTTGCTAAAAGATTGTCTACTTAAAGGCCCAGAACCTCCCGTGGAAGAGAGGACCCAAGATGATTTCAATATCCCAAAGAAAACAAAAACAGCACGTAAGTTTGTTCTAGGCAATGAGGATGGGAGCCATGGTAATAGGTTTGCTAGTCTTCAACAGGAAAACAAAAACCAAGATAATGAGAACATCATGGAGTCCCAAGTTCCAGAAACAAAAATGGCCAAAATAGATACACTGGTTGTTCAGACTATAATTGAAGAGCAAAATCAGATTATTATTTTTCAGACCCCACATAAGCAGGAGGAAGTCCGTGCCACAATGAAAAGTTATCAACGTAAAACTAAGTTTCATGAATAGATGGAGGACAAAAGACATCAAGTAGGTGAAACTGAAAGCAAGGAACAACCGCTAATGTTGATGGCCAATCCTATGAAACACCGCATTCGGATCTCTCTCTAGGCAGAGTGCTGGAAAAAGGTAAAAAGCTGAAGATGGATACAAATATTAAGGTTGGGTGCAAATCAAATCAGTCCAACCTCTTCAAAGAAGGTCAGAAATTCAGTAATACAGGTACAGTCAAGGACTTGTCCCAAATCTTTGCTCAAACTTCCCAATGAAAGTGATCACATGGAACATAAGGGGATTGAAAGGAAGCCCCTCTAAGATTCTGGAACTGAAAAGAATGATTCAAACTCATCATCCTCTTATGTTATTTATTCAAGAAACTAAGGCATCCATAGAGCTTATGAATGTTTTATCAGAGAGGATCTGGTTTAAAGCTCAGTCATTATCCCTCGGCTCTCAAGGAGCCTTTGGAGCAGTAATGTGCCTATGGGATCCAGCAATGATCACAGTGTTAAGCTCATGTGCCTACAAAGGTGTTCTCCTTTTTGCAGACTTACTCTCGGATGGATGATCAGCAGCTTCTATTTATTAATGTTTATGCTCCTAATTCTCTGGAGGAAAAGTTGATCCAATGGCAACGGATAGATTCTATGGTGGTTGCTTATTGAGATATTCCGGTCATCCTTGGCATAGATTTCAATACCATCCTCAACTTACAGGAAAAACAGGGAGGTATCTCACACCTAGATGCTAGTTCATCAAATATGGCTAGATATATTCAATTTCTCAATTTAGTAGATGTTCAAATGAATAATGTGACATGGTCCAATAAAGACAAGGACCATAATGCATTCTGGAATGTCTAGATCAATTCTTACCATCTCAAGATTGGTGGCTAAAAGAATATATTCCCAAGGATTAGGTTCTAAATAATATTGGC
Source organism: Taxus chinensis (assembly GCA_019776745.2). NCBI lineage: Eukaryota > Viridiplantae > Streptophyta > Pinopsida > Cupressales > Taxaceae > Taxus > Taxus chinensis. The sequence continues at coordinate 886,924,528 of CM034151.1, forward strand.
TCTGATCTAGGTAGCCGGTACGGCCCCTAAGGGCTGCAGGTTCGGGTCCGGTTCGGCGCGGGTACGGGGTCCGGGTCCGGTTCGGCGCGGGTACAGGCAGGGTTCTCCATGCAGGCCCCGGGTACATATTTTTGCCTATTGTGTTTGGTAGATTCGACTATCTTTTCGCATATGGCAAAAGATTCACTTGCGGAAATAGTCAGTGTATTAGTGACTCATTCGCACTACTCCATGTGAATCTGACTGAAATTGCCACAAGTTTTAGTCCTAATGTGCCCTAGTGACTGTATTTTCATGCTTCTTATACCTGTGCGCTAAAGGATTCGCGAATGTATTTCTGTTTGAATCTTCGTGTAGATCAAAGGCATTTTTGCACTTTCGATCTTTTCAATGTATTCCCCTTTGACACCTTCAATCTCTACTCCTTTGATGCCTTCAATGATTGCTCCTTAAATGAGTTCCGAATTTGAAAGACGAGTCTCCTTTGATGAATTCCGAATTTGAAAGACATGCCCTCTAATCTTGAGCCCCTTTGAGCGTTAATGGCTTTGATACCAATGTTATAAGATGTGAACATAGAAATAATGAAAAGGAATCGGAATTGTAATATCCCCTTTTCCAGGACATTATTAAATAGCTAGGTAGTGGGTAATATTTTATATGTATATTGTACTGCCGTACCCAAGTGCCGTACCCGGGCCTCCAAAAAAATTGCCGTACCAATGTACCGGATCCCCGTACCCGTACCCGAACCGTACCCACGTACCGGCTACCTAGGCTCTGATCATTGGCCAGTATGTTTAGAAATGGGTAAATCAGTGCCATGTTCTGCCTCTTTTAGATTTTAACTGATGTGACTAGGGAATGAAAATATAGCTCATCTAGTTCAACAATGGTGGGTAGAAGATAAGCCCAAGTATGGAACACACATGTATTCCTTTGCCAAACATTTGAGATATCTCAAGATAAAGTTAAAAAACTGGAACTGGAAAGAATTTGGAGATGTCAAGGAAAAGCAAAAACAAATTTTGACACAGCTGGAAGAACTCAATGAGACCCTTCGACTTTCTGGAAATAATGCTAGCTTGCATTAAAAAGAACTCAGATTGAAAGTGGCTATTCATGAATGGGAAACTCGAGAAGAAATCATGTGGAGGCAAAAGTCTAGAATTCAATGATTAAAAGAAGGCGGTAAAATTACGGCATTCTTTCACACATCCTTCCTCACTAGACAAATGCACAATCACGTTTCTGCTCTAAATAAGGAAAATGGGCAGAAGGAATCTTCTATGCAAGGTATGCAACAAATTGCTACACACTATTTCCATCAATTATTTACTGAACAACCGCTGGATGAGATGGCTCAACAGACAGTATTAGATAATCTTCCTAGGCTTATCTCGCATCAGGATAATGAACATTTAACCATGCCAGTCATGGAAAATGAATTGAAGAATGTGGTGTTCAGTATGAAAAAAGGAAAAACTCTAGGACCAGATAGCTTTCCAATTGAATTCTATCAAACATTTTGGGACATTATTAAAGGTGAGCTCCTGAAAGTGATGGAAGAGGTCAGGACAGCAAAGACAATGCTCAGAGAAATGCAATGCAAGCAAGAGGGAGTCAAAATGTGCTCCAACATTCAAAAGAAACAAGCGGCTACAACCTAAAAGTTAGAAGAACAAGTCCTTAGTGACATTTTCAGAATGCAAGGCTTGCTTTTTTGGCTTTGGTTTGGTCAACAACCATAACATAGGCCACAAGTCAGGCTACAACCTCACTATCACATTATAAATTTCAATTTTCCAAAGAATAGGCAGGTTTAAGGAAAAAGTTGTAAAGTCAAGTTGATTATCTCCAACTGCTACGTATAGAGGATCTGCTAGCAATATTAATTTTGTTTATAATGAGACCCAATTTACTTGATAAATTAAGTCATAGAGCCCCTGTCATTGACTGTAGTTAACTCTATTTTGTTAAGATGGCCTTCAGTTCCCTTGGTAATGGAGAAGGTCATAAATACGATAAAAGGAAAGGTGTTAAATGGAAGCCCCTCAGTATTGGCTTTGTAAAACTAGACTTCGACGGAGCCTCCATGAACCAGGGCCATGGCAGGTGGCATTCTCTGATTCCCCTAGGCACATGTACTGTACTATATAGTTACTCAGTTAAGTTGGGCTTGGATGCTAACAACAGGGCAAAATACATAGGCCTGGTGGAAGGCGTTAAACTTGTGATCTTGCTCAGCGTCTCCCGACTTGTGGTTGAAGAAGATTCACAAGTGATCGTTGGTGCTATAGCTAGAGGACTTTGTTCAGATTAAAAGATCAATTCCATTCTCAAAGAAGGTGGACAACTCGCAGATCACTCAACTCGTGTCTCTTCCTCTCACATCTACAAAGAAGGTAATTGGGAAGCTGACTGAGTCACAAACCTCGGCATCGTCTCAATTCACACCATTTCCTCTCTTCTTCCGTCAACCTAGCCTTGTCAAAAAGATATTGTCTTCAGTGACACAGGTGTCTTATAATCATTATTTTCGCCACTAATTCTCATCATCTCATCGACCCCTTGATGACAGGTAGTGAGCCCTTCCATGACATTGTACACCTTGATTATTATCTTCCCTTTTAATAAGAACTTGTTTCTCACAAAGCATTCTGTTTCTGTTTTTCATCTTTCCCTCCTCCATTGCCACAGTCTCTCGGCTCTACCCTAGATTCTACTCTTCTGTACCAATGCCAGATGGAACCAATTCAGTGGTTACCACCTTATCCCTTCCCTTTGCATTCCCTGCATGCAATCTTAACATGGAAGGAAAGGGATCCTCTCACACCCATGAGGCGTTGCAAACAGCATTTCTCAAACGTTTCAACAGAGCAGTGAAAAACCCATTGGTCTTCCTTCACCTCCATCATCCGTGTTCTTTTTCAAAAGAGAGATGGGAGAGCTGCTCGCTTGGTTGTGGCAGAGGACCCTAACACTCTGCTCAAGGCTCAGAAGCTCACCTTTGACATGGAGTTGTAGGTTTGAAAGAGTGCTGCAGAAGAGATGTACAACTTTATTGGGTAGAACATTGCTCTAACATCCCCAAATGTTCCAAATCCTCAAATGCCCGACCCAAGCCTGCTGCCCAGCATTTGGATTCAGGATTTGCAAAAGCACAGACACCCTACCTCTTTATACGCTGATCTGGGGAAAGGACAGGAGTTCCTACTGCTTGAAAAAATGCTACATCTTGAGGAAAAGGCTGGTCCCAACAGCAACAATGGCAGCGTTTAGCTCTATTGCTTCTTCAGCTGGTTTGGTCTGCTTCATTTTGCCTATTTTCAATTGATTTTGTATCTATGTTAGTCTAGCTTTAGATGTTCATGTCATTATCTTCTCTTATTTAGGTAGAGAGATGTAGTTAAATCCTTGTAGGTCCAAGTTATCGGAGCTTTGATCTCTTTTTTCTGTGCTGTTCTGCTATTAATCTGGTCCTTGCTGATGATAATGGGGCTCAATTTTCTAGTTCGGGCTTTCTCTGTAATAATATATACTGATGTGAAGTTTGAACTGGTGACTTATGTAATCTTTTATGTTATCAATGAAGGGTGAGCGACCCACACGACCTCCATTAACATGACAAAAAATATGGTGGAGTTCAGTTTATATGGAAATCTATTACTAGCCCCTTTCTAATAAATGTTGAGTTCTTCTGTGAAAATACAATAGAATAACCTATCCCAAGTACCACTGGATGGGTGGTTTTACCTGAAACTTGTATCGCAGTCCATTCATGAAGAGATTTTCAATACCCTCTTCATATAGATGTGGGAGCAGAAGCAGTAATTGAACCACCTTTGCTTGCTAAACACTAAATAAGTAAATATATAAACCGTTATAAAGAAAGGACAACAAACTCCAACCGTTAACCATTGATATTGGTGCTGTCCCCTGCATTTATAGAGCTATTTGCCCCATAGAAAGTATTTCCATTCAAATCTAATAGAGAATCCAGAGGGCATACTTTGGTTTATATAAAATATCTTCTTAAATTTTGATGCTCAGACACTGCCATGATTTTTTTATTGGTAGCTTACCTCTTTTTTAACCATGGCAGAGCAAACCTTCAGCTAAGATGCCTTGGATGTCTATTCCAGCAAATTCACCTACAACTTCAACTCGGCCTTGTTAGTTGAGAGGTAAGCAAGTGCAAACCCCCCACCAGAATAAGGTAGCTAATAGCTACAGTGAACATATGGCGACAAGTTACACAAATTTGCACACTAAAATGCCTTTTCGGGATTTGAACATGGCTCTTGGCAGAGCCTGATTGATATTACTACTTGACCTAATCCCAATTGACTAAATACTGGCATAATTAAATTAAATAACTCTTTCCAAGGGGCTGTGGTGTAATAAGAATGTGGTACACTCGTAAGAGCTTGAACCAAGTAAGGTGGCCCGTAACTCCCTAGAGGCGATATGCGACACAATTTTGCACATTAACATCTTTAGGGGATTTCAAATAGCAATAAAAGTCCCATTGATTTTAACCCTTGAGCTGATCCCAAGTGACCAAATATCGCCTTCATTAGAGCACAAACCTTTGTCCAAAGGGTTGTGGTGTAATGAAAATGGGTACACTCGTAAGAGTTTGAACTAAGTACAAACATCCACCGCTCCCCCGCAATAAGGCGGCCCATAACGCCAGTGAACGTGGACGTGGCGATATGTTACACAATTTTGCACATTAACATATCTTTTTGGGATTTGAACATAGGTCTTCGCAATGTAAGCCCCATTGATTTTACTACTTGAGCTGATCCCAATTATCCAAACACCACCATTAGTAAAGGACAGTTGTGTAATGAAAATGGGAACGCTCTGAAGAACAAGTTCCCCACCACAATAAGCCGTCCCATATCTCCAGTGGATATGTGCCTTTCAGGTTGTACAAATTATAGGATACCCTAAATTGTGGAGTATCATTTATGGGGTGCATTCCCCTGTCGTGTGACAATTATAGGTTGCATTCCATTGTGGTGTGACAGTTATGGAGTGGATTCAAGAGTGACCCATGTTTATAATTCTTACCAACATCATCCAAACACACTCCACACGGCCTTAAAGGCTGCCAAAACCTAACCCAAGATTTACCAAACAAAACAAAAAAATGCAGAAAGCGAATAAACTTCTATTGCTAGCTAAGAAACCCCCTGTTGTAAGAATGCTTCTGTCCCTATCATGCATACATATATTGAAAAAAAACAGTACACACAACTACATAAACAAAAAACGGCATAACAGAACGCCACCTCTTCTGCATCGATTATAATTCGACCCAAATGCCGAGCCACCTTGAGGATGAGGTCTCTCCAGAACTGAAACCTTGTTTCCCAATCCGACCTCTGCCCACTGAAAGCCTTAAACCTTGCTGTTGCAATCACATCATCATCCCAGTCAGGTACTTCACTCCTTATAAATTCGCCCATTGTAGACCCCATTTATGCTCAGACCGTAAAATACTTTAAGGCCTGTTTCGTTCGCAAATTTTCAGGCCAATGCCCAGCCAAAATTGTTAATCTAAAATTCGTTCAGAGGCCCATTTTTATGATCGTGGTCTTTTGTTGAGCTTGGGACCAAGTTAACCACGCCTAAATCTTCTGGACACGAAAGTAACGGTAACTAAAAAAAATAGCAAAGGGCCTTCTGGCGGATTTAATTTTTGCTCCTAAATTGAGCTTTCGAAGTTCGGAAGGAAATATTAAGGTTGAAATCAGGAAAAAGTGGGCCGGCGTAGGTTGAAATATTTACTCGGTAGCAAGTGCATGAGATCCAAACTATGTAAAGTAGGTTTGAAAGTGCATTTGTGGTGAAATGTGTAGTTTTTTAACTCTTTTTAAGTTTGTGTGGAGAGGAGGGAAGAATGTAGTGTTGTTGTGAGGAATGAATGAAGGATTTTAATAACGTCCACGAGACCAAACAGTCCATGGGACCAAGAGTCGCAAAAATAATCTGTCCAAATAAAAATAAAACATCAGGTCACAAAGGTCACCTATTAATATTGTAAAAAGTTAACTCTTTTCTCGATGTCAGCGCTTCTACTATGTATTTTGATTTAAAAATTTGATATTTTGGTTAGCCTTTCCTCTTGAAATAAGTATGTTAACTTGACAATGCTTAAAATGTCCATGTAGTTGCTTTGAATGTCATTATAAGTTGCACACTCCATAATGAAGTGTCATTCTATCTCGACTACCCCCTTAACACAAAATAAACAAGTTCTTGTTTCCCACTCTTCTTTCGGTATTGTCCACCTACCAATTTCACACCTAAGATGATGCGAGTTGGTTCTCAGTTGGGCAATTAACATCTTTGTTTTCCATCTAATTTCTGCTCCTATATATGTCTTTTCTTTGTGCTCCCAAGGGGGGTTAAAATGATTAATGTAGTACGTTTTCTTCCGTCCTATCTACCTTGTCCACATGGTTGTCCTAAATTTCTCTTTCACATTTACTTTTTTATTTCCTCATTGGTATTTGGACATTCTTGCATGTTGATGTCCCATTTACTCATCCACTTGTTGTTTTGCTTCATCCACGTGCTTTTCCTTCTACGTAGTTCTTCTTCAACTACTATTCTAAGCCATCGATGATTCTCCCTTCCCTGCATCTTTTTTAAATAACTTAGAGTTTGAATCATTGTCTATGATTCCAACGGAAAGGTACTAGATTCAGCCAAAAGAATCTCATATGGAACTGAGGCTTTAGCTTTGAGGCTACTAGTTATTAAGTGTTTTTGGACGCTCTCTATCTGTCTCCAGTTTAAGTCAGAAACAGTGTTGCCCCAAAACTTCGCACCCATATAGAATCACTAGTGTGACTAGCAAGCAAAACAAGGTATTTTTGGTTTTCCAATCCCATAATTTTGCATTCTTGCACATGTTCAATGAGTATAAGACCTTCCACCCTTCTTGGATTCTTTTTACCCTGCATGTCTCCCAACTAAGCTTATTGTGAAAGTCAAGCCCAAGAGACAAAAGTTTGTATGGTAAGGAATGTTTTTGAATTTATATAGTATATAGTCTAAACATTTTTTACATGAAGAGGAAGTTCTTTATAACTAAGTTTGGCATCTTCTTCTTTTCGGTTTTAACTGAGTGTCATTGAGGTTTGATAACACTCCTTATATGTTATGGTCAAATTTACAATTGGAAGGTGCAATGATTTTAGCAATTGCTTATTATACAAGATTGTTGATTCATTTGATGCCAAACCTGCACCAAAATATCAGCAAACTTGCCATCTATAACAACAAAACAACTTGGAAATTCCCCCATGAAGGAACACAACTCCAAAAGAGATATAACTCAAAAAATATAGTCAGGCGTGCATACAAGGAAAAACTTAAGCAAATGAAAGACAAGAAAACAAAACATTGCAAACCTTTCCCCAAGCTCTTCTTGCAACCTCAAGATGAAATCGCTGAAGTGTAAATACAATTGTTGAATTTCTTGTAGTCGTTGGATTATAGGTGCTCTAATTTGATCTTCAAATGGAGATGAAGTGCTACAAGCAAGATTGAACACGAGGACAACCTTTCAGTATACAAATTCGAATAGCAAAAGAGCAGAAGTTAGCTATAATTACTCAAAGTTTCCAAGGATTTTTTAGGGTTTTGATTGTAAAGGATATGGCCTGATATTTATAGCTGAGGGAGAGGCCATGGAAAGGAACAAAGTTTGAATGAGTTACATGATCATGAATGCATTTTCTTGAAATATCCATTGGATTTAGTCTGTGCAGTTGGGAGGTTTAAATATTCATTAAGGGGCAATGAATATTCGGTTGACAATAAGATTTCATTCGAGAAGGTGGTTGTACGTGAATTATTGTTGCTTCCACCTTTGTAGGGTTCTAGAAGTGGAGTGGAGTGAGGTAGTTTGACTTGAGTGACTAGGCTAGTGAAGTGGAGTGTGAGTAGATAAATAGATTTATTTCTATGTAAATAACTAATTAAACTAGCTAAGGGATGTGAGTGGGTAATTAACTATTTAATTAAATTATCCGAAGGACATAGGAGTATGGTTTAAGTGTGATTATAATAAATTTAATTAATTCTAAAGTGATGTGAATGACTTTTAGTGAGATGTGGGAGGATAGTGGTCTAGAATGTATTCTAGAACCAATTTTGGTATGTTATGCAAAGGATATGAATAATTAAGAATGGCTAGAAATATGTATGTATTTTTAAGCTCTCTATAAGGAGCATCGGCCAAGCTTCTCCCTCACCACGAAAGAAGGCCCTTCATCGTCAAGTGAACTCTTATCTTTCACCATCACCTCTACTTCCACTCTTAATCATCATGGTTTAATTATTGTTTTCATGGATTGTGTCTTCAATTGAGTGTAAATTTATTTTTTTGCAATCTCTCCTGATGATGGTTCACGAGTAGTGACTTGAAACGTCGAGTAAAAAAGTTCAAACATTGTTATCCCAAAAATCTATTATAAATTCATGGACTATGAAAATATAAAAAATCTCACATCAATTTTTTTAATGAAATGGCCTCTAAATTACCTTTGTTTAAATAGAACAACTATTCACAAAAAGGGGGGGATATGGAAGAATGTCTTGAGTCCAAACCCACCCGAAGACATGAGAAACAAACAACACGAAGCCAAAAGAAACAGACCAAGTACAAAATCAGGCCATCGTTCTCAAATTAAATATATAAACGCTTATGTCTTGTTGTCATGTGTTTTTGCAAGGGCAAAATTCAATGTTGAAACATGACAACTTAACCCCGATGTCAAAAAATTTGCATGGAAGCCCTCTTGAACCCTCTCCGGATCAGTCTGCCCTCTATGACATGCCTATCATGATCCTTGGAATCCCTCATATGTGTTATATATACCTTCCCTAATGTTTGAAATGTTGAGACAAGGTGAGTCGTTCCATTCAATGCAATGCATCTAAAGGAGAATTCTTTGGTAAGCCTAGAAAGGCTATTTTTAGCCTTTTTGGGATAGGTGTGCATCCTCCAGGGGCATATGTGAAAGTCAAGAATGATTTGGGAGTGGTTTTGAATATCTTAAAATATAATGGAACAGTTTTAGGAAGGCTTTGGAGGTTTAGGAAGAAGAACAATAAAAGCGGGTTTTTGAGGTGCAAGGAGTAAGTAGTTGAAAATGGTGCCCGAGCTTCAGAATATGATTATGGGATATCTATAGGGAGTTATGAGAAAACCAAGTACTCATTATAAATATAGTTCAATCCTCTATAAGATGGAACTTTCATATATTTCACAAGACTGATGCGCTTCTTAGGAAAAGTCAATTTGTGCAGACTCACTTTGTGGTCCCGAATGAAAAAGTTGAATTTTTGGAGATGGATGAAGAATAAGGTATTTTCAACCATCCCATTAATCTTTTAATTATCTTGGGAGTCAAAATTATATAAAAATTCTCATGAAAATACCTCATGGAGCTCCGGGAAAAGTTATTTCAAGATTTGGGGACTTAGTCATTTTCTTAGTTGGGTGGGTGGCACGTTTTGGTGTCCCGATTGTTCCAATTATCCCAACTATCCCAATTATAGTGAGGACATTGGGGAAAATTGGAACAAAAAAAGTTCCCCACACCCCCCTCAGTTATAGCTCTCGGTTCATCACATGACCATCTCTTTTCCCTGCAGGTGCTAAGTGATTTTACATGCAAATTGGCTAAGTTTTTTCCTCAAACCCATGGGCTATTGGGGAAATTTAGGACCAAAAAATGTGCCCCACCCTCAACCCCTCCCCAATTTCATCATGCAACCAAATTTTTTTCTACCTGGGTGTTAAAGTGCTGCTCTCTCATCTCCCCATCTCTCCACTCCCACTTCGCCACTTGTCATGCTCAGAGTAGGGGGCGCATTTTATCGTCCCAAATGTCCAAGGGACAACAGGTAAAGTGGAGAAAAAAAATGTGCCACACCCCCCATTCTTTGCAAATTAAAAATATACCGACTATTTTTTCTTGCTTCTTTTCACTTCTACCTCTCCCGTGAAGCAAAAACATTGTCGTAAAGTTTCGAAACACAAAATAAATATTTTTCCACATCATATTTTTGTGTGAACTCCATGATTGTTGGTCCATAGCTCCATATACCTATAAATTATATAGAAACTCAGTCGAAAATTCTCCCGTGAAGCCATATGCGTCAAAACTTTAAAAACTCATATCTTGTAAACCGATGAATGAAAGCAAGTGAAATTTCCTCGGCTATTCTTAAATCCAAGCGCCCACAAGAACATTTTAGTAGTGTATTAGATAATGACCTGGTTTATTAATGGCAGAAAAACCTATTTTTATGCCCTTGGTCATGCTTTTTTGGTTTCTGGACATTTCAGCAGGCGGATCGAGATGAAAAATTGAGCACAAAGTCCTGGGCGATAACCTAATCCAATGATGAAATTTTTCGTTGCAATACAAGGTGGAAAAATACAATTTATAAAAATAGTATTTACATGGTTCCCTTGCTTAGTAAAATAGTAACTTACTAAAATAGAAATTTCCCTCATATCAGTGCACTTAGAGAACATTGAAAATGAGAAACTAGGCAACCTTTCCAAAAATAGCAAAAAGTAGAAAAAACAAAAAATGATTGTCTAAAAATAAATAGTTTCCAAAAATATAAATGCATCGTCAACGAATTTAAATGAGTATTCCAAATGATCAATAAGTTCAAATTTGAGCAAAACAAGTGAAATTTCCTAAAATAACAGGTCCTGGTTCCACCTGCTAAAAATATAAAGTCTTTGTTTCAAGTGCAGAAAGTTGCATTACGCTCAATTTTCATTCATCTCACTACTTTTCAACATATTCACAGGGTTTTAAGATTTTTGCATAGCCAAAACAAGTTAGTTCATCCTTCACAAAGGTCTTGAGGCATCATTTTGATTACAATAGCAAATAAGAACACCACAGAGCACAACAGGTAAAATCCAAGGGCATTGTGCAGTCGGAGGAGATTTGCAAGGAGTCAAGATCTCAATTGAAATTCAAACTAAGGGGCGTCATCATAGCTTTTCAATCAAATTAGAGCCATCCACACCTCCCTGGTGAGCTGGTTGAATGAGTTCAATGAGAAAAATAAACCAAGGTGAGCTTGGATAGTTGGATAAAGTGAGTTGAGCTATTTGATTGAGTTCGGTGTGTTATTTAAAGTGAGTTGGTTGAAGTAAAGCATTACAAGAGTGATTCATTGCATCACCTTTTTCGTCAAGGTAATCCAGGTATGTCTTCCTCAATGGAAAAGCTTCCCCATGAGGATCAAGAATTGGTTCCATAACAAGCTTCTCAAAGTACTCACGTGACTGACATGTCAACTCTTGAAGAGCCATTTTCATATATTCAAAAAAATGCTAAAAAGTGGGCCAAGGACAATGCAACTTGTTATCATGCCTAGTCTCAAAGCAATCTCAATAACATTGAATTCCAAGTGAATAAATAAGGCTCGGACAACATCTTGCTTCTTCAGTGACACTTTAGGTAATCAGTATGTTGAAATTGTTAGACCTAAGAATGAAAATCCCATTGAGGACATGACTCTGTCAAACTATGAGTTTACCTGCATCTCATTAGATCAATCTCACACGAGGGTGACTCTCATCTGTTCAAGGAATCCACTTCCCACCTCCTCTCTCAAAATGAAGAATATAAGAAAATAATTGTGCAATTAGAGGAACAGGTGTAGGTTCTCAGTGCTCCCATTCAACCCTTATTAGAACCTGACTCAACATTTTCTCTCCCTATAGAATACATTCCTCTGATCATCAGTGTTGATCCTGAAGTGGTCAAGGAAGCACAAGGCTACATGATATATGGTAAGGCCAACGAGAGGTGGATTGAGAAAATCATTCAACAAGGCACGACATTATTTCTAGATGTCATTTCTCCCATTAAGTGTGCTCTTGCAACGTTGTCAAAAGTAAAGAAAATAAAAGAGGAGTTTGCAAAAGAGGTAATTTACTTATATGAGGTGTTCCCATTGGTGTCAAAGGTGATCTCTTTCACCTCTTGCACTCTCATGAGTAAGAACATGTTTGCATCAGCTGCTAAGAACATGTCTCAAATTTATATTTGTATCATAGATATGAAATATGGAATTCTCAAAACTGTCATATCTGAGTTGGAATCTTATGGACAAAATGCCTTCGATATCTTGAATGATGTCTATAATTGTGTTCAGAAACTTAAGTTCCCTCTTCTCACTAAATATTCATCATCATAAGAACGTATTGTTTCATTCCAGGAGTTAGTCAAGAAAGATGCAAGTGATTCTCTTTCCTCCAATGAAGACAACTTAGATACCCTAGCCAACATTAGTAGTTTCAATTAGAAAATTGCAAAGGATTACAAAGAATGGCTCAACCAATGCAAGAATATAAATGAAATTATTGGGACATGAACCAATGTGTTGGGTTGTGTTTTCATTCCAAAGGCAGAAAGGTTGGCACTTGTAGTATCTCAATTCAACATGTAATTCAAGAAATAAGAGCATGTCTCAGAGACTTCTCATCAGGATGCATGAATCAAAAAATTTCTTCATCACATGGAGCTTCTTCATCAGATGGAAACTTCCTCCCTCTCCTCTCTTTCTCCCTTTTCCTCTCTCCCCTTTCTAATTCTTAATTGTGTGTAATCATGATATTTTGTATCATTCACTTAAGTGACTTTCTAAGGTTGAATTGTAAAAGTCCCTTTAATTTATAAAAAGTGAACTTATTTCTCATTTCCTAGGAAGATGTAAAGTCGTAATTTGAATGAGATCATGAAGAGTCATGTGGGGGTAGATGAAAGGTCAATTCACATTGTTATAAATTAGGATGGCTTCTCCATTTGAAAGATCCTGAAATATTGAAAAATTAGTTCTTTGTAGTAATTGTGTATTGTTGTTTTAGGTGTTGAGCTTTGTATCACCAACACAAGAAATAAAAGATACATTTCTTTTAGTTATGTTTTAATGCATTCCTCTATTTTATCTATTTTATACACTTTGTAAGCATTGTGATCAATAAAAATCTTTGTATATTTGATAAATGAATCTAAGAATTGTGTGTTTGGGTTTTCTAGTCTCACTAATGGTTTCATTGTTTCTTTCCTCTAAATTAAATGATGAGCTACTCTGGTTATTGGGTGTGAACTTTGTTAGTGCCTACTCACAACAATAACCCTCCCTTTCTTGGTTTCTCTCCTTCACCCCTCATCGCTACAATTTTCTCCCTTGTACCCCATACAAGCACCTTGTCATAGGTTCGGTGAAGTGTTCCGGTGTGATCCCCAACCTATTTGGCCACCCCACAATAGTTAAATAGGACTAGATTAGTTTGCATTCAATAATGGGAGCCTCCCCATACATAAGGAGGGGCGTAGCCCCATGAGCGTTGGTGGAAACATCTAATTTTCCATACGATAAATTATTTCACTAGCAATTTTTTGTGACTTTGCTAGGGATAAATTTACCCAAGTGCACCCACAAATATCTCTACAAAAAACAAAAAAAATATGAAACAACAAAAACACAAGAAACAAATTTCAAATAAAAACTAGATTTTGAAAGCGTCTCTATCAAGGAACGAATCTGTGTCACGTTTTTTTCCCACAACAAAATGAAAAATTTCTAATATTGAAATCGGTACCAATGATTAATAATGAAAAAGGAATACGACATCCAATAAATGTGAATGTTTAATCGACCATCATTCTAGACTTGTTCTTGCAAGGATAAGAATTCAAGAACAACAAAATATCTCTTGCCTTAAGTAAAAATATGCAATTAGACAAGGAAAATAAGGCTAGGGGTATGGCTCCAAAAATCAAGGAAAGACTATTTAGAATGAAGAAAATTGTTGTTTGTGAAGAGCTTATCATCAAATCCTGGTGGCTTCAGTTCAATTGGACTACTACTAAAGGAAAGACAATGGGATTTGTGTTATCAGCCAATTTTGACTTCGCAAAATTGTTAAAAACTAATTTAAAAAAAAATGAAAAATTAGAAAATTTTGAAAAGTGTTACTTTGCGTGGTTCATTGGACTCATCGTGATAGTCTTATTTTTGTGATCGTTTCGGTCTTCGTTTCGTGATTTTCGGGCGAGAACTCTTCCCTCCAGGCTTTAAAACGCGTTAAAATGCATTAAAATAATTAATTAATATTTAATTAATTAATTGCTCCTTGTTTGATTAAATTAATTTTTAAAAAAAATCACTTAAGGAGTATTTAATTAAATAAATATAAATTAAAGTTCATTCGACAAGTTTTAGTGCCGGGGAATTAAAGCTTTCGTTTCCAACTGCCAGGAAGCCAAATCTGGCTTCCTGAACCCGGATTTCCATTTTTCTTGGCAATTTCCTTCAAATTTTCCCGCACGTGGGGTTTTCCTATGCCAATTGCCAAATCATGGATTGGCAAACGGGCATAAAATTCCCCAATTTCCTACATGGGGAAATTGGACGGGGATTGCCAACCTATTTTGCCATTCCCGTTGGCAATTGTTCTGTTGCTTCCCCCATTTCCCCCTGGCACTTAAGCCACCACCCGGGAAGAGAGGAAGTTGAGATTAATACTCGTAACTTCCTCCATCAAACTTGTTGGAAAAAGTCATGTCGAAGCTTTCAATTGCTTCTTATTTCTTCAGGAAAACATAATATTTTGTTAGCATGATGTAAGAGAAACCTCACGCCATTGAAAAGGAAATAAGAACAAGTTTTCAAAAGGTGCGCAAGTATTAAGAAGTTTTTAAACAAAGATCTAGAAGCAAAGGACTACGTATTGACAAGGAAAAGAATAGATTTCCATGCCAAAGACTAAGGAGAACAATCAAACCAAGCTTCCCGCGCCAGGGACAAAGATTAATACACAGTTCATGAAAGGAGAGGGCGTAGGATAGACAAGATAGCATCCCACGCGCCAAAGAGAGAAACTGAAGATTGTTTCCCATGCAAAACAAAAAAAGAGATGTTTGAATAGGCTACACCAGAAGTAAAGGAAGGACCACGCATTGCACTGGTAAAAAGGAACAATGTTTGAATCTTTTTCAAAGTCAAAACATTATAGAAGGAACGCGTCCCACGCCAAAGGATAAGGAGAACAGTCCAACAGCTTGGACAATACAAAAAATGTGTAGGAAAGGAAAGGAATAAGCGCAATTTTGCAAAAAAGAAAATAAGAAAGAAAAGAGCAGTCCACGCATCCTTGAAGAGGAGCCCACGCCTTGGTAAAGAGAAAGAGTCCTTATGCAAATTCAACCTTGCCAGGTCACGTAATTCCATGCCAGAGGATAGAAATGAAATACAGCACCCAGCCAACGTGTAAAATTGCTTTTTTTGGCAGGAGGCGCCTGGTAGAAGCCCACGAAGGTTAGTTTTTAACTAAAAAAGGGAGCTTTGTTTTTAGTTGCGCATTGGGAGAAAACAAGGCTCCATGCGCCAAATAGAGAACAAAGTGGTTTCAAACAAAAGACCCAATATTCCTTCTCCATGCAGCAATGGAAGGAGAAACCGCACGATGCCCATTCAAGAAGCTTTCGCACAGAAGCCAGGGAAGGACCATGTATTAAACACTGGAGAAAAGGACCAAAATCCATGAATCTTGTGGATAGACAAGACATTGCAAGGAAAGAACACGTTTTCCATGCATGCAAAGGAGGAGAATTCAGAAAGTAATTTTAAATCCCAGGCCATGAGCACTTTCCAAATAATGAGGAGCAGCCTCCAGCAATGCTTGAATGTTTCACACCAAATTTTATCGACCATCTTCATAGGAGTTTCAATGGTCCACAGCTAGGTGCAATTCAATGGGCTGCTATGCATACAACAGTTGGTACAAATGGAGTTGGGTCCATGCTAAACGACAGGAACCCTGGCCCTTCACTTTGGTGCAAGGTCCACCAGGGACAAGAAAGACACATACAATCTGGGGAATGTTGAATGTTATTCATCTTGTTCAATATCAACACTATTATGGTGCACTGCTTAAGAAACTTGCTCCTGAAAGCTACAGGCAATCCTACAATAATGCAAATAGTATTGACGGTATTGGCACAGGATCAATCGATGATGTTCTTCAAATTATGGATCGCACACTGTTCTGTATGTTTCCTAAAATTTTCCCTAAACCACGAATGCTTGTTTGCGCTCCATCAAATGCTGCAACAGATGAATTGCTACAACATGTTATGGATCATGGATTCATTGATGGTGAAATGAAGGTTTATCACCCTGATGTTGCGAGGGTGGGTGTGGATTCTCAAAATCATGCTGCACAGGCAGTATCAGTGGAGCGTAGAACTAAAATTCTCCTAGGAAAGTGTCGTGAGGAAGTAATTGGCTATATGCAGCAGCTACAGGGTAGAGAAGTAAACTTATCTCAGAAAATCAGTGGCCTCCAGAGAGGGCTAAGTGCGACAGCTTCCGCAGGGTGATCCCAAGGAACCGTTGGTGTTGATCCTGATGTTCTGGTTGCATGCGACCATAGTCGTGATCAGTTGTTGCAAAATCTTGCAGCTGTAGTAGAAGAAAGAGATAAAGTTTTAGTTGAGTTGTCTCACCTTTTCATTTTGGAAAGTTGCTTCCATGGAAGAAGCTCGATCAAATCTTGAGGCAAGTTTTGCAAATGAGGCTAAGATTGTGTTCACTACTGTTTCTAGTAGTGGCCGGAAGTTATTCCAGCGCCTAGCCCATGGGTTTGATATGGTGGTTATAGATGAAGCTACAAGCTAGTGAAGTAGGCGTGTTACCTCCACTTTCATTGGGTGTTGCAAGGTGTGTTCTTGTCGGGGATCCACAGCAACTGCCTGCAACAGTAATTAGCCAGGCAACAGGCATGTTGCAGTATAGTAGAAGCCTTTTTGAGTGCTTCCAACAAGCAGGTCGTCCAACTATGTTGTTATCTGCTCAGAATCGAATGCATCCTCAAATTCGGGATTTTCCTTCAAGATATTTTTATCAAAATCAATTAAGTGACAGTGAGAGTGTTACCAGGAGACCTGATGAAGTTTATTATAAAGATTCTCTATTGAGACCTTACTTGTTTTACGATGTAACTCATGGAAGAGAATCTCATAGAGGTGGATCTATTTCATATCAGAATATTCATGAAGCACAATTTGCTTTGCAATTATATGAGCATCTTCAACAAGTCATCATCATGGCAACATTAGGTCTTTATTGGTAATGGCATTTTCTCATCGTTTGGAAGGTATAATTGTGCTTATTATGGCGAAAGACCAGAAGCTGGATTCTGATAAACCAAGGTGGCGTAACGACTACGCTCTCGCGACAAATGAATAATTCACCATGGAAAGGTACTCGGAGGGGGTGGATGAATTGCTCAAGTTTCAAGCTCATCACTCTTGTCATTTGGAGGATTGTAGAGCACAGTCAATGAGTTCATTCCCATACGTTTGGGATAGGCGGACTCTTGGCCCAATGGATAAGGCACTGATCCTAGGTGTCTTGATCTGGGTGGCACATTGCTGACTAGGATGTCTACGTGTGCATACAAGTCATTTAAGTGGGGTCAACATGTACCCATTTCTTTTATTTATGTATTTTTCCTTAAATGACCTTTTTAACTTAAGTGGTTTCTATTTTTAGTCACTTTTTAAAAGTTGGTTGAAAAAGTCAAAGGTCACTTAAGTGCCTTATTTAATGATCATGTAAAACCCTAACTACTTTGTAACCAACTTTGGGGTTATAAAAGGAAAGTCAGGGGCTCATTTTTAAGGGGGACTTTGAGAGATGAGAAGAAAATAATTTTGTGCAAGATTTGTTTCAAGAAGAAACTTTGTGTTCTTTTGTGAAAGACATTTCAGAGTTAATGAAATACGAACTTTGTGTCTCATTCATTGTCTCTTCTAACATTTGATGTTCTTATGTTCATTAGATGTTAGGTGTTTGAATCTTGCATGCAGATATTATCTTTGATCTTATTTTCAACATTATCAATCGGTTGTTCTAGTTCACAATGATCAAGCTCTGACTATCTACTTGTTTATGTGTGTTCCCTTTTACATGTTCTTATTTGGTTAACTCAAACTTCGTTTCATTTGTGTTGGTTATTCATCTTTCCTCTTCATGCAATATTAGGCTTTGTTTTTACCTAACTCTTGCATGTTCCTTCAGTTCATTCCATTTCACTCCTTTCCTTCTTTCCATTATATCTCCTTCATTCACTTTTCTTTCCATTGATGTTCCAAAACACCCCCCACATACAATTTTGAGTGTATAAATGTAAATACAATTTTGGTTTTCAATAAAGGCAACCTCACCTTCATTGAGGAGGGACTTCGTTCCCACACTATTGCATGTCATTTACATGCGTGCAAATCCATATGCTAACATTTTTTGGTGACTCCGCTGGGGATTCAGGAATCATTAACCAGTGCTTGGTTAAATCTTTATGACTATCCCCTCTGCACAAGCTCCATTTCTTCAACCGAATCTTGTGCCCGATGAAGATTTCTAAAGAGACATTGCTGCCATCCTTTGAACAGTAGCTTGAGAAAATCGTGAAAGCTTGCAGCAATTTGTGGTTGTTGATAGAGCCATTGATAGAGAAATCTACAGCGAAGACCTTAGAAGAAGAGCACCCGCACTTGTGGCCAGAAGACCTCTTAGGCACGTGTTGATAGTTGTTCACCAACGCGGGTCCTCTTCCACCTAGGTAATAAGTTGTATGACTATTACAGGTAACCCACCTATCTTGTAACCAAATCTTGTTTTTGCAGATTACTCAAGAAGACATATCATCAGATTTGAGGCAAGCTATTTGGGAAAAGCGCACAAGTAACCATCATTTTCATCTTTCCGCATCAGTACTAGATAACGAAGAAGAGAAAGCCACGAGAGTTGTTAGAGTTATTCAGGAAAAAATAGCTCGAGAAAGAGAGCAAAGAGAAAAGGTTAGATCTGGTCGGAACATGCCAGTGATCTCTTCACCATAAATATTCCAAACTGGAAGAAAATAGGTTTACGCGAGGAGAAAAAAGCTAAAGGTCGATCTGACCCCACTTTTGACTTTCAAGGAAATTTTGGTTTCAAGTTATCTCCTCCCAAGAAGAACACACCTCGTAGATCTACAAGCCTTGCATTGAGTCCTGAAAGAGCAAGTAAGGAAAGAATGACTACCATTCAAGCACTTTTCCTTGCTCACATTGTTTTACCTTCGCATACCACCTGTTCTCCAATGACAGCCAATGTACCATGGGGAAATGCCATAGGCCCATTGGCCTTACCTACTCGACATGAACTCCCACAAGGATCAAGAACGATTCTTCCCAAGTTCGATGGAGATGGGAAGACGTCACCAGATGATCATATTTCTGCCTTCTTCGCTACATGTGTTGTTTTGTCGATAGAATATGAAGATGTTGCTATTCGTCTCTTAGTCGAGACATTGCATGATATTGTTGTAGATTAGTTTCATCATCTGCCCAATGGATGTATTACAAATTGAGATGATATGAAAACTAAGTTTGAAAATCAATTCAAAACGGCGGAAGATGAACATGCTCTTCTTGCCCAACTATCTCAGGCAAAGAAAGAGCCCACATAACCCATGAGGAATTTTGTGGCCAAATTCAACAAGACGGTGAATAAAGTTCCCGCCGGGATTCGTCCCAACCTTAATGGACAAAAATGTTTCTTTATTAACACACAACAACCAAAAGTGTGCTATCAGCTAAGAAGGGCCAGAGTGGCTACTTTGGAACTTGCTCAATCTTTGGCCATAGAAATCGAAGATGACTTAATCATGGCAGGAAAATTCAAGAAAAATTCCCTCAAAGGAAAGAGTCAAGAAACTCCCAACGTTTCAGAAACTATACTCACTAAGTTGGCTAATGATATGCTAGCTTTGAAGAAGCAAGTTGCTCAAAGCAGTAAACCTGCTCCTTACAAAGATATCCCACAAAAAGGATACGTTCCCAACAAAGCCAGGGATTGCAGGTGCTCCAACGAGGCTTGTTATTGAAGCAGCTCCCGCAACTAATTCCAAATGTGATGTCATTGAAGAAAGTGATGATGAGATTGAAGTCGTCGAGGTTGATGAGGAAGAGCCTGATTCTGAGACATCTGAACCTGCAGTTGAAGATCCTGAGGAAGAAAGTAATAATCATTTCTTTGAGTATCGTTCTGATGAGGAAGACGAATATGAAGAAATTATAGAAGATATGAATAGTCAATCCTTTGCCGTCTTCACATGCTCTCAGAAAAAGGACCAAGATACCACCAAGGCGGGAGAGATAAAGAGGTTTCCAAGGAAACTCTCAAAGAATCCAGGATAAAGGAGGCTCCTAAAGAGTCCAGAGATATTGAGGGTTTCAAAGGTCAAGACTATCTTAAAGAAAGGAGAGCCTTTGTTAGATCAATCAGTTAGTAAACCAACTACGAAGAAAACTTATTCTTCCACATCCATATCAACCAAGCTCAAGGCCAAGGTCAAAAGTGTGCCATCATCAAGTTCGAAAGAACTCATATCTGAGACTTCAAGTGCAATTACTTTGCCTAAATTTGATATCATTGATCATATCAATAAAACAAAAATTTCCATGTCACAGGCAAAGTACTTGAAGTCCAACAAGGATCAGCTCGAGAAGTTGGTCCAGTTTATCAAAGGTGACTCTACTATTCATTCCTCTAAAGGAATTCTGAAAACTCCCAAAGATGGGAAAACTCAAAATATTGTGGTGGCCACTACACCTCCAAATGAAAAGATCAAACCTTTATTTGTGTCTTTTCTGATCAACAGATGCAAGTTAAGTAATTGCATTATAGACTCTGGAGCCCCCCCCCCCCCTCCCCCCCCCCCCCCGGACAATGTGATGCCGACAAAATTAGCACATGCTCTTGGTTTGACTTGTACGAGAACATTCGGATCATGTTACTCTATGGAAACCAAACAAGTTCCTCTGATCTGGCAGATTAAAGATGCCCAAATGGTTTTAGCCCAATTCCCTCAAAAGTGAGTTAAGGTAACTATTTTAGTTGCTGATATTCCCGCCTCGTATGGAATGTTGTTGAGTAGGATCGTATTTTCAATCATCTCCTTGAGGCACAATGCAATGACTCTTCTAATTAAGATGAAAATGATTATAGGGAAAAATTGGAAGAGCAAACTCTACTAGAAATTATGAAGACTGTAGAATCAACTGAGGACCCTCAACTCGGTCTTGATATTTTGACTCGATCCATGGAAATGCAGGATAGGTATGAAAGTTGTGTTTCTAATTTCCATGCATCAATGTTTGATGACGAGATGGGGAAAACAGATGAGCTCAATGCTCTTTTCGAATTCTTAACAGATGAGCATGAACATGAAGGTAAGTTTTCCTCTATCTTTTTTTATGAAGAAGATCATGAATGAAAAGGAAAGGAGATTATTGAGTCTCTTATGAATATTCTCAACCTTGAAGACAGCATCTCTGTGACAGAGGATGATAGTAAGGAAAATTTTGATCTAATTGGTATTGAAGCTAATTGTTCAAGACAAGGTGAAAAGATGAAAGAGTCTTGTGAGTGGAGTCAAGGTCAACTTGTTCTCACCACATTTGGATTCCCTACCAATTTGGAACAAGAATCTAAACAAGAATTGTAGTGTGGAAAATGATGTTAAGGTCAATTATGAGATGGTAGGTATTGACAATAATTGTTCTAGACAACAAAGTGAGAATGTGCAAGAATCTTGTGAACAATTTTTGAACTAGATTTCAGTCACCATTCCCAAAGCCTCTACTGGTCTTGAACATGTTTCCATGGTTCAACATTCACTCGGGGATGATGAAGACCTCCATGTCAACAATGTAGTGTCTATTTTTGAAATTACTTGTTCTTAACAACAAAGTGAGAGATTCAAAGAAATTGTTGATCGGGAAGAGAATTAGCTTGTTTTCACTTCCTCTAGCTACCTTGTTGATTCAAATAATGATGTCATTTTGCAATTCAAGGATCTTGAATTTTTCCAAGATAAATGAAATGTTTCCACTTTTGAGAACATGGAAAAATGGTGTCTCATGATCGTAGAGCATCAAGTGGAAGCCACAACGTACAAGAGTTTCAAACAAGTAACAAAGTTTTCATTGGATGTAAGAATGTTTTTCATTGTAATAAATGTATGAAGATGGGAATCTTGGTTTGTCTCCTTCTTCTCAAACTGTGCAAAGCCATCACAGGAGCATGATATGATCAGATATTGATTTTTGTGCTTCAAAGGTTGGATTTCGGTTCGTTGTTCCATAATGGTATGTATTTATCTCGACCTTTTGTCAAGTATGTGTACATTCTTTCCTGTGCCTCTATAAATATCCCTCCCCCTATAATATAGTTTCCATTTCAATTGTTTTTTGTTTCCCGCTTTTGATGTGTTTCCCTTTCCATATGTTTGTTTGTTTCTGTTTGTTTGAAAGAAATGAATCCATAAGCCTAATGGACAAGGAATTATTCCATGTAGTGACTTGATATTCCAGGGTTCCTTCTTACTTTGTCCTTGCTGCACTCGATCCAAAACTTGTCCCCAAGCTAGAGCCAACTATTGTTATATGTTTTTGCAAGGGAAAAATTCAATGAAACATGACAACTTAACCCTAGTGTCAAAATTTTTACATGAAATCCCTCTTGAACCCTCTCTGTATCAGTCTTCCCTATGTGATATGCCTATCCTGATCCTTGAAAGCCCTCATATATGTTGTATATACTTGCCCCAATTTTTTGAAATGTTGAGACAAGGCGACTCATTCCATTCAGTGCAATGCTTCTAAAGGAGAATTCTTTGGTAAGCCTAAAAGGCTATTTTTATCCTTTTTGAGACAGGTGTGCATTCTCTGGGGAAAATGTGAAAGTCAAGAATCATCTGGGAGTGGTGTTGAAGATATTATAATGTAATGGAATGGATTTAATAATTTCTAGGAAGGTTTCAGAGGTTTAGGAACAAGAACAATGAAAGTGGGTTTTTGAGGTGCAAGGAGTAAGTAGTTGAAAATGGTGTATAAGCTTCAAAAGATGATTCTTGGAGCTCTTGAAGGGGTTAGGATGAAAACAATTACTAATTGGAAATATAATTCTATCATATACATGATGTAACTTTCACATTTTTCACAAGACTTGAGCACTTCTTAAGGAAAGTCATCTTGTGCACTCACCTTGTGGTCCCGAATGAAAAAAGTGGATTTTTTAAGGAGGCAAAATAATTTCTTGAAACCCATCTCATTGACCTTGGAATGATACTAGGAGTAAAAATGATATAAAACTTTGCATGAAAAGATCTCTTGGATCTCCAGGAGAAGTGATTTCAAGATTTGGGGACTTAGTCATTTTCTCAGTTGGGTGGGTGGCGCATTTTGGTGTCCTGAAAGTCCTAACTATCCCAACTATCCCAGCTATCCCAAGGAAAGTGTTGACAGTTGGGAATATAAAATTCAATCCCCCAGTTATAGCTCTTGGTTCATCACATGACCATCTCTTTTGCCGACAAGTGCTAAGTGATTTTACTTGCAAATTGGCTAAGTTTTTCCCTTAAACCCATGGACACATTCTATTTTCCCCAACTATCCCAGGGACGGTGGAGGAAAGTTGGAAAAAAAAAATGCACCCCACCCTCAACCCCTTCCCAGGTTCATCATTTGACCAAAGTTTTTTTTACTCGAGTGCTAAAATGCTTCTCTCTCATCTCCCTAGCTCTCCACTCCCGCTCTACCACTTATCATGCTCAGAGTAATGGGAACATTTTTTTGTCCCAACTATCCCAAAGATAGTGGGGATAGTGGGCACAAAATAAATGTGCCCCTTCCCCCCATGCTTTGTAAACAAAAAATAAACTAACTATTTTTGCTTACTTTTAATCACTTCTACATCTCCCGTTGTTGGCGAGAAAATTTGTCAGGTGGAAAAATTTGTGGGTTTCTTGCCAACACTCTAGGAATTGAAGTCCCTCCACTTAAACGGTGCAAATTTTATATTTGTATGTGCAAGTAGAAGTGGGTTTTTACTAGTGGCCTCGCAATCGGGGGTTCCAACAGGGGCACTCCATTGTCCCTGCGACAAAGCTAGCAATCGCTTGCTAGAGAAGACTTTGTCTTATGAGTGGGAAAGGGAGTGATAATATGAGGTAGGAGAAACTAATGTTATGGGTAGAAAATCAGATTCTTGCACACACTAGTTATAAATTTCAACACATGCATTTACGAGAAGAAACAACCAAACATCCATGTTACTAGCTAGAGGAAAACCATGCATATAAAGATGCACACATTCATATGCCTTGGAAAAAAAAACTTCTTCCTTATTTATCATATCAATTGAATTTGTACATAGTTTGGGAATGGAGGAAAAATAGTGAGGGGGAAATGGAATAAAATGGCTATCTCCTTTGTTTTATCAAAGTACAATGCACTCTTGATTTTACAAAATCAATCACCAACCCTTTGAAAAAAGAAGACCTTTACGATTTATAGAATGAGAGATGACTCTTCATCTACCCCCCAATGCCTTTTCATATGTCCTCGCACAACTTAAAACTTTTCAACTTCCTAGAAACTTTTAAGTCCCTTTTTATAACATAAAGGTGACTTTTACATTAGAAATATGAAGTTGTTTTTTTAATTTTATTAAGGGCATATAAAAAGTGCACCCCAATGAAGAATTATAACATGGAAGAGAGAGAAGTTGAGAGAGGGTGAGAGAAAGAGAGAGAGAGAGAGAAGAAGAAGGATGAATTAGAAGCCGTCTTTGATGAAGTCTAATGATCTTTACCAGATGATCTGATGAAATCCTTCAATGCAATGACATTTGAATCCTTTGGCACATCTCAATCCTCCTTTGTTGACACTGCATTTTTATATTTATCCACTTTCTATTTTTAGTATGGCTCGCCATGGACATGCTATTTTTAGTAAGTTCATTGAGGTGGAAAAAAATGATCCATGAAATGTGGGGCATGATAGATCAAGGCAAGACGCACACAATGCAAAAAAATCATGACGAACGGAGCAGTAGGGAAAATTTATGCATGGGCACATTTTATTGACCCTACTGCATCAAGGGGATGAGAGGGACAAAAAAACCTGCTTTGTTCCCAAAGGTGTAATTTTACACTTTAAGACCTAAAACTAGAGGGAGAGTTAGGGATTGTGAATACACATGCGATGTAAAAAATTGGGATCAAATGGAGCAATAGATAAAAATTTATGCATGGGAACATTTTACTGTCCCCATTGCACCTTTGCAAAGTCTTGGCTAGATTTTCTGCACAGCTTAAAACCTAGGTAGTCATGAGATAAAAATCCCTCATTTATCGGTGAGTCTCCCATGTAAGATTTTGTCAGTTATATTTTATAGTATCTATTTGTTGCTATTACTTTCACTATGTAGCTCATGAACCATATCTATACGATTTTGCAGCAAGTAAGCAACTATAAAAGAAAGGAAAAATCTGTAAAAGAGGAAAATTATAGGAATCGGGAAGAAAGGAGAGAAGATGTGCAACCTAATCAATAGTTTATAGAGTTGATCACATGCACATAGATTAAAACAAATAAACCATGAAATACAGAATTCAAACCAAAGGAAACTTTCAGATCTAGATCTAGAATAACACAAAGTTTATGAATAGATCTAGAAATAAATACGAGATGAATGCATCGTTGACACAAAGTTCTCTGGAAATATCTTCTCTATTCCTTTGCTTGTAGAAATCAAGGGTTTCAGCTCAAAGTCTAGAACATAAGAATGCTGATTACAAATTCTGATTCTTTAACCTGTAGGTTCTTCCTCTATTTATAGTGTATAAAAGGGCAATTACAAATAGGAAGCTTTACATGAATTTCCGCATGCGAAAGCTATGAAAAGGGAAACAACGGACAATATTCCTCCTGGAATTCCTCTTTGCATGACATGCATGATTTATAACTGAAAAATAGAACCTTCTATTTTGCATGTCTTCCACCTATTTCCAAGTAATTGACTTCTTCAAGTAACATCTTTTAAACCAATCACTTAAGTTTTATAATTTAATTGATTGCTTAATTACTTTGTCGGAGAAAATAAAAGAAAGAGGTAAAGAAATAAGAAGAAAGTTGCAACCCTCCCAGTCTTGTTCTTCTTCCATATTCTGCATGTGGTTGACTCTTTTGCCTTTGATTCTCACCAAACTAGATCTGGAAGCTATGCATGAATGTGATTTGCTTGTGGGTATTTCCTTTCACATGTCTTCCCTTCTATCCTTAAATCTTTTGTAATTCTTCTTCAGTACATGCACCAATGCAATGTTGGTTGTAAATAATTCAGACAAAACTCATCATCTTTTATTTAAAATTGCATATGAGTGATTAAAAATTCTGGAAAGCACTCCGGGTGAAGGAAAACACAAGTAAATTTAATGAAGGCTTCAATTGGAAGATTAGGAGCACATGCACAAGCTTCTGAAAGGAATTCTCCATGCAATGACTTCCACCTGGGCTGCGTTAGAAACAAGAGGATGAATTTTTTTCGGAAGCCTTTTCAATTATGAGATCTGGATTTGTCAATAAAATCGGTGATAGGTTTAGGACCTATGTCTATATCATTGACTTCAACAAATCTAAAAGGTGTGCATGATTCTGCTAATCTTTCTCTTTCATCATGCTTCAACTTGGCTGGAACAATCTTTGTGTGAGCTCTTTTTCTTTTAATTATGTCAGAATCCCTTGCAATTGGATCCATTTGTGTAGATATGGCAACTTCTTCAGATTTGGAAGATATATTCAATGTACCTGACATTGATTTGAGAACCTGTGATGAATACCTGCAATTTATTCAGAAAAAGATGGAGTCCATGGAATGAATACTTGATTTTTATCACCAAAAAATATATATAAAGTTTGTTACCCTAAAATTTGAGGTTTTGCATGCATGCAAAGCAAGCAAAAATATTATTTAATTCACCTGAGTACTTATACCAACATGCAGATAATTATCATAGCAAGAGTCAAGTCATTCTAACCCTTGGCGCCAAACCTTGAAGCTCCCTGGCAATGAAAAATACTCTTTAATGCAAAAAACATCCTTCCTTTGGCACCAAAACCTGTCCGGGCTGCAATCCTTTGCAAAAATAATTAATTGCTTCTTCATTATGGCAGCCCATGCTTATATAATCCTTAGCATTCTATTTTTTGTAATTGCCCTTCCTATTTCTGGCAATTTAATTAATAAACAATCATGTTTATTCACCCAAATTGGGCACCCAATTATGCATGCTGCTGGTTGCTTTTAAATAAATTTATTTTATTTATTTTTAGCATGCATCCTTGACTTCTCCTTAGCTCTTCCACTTGCATTGACTTGCCTTCTATTTATGGCACCAAAATTGGGTGAATAAACCATTAATAAATATTATTAAATGTATTGTATTCACCCAAGGTGGTGTAATGTCCCCTTTCTTATGCCAAAGGCCTAAGGGCCAAGTCGAGTCCAAGCCTTGGTCATACCCAAGGGGCTATGGATGCTGGGAGCTAGGGGCCACATGGTACTAATATTCAAATTTTGCATTTGAGGTTCACTTTTGGACCATGGCAATTTTAAAAGGAAAAAAGTAACTTTAGTTACTTTTATTTTATTGGCCCTTCAATGGAAAGAAATGCGTCTAGGGTTTATTGGGGCTCTTTTGCCTTGGAGAAGTATATAAGGAGCTGGGGGAGAAAGGAAAAGTACTTTTGCATACATTTTATTTTCATTCATGTGTAACTTCTGTTTGCAAATCTACATCTTGTGGAGTGAAATCCCACAGGAACCCTAGCTTCGTTGGTGAGAGATCTATCCCTAGCTAGCAGGGCATTCTTCGATAGTGAGAGATCTACCCTAGCTTGTCATTTTGGAGCCGCTTTCTGGGCTGTGTTACAGAGATATTATCAGAGGTTTCAGAGAAAGGATTTTGAGGGTTTTGGGGGCATTTGGGGAAGATAACCAGAGGGATTTCAGATCAGATTTATGACAACCATTTGGTCAGGGCTTAGCATCACTTTGAAGGCATCTTCATCAATTTCCAACCATTTTCCAAACTATGTGACTTGCAGCCTTTATTTAAAGGGTTTCTAGTTGGCCATTTTTAGATCTGAAGGTTGAAATATCATTTCCTATATTTTTTAATGTTATTTCCAAAGACTCATAATTTTTGCTCTTGTATTTGGAGAGTTACGAATTTTAGAAGAGTTCCAGCTGTCTATGGCACGCTGTAATTTTATGGTAGCATTTTAATTTATGTAAAATTTCAAAAATAGGTTTCTTATGTCCTTTATAATAATAGCAAGCTATCTTTAAATTTTCAAGTAATTCGGGTCGATATCTTGGGAGATATTAAGTTTCTTTAGTTCACTGCCCTAACTGTAAAAATCTACAAAAATCAGTATTTTATTTGGCTACAAATTTTCAATATTTTGTGCATTTTAAAGTGGTATCCCATAAGGGATATTTCGGTGGTATCAGAGCTAGTGTTTCTCCAGCCTGTTGGGATTGAAAGATGGGGGACAAAGACAGTGAGGATATAGGTGTAGACTTGATGAAACAATTGTTCACCAACATGGTAAAGCAGTAGGAGACTACCAATCTCTATTTGAGCCAGCTCACTGAGAAATTACCACAGGACATGATTGATAATCATGCGGAAAGAGGAGAAAATAGCAATAGGGGACAACATGGTCAAAGAGGTGAGGGTGGCATTTAGGGCGGTGGTCCCCCCATTCTTCTACCAGGCCATTGGGGTTTCATGAACCTTCTTTCTTGAAGGATCCAGAAGTTTCACAGGCACGGAAGCCAGTGGATATTGTAGATGAGGAGTCTTGTTAGGAAAGGTACCAGACCTTAAGTGATGGATTTTGTGACAACATGCCATTCTACGAATATTACAAAATGAAGATTGACAACAAGCCTAGGAGAGATCACCAGGTACAGGTCTCAGAGATGCAAAGGAGGTTGGGACAAATTTCTGTTCCACACTTTGACGGTTCTAAGAAGTGTACTGCACAGTCTTGGGTTCAGAAGTTGAAGACATACTTCGACTTGAATTCTATGCGTGAGGAAGATGCAATTAAGTTTGCAATCTTACATTTAGAGGGAGACACTCATGATTGGTGGCATCATGGGTTGATTACATAGGGACACATATACATCATGACTTATGTAGAGTTCACAAAGTGGCTAGTGAGTAGATTTGATAGGAGGGACCCCGAAAAGTATTTTAGAGAGTTGACTCATTTGGGGCAGACCGGTTCTTTGGATCAGTATATCACAAATTTTTAGAGACTATTGGTCATGGTACCTGATGTTACAGAGATGAGGTTAATTTCCCTATTCACATAAGGTTTGACAGATGCTCTCACTAGATTTGTGAAGGCATTTGAGCCTTCTTCTTTACATGAGGCTATTAGGAGAGCTCGTGACTTGGAGTTATCCACTCCTAAGTCAAGGTTTCCACCTCGAGTGTAGCCTAAGGGTTTCCCTTCTAGAACCGATGGTTCGCAGATGAAGGTACCTCTACCTAGGAAAGATACAGCCTGGAGACCATTCAGATCTAGAGAGGACAGAAAGGAATTGAGGCGAAAGAAACTATGTTTCAATTTCCGCACACCTTGGGTTCTAGGACATGATTGCAAGGGTAGAGGGAGGGCCCAATTCATAGAGGTCTTTAAGGAGAGTGATGGTGATGAGGAGTTGGAAACACAAGGATTATAAGATGATGACAATGAGGCATTAGATAGTGTGGGTGTTGAACATGATAGCGATACTTTTCCCCAGGAAAATATCGCTACTTTGTCTAGTACCCCGAGGTACAAGGCATTCAAAGTTAGGGGAGTTTTGTAGGGACAATGAGTAGTGGTACTCATTGATAGTGGGGAAACCCACAACTTTATTGATGCCTCATTGGTTGAGAGGCGAGGGTTACAAACAAAGGAATTTGAGGGCTTCAACGTGGTTGTAGCCAATGGAGATTCTATGAGATGCACATAATGGGTTCCCCAATTGAGCATCACGATGGGTAACTATATTATTACTAATGATTTCTATATTGTTGGTATTGGAGAGACCAACATAGTGCTTGGAGTATCCATTCCCTTGGCGAGTTTCAGACTAACTTCCAGACAATGGAGCTGAAGTTTAAGTCTGAAGGGAGGAATGTGATCTTGAGGGGCTTATCTTCAGAGGCACCCCGAGTTGTTACAGCCAAGAGGATCGAGAGGATTTATAGGCACAACAGGGTGGATTGAGTAGTACATTGTTTAGTTTCGACCAAGAAATCAAAGGATGGACAACAGGAGTATCATGTGGATATACATGGCTTATTGGACAGTCATAGTGCATTTTTTTGTGACATACCTCTAGGCATACCTCTAGATAGGGGATTTGAGCATGTGATTGAGCTCAAGGATGCTAGACCCCTGGTTACTTCTCCTTACCATCACCCCAAACGTTTTAAGGATGAGATCAATAAGACTATACATGAGCTCATTGATATGGGGCATATTAGACCGAGTTCCAGCCCTTTTGCTTCTTCAGTGGTATTGGTGAAGAAGAAGGATGGGACCCTACGGATGTGTATGAACTATTGTGCCTTGAATAAGAAGATAATAAAGAACAAGTATCTCGTACCACACATTGATGAGTTGCTTGACGAGCTACATGGTGCAATCTATTTTTCGAAAATAGATTTGCGTTCTGGATCTCATCATATCAAAGTCAGGGAGTAGGATGTGCATAAGACAACTTTCATATGCCATTACGATCACTTTGAGTTCTTGGTGATGCCTTTCGGATTGTCTAGTGCTCCAACTACATTCTAGTCTTGCATGAATCATGTGTTCAACTGCCACTTGCGGAATTTTGTATTGGTTTTCTTTGATGATATTTTAGTCTACAGCAGGACTTGGGAGGACCATATCAGGCACCTGGGTGAGATATTGGGGATATTAGAAGCTAATTCGTTATATGTGAAAACTTCTAAGTGTGAGTTTGGCATGACTGAACTTCTATACTTGGGATATGTGATTGGTGGGGGTACAGTGAAGGTGGATAGAAAGAAGATACGAGCAATTCTGGAGTGGCCGCCACCTAGAACATTGACACATTTGAGAGGATTCGTGGGGTTGTGCACATACTACCGGAGGTTCGTGAAGAATTTCTCTCAGTTGACTGCTCCATTGACCGATTTGACCAAAAAGGGGACTTTTTCTTGGTCAGACGTAGGACAATGGGTTTTTGATCACCTCAAGGAGGTGATGAGTTTATGTCCCATCCTTGCATTACCAAATTTCTCCCGGCCATTCATTCTAGAGTGTGATGCATCAAGAGAGGGTGTTGGGGCAGTTCTCATACATGATAGGCATCCCATCGAATATGAGAGTCAGAAATTGAAACCCGTGGAAATGTTGGCCATTATGCATGCTTTGGCCAAATTCAAACAGTACCTTGTGGGCAACAAATTCGTGGTTCATATGGATCACAACAATTTGAGGTTCTTCTTGGGACAGAAGGAGCTCAATGATCACTAGCAAAGATGGGTTAACAAGGTACAAACATATGACTTTGACATAAAGTACACTAGAGGTAAGAATAATATTATTGTTGATGCTTTATCTAGGAGGCCTTACCTCACTTCTAAGCTTAGTTCTATGTCTGAGATTTCAGCAGATCAGAAGGCTTATATACTTGTTGAGTATTCCAAAAATCAGTTTGCATGTGAGATCATGGATGGTATTATACAGGATGACCGATACAGAGTAGTGGATGATCTCATTTTCTATAAGGATAGGATTTTCCTTGTACCAGGATCCAAAATGAAGGAGAAGATCCTTCGAGCAGTACATGATAGACCACTAGCTGGACATCCTGGGTATTTCAAAACATACAAGTTTATCAGGGAGAGATTTGCATGGAAGGGGATGAAGGACGATGTCCTTAATTATGTCAAAGAGTGTATGGTTTGCCAGCAAACCAAATCTGAGCAGTCTTTTCTAGTAGGATTACCTTAGCCTCTCCCCATTCCCGAACAGAAATGAGAAAGCATATCTATGGACTTTATCACAAGGATTCCCTTGGTGCATGGGCATTGATCAGTTAACTAAGTATGCTCATTTTTTTTCCCTACCCAAGGGGCACGAGGCAGTGGATGTAGCCCGGATCTTCTATACCGGTATTTTTAGGCTACATGGGTTGCCTAAAAATATTGTCAGTGACAGGGACAATATCTTCATGAGCACCTTTTAGTAGGATATTTTTAGACTAGCAGGTACAAAGTTGACTCGTAGCACTGGCTACCACCCATAGACAAATGGGCAGACGGAGATAGTCAATAAATGGATAGAGGGCTACTTATGGAGATATGTGATAGGACATCAGTAGGCATGGATTAAATGGTTACACATGGGTGAGTATTGCTACAATACCACCTATCAGATGAGCATAGGTATGACTCCTTTCCGAGCCTTTGATGGGTACGACACTATGACATTATGTATTTGGTATTACCAGATAGCTGAGCTCCCAAAGCTTGAGATTGGTTACAGGAGAACCAGGATATTTTGAAGGCTCTCAGAGAGAACCTTCGGAAGGCACATAATCAACAGAAGGTATATGCAGATTGACACAAGATAGAGAGGTCTTTTGAGGTTGGAGATCTAGTATTCCTACGTTTTTAGCCATATAGGCATTCCTCACTGAAGAAAAAGGGTGCAGAGAAATTGAAACCATGATTTTATGGTCCGTACTAGGTAGTTCGTTGAGTTAGGGCAATTGCATATGAGCTAGAGCTACCGGAGCACAGTAAGATACATAATGTCTTACATGTTTCATGCCTTAAGAAGGCACTCTGACAACATATTGTACCATCTACAAAGTTACCTCCACTAGATGAGGAGGGGAAGTTGGTGTTGGAACCAGAATCCATTATTGAAGAGAGACAGAGGGGGCTCAGGAGCAGAGTAATCACCGAGTATTTGGTGTGATGGAAGGGATTGCCATTTGAGGATGCTACTTGGGAGAGAGAGTAGATTTTGCAGCATCCTAATTTGCATTTGCTTGAGGACAAGCAAAATTTGGGAAGGGAGGATTGTAATGTCCCCTTTCTTACGCCAAAGGCCTAAGGGCCAAGTCAAATCCAAGCCTTGGTCATACCCAAGGGGCTGTGGATGCTGGGAGCTATTGGGAAGGGGCCACATGGTACTAATATTCAAATCTTGCATTTGGGGGTCATTTTTGGACCATGACGACTTAAAAAGGAAAAAGTAACTTTAGTTACTTTTATTTTATTGGCCCTTCCATGGAAAGAAATGTGTCTATGTTTTATTAGGGCTCTTTTTCCTTGGAGAAGTATATAAGGAGCTAGGGGAGAAAGGAAAATTACTTTTTTATACATTTTATTTTCCTTCACGTGCAACTGTTGTTTGCAAATCTACAGCTTGTGGAGTGAAATCCCACAGGAATCCTAGCTTCGGTAGTTAGAGATCCATCCCTAGCTAGTAGGGCATTCTTCGGTAGTGAGAGATCTACCCTAGCTTGTCATTTTGGAGCTGCTTTCTGGGCTGTGTTACAGAGATATTGTCAGAGGTTTCAGAGGAAGGATTTTGAGGGTTTTGGGGGCTTTTGGGGAAGATAACCAGAGGGCTTTCAGATCAGATTTATGGCAGCCATTTGGGCAGGGCTTAACATCACTTTGAAGGCATCTTCATTAATTTCTGACCCTTTTCCAAACTAGGCATCTTGCAGCCTTTATTTAGAGGGTTTCCAGTTGGCCATTTTTCAGATCTAAAGGTTGAAATATCATTTCCTATATTTGTTAATGTTATTTCCAAAGTCTCATAATTTTTGCTCTTATATTTAGAGAGTTATAAATATTAGAAGAGTTCCAGCTGTCTAGGGCACGCTGTAATTTTCTAGCAGCATTTTAATTTCTGTAAAATTCCAAAAACAATTTTCTTATGTCCTTCATAATAATAGCAAGCTCTCTTTAAATTTTTAAGTAATTTGGGTGGATATCTTGGGAGATATTAAGTTTCTTTAGTTCGCTGCCCTAATTGTAAAAATCTACCAAAATCAGTATTTTATTTGGCTGTAAATTTTCAATATTTTGTGCATTTTTAAGTGGTATCCCACAAGGGATATTTCAGGTGGGTCGCACTTTTTGGCTAAAAATAAGAAGTCATTTTGATGGGAATTTCCACCCTGCACTGTAGCTCCAAAAATCCCCTCTTCCACTTAAGTGATTTCACTTTCATTTTGGAATTTTTTACCCTGCAAGGCAGGTAAGAAATTCCTTTCGGTGCTTTCAGTGAATTTTCTTTTATAATGGGAATTTTTACCTTGCAAGGCAGGTAAGAAATTCTTGCTTACCTACCACCTATAATATTCTCATTGCAGATTAAGTGACTTTGGCTTCATGGGAAAAATTACCCTGCAAGGCAGGTAAGAAATTCCCGCCTTCCTGTTGTTATCAGCCAATTTTGAATTTGTAAAATTGTTTAAAAAATAATTTAAAAAATGAAAATTTTGAAAAATTTGAAAAGTGTTACTTCGCGTGTGGTTTATCACCCTCGTTGACGACTCCCGTCCCATTTTTGTGATCGTTTTGGTCTTCGTTTCGCCCCTTTTTGGGCGAGAATTCTTTCCCGCCAGGCTTTAAATCGCTTTAAAATACATTAAAATTAATTAATTAATTGTTCCTTGTTTGATTAAATTAATTTTTAAATCACTTGAGGAGTACTTAATTAAATAAATATAAATTTAAAAATCATTTGATAAATTTTAATGCCGGGGAAGTAAGATTACACTTCCAACTGCTCGGGAAAGCCAATTCTGGCTTCCCGAGCCCGGATTTCCCCTTTTCCTAGCAATCCTTCCTTCATTTTTCCCACACATGGGATTTTCTCTGCCAATTGCCAAATCATTGGATTGGCTAACGGGCAGGAAATTCCCCAATTTCCCACATGGGGAAATTGAACGGGGATTGCCAACCCATTTTGTCAATCCCTGTTGGAAATTGTTCGTTGCTTTTCCCCATTTCCCCTGGCACTTAAGCCACTACCCGGGAAGAGAGGAAGTTGGATTAATCCTCGTAACTTCCTCCATCAAACCCGTTGGAAAATGTCATGTGAAGCTTTCGCTTCTTAATTCTTCTGAAGGCATAATATTTTATCACATACAACGAAATACTTCACGCATGCAAAAGGAAATAAGATAGTCTAAAACAAGCAATGCAAATTATTTTCAAATCCAAGCAGCAGCCCGAAGGAGACGCCCTTGGGAGAGAGAAAGAGTTCAGTTAAAGACAATCACCACGTTTTTAGAAAAATAAGCATTTCTGTTGAGCCTACGCATTTGGTCAGATGAGAGGTAGAGCTGTCCCAGGAATCCCACACACTACCAAATTAAATAAAAAATCTGCACATGTTTCAAATAAAAATAGAAGAAGACAATAAATTCCCTTTTCATTGCAAGTTGTGCCTAAAGAGATTGGAGGAGTTTCCAATCATTTAAAGTCAAAGATTTAAAATCTCCTTTCTGCGCATAGGGAAAGGGAAAGAGCGGTTTTTAAAGCCAGAGGGCAAAATTGTTTTTTAATTAAAAGGCCATGCCCAGCCAAAGAGGACAGTCTAAGAACAGAGGAGGTGCCTTTCCCACGCACCAGTCCATGCCTGGACAAAGAAAAAGGAACAATTTTCGCCCCATAAAAGACAAAGAGAAAGCATTCTCCACGCGCCCAGCCCAAGATAGATCAAAAATAGTCTCATGCTTTCTGAAAAATAACAGTCCAATAGTTAAAACATTTTTTCACGCATTGGGTGGAGAAGATAGATAAGACAACTTTCAGAAGACAAAAATTCCTTTTTCATTCATAAGAGGAGGCAGCTAGTAGTAAAGCAAAACGCATTAGGAGGAGGCACAATATTTCACGCACCCATGCATTGGCATAAGGAAAGGGAATTTCCATGCATTTTTTGTTAAATGGTCCAAGCAGATAAGAAAATTAAAAGTAGAAACAACACACAGCATTTTTTAGACCACCAGCTAGGAGAAGTCCACACATTGCCAGGCAAAATAGAACAGTTTTTTAATGTAAAAAAAGAAACAACAGTTGTTCGCACGCCTTGCAAAGGAAAAGGCAGCACAAACTTTAAAAGTTTCAACCAATCCGCCTCATGAGGAATCCCACGCAAGAATAGTTGTCCATGCAAATGAAAACCAAATCAGATTACTCACGCATTGGCCAATTTAGGAGCAAAGGAAAAGCTTCACCCAAGATCTAAAGCTGAAGAACGAGGACATTTTTACAAAGGTAAGCGCTAAGGAAAATAGACCCAAGTTTCATATCTCACAAGCTCGGGTCCAAGGTATGGTCTATAGTGACATAGAAGGCTCGGAAATGATCCATTTTGTGAGAGCACGATGGAGATGGACCCAACGAAGAAAAGAATGAAATATTAGAACCGAGCCATAAAGCGAAGAACCCGTGATATGAGAGCTTGTGCCCAAATCAGGTCACTCGAAATTTCGATGAAGGCCGAGGGATCGTGTCTCCATACAAAGAATGCATCACCGAACCTTGATGAGCCCAGGGAAAAATGGGAGGCATCGTTGTGAATAACCCAGTAAATAACCAGTCGAGTCATGAACAAAAAAAAAATGTCGGTGGACAAAAAGAACAAATTGGTTCGGTCACAAAGAGGTGAGTTCGAGGCATGCATTGGATGCATCAACTCGCATGTAGAAAAGGGACGGGTATAAAAGTGGCAAGTTAGGTTTTAGAGGGCCGACAATAGATACTCAGCAAACACAAGGCTCATGAAAGGGCATAGGCAACATGCATTCACGATGATAACTCGGCCAAGCATGAGAGGCATTACAGTGAACGGATGGAATTTGAGGAAGGACATTGACCGACACATAAGTTAGGAGCCTGTGGATAAGAGCTCGGTATTCAAGTGAGTTGAGCCAGTGAAGAACTCAAGGAGTTCAGTTCTGGAAAGAAGGTAAGATGACACGAAGGGCATGGATCGCCATGGGAGTCCGGATTCAAGTTGAAAATGCATGAGCTCACAATCAAGCTAGGAGCGATACGATTGAAGGCTCATTTGTGAGTTGAGTCGTCTAAACACCTAAGTGAAGAAGGAGCACATCTCAAGAATTTCTCATGTCAGTCATCATTCATCTTTGCATGATTGCCCTAATTCTTCAGGCCTAATCAACAACACAACACTATAATTCAAAGCATTGGTTCAAGCGCAAGCACCTGTAATCTATATCACACAATTTCTAGAGGTGGAACTCGCTAATGAAGTACCTCAAAATATACCAGCCCAAGTTGTGGAAGTAGTCACAACTTCTCAACCAAAAGTTGATGATCTGGTTCTTTCCCCGC
This sequence comes from Taxus chinensis, assembly GCA_019776745.2. Lineage (NCBI taxonomy): Eukaryota > Viridiplantae > Streptophyta > Pinopsida > Cupressales > Taxaceae > Taxus > Taxus chinensis. The sequence goes on from CM034151.1 coordinate 886,961,930, forward strand.
CTACATTTGAAGAACCACCACAAATGGAGAAAATGGTGACAACATCTCTCTCACAACAAGAAGATCCAATTTCAGCAACACCCGAAGGTGATCCCCTTCAACGTGATGAAGATCAATTCCCAACGAACACGAGAACCATGTACAATGAGGTACTTGGAGAGGTTCCCACTTGGCTACATGATATCTTGAAGAATTGAAAGAGGGCCGTCAAGCCAATAGTGATAAACTTGGAAGCGATTGCGTCAATGTTAGAATCCATCACTCTAAAAAAGACCAAATACTACGCTAAGGGTGTGTCAACGAATTCATAAATCACTTCGATGATATTTCAACACCACTCGTTCACAATGGGGCAAAGGAGATGGATTTCCAAGACTCTGAAGTCTCACGAATTCTGCTCGGGAGATCAACACTTTGGGATAGTGACAAAGACAAAGGACATAACTCCAGGCAGTGAATTGCAATTTTGGCTCCTGGAAGATCTTCTCAATGGCAAAAGACCAGAAGCTAGATTTTGACAAACCAAGGTGGCGTAACGACTACGGTTTTGCAACAAATGAATAATTCACCATGGAAAGGTACTCGGAGCATGTGGAGAATTGTGCGTAATTGTGAATGTGAATATGAATGACAACAAACTTTCTTACACCAGAATATTGCTTAGGCGGAGGGGTGGATGAATTGCTCAAGTTTCAAGCTCAACACTCTTGTCATTTGGAGGATTGCAGAGCATGGTCAATGAGTTCATTCCCGTACGATCGGGATAGGCGGACTCTTGGCCCAATGGATAAGGCATTAATCCTAGGTGTCTTGATCTAGGTGGCACCTTGCTGACTGGGATGTCTATGTGTGCGTCCAAGTCATTTAAGTGGGGTCCACATATACCCATTTCTTTTATTTATGTATTTTTCGTTAAATGACTTTTTAACTTAAGTGGTTTCTATTTTTAGTCACTTTTTAATAAAGTTGGTTAGAAAAAGTCAAAGGTCACTTAAGTGCCTTATTTAATGATCATGTAAAACCCTAACTACTCTGTAACCAACTTTTGGGTTATAAAAGGAAGTGAGGGGCTCATCTATAAGGGTGACTTTGAGAGAGGAGAAGAAAATACTTTTGTGCAAGCTTTGTTTCAGGAAGAAACTTTGTGTTCTTTTGTGAAAAACATTTTGGAGTTAATGGAATACGAACTTTGTGTCTCATTCATTGTCTCTTGTAACATTTGATGTTCTTATGTTCATTAGATGTTAGGTGTTTGAATCTTGCATGCAAATATTATCTTTGATCTTATTGTCAACAATATTAATCGGTTGTTCTAGTTCACAATGATCAAGCTCTGATTATCTACTTGCTCATGTGTGTTCCCTTTTACACGTTCTTGTTTGGCTAACTCAAACTCCGTTTTATTTGTGTTGGTTATTCATCTTTCCTCTCCATGCAATATTAGGCTCTGTTTTTACCTAACTCTTGCATGTTCTTTTAGTTCATTCCATTTCACTCCTTTCCTTCTTTCCATTCCATTTCACTCATTCACTTTTCTTTCCATTGATGTTCCAAAACACCCCCCACATACAATTTTGAATGTATAGATGTAAATACAGTTTTGGTTTTCAATAAAGGCAGCCTCACCTTCATTGAGGAGGGACTTCGTTCCCACACTGTTGCATGTCATTTGCATGCGTGCAAATCCATATGCTAACACCTGCCATAGCCAACATTCCCACTGGCAACTTACACTCATTAATTCTAGAAAATGCAACTTTCCTAGGAGAGGCTTTTTGTGCATGACTTCATCATTTTTGGTCAGAAGCTTGCATTTTGTGGTTGATTCCTTCTGGTGCTGTGTCGATAGATGATCTCCAGATGCTTCGGGAAATTAAACAAACTATACTGGCAAAGGAATTGACCTAGGGGAATTTCACAGAGAAACTGAGGAGAAAACCAGAGAAAAATGCAAAAGAAATAAATAAAAGCAAAAAACGTTGCCAAAAGTTGCAGACAATGCTCTGAATTCATTCCTGGTGAAAACCCTAATGAGATGAGTGAATACTGGCATGCAAAACTTCAACAGGATTCAACCGGAGCACAATTTACTTCGAACGGGGCATTATTTATTCAATAAATAATTAAATAAAAAATTCCCACAGAAAAAACTTGGTGGAGGGATAAAATGAGTTTGGGCATCTGGGTATTTGTCGAAATTGGCTCATATGATTCACTGGGAATATCCTAACATAAAACATGCATCTTCTGGCAATAAAAACACAAAAGACCCGTTATTTTAAAATAGAATGAATTTTTTTCAAATGGGTAGTCCCATATTTCAGGGTGAAATCTGGGGACACCACAAAGAGACATGAGGTGCACAAAAATGCACCTTGCACTTTTGAGAGGCAAAACATAAGAATTTGACCCGCCAGAAGAGCGAACTTGAAATTGAGATTGTCGGAGCTCTAGGAGGTCCATTTAGGTGAAATGTTATATGATTTTGACTCCAAACATCTTTCCAAGATCAATGAGATGGGTATTATCTTTTAATTTTTCTTGAAACTCCTTGAAATAGCCCCCTTTTTATTAGGATTTTCAATTATCCCTCCAAAGAATGAGATCCACGGAAAAGTGCCAATTTTTTTTACAAACCTGATGATTTCACCTTGTAGAGAATTATCTTAGCTTTCCAATGAGTATTTGTTTGCCTCTTGACTCCTTACGAAGCTTCCATAATCATCCATTGAAGATCGGGTACTTGTTTTGAAGTGCGTAAGAGACAACTTACTATTTTTATAAGTGTCAGAATCAATCTCTATGAACTCCAACCGATGTTGCTAGCTTGGATTTTTATCCCCTTATATTATTCTCTTGTGAAATCCACCTTCACCTCGACCACTTCTTGGAATGACTTGTAATTTTTAGTAGGTCCCCATAGAGGGAACTTACTATTTTTAGTAAGTGGGTGTTTTCACCATTTTAGGCACTACTCAACCATTCTGATCTTTCTGGTGATCTTCAGTACACACTGCCTTCGCCATAGCTAGTTTTGATGATGAATTTCCAAACATAGCAAGTATGTATATGAAAACTTACTATTTTTGGAAAGTGGATTTCCAGTGCCCAGTTTGTGACGGAACATATTTTTTTGGACTCGTCCCATCGTCACTGTCACGTCCCCCGAATTTCACTTGATTTCACCCACTGGAATGCTTGGAAATAAAATTTAAATTTTTCACCAGGTAGTGGCTTCAGTCATGGAGCTGCTATGGTGGCCATTACTGGAGCTCAAAATTTGTAGGTCTCATTTTTGTCTCCGATCGTGATGAAATCAACTCCATTGCAATATGTTTTTCATTTGGAATCCGTGTGCAAGTTTTTCAACTCGTTTCCATTGCCAGATTGATGGGAAATTTGATGAATGTGAGCTAGGGAATGAAATGGTGTTTTTATTTGAAAAATGATTCAGGGCACCATTCTTCCTCCCATTTATTTTATCTCGACTGTCTTGAAAAATGAGGAAGTCTATAAAAGACGATATCTCAATCCGACTTGTATTTTACAAGATATGAAGATTTTTCGATTGGAAGATTTCATGGTTATCTGGCAAAAAATCTTCATTTTATCTCCATTCTTCATTATTTCTATCCATTTTTTCTTTTGATACTTATGTATTTGAATGTGGGAATTACTTGGTGGAGATTCAAGAGTAAAACAATGGTGGTTTGCAAGTTCTCTACAACTTTCTTCTGGCAGTGAGTTTCACGCGCAACAATGGAGAAGTAGCACGATGGTTAGTTTTTTTTTGTTGCAATATTTTGGATTTCCAAAACTTCATGGAGTTGGGTGAAATTTTATTTCCCTGATGTACCTTTAGCTAAAGAGACGAAAGGGGCATCAATTTGCACATCGTGCCAGGTTGCGACACTTGGCGGTCATTTGTGCACTGAGGGGATAGGATTTGACAAGCTCCTGAGGGCTAAACTAGTGATGCAAAGGGTCATATGAGTGATTAGGGGGATAAAAATGGTTGGGAGAATTTTACTGTTCCCTATGTCCCTTTTATAAAGGGATGAAAGGGACATCAAAATGCGCAGGCTCCTGGAGTTGACATGTGTCCACTTCAAAAAATGACCAAGTATGAGAACTTGAGAGTGAACTTGTGAATGTCGTATTTGGAGTTCCTAATGGATTTTCAAGGTGAAATTTTATATGAATTTGACTGAAAATGGCCTTTTGAATCTAATGGTGGGTGTCTCAACTCTTTATTCCTCCATTTGGGCCCTGAAAAATTGGATTAGTATTTTGGCTCCATGACCGAACATGAGAAAAACTGGATATAAACATATTACACCTAGGTGTTGCAAAAGATCTGATCCCACCATCTTGTAGAGATATGAATTATAATTTTGAATATGTCTTGTTTGGCTCCTAAATCCTTCCAGATCTCTCAAAATCACTTCCTAAAGCTCAGTAGCTTTTTGGCCATGTGCACTGCCTAGGTTGAAGAACCCTATTTCTGATGAATCTGCCCCAAAACCTCCAAATCTTTCCCGAATATTCCAAAACCATTTACTTGATGTTATTAGACCTTTATTTCATCTCAATGTTGAATTTGGATCTTTTTTTCTGCTCTAGGGGTTTGCACTAGTCCCGGGAATGCCAGTGGTAGCCCTTCCCAAAACTACCCAAAATTGGCATTCTTTGAGAACTCCTAAAATCACCTAGGGGGATTGACTTGAATTTCCTAATTAACCTAGGGGACTAAGTTAACATACACTAGAGGGTCACTAGACTGAGTGGGTAAGGATGGTGTTGAGGATGGGTAGACTTGGGGTGTCTTGGAAAGGTAAAATTTGAAAAAATTGACATAAGGGTATCGTTGTCATGCTTGAAAATCGTAAATGTTCCTGTTACACATTTGCATGACAACACCCGTGAAGAGCAATCATTGTTGTAAAGTTTCAAAACACAAAATAATTATTTTCCCACCTCATGTTTTTGTGTGAAATCCATGATTTCTACTCCATAGCTCCATAAACTTGTAAATTATAGAGAAAATCTATCAAAAAATTTCCCAGGAAGCCATATGCATCAAACTTAAAAAACTTGTATCTTGCAAACCGGCGAACGAAATCGAGTGAAATTTTCTCAGTTATTCTTCAATCTAGGCACCCCTTGAGAACATTGTAGCTGGTGTCCCCATATTTCACCCTGAAATCTGGGACTACCCATTAAAAAATTGTTCTTTTTAAAATAACGGGTCTTTTGTGGTTTTATTTCCAAAAGATGTCTTTATTACATTCAGGATATTCCCAATGAATCATATGAGAAAATTTTGACAAATAGCTAGATGCTAAAACTCATTTTTATCCCTCCACCAAGTTTTGTCTGCAAGAAATTTTTATTTAATTATTTATTAAATAAATAAATCCCAGTTTGAAGTAAATTGTGCTCCGGTTTAATCCTGTTAGAGTTTTACATGCTAGTATTCACACATATCAAAAGGATTTTCACCAGGAATGAATTCAGAGCATTTTTTGCAGCTTCTAGCAATGTTTTTCATTTTTATTTATTTCTTTTACATTTGTTTTCGTTTTTCTCCGCAGTCTTTCTATTAAATTCTCCTTGATCCAGTCTTTGGTCTGTATAGTTTGTTTAATTGCCTGGAATGTCTAAAGATCATTTATGGCCTCTGCACCCAAAGGAATCAGTCTTAGAAGGTAAACTTCTGACCAAAAAAGATGAAGTTGAGCAGAAAAGCCTTTCCTAGGCAAGTCACACTTTCAGGAATAAATAGATCTAAGCTGCAATGGGAAGTTTGCAAGTGGCAGGAAGGCGGGAATTTCTTACCTACCTTTCAGGGTACATTTTCCCATGAAGTTAAAATCACATAAGTTGTAATGGGAATATTAGAGGTGGTAGGTAGGTGATAATTTCTTACCTGCCTTGCAGGGTAAAAATTCTCATTATAAAAGAAAAAATCACTTAAAGCACTGGTGGGAATTTCTGGCCTACATAATAGGATAAATTTTCCCATAAAAGAGGTTTATTCACCCATGCAAGTCACACTTTATCAAAGAATCCTATTTTCCATACAATTCACACTTTTTGGGAGATGATTTAAGTTGTCAGTGGGAATTTTGGTAGTGGCAGGCAAGCGGGAATTTCTTACTTGCCTTGCAGGGTAAAAATTCTTGTGATGAAGGAAAAATCACTTAAGTGGAAGAGGGTATTTTTGGAGCTGCAATGCAGGGTGGAAATTCCCATCAAGTTGACTTCCTATTTTTAACAGTGACCCTTGCCAAAAAGTGTGACCCAACTTGGCATTAAACAATGCATTTAATGATATTTGTTAATGGCCTTTTTATCCAATTTTGGCGCCATGAATGGGAGGATAGCCAATGCAAAAGGATAAGCTAAAGAGAACTGAAGGATGCATGCTATAAATAAATAAAATAAATTTATAAAAAAGCAACCAGCACCATCCAGATTTGGGTGCCCAAATTGGATGAATAGACATGGCTATTAATTAATTAAATTACCAGAAATAGGATGAGGCAATTTTTAAAAATAACATGCTAGAGAATATATAAGCATGGGATGCCATAAAGGAGATACATTTAAATTTTTTTAATGAATTTTGCATCACATACAGCTTTTTGGCGCCCAAAGGAGGATTTTGCATTAAAGTTTATTTTCCACTTTCGGGAAGCCTCCAGTTTTAGTACCTAAGGTTAGAATAGCCTAATTTTGGTCATTCTGAGTATCTGCATGTTGGTATATGTGCCCAGGTGAATTAAAAAATATTTTTCCTTGCTTTACATGCAAGAAAAACCTCAAATTTTAGGACAACGGGCTTTATATGCAAATTTTGGTGATAAAAATCAAGTATTCATGCCATGGACTCCATCTTTGTCTGAATTAACTGCAGGTATTCATCACAGGTGCTCATATTAGTGAAAGGAAGTTTAAATAAATGTCAGATACATTGAATATCTCTTCTAAATCAAAATAAATTTCCAGATATGCACAGATTGAGCTAATTACAAGGGATTCCAGCATAATTAAAAGAAAAAGAGCCTAGACAAAGATTGTTCCATACAAGAAGAAGCCTGATGAAAGAGAAGGATCAGCTGAATCATGCATAGCTTCTAGATTTTCTGACATCAATGATATAGACATAGGCCCTTAGCCCATCTTCGATTTAATTGATAGATCTAGAGCTGGGGGGACCTCTCTCATGTGAGCAATTAAAAGTAGCAGAATTATTCAAGCTTCAGCGTTTCCATCCCCAGTTTAGTTGCCTTAATTTGTTATGGAGTGTGTAAGGTCATATCATCCTCTTTCTAGAACAATTCAGGATCATGCAAGAAAGACAATAATCAGGTTGGATGCACAATTTATTAATTATTGTCTACAGATTCCAACACGACTTGTGATGATTGCAATTAGCATGTTGGATGTTGGTAATAGATGGGAGAAGCGCAAAGAAGATTGTGTGGGCATAATGAATAATAGATAAATGAAGAATCTTAGATCTTTATAAAAGTTCCTGAGGAATTTTCCATGATCCAATTTGGTGTAGGAAGTTGATGATATTACTAAATTGCATTACAGGTTAAATGGAGAAGCTAATACTCATAACTTCCACTCATGGATGTATGCTTTCATGAGAACCATTGAGACCAATAGAGCTGATTTGACTATCAATTGGTCGGAGATCATCAATGACAGCATCGGTGAGAAACTTTGAAGTGTGAGGCAGACATTCATCTTCAAAATGACTTCATACCTAGTATATGCAGTGGCCTCGCAGGGTATATTTTCTAAATTGGATACACAAGGAGTTTGGTCAAAAGATCTTATTTTTGCTTCCCACAATTGATAGTTCCTAAGTGAAATAAATATTACAAGGTGGTTAACAATGGGTTCTTCTAGGAATCATCTGTAAATTGAATAGTGATCTAAAGACCAGTAGAGTGATCAAATAAGCTTGGGAAGTTGTATCCTAGTATGGTTGCATCTTCATCTAGTTTGTAGACTTCACGTATCTCAGGGTCAGTGGTTATTCAGGAGAACCAGTCAAGTTGTTGAGTTATCCAAGAGACGAATGGGTCATCATGGATTTTTGCAGACAACACGTGGAAATACATGACTTATAATCAAAGCAGTGCAAACCTACAAGTTATTTTATGGTCATAGTGGGTTATTACAGCTACCAAAGCATCCATAAGGCGAGGGGAATCCAAGCCAAAATGTTTTCTAGATATGAGCATGAGTTCTTCCCAGCACGAATGAATTATTATCCATATGGGATAGTGAGGAAGACAATATCCCAGGAGTATGCACATGTACCTTCATTGGAAGAATTTTGCATGAAGTGTATAAGCGAGTAAGAAGTTAGGAAGAAATATTTCAGCAGGTTATCAGTGCAACAAGTATCTGATTATGGTTTGGCACAGATACCTGTAAATCTCGCGGATGATGGAGATGTGATACTTGACACATACCATCAAATGGGAGGAGATATATTTTCTCTTCAGGAAAGTATAAGTGGCTGAAAGATGATTTAGGAAAGGTCTTCCGTAGTTCTGGTTAACACCTCAAACTGGGTTGACAAAGGGGTATTGCCTAGACAAAGCTTTGATGAATCAGATCACAGGTAACTTTATTGCAAGAGACTCTAGAAAAAGAAAGTGCGAAGGTGAAAGTAACAGGAGGCCAAGGAATCTTAAAGTATACAAGAAGTCTCATATACTGGAGAAGGCCAATTCTAAAGCTATCATGCTAGTACCACTTTCAAACGAAGCTTCTCCTATGTCAACTCATAGCACTTCGGCAACATCTGAACCACAGGAAGATGTTATTGTTCCTCCATTGAATCCAGCATCATTTTTATTTTCTCCTCATCCACTCAGATATTCACCTCCCCCTGCAGAGAAGCTGAAAGCTCAAATGGAAGAGTTTGAAAAATTATTCTCTTTGGAAAATTTAGAGGATGACAGCTACAACACTGTGGAAAATTCAGATACAACAGAGTTTGAACATGAGAAGGTGGTACACTCAGTGAATTCTCATTCCTTAAGAAGAAATTTTTCATCATGGTTGGCTTTACAGACGGTTCCAGAAGCCAAAGAGGAGATCAACCTAGAAGTGCATGACTTGCAGCGACTCCTGAGTTTGGGCAGAAATGATAGAAGACCTAAATTTTCCAAGTTAACCTCAAGGTTGATTATTGAAGAATTAGGGCAGAAGTTTGTTGAGGTGATAGTTCCATTAGAGAGAAAGTAGAAGGGAGAACTCACGGTGGAAAATATCTAAGTAACCAAAGTGCCACTAGGTCATACTACCACAGAAGGATTAAAGTAAGATACACAGACACTAATAAATGCTTTATTCCTCAAATTGGACAAAGAGAAGGAAGAGAAAATCAAACCTCAAGAGTAGGTTTCCCAGTTGTGTGAAATCATTACTAAGGTTTTCAAACCTTCCTCTCAACCAATTTTAACACAGGATCAAGTGAGCAACCATCTGATCGAGGAGGTGGAGGATGCAGGTAATCAAGTCATGGCTATCAATGAATGGAAAAGCCAGATCATTCACTAAGCTTCAAAACATCTCAAATAGGTATCAACTAGTCTGGAAGTTATGAAAGATGCATTATCTCAATTGAAGCAATTGATGATAGGCATAGTGGATGAGAATGCAGTGGCTGAAGGTAACCTGGACATTTTGGTTAAATAAATAAGCTTCCAGAGGAGGTTTTGATTACGGGGCAGCTTGTTCCTGATGGACTAATTGAAAAGGGAAAGCCTCTTGAGTTTTCAATTTCTTTCTACATGGAGACTATCAAGATTATGCTGAATAAAATGTAGTTGCTCGAGGATAGGATATTTTCATTCCTGGGAAATATAGTTTCTTTCACTGAGGAGGAAGTAGTTGGGGATGTTTCTTCCTACATAAGAGATATTCCAAACAAGGTGTCGGCTTCTCTTGAATGGTTACTTCTGATGATTTAGAAGAGGATTGATAAAGTTGTTAAGACTTTCACATTGAATTCAATCAACAACCTGATAACACTACAATCGGATATTAAATATTTCAAGCCTAGTTTGAAGGAGGTGGAAGTAAGCATTGACATTCTGTCTAAAGGATTGCTGCTTTTCAGGACCGACAAAGAGGCTATTGCTAAAATAGATGGGAAATTGTGGAATTATATGTTCGACAATTATATTCAATATCAAAACAAGAAGAAAGCATAGGGTGTAACATCTGGCAGATCTTCTTTCCTCTTTTCTTTCTCTTATTCCTTATGTTCCCGGATGAAATTGTAAGATTAAAGTTATTGGTTTAAAATCAATTACTTAAAGTTATTTGGAAAAATTCTCTAAGATAAGTGGCAGATGTGCACAACTTTGGCTTAACCTCCAGATGTCTGTCATTTAGAGAGGATATCTAGTAAAAATATTTCCAGATGTTCCATTTACAACTTCCTGCATGTTCTAGTTCATTTGTAATTTCCATTTGTAATTTCCCTTCTATACACTATAAATAGAAGAAGAACCTACAGGTTAAAGGATCAGAATTTGTAATTAGCATTCTTGTGTTCCAGACTTTGAGCTGAAACCCTTGATATATTTTTGAAAGCTAAGGAATAGAGAGGAGGAAAATTTCTGGAGAACTTTGTGTTGACGGTACATTTGTTTCTTATTTATTTTTAGATCTTTGCATAAATTTTTTGTTATCTTAGATCAAGATCTAAAATTTTCCTTTGCTTTGAATCCTACATTTCTAGATCTATTTGTTTCATCTATGTGCATGTGACTAACTCTATTAACTATTGGTTAGGTTGCACATCATCTTTCTTTTCTTCTCGCATTCAATTATTTCCCTCTTCCGCATATATTAATTTCTTACAGCTGCTTACTTGCTGCAAAAATTCCTAGCTATGGTGCATGAGCTACGCGGTCAAAGTAAAACCAACAGATAGATATTAGAAAATATAATTGATGAAATCTTACACGGGAGCCTCATCGGTAAATGAGGGAGATTTATCTCATGATTGCCTAGGTTTTCAGTTGTGCAGAAAATCTAGCAAATAGTAGCAATAGAGAAGATGATGACCTGGTTTATTAATGGCAGAAAACCCTAGTTTGATTCCATATATCATGCTTTTTCAGTTTCTAGACATTTGAGGAGGCGGATTGAGATGAAAATTTGAGTAAAGAGTCCTAGGAGGTGAACCTAATCCAATGATGAAATTTTCATTACAATCCAAGGTGGAAAAATGTAGTTTATAAAAAATAGTAAGAACTTAGTGCCCTTGCTTACAAAAAATAGTAAGTAGCCTCATATCAGTGCACTCAGACAACATTGAAACTTAGAAACTAGGTAACTGTACGAACCCAAAATTGCACGTGCTACATTGTCAGAAAAATGGTTACAAAAGTCCCTAATGATGATTCATATCCTTTCAGAAGGTTTTCGAGTTCTGAAACCCATTCACAGTATATATTTTTAGTTTAGACATCCTTACTTAGCCTTTGTATGCTTTTTCCTAGCTTCTTGCTCAATTTTAGAGTAGTTTTGACCTTTAGTGTCAGGGTGACGATTTTGTGACCACCGCCCAAGCAGGGCGGCGGTTGGCCAACTACCACCCTAAGTAGGTTTGCGGTCCATAAACCGCCACCCTGTATAGGGCGGCGGTCATGTGTGAATTTTCCAGAGAGTTCACCTCACATTTTGACGTGGAATTCTCTCACTTAACTACCATTTTTAGACGTGCTACTTGCCCATTTTAGATGATTCCAAATCCCAACTGCCTTATGACAAAATATTCGTGCACTTCTATTTTTTATTGATTGTGATTAATAGTTTGAACTCCCTCTTAATTGTTGTTATGTCATCCTTTGGATACCAAGTGGCTTTAAACCATTTCCTAGTCAAATTCCTATAAATACTATGCTTGTATTCAAGCAAAACCCTGGAAAAAATTATGTATTCTTGCTATTGCAAAGTTGATGCTTTCTTGCTAGAAATTCCCATAGCTAATCTCAATCAAATTGTCCTTGCACTCTTCCACTTGCATTGCTTCCCATCCTGCCAATTCAATTTGTTGTTGCTCCCACATCCTTCTTCTTATTGTTGTTGTTGCATTCTCATTCGTTGGACTCACGTGGACACAAAAGATTGAAAGGATAAGTTGAGGGGACAATATTCATGCAAACAAATTTGCCACTATTCTTGTAATATCTAGGTTGGAGGTGTTGTTTGCTTCATTCATGCAAATTATCAATTCTAAACTTATCATTTCAAAGTTCCTATCAAATACAGTAGATAAATCCTTTCATTTCTTCAGTTATTGAGTTATCCATGGATCAGATTAAATTAGAAAGTTTATTCTTCAACATTGTGAGGGAGGTTACAGGGAATAATAGCTTTTTTGAGGCTATGATTTATTCTTTGTTTCTGAGGTAAGATTGAAGGTTTTACTTGAAATATTTCAGTTAGTTAATTGTTTTAGGATTTAAATTAACATGATTGCACAAGCACTTAGCTACATCCAGTTAATTGCTTATTTTAGATTCATTTATTAGATTAGAAGTTTTTGTTAAAAATACCAGAAAACAATAAAAAATATTTACTTTATTAGATTAGTTTTTTTATTGCTTTTTGTTCATTCATATATCAAAAAATACCAAAAACATATTTTAAATTTACTTTGCTTACATAGTTTACTTTGTTAGATTACTTCAATTGTTCCATGCATGACAATCACAGGAGTCAGAGAACCTAGAGATTTTGTGTTTGAACCAATAATACCTCAACTAAATTTAGCAATACCGTTAGCAGACATAGACCAAGGCCTTAGCTACAACATTTTCAAAATATCGAGAGACATATAAAGAATCAACCACCAATTGGACACACTAAACATTGAAGATGAAAAGTCATTCAAATTTTTGTCAAGACAACCCAATTATAGGCAGCCTTGAACATTGACAATTCATGACCATTAGAGGTCCAAAACAAGAGTGTACTTATGGAAGTGACCCAAGGGTGCCACAACCAAATGACCCTGAATTTCTCATGGACATTGATATGGGACTTTGTCTCCTTTTCCTAAAAACATCGGCCCGACACGCCGAGAGGATTGAACAACTGGACATATTAAAGATTGAAGTTGACAAGGCTTATGATTATTAGATCACCCCTAAGCGTAGGATTCAAGATCACATTGCATGACTATACATGGACCATCACTAGAGAGAGTTTACGGTTGTGATCCTATGGTCCCTCAACTGAATGGGATCAAGAGCCAATTAGACGTAGACCTTGAATTAAGAGAATCGGTCCTTAGATCTTTGCCGCTTCCACCAGATATCATTAGGTAGTTAAACGTCCTAAACAAAGAAGCTCATTGAGCCCTCTCATTTTGGACAGAGCCTGGTAATCACCCATTGATCTTGCGGGTTCACCACGCCTCTTGCTTTCACTTCCATGACCTTATTTGGAAATACATATGAGGCACCCACAAGTTATCTTCCAAGAGTCCCACAACCAATAGATAAAGTGTCTGCGGAGCTCCACATTGACTAAAGCCTCTGTGTCACCATCCTTTCCGATTTCTCCATTTGAGCCACCCAGGTTAGAAAGATTTTTTTTGTAATTGATGAGTAGATCTCACTATTGGAATTCGAAAACATCGTATTGCCTTGACCACCTTTGCTTACCATTTTCATACACTTTTCATCCATTACCATAATTCCTACCACTTAGCCATTCACATTTTCTACATCGACTGCCTCGACACGACCTCGGGGAGTCAAGTGTGATTGAAGGTCACATGTTGATTTTCATCCATATAAAAATAGTGAACCCAACATGATGAGCTAGTCTCTGATCATTTCCACTTTTTTCATCCATTTTCCTCTCTCCCATTATTTTGCGGGTATTTATATACCCCCCCAAATATGTCGGGATACGATGGATACGACTGACCCATTGTGGGTCTTGAATCATATAACTATCAGATGGGTAGACAACAATAGTCACCCTCACTTTCTACATGGGCAGACAACTATTCAACCACCCATATTCGAACTCCTGCTCAGGGGACTAGTGTTGGTTTCTCCATAAGGATCAAGGAAATTGATCAAATAATACAAACCCAATAGCGTGAATTCTCAAGCTCTAACAACATGAATTTTACTAGAGAGACGGGCTCATCTCCTCAGGTCTTGTTCAGAAAACCCATTAGTATGCAGTTTGAATAAATCTCACATTTAGATGAGGAGTAGTTAACATGTTACCGAAGAAGTAAATGATGCTACCATAACATAATGAATCCACATTTTGATAGGTCACAATGGCATGTTGATGTCTTGCTTCAAAATAACAACACTACCCCTGCTACAATGGAAAATATTACTGCTGAAGGGTGGAAAACAATGACCAATTCATAGTAGGATATCACATTCCTCAAACGCCTACAAAGGTTCAACAGTGTGCTCCAAAACAAAAACACAACTCCATCAATGGGAGAAGTCATCTTAGCATTAGTGGACAAAGTCAAGGAATTGGAACTTGCCCAAAATACTCAGACTTCATATACGGGGAAAGGAAATATTCCTTTCCATCGGCAAACTACGACCAAGTGCCTACTACAAAAAATCCTCATAGTTTCACAGGTGTTCCTAGCCCTGGGGATCTTTCTAACTGGGACAAGTACCTTGGGTATGCCTCCTCATTCTACATATGAGATATCCACCATAGGAAGTAGCCAAAAGTGAATTCTTAAACACCATGCCATATGGAAATGCAACGTTCCCTAGCTTCATGCCTTAAAACCCGTATCAAAATAGTATCTTTGCCCCTTACATGCACATGTGCTCAAACTCACCATAAGGGGGATATCTATACCTACACATGCCCATATGGTCAACCACATGGTATGCCTTATGCCCTAGAAAAAGCATATGTTGCACCATTTCAACAAATGTCGCATCCACTTCCCTAACAAGGTTCGTCGATGGTTGAGTCATACACAATGGGGACCTACTCTGAATATCTTAAAGAGTCTCTCGACTTCTCCATACAGAGCATTATGCTCCTAAGACCTTTGCTAGATATTCCAAAATTTAAGGGGGGAGGGAGATCCCTAATGCACACATCAAGGCTTACACAATTGTCATTCGAGAGGTGTTCCCATGGGATGTAGTTGTCACAAAAATATTCCCTAAGACCTTGGAAGGAATCACTCTCAATTGGTATTATAGGATACCAGAGGCTTCGATAAACTCGTTTAAAATAACTCGTGGTATGAGTTTATTAAATATTTTGACATGAACAAATTCCTAAGGACATGAATAAGAGAATTCCTCCACATAAAACAAAATCACAATGAGTATGCTGCCCACTTCATCCAAAGATGGCGTAAAGTCCTTTATTCTTCAGACAAGTGCTCCTAACATGGATCAAACAGAGATCTATGATTTATTCCTTCACTCTCTTAACAAGGTAGACCAAAGAAGAAGTCCAAAAGTTCCCATTAAGGAGCTATGAAGAGGTATTGGAGGGTGCTCTCTGAATTGATCAAGCAACTATAGACAATGGTCGAAAGACCTACGGAAAAAATGAGAGATTGATCACTCCTAACCAAGGTAATTCCGGTTACCCCAATAACACGAACAATAATCAAGGGACCAAATCTCCTCAACGAGAATCATGGGGTTATGCCTGATGGTGTTACCGATCAATTGAAGAAACCAAATGCTGCTAACACTCAAAATGCAAACACCGCTAATAATAACAATGTAAATGACAATAACCAAAGGAATAATAACTTTAAATCATCCTTCAATTAATGTTGTGGACTTCAATCATCCTCAACAACAACAAAAACAATCTCAACAATTTCAGGCTCAAGGGCCCTAGCCAGAGTACCAAGGTGGGTACCCAAACCAATTCCAATATCAAGGGGAAATGGGCTCCAAACTTTAATTATAACAACCAATAGTCAAACAATAGTCGAAACTTTAGACCACAATAGAATACAAACCAATGATCTAGGGACTACGATCCTGATTTATACTATGCGGGTCTCCATAGAGTTCGAGGACATGATGCAAGAACGTGTCGTGATTGTAACAAATTTCTACAACATTTTCTAGAAGACCAAAGGCAACTATTTGTTGATATGTTTTTGGAAAACCCTAACATAACCTACTCAAAATACTTTCATGGGGCCGATGTCCACTTAGAACATGTTACTTAATATTTATAATGATACCCTTTCCTTCATGTCCTAAAGAAGGTAAGTTAGACCATAACAGACTCAAACAAAGGAAATCATGGTCGGGGCTAATAATCGTGAAGCTTCAACTTCATCAAACCCATCAGTGGCACCTCCATTAGATGGCCGCCAAAAAACCAAGATAGTGGGGTCCCATGGAGTTAGATAGTGAACCTCGGAAAAAATGTTGCCACTAGAACCAAAGATTATTCGTCGTAGCCAATACCTATTTAACCATTGATATCAGAAGAAATTCAATAAATGTTGGCAAAGCTGGTAGGGGCTTATGACTTGATCAATGATTTGACAAAGACATTTTTCTCACATTTCCTTCTTTGATTTGTTGAATAACTCCCCCCGCTCACAGAGTTACTTTATTAGAAGCATTAGATCTATCACATCTAATCAATGTCACTTCTCCTCCGGAATCATAGATAAACCATATAAAATTTGATGTTGATTCTCTTGGACAACTAGAAAGGGATGTTGGGTTTGTATTTGATATTAGCCAAATGCCCATAGACACTGAAATAACATGTAGAGGTGATTCAGCCTTGTATTTATATTTTTGGATTTATAATAACTAGTAAAGGATGTGATGATTGATGACGGGGGGTACCGGTTAATATTGTCCCCTTTTCTTTTCTCCAAAATTTAAGGTATGGAGAAACTAATATCTCTTCAACGAGAAACACGTTAAGACATTATGATAGCCTCAAGGTGAATTCAATTAGAACCATAATGCTTCTAGTCACTCTAGGACCTAAGACGGTCCTCAAAATTTTATATTATAGATCGTGAAACCAACTATAATATGATTCTTGGTCATCCTTGGATACACCGTATGAAGGCTATTCCTTCTACTTTGTTTCAAGAAGTAAGATTCTTACATTTGGGGTAATATTTTTCAAACAAGGTGACCCAAAGCCTTTCGACATACACCTAGAAAATATAAAAAAGAAACCAGGGGTGCATTCTGAGTTTGAATTCCCAACAAACCAGTTAAACAAACTGATCAGTTTAGCACCTAAAACAAAACTAGTTCCTACGACAGAGTTAGGACTTACTGGCTTAATCGATGGGATTCCTACGGTTAAGGATGAAAATTTCATCATAGAGACAATATAAAAAAAACCACAACAAATATAGCCGAGTTGTTGGAGAATCATTTGTCGATTCTCCTTCCATTTGATACCATGGGCATAGGACATGCTCTTAGACTTGGCTCTCTCCCTGCTGATGAGGTATGCATGGTAGAAGTTTCGAAATTGAGGGAAGAAGATACAAAGGGTGATCCAATGTTAATATTCCCAAATGATTGTTGGAATTTAAACTACGATGGATCAAAGTGCCGCTTTGGCCCTGGCGCAGGGGTGATCCTTACCTCTCCTCAAGGCAAGGTCATTCCTTTTGCCTTCAAATTAAATTTTGAATGTATGAACATTGGAGCAGAATACGAGGCTGTCCTTCTTGGGCTCATAGTAGCCAAAAGGATGGGTGCTTATAACATTAGGGTGTTAGGTGACTAACAACTAGTCATAAATCAAGTATCTGAAGTATATGGGACTAGGCCTAAACACCTGCAACTCTATAAGACTGTTGTTCTGGAATTAAGTAAGGGTTTTGATTTTATTTGAATTGAAGATGTACCTCGAGATCAAAACCTCTTGGCTGATTCCATTACAACTTCTACTTCTCGCTTCACTCCAAGCAAAGAGTTAGAAGATACAAACTTTATGATCTCAATTCGTGCTGAACCTTTGATTCGTAAAATGCCAACAATTCCAATTTTGGCATACATAAAATCTGAAAATGAGCCTATCACTCAAGATTACGCTGAAAATGATGAAGCAATCCTAAGGTACCTGAATGCTTACAAAGATTTACATCCCGACCACCATAAGATTTTATTTTCTCTCATCCCTCACTCTTCCTCTTACTTAAGAGATCTCATCATGGAATCTTCCTCCTTGAAAATTCTTGAGATTTATGAGGTAGAAGAGGAAGGAGACCTAGAATTACCTCCAGACCCGCCTAAGTTTGCGGAGGGTAACACCTCTTTAATCGAAGGAACAATTGATATTAACATCGGGATGGAGGACGAACCAAAAATTCTGAAGTTAGGATCTTCTTTAAATCTCGAAGAGATAGAAATACACAAGCAAATACTTAAGGAGCACTCAAAATCTTTTGTGTTTAGCTACAAGGAGACAACAGGAATTGTTTCTCACATTGTAGTTCATAATCTTGTCACCAAACCAGATGCTAAACCTATTAAGTAAAAATCAAGACCCACGAATCCAAAGGTGGCTCTTATGGTTAAAGAAGAAGTGATGAAACTCTTGCAAGTGGGGTTCATCACACCAATTGACTACTCACAATGGGTATCTAACATCATC
This sequence comes from Taxus chinensis, assembly GCA_019776745.2. NCBI lineage: Eukaryota > Viridiplantae > Streptophyta > Pinopsida > Cupressales > Taxaceae > Taxus > Taxus chinensis. Next base: position 886,980,611 of record CM034151.1, read on the forward strand.
CCCATTCTCAAGAAGAATGGAAAGATCTGTGTTTGCATTGACTTTTGGGATATTAACAAAGCATGTCCCAAGGATAATTTCCCACTACCATCCATTGATGTTATTTTTGACTCAACAACTTGATATGAGTTGTTGTCCCTTATGGATGGGTTTTCTGGGTATAATCAGATCAAGATCTCTAAGGAAGATCAGTTGAAGACTGCATTCATCACTCCTTAAGGAACCGACTGTTATGTAATCATGTCGTTCGGTCTCAAGAATGTTGGCATCACATACCAACGGGCCATGACTTATATATTCCATGATCTAATTCATAAGATTGTGGAATCCTATGTTGATGGCATCCTAGCTAAGGCCAAAAAGCACTACGATCACCCTAAAGTGCTTCGCATAATTCTCTCCCATCTAATCGAATATGGTGTTATGTTGAATCCAAAAAAATGTGTGTTTGGTGTGACAGGAGGTAAGTTGTTGGGATACATCATCTCTTCATGAGGGATCGATGTAGATCCAGCCAAAATCTGAGCAGTTTTTGAAATGACCCCACCGTTAGATGAGTCTAGCATTAGGTATTTTCTTGGAAAGCTCAGTGTAATCTGAAGGTTCATTCCTAACTTGACCTTTGTCATTCATCCAATAAAAAATTTGTTGAAAAATGATTTTTGTAATATTTAGATGATGGAGTGTCATGAGGCATTTGAGTTGGTTAAACGATTCTTACTATCGCCTCCTACACTTATGACTTCTAGGTCATATTGCCCCCTAATTCTATATTCACAAGCCACATATGTCTCACTAGTTTGCATGGTAGCCCAAAAAGATGATGATAAATGAGAGTGTGTGGTCTACTTTATTAGTCGAATGTTTCTTAATTATGAGACACGATATACGCATGCAGAGAAAGAATGCTTTGCAATAGTTTTCACAACAAATCGGTTAAGGCACTATATGCTTAACCAAGAAACAAGAGTCATTGTAAGGATGCATCACTTATGAATGTTTCTAACATAGGGCTAATTGTTCAAGAAGGCTAGACATTTCATAACTTTAATGGGCGAGTTCGAGTTAACATTCGTTAACCAAAAAATTGTTAAAGGACAAATCATCGCAAACTGGCTAGCTGACAACCCATTAGATGGAGGTGATGTAGTTAGCCTAGATTTCCCTGACGAATGCGTATATTAAGTTGAGATAAAACCACCCATTTTTGCGTGCCCGTGATATACTAATATTATTAATTTTGTTGTAGAGCAAACATACTCTGAAGGGGCAACATCACAACAAAGAAGATGGTTATGCGTCATATCCGCTAAATGCGTAATATTAGAACAAGTGATTTATCACAGATCCTTCGATGGAATTTTGCTAAGATGCGTTGATGAAGAAGAATCTGAAAAGATTCTTTATGAATCTCATAGTGGAATATGTGGAGGTGACTTCAGAGGCCACACCACTGCTCAGAAAATACATTAGATGGGCTTAATCTGGCCCATGTTGGAACATGACATGGTAGATTTTACATGTAAATGTCATAAATTCCAAGAGTTCTCTCACGAGATCCATGTACCTACACAGGCTCTACAACCAATTGCAATGTCATGCATTTTTCCACATGGGGTCTAGATTTGATAGGGAAGTTCTCTCCCTCTTCAATAGATGGCCATAATTTCATAATCACATCCACCGAATACTTCACCAAGTGGGTAGAGTCAATGCCTCTCACCACCATGTTGTTGGGGTTAGCACACCGATTGTACAGATAATATATCAGATCTAAGCATACATGCAAATAAAAGTAGATATTCTAAAAGAAGAAATATATAAAACACGAGACATAAATCAACACCAGATTTAACGTGGTTCACCTAGTGTGGGCTACGTCCACCAAGAAACAAGTCAATCTATTATCCAAAGCTTTGACAAGATATACAATGAAGATTTACAATCTTTCACACCTCTCAGATGTATAATACTTTCTTCCTTCAATATTTTGCTCTACCACCAAGAATTCTCTCTCACCAACCTTTTTCAAGTTCTTTCTAATTATTGTTGATCATCACACTTCTAAACCCTAGTTTTTATGCTTATATAGTTTTTTATAGACTTAGGGCACTTAGCCATGCAATTACAATCAATAAATCTATTTTAATGCTAAAAATAGATATAATTCCTGAGAGTTAATTAAAACTTTGTCACACAGGTAACCGATGCCAGTTCTGCCTAACCACTTTTGGTTCCTTACTTGCTTGACTGATGCCGGTCATACCTGACCAATGTTGGTCTTCCTTGACTGATGTTGGTCAGTCCTTAACTGATGTCGGTTACTACAGTTTCCAGCAAGTTCCAATTGCATGCTAAAATGAAGTAATTAAGCTTCACATCTCAACAATGCTTTTGCACCCCAACGTCAGTGTAGACCTAGAGATTTGCCTTTACTTTTGGCGTTCCTTCATAGATCTCTATATTTTATCCCCACACACAAAATTCCACTCTCCCCTATCTCACTCAAGTGAATTGGTTCCAAAATCACCCCACTAATTGTTGGCGACTTTCACTTCCAACCCGATTCACCACCTATGTGCCCTTTACGCCTAGTCATTCTAAATAAAACTTGCCCCCATCTTACCTTGCCTACTACAAGCCTTGCCTTATACCTTTTCCATCTACCCTCTTCTTCCATAATCCTGTAAACCAACTTGTACTATAATGTTCTCTTCCCTGCTGGCAACTTAACCAAATCCCAAGTCTCATTTTGTTCCAAGGAGTCCATCTCCTCATCCATGCCATGCTCCCACTGAACGTGAGTCTTATCATGCATTGCTTCTTCAAAGCTCTTTGGTTCACCACTATCAGTTAATTATAAATTATATAGAGAAGGTGTAAATCTTTCTGGAAGTTTGCTTACCCTTTGTGACCTTCTCACAGGAGTTTGGTCTACCGTAGGCTCAATCTGGGCCTCTTGAACATTAGTATCAACTTCTAATAGTGACCGATTCCGGTCACCTCTAACCGACATCGGTTCTTCTAACTGATACTAGTTTTGATCCTCTGTAACCATCGGTGGTTCATCTGATCGATGCCAATCAGGGACTAACTGATCACGGTTACTATGTATTTTTGTAGGTGTTTCTTTAAAACATGAGAGTTCATTTTCCTCGATAAAATTCTCAATTTTCTCATCCCTGGGTACCAAAATTTTATCCCTATACATTCTCTTTTCATTCCATTCAACATCACTACTCCTAACAATTTTAGAATTCTGTAAATCCCAAAAATGGAAACCGAAATCACCAGATCCACAACCAATGTAAGTAATCACCAGATCCATAACCAATGAAAGTGCATCTCTTGGATTTTGCATCCAAATTTTTTCTATTTTCCTTATCAACATGGAAAAAATTTTTTGAACCAAAAACTTTAAGAAAAGAAAGATCTACCTCTTTTCCGGTCCAAGATTCCTCTGGTATTCCTCCAACTAGTGAACTTGAAGGACCACGATTAATCAAATAAACCATTGTATCAACTACTTCTGCCCAAAATTGCAAGGGCAATCTAGAATGTATCCTCATACTTCTAGCACGTTCCATGATTGTCATGTTAATTATTTCTACAACACCATTCTCCTGTGGTGTTCTTAGAACTGTTCTTTCTCTACATATCCCATTCACTGAACAATAATCATTGAAAGACTTGCTACAATATTCACCACCATTGTCAGATCTAAGGCACTTTAACTTAGAATTTGATTCATTCTCAACAAGGGCTTTCCATCTTTTAAAAGTCTCAAAAACATTAGATTTATGTTTAATACCATAAACCCATACCTTTCTTGTAGCATCATCAATGAAAGTAACATAATACTAGATCCTCCATGAGAAGCTACCTAAGCTGGTCCCCACACATCCTAGTGTACAAGCTCCAATTTTTGCTCCTTCTTATTTGCCCTAACTTTGAGAAATCTCACTCTTTTTTTCTTTTCAAAGATACAATGCTCACAGAAATCAAGATCTAAATCTTTCAAATCTAATAACTTACCCTTAGCCTTTAAGATCTGCATTCCTTTTTGACTCATATGACCCAACGGATTATGCCACATGCATGTATCTAAATCTAAAGTAGATAATGCAGAAAAAGAATCAGTAATACATTTAGATAAATATAATGTTCCTACCTTCTTACCTCTTGCCACAACAAAAGAAGCCTTAGTGATTTTCCAAGTGTCTCCTGTAAAAGTAACCATGCAACCAGATTCACCTAGTTTCCCTGTAGAAATAAGATTACTTATGAGGCTTTACACATGCCTCACATCTTTCAATACCCATGTATTTCCATTCTAAAATTTTAGATGAACTTCCCCTTTACCAGTAATACTGCAAGGTTCATCATCACCCAAATAAACATGCCCAAAATTTCCCTGGACATAATTTCTGAAATAACCCTTATTAGGGGTTGCATGGAAAGAAGCTCCTGAATCTAAAACCCATGATTCAATTCTATTGTCTAAAGAAAGAACAAGAGCATCTTGCATTACCTCTGATGCAACAAGATTTACTTCTTTACCTTTGTCTAGTTGTTGGTTCTCTTTTTCCTTTGACCAACAATCTTTCTTTGCATATCCTTTCTTTCCACATTTCCAACAAGTAATTCCCTTACTTCTGGATTTAGATCTGCTATCCCTTGAATTTGATTTCCCATTATTCTTACTCTTGGATATCTCCTTCTTCCTACGCCTACTTTCTACATTCAAAGCATTTTTAGATGATGTTTCCTCTGTACTCTTCCTATGAATTTCTTCATTCAAGATTATACTAACTATATCATCAAACTTCAAAATAATATTAGCAAATGTTGTATTACTAACAGCCATTACCAAGTTGTCCCAACTATCAGGCACAAAACATAAGAATAAAAGTTCTTTTAATTCATCATCAAATGGTATTGCAACTAATTTTAACTGATTTGCAATATATCGGAAAATATTCAAATGACTAGAGGCAGATTCACCTTCATGCATCTTAGAACTAAATAGTTTCTTCATCAAATAAAATTTATTTGAAGCACTAGGTTTTTCATATAAATTAGCAAGAGATTTCATTAAGCCTACCGTAGAAGCCACTTCTGTAATATTGGAAGCCACAGATGCTGTGAAGCTCAATATTATAAATCCCAAAGCCTTTCTATCAAGAGTCTTCCATTCTCCATCAATCATCTTCGTAGGTCTAGACATCTCATCCAATGGTAAGTACAAATCTCTTTGATACAGATAATCCTCAATCTGCATCTTTCATAATTGATAATTTTAGCCGTCAAATTTCTCTACCTTGTATTTATTATCTTCTGTCATTGTTGTAGCTCCCACTCAATCAGAAAACCCTATGTGAGTAAATCTTTCAACACACAAAACCCTCAAACAAAGCTCTGATACCATTTGTTGGGGTTAGCACACCGATTATACAGACAATATATAAGATCTAAGCATACATGCAAATAAAAGTGGATATTCTACCAGAAGAAATATATAAAACAAGAGACATAAATCAACACCAGATTTAACATGGTTCACCAAGTGTGGGCTACTTCCACCAAGAAATAAGCCAATCTATTATCCAAAGCCTTGACAAGATATACAATGAATATTTACAATCTTCCACACCTCTTAGATGTACAATAATTTCTTTCTTCAAGCTTTTTCTCTACCACCAAGAATTCTCTCTCACCAACCTTTTTCAAGTTCTTTCTAATTCTTGTTAATCATTACACTTATAAACCATAGCTTTTATGCTTATATAGTTGTTTATAGACTTAGGGAACTCAACCATGTAATTACAATCAATAAATCTATTTTAATGCTAAAATTAGATATAATTCTCGAGAGTTAATTAAAACTTCGTCGCACAGGTAACTGACATCGGTTCTGCCTAACCGTTGTCGGTTCCTTACTTGCTTGACTGATACCGGTCATACCTGACCGATGCCGATCTTCCCTGACCGATGCTGGTCAGTCCTTAACTGATGTCGGTTACTATATTTTCCAGCAAGTTCCAATTGCATGCTAAAATGAAGTAATTAAGCTTCACAACTCAACAATACTTTTGCACCCCAGCATCATTGTAGACCCAGAGAGCTGCCTTCACTTTTGGCATTCTTTCGTAGATCTACAGAATTTGATCCCTACACATGAGATTCCACTCTCCCCTATCTCACTCAAGTGAATTGGTTTCGAAAGCACCCCACTAATTGTTTGCAACTTTCACTTCCAACCTGATTCACCGCCTACATGCCTTTTACACCTAGTCATTTCGAATAACACTTGCCCCCCCATCTTACCATGGTTACTGACAGCCATAATTTCATAATCACAGCCACTGAATACTTCACCAAGTGGGTAGAGGTAATGCCTCTCACCACCGTGTCAAAATCTATAATTGTTATATTCATTCTAAACCATATTATCTGTAGGTATGGGGTCCCACAAGTTATTATCTCCGATAATGACATGTCTTTCAAGAATGAGGAACTATGTGACTATGTAAAAAGTTCAAAATAAGTCACCACACAACTTCTCTCTATTACCCTCATGCCAATGGAGAGGCTAAGGCTACAAACAAGAAGTTAAAATCTATTCTCCTTAAAACCATCAAGGATAACAAATGAGATTGGCACTTAAAGATATTTTTAGCCTTGTGGGCCTGTCAAACATCGATAAGAACACTGACGAGGGCAACCCCCTTTTCTTTGGTGTTTGGTGCAGAAGTGGTTTTACCATTGGAAGTTGAAATAGCTAGTCTTTGTATCTCACTACGAGGAATTTTGGGAGAAGAAGGATATCGAGAGGCACGACTCTCTCAATTAGAAATCCTTGATGAAGACCGACTTGATGTTGAACAACAACACAAAGCTTACGCTGACCATATGTGCTGACAATATAACAAGAAAGTCTACGAACTTGAAATATGTGAGGGAGATATTGTATTAATACTTGACAACCAGATAGAAAAAAAGATTGATGAAGGAAGGAAGTTTAGGCCCAAGTGGTTGGGCCCATATCGAGTCATAGAAGACTATAAGAATGGGCATATCACCTGTGTACATTAAAAGGTGAGGTTTTTGGTGAATCCGTCAATTCTCTTCATCTAAAGAGATAATACGCATGATCCACCAACATTTCCATATATATATACTACTACATTCTCATTGTATTTTCATATGTTACCTCATTCCATAAAGTTTGTGATGAAGGAGCTTATTCTTACATCAATTCCTAACTTTTTTTGAAAATATTGGCAAAACATTCCAATCTGTTCCTAATTTTTTTTTTAAATATTGGAAAAAACATTCTAGTCACATCTCTTCAAATCTTCATAATGTCATCAAGTGCTTCTAAATCATTTCATCAATTCAAACAAGATAAGACAAAACTTTGACAATAACCATACCAAGGCCTGCATACTTGGTTATAATCATAATTTCTTCTAGATTAGGTGTTTTTGCCTATTGTCTATTTTAGAAGCTTCATGGTGTCACATCTATCCCATATACACATATTTAGAAAAAAGAAAATTCTAAACATTTTACATAGATATATATGTCACATGTAAATGAACAGAAATTTTTTATTTACACACTTCTTTGCCCTACCAACCTTCGGTGTTGAGCCCGTGTCTCTTACTAGTGACGTGGGGTTGGGAAAGGAGAGATTTGACCTTACTCACCTATACTTTTCCCTTGGTGATGAGCCCATACTTTCTACTGGTAGCATGGGGCATGGTGTAGGGGGTTTCTTTGATAGAATAGAAAATTTAAAAGTAGTTCATTCAATAAAAGATGTTGTAAAATCATAAGTCTAGAACAAAGTGAGTTAGATGTCTGAAATTCCAAAAGAGTTTAAAACCTCAAACCAGATTTTGTCAACCAAGTTGCCATCTACGGATCTAAGTCTAGATAAACTAGAAATAAATTCACATTTTAAACTATGTATAAAACTTGAGTAGAGTGAGGTTGTAGGTTCTCAATTTGGTTTTTACCAAATCCTTGTCTTTCTCTCATCATTACCATTCAACAAATTTATATAGCTTACACCCCTCCTGGCCTTCGGTGTTGAGCCCTCACATATTACCAGTTATCTGGGGTTAGGATTGGGGTAAGTTCATTCTATTATTGTATCACTCTTTCATCACATTTCACCAAAAAAATAAGAAGTAAGCTAAATTGTGTAAAGAAACTAAAGTTCAGCATCACATCGTGCTTGCATAATCATCATATATTAGCATTTCAAAAGCAACAAAAATAAATCATTCTGTTAGCATTCATATCCACTGCATACATTCTGAAAAGCATACAAAAGTGGAAATTCTAAACATCTATAGTGCACACATGAATCAAACCATAAATGGAAGTCAACTCTATGCAAGGAATATCCGAACCAAAAAGAGGTATCTGTATATATATCATAATAATTCAAGTTTATACAATGCCATCACACACTAGGCCTGGTCAAAATGCTCACAATGAGCTCAAAATATACAAAATAAATCATATAAATTCCCCGAAAAATGGAAACTAAGCAATAAAAGGCTCAATGGACTATCAATCCTTGTGGGATCCCTGAGATGGTGCATGGCTACGTTTAGGACTCCTATTGTGGCCACGACATTGAGAATGCATCGAATGATGGGAATGCTCATGATAGTGGCTACTAGTTGTGGTATCACTAAGAGAATGGCTCCACCTCATCAATCTATCAACTGTATTGTATGTGACAAACTGAGTGCGGAGAGAAGTCATGATCTTTGCTGCCCTCCAGATAGGTGCAAACACGTCAGTGTGTCTACCCAGTTGATAATGGATGTTCTATGTCCTCAGTCAGACTCGACTTAGGTCTTCCCCAAAGGGATCAAAAAGGTTTCCACGCACACCCAATGAATAAGATCTCACCATCCCTCCATAGATGCTACAAAACATATAAATAACGATGAGTTAGAAAATTATATAAAAAAAGAGATAATATTCTAGATGTAGGATTAACACTTCTATCTAACAAAGTCAGGGAAAGAGTATTTACATACTCATATCTCCATGCATCCAGGTGGGATCAGATGGTACAGTTAGAGCTATTGTTATAGGTACCTGGTGTGCCTCCTCTCCTCGTGAGGCTACACATTTTTCCATGAACAAAACCTCATCTCCTCCCTTGTATCAAGGAAGTAGATCCTATGAGACAAATGGTTCCTTCTCTATGTCTTCCTCATCCTACTCCACTCTAATTATATCTTGAGTGTCATGCCACTCAGGGTCACTCTCCTCCTCCTCCACATGAAATTCCTCATTAGTCTCACCACCCAAATCCTCATTTTCTAATCCATCATCAGTCTCCTCATTACCTAAATCCTCTCCAGTCTCATCTCGTGACTCCTCCTTAGAATTAGATTCCACATCTATAGGCTCATCCTCCTCCCCACTATGAGTGGGTGCAGCCTCAATCTAGAGTAAAAGTGCAAAAATGACACTAGCTGCTCATCGAGAATGAATCACTCACCTTACTACAATGGACACTCTTGGAGTATCTATTTTCTACCCAGGATCTCTGCTAGGGCCCTTTCGGGCCTCCTTAACACTCCTATATACGGGTGCCACAGGGGGAAGCATATCAATATATGGAAGGCTAAACTATTGAGGAACCTGACCAAATGGATGAATCTCCACCTTTCCCATCCTATCAACTAACTGGCTATTAGTGGCACAAGATACCACTGTAGTCTTGTCCTATCCCCATAATCCTGCCATATCATGCTAGGGAGTGACAACTAAATCATTAGTAGTCAATGAAGCCACTGGTTGATGTGGTCCTCTAAGTACCAACATCCTTGTCCATTTGGTAACCTTGATGGCCCCTAGATCCTACACTGTAACTCTCCTTTGATAGGGGATAATACACTCATACACCCAACTCATGAGTGTGGGATGGCTGAGTGACTGGCCCTGTAAAATAACCACTCAGCACAAGTCATGGTAGGTAGTCCCAAAGATATTGGCACCCTAAGCATAAGTATGGCCACGTGCCTCTATTTGTGTTGTTGGTACCCAAATTGATTCTCCGTCAGAAGTTGAGCAACATCACAGTTTTGGTAGGAAGCTTAGAGACAAGAAGAGCATGTAGTATGTCATTTTGTAGCTGGGGATGAAATGCAGCTTGCTCTTTGTCACTCAGATGTGGAGAAATGGGTAGCACCCTCAAGAGGATTTGACCTATCCTCACTACTTTATGGTTATGCCTTTCAACCAGGGTGAGAGGACCCTTTTTGTAGCTTGTTGTTTGTGGAGGAGATGGAGATATCCTTCCTTGTGAAATTATTAAGAAGACCTTGAAGAAAATATGATCAATGCAACAAAACCTAACTCTCACGAGTTGTCACTCTAGATAATGGAGATATTTTCTAAGCAAGGTTCAGGCCACTAAAGACAATGAAAACCTGATTGTTTCTGCATGTTTTGGTAGTAAAAATTATGCATTTGTATACACACATGACAAACAGGGGTAGTATGGGTATGATTGGTTGTTTTTAAATGAATTTTTGGTGGGAGGTGAAGCAGGATAAAGTTGATTATACCAGATATTTGGAGGGACTTTACAATAATGAGAAACTTCACAACAAAAAGCTTCAGAACAGTCAAGACGTTCCTTCAACCAGAAGGTGTGCTTCAATGGAGGCCCAAATCAACATGTTTTCACATAATATTTAAGACTCCACTACAAAGGCTTGAATTAGAAGACTCAATTAAACACTATAGTTTCTGATTAACCACACCTAAGGTACACCCGAAGACTTACAGACAATATTTATCAACAAATGACAGTGAATTGATTTTAAATTTGTTTATCTCATCCAAGATGAAGGCTCTTCTTGAAATGAAATTGCAAATACCATTAAACTATCACAGGGACGAGATCCTGTGTGATTTCACAAAAATTTCAGTGTAAGATTGCAATAGGAACAAATAAAACTATTTGCAGACATTCTGAAACAAAGCAGACACTAATTGCTCAGAGTCAACACAGAATAACTCAAATTTGATTAAACTTATTAGCAGGGGAAAGTTTCTAGAATAATCTCAGAGCTTGTCAATGGTTGTACACTCACAACCACCTTGACACAATCAAGTTTAACACAAAAGAGATATACAAGTTTCTCAAATAGTCCCTCAAAAAGACGGGTCTCTATCAAGCTTTTCTTTTAGAAAATCAGTTCTAACCTCTAACACTCCAACATTCCAACCTCCAACCCTTTTCATGGAAAAATCATGCCTATTTATAACATTTTACAACAGAGCCTTTCCCCCCCAAAAAATCCAAACATTGAATGCACCAGTGCTCGCCATGATTCTGATCGTGATTCCTAGAATCAGATCTGTAAAAAGTTGTCAGGTGCTCAAGGGGTGGATCTCTTTGAATATCTCCCACATTCAACTCCTTCTTCTGGTAGATCACTTTTCCCTCTACTCGCCAACCACTTCCTGCCCCTAATCTGTCAAATCTAGTTCTTTGCGTGCTTGGGAAGGAAAAATGGAAGATCAGATTGAGCCCAAAGGTCAGATCTCATCTTAATGGTAAAAGAAGTCCCCAGATCTTCCTCACCAAACTTAGATATCAAATTAACTCCCCTTCCCTATTTGGCGTGCAAGAAATATCAAGAAATCATGAAGACTCGCATCTCCAGGAGCTCTGGAGTGAAAATGGCAGAAAAATCAGATACAGATGCACAGTTGCCATTGATTTCTATTTTGAATTTGGACCGTCCACGTGGGAGATCCACTTTAAAATGGGCCTACGGGTTCCTTTTTTCCTTTTACAACTTTTGGAAAAATGTAAAATTTTCACATTTTTCTCTGCACCTCCGCCCTTGAGAAATGAGCCTGACACGTGTCCTAAGGTGGGTCCCAAAGGAACCGTGGCCAAATTCTGCTATTTCACCTCTTTTTTGGAAAAGGGAAAATTTTCCAAGTTTTCCCCGCAGCTCCACCCTTGAAAAATGGGCCTGACATGTGTCCTAATGTGGGTCCCATCGGAACCACGCTTCCCACTTTTAACTCCTTTTTCCACAAAAGGAAACTCCTTTTCCCAGTCCACAATTGACTAGGAGCAAAACTTTCTTATCCATTTTGATGATTTCCTTTTGAATATCAAGGGGCAAAAAATCCAAGGTTGCCTCTGATGGTCCGCACCTCCACATTTTGACTGGAGCCAAGTTTTGACTTCTCTCTGTCAGGCTTGCGGGCCATTTTGATGTTTTAATCCTTTTGATGATAAGAGGCAAAAAATCCAAGTTGCCTCCGATGGTCCGCTTCCCGCCTCTTTGACTTTTCAAACATGTGTCACAATGGCACATCTTGAGATGGTCCCCAAAAGTTGAGACCTTGAATGAGCGCAGGGCTCACCACGTGTCTCGGGCCCTTTAGGAAATGCTGAAAAATCTAAGGAAAGAAGACTCACGGAGACCTGGCACATGTTGTTATGGCGCATCTTCAAGAACCTTATAAGGCTTCAAAATGATTTGGCGGGGGCACACTTCCATTTTAGAATTTTACTCCATTTTTCCAAAAGGGAAAAATATCCAACTTGCCTCTGAAAGGCCCGCATCTCCACTTTTAACTTTGCCACGTGTCCTTCTGCGGGGTCAAAGTAAGACTTTTTCCCTGCCACTTAAATTTTGCTTTAATCAAAGCCTAGTGGGGCCACGGGGTGGGTTCAAATTTTTTCCAAAGTAGCCAAAAATAACAAGTTCAAAAACAAACCCACCATGCCCCATCCAATTAGAAGAAGCCACGTAAGTACCAAAAGAACCAATCAGAATTGAGCGGAGCTACGGGACCAAATTTGCCTTTTTGCCAAAAAAGCAAAAAGTGACAAGTTAAAACATTTTCCTACCATCCCCTGACCAACCAAAAGAAGCCACGTGACTGTTGAATGTTGAGGAATAATTTTGATAGGAAAAGACTGCCCGTCAGACCGTCAAAAACATAGAAATTCACCATTCATGCCCAGAATCTGATTTTTGCTAAGGATGAATTTTTTTGAAACAAAACCAAGTGAATCATGGTTCTGAGCATCTTTCGACCATGGATTTGGATTTTCAAAGGCATAAAAATATAAATTGATCATTCTTGAGCTTCCATGGTTGGGGAAAAATAGGAAAAATGGCAGAGCCCATGGATTTTGAAGAAATTAGGGAAAAAAACAGGGAAAACTCAGAGACTTCCTTCAAAGAAGAGGGCATGACAATGGATTCTGCAAACAATTCGAGGCATTCAAATGGAGGTAAAATCTTTAGAACATCCACATGTGAGAGATAAAATGTTTCACAACACGCAGATCAGAGGAAAATAAGTGGCAAAATGGGGCGAGACAAAATGAGCACCAACATCGGCTCCAACTCAGGGATGGGCACTCCCTGTGAGTGCCACAAGAACAAAGGTAGACCAAGTGCCAAAAATATCCATTGGGAAAAGGAGTCAGCTTGCAAAGCACAAAACCAAACCATCCCCCAAAAATGAACCAAGAAACCAACAAAACAAGCCACCAGAGGCCAGAACAAACAAAAACACAAAAGACAGAAAACAAACCAACAAACTATACACTGTACAGGTGATGCTCACCTTGATTTTGGGGAATCAATCTAAGAAATGCTTCAAGTGCCTTCCATTAATAGGTAATTCAAGAAATTCACCATCCAAATCCTTTCAAGAAGAAGGTATGCTCACCAATTCTAATGTCAATGGAGTAAGGGCCCATCCACAGTGCATCAAATTTACCATGCTTGCCCTTATCTTCATGCCTGCTATCCCATAACAGCACAAGATCTCCAATGTTGAAAGCTCTGGGAGTGACCTTCTTGTCAAATAACTTCTTCAATTTTTCTCTGAACTTTACATGCCTTTGGTGGGATGCTCTCCTTTCTTCATCAAGTTCAACAATCTGGTTAATGCGGGCATCATATGGACTTACTTCTTGATCTTCCAGTTGTTGAATGAACTGATATGAGGATAATTGCATATGCAGGGGCAACAGAGCTTGAGTTCCATACACCAAACTCAAATGGACTCTTTCCAGTGGCTCTTTTAACAGTAATTCGGTCAGCCCAAACAACAAACTTCAACTGTTCACCCCATTTTCTCTTGTTCAGCTCCAAGGTTCTTCTGATAATCTTCAACAAATTTTTATTACTGGACTCAGCTTGTCCATTTCCTTGGGGATTGTAATTAGAGGCATATGTCAAGTTGATCCCGTATTCTTTGCACATTGCCACCAAGGGTTTAGCTCTGAAGCTCATGGCATTGTCAGCAACAATTTTAACTGGCACCCCAAACCTGCAGATGATATGGTTCAACATAAAATCCATGACAATTTGGTGTGTTGCTCTTTTGGTGGGGATTGCCTCCACCCACTTGGTGAAGTAATCAGTGGCTACAAGAATCCACTTATGGCCAGCACTTGAAGGGTCTGAAATCTCACCAATGAAATCCATTCCCCATTGCTTGAATGGGGCTTCAATTGATACAGGCTGCAAAGGAAGGGAGCCTGAAGCTTTCAGTCTTCCAGAGAAGCACTGGCAACTCTCACATCTTCTAACCAAAAGAGTTGTATCCTTGAAGAGAGTTGGCCACCAATAACCAGCCCTCAGGATCTTGTGTGTTGTGACTCTTCCAGCAAAATGCCCCCCACAAACTCCTCCATGAAGATCAACAATTATCTTGGGGGCTTCATCTTCAGTAATGCACCTTAAGAGAACTCCCTCAGGGTTCTTCCAAGCTAACCCATAATCAGTAATGACATATTTCTGGGAAGCCAACTTAAGGGCTCTTTTCTGGTTCTTACTCAAATACTCAGGGCAGTATAAATGTCTGAGATAAAAAATTACATCTTTGTACCACTCAGAACTCATCAATTTTTCAAAAACATCTACCCTTCCTTCTTCTACCTCATTTACCTCAATAGTTTGCAAGTTTCTCTCAGCCATAAGCTTAGCCAAGCCCAAACCTCTCACCAACTTTGTGGTTTGGATATCCATGTCATATTCTTGCAACTTGTTCACCCATCTGCATCTTTTTCTTGAGACCTCCATCTCTGATAAGATGTCTTTGACCATGGTGTGGGGAACATAAGCAACAATTTTAGAGCTCAAAATGTAAGGCCTGAAAACCTTTGTTTCTTTTACCAAGGAAAATGCTTGTTTCTCCATAATAGTGTATTTCAGCTCAGCCCCCTGCAATGCCTTACTAAAAAAGGCAATTGGCCTCTCAGCCCCTTCATCATCTTTCTGCAACAAGACAGATGCAATAGTGTTCTCTGAAGCAAAAGAAAATAGTTGGAAAGGCTTCTTATAATCTGGAGCTGCTAAAATAGGGGCATGCTTTAATGCCTCCTTGATCCCATTGAAAGCTTGAATGGAATCCTCCTCCCATTTGATGGTCTGGTCCTTCTTCAGCATGGAAGTGATTGGAATGGTCAACTCAACAAAGTTTGATATGAATCTCCTGATGAAGTTTATCTTCCCAAAGAAGGACTGAATCCCTTTCTTGGTTCTTGGAATTGGGACCTTGTTGATGGCCTCTACCCTTTCTGGATCAATCATTACCCCTTCTTGTGACACAATGTGACCAAGAAATTTTGCCTTCTGTACTCCAAAATGGCACTTCTTTGGATTGAGTGAAATGCCATATTCTCTACATCTTATCAACATTTTCTCCAAGTGCTATGCAAATGATCACTTCTCTTTCTGGAGAACACAGTTACATCATCTTGGTAGACAACAATAAAATCATTGATGTAACCAGCAAAAGCAACATCCATTTGCTCTTTGAAAGGTTACTCCAGCATTCATCAGTCCAAAGGGCATCCTGACATATACATATGTTCCCCAAGGAGTGGTAAAGGCTGTTTTAATTCTTTCTGATTCCTTCACAACAACTTGGTTATAACCAGAGAAACCATCTAGGGTAGAAAGTAGCTCAGAACTGGTCACTAGCTGCAACATGTTTTCCATGTTTGGTAAAGGATAATTATCCTTCATTGATGCTCTATTCAAATTTTTAAATCCACACACAACCTGATGTCACCATTCTTCTTTCTGACTGGTACTAGGTTTGCAACCCAAGAAGAATACCTTGTAGGCTGAATAATCCCTCCATCCCTCAGTTTCTTCAGTTCCTCTTGCATTTTAAGAGATAGGAGTGGATTGATTGGCCTTTGTTTCTGCCTGAATGGTTTTGCATTAGATTCCAAGGGAATCTCATGTTGAAACAATATCCTCTCTATATGCCTTTAGTTCAGAATAAGTCCAAGCCATGCAATCTTGATACTTTTTTAGCAATTGGACATAAGACTATTTTTCCTCCTTGCTGAGATTGCTTCCCAACCAGATCTTCCTTGGTTTCTCCTTTGTGCCAAGGTCATGCTCCTCAATATCCCTTGAGGTTACTATGCATCTGTTAATAATGCGATCAACATTATCAAAGTTGGATTCAAGAGCAACCAACCCTCTAGGAATGGTATTAGTCTTTAGTTGGATGATGCCTTTGCCAAACAAGGTTTCTTTACCCTCTACTATGCACACCATTGGCTCCCAATCAATATTTTGATCAGAAAACTCCCCTTTGTTCTACAGAAATCTTCTGACCTGAGCATCATCATCAAAAAACTTGCCAATGTTTAATGTTGTTAGGTACAAATGGCCTAGTTAACACCTCAACATCATATTCACAATATGGGGATACTGTACAATTATCAAACCGAGATCCCAATACTGCAAGTTTGTCTGCCAAATCATTGAACCTCCTATCATGATGCACAATATTGAATGAATCAAACATCTCAATGAGATCCCAAGCTGCATGCTTGTATTGTTTCATTCACTGATTTTTTGTGGCATAAAGTTTTCTGACTTGCTTTACAATTAATTATGAATCTCCTTTGACAATGATGTCTTTAACACCATATTTCCAAGCAATCCTCAGACCTAACAATAGTGCCTCATACTCAGCAATGTTATTAGTGCACTCAAAGTTGAGTTTGAAGGAAAAGACAAACTCTTCCTGGCCTGGAGAGATCAGAACAACACCAGCACCATTTCCAAACTTGGAGCAAGCTCCATCAAACAATAAAGTCCAAGGAGCCCTTCTGTTCAAGACACTTGCATTCTTCAATCTTGTGCTCTTTTCCATCAACAAATCCTACAAAGTTATCAGCATCAACACTTGTGTACAATACTTCATAAGATGCATTGTTGGGATCTTCAATAAGGTGCAACATCTTCTTTTCCCCATACAACTTGACAAGGCTTCCCTCAATTGGGATGGTGGCATAGGACATATCCATTTGAACACTCCCACCAACACTTGCAGCCCATTTTCTAGACAAAAACATACCCCACTTGGCTGGGCAGTCAACAATAACTACATCAAGCTTCAAGTTCCTTCCCGGATAGGCTGCAAGTTGTACCACTAGACCTTTCACACATCCCACCACTGGCACCTCTCTGGAATCCATAGAAAGTGCACTTCCCATATGCTATTGTTACCTTGATGTTCAGTTCATTCATAACTTCCAGAGGCATAACATTGCATGATGCCCCCGAATCAAACATACAGTTGTGCAACAGTCTATCCTTAATGATTAGAGTGGTGAAGAATGGATCCACATTTAGCTGAGAATCTACCAAGGATGTCCCCAAATAAACCTCAGGTGGTTCATCTAGCTCTTCTGATGCTGGTGGTGCTTCTAGTTCTTCAATGATTGGAGGAGTCTCCACAATATTTACATTTCTACCTGGGGCACTCTTCTCTTCTTTCAATCCAAAATACTCCAATGCCCTCTTCTTGTGCTCAGGAATCCTAAGCAACTCAACAATTGGAACTGAGATCTTGATCTGACTCAAGACTTGGGAAATATCATAAGGGACAGACTTTGGCAAGGCAGCATTGGAAGGAAGGTTGACACACTCATTAGATGGCACATGATTTTTGACAGCTTGGGCATGAGGAGGGGTATGAGTTTTGTTTGGGACAACAAGGCCCTTGGCAGATGCATATTTCTTAGGAGCCTCTTTAGGAATATTTGAAAGCAATGGAGTTTTTGGCTTGGCCTGAGGCCCTGTCCCTTTGACAACCCTACTTCTTGTGTTGTACTCCTTCTCTTGGGCAACAACAACATTCATCAACAACTGCCTGTCCTCCTCAGATGGGATTCCTCCATCATACTTCTTTATCATTAAATCTCTCAAATATTCAAAGTCATTATTGGGAAATTCAAAATATTGTACAATATCTACTTCTAAAGTATGAGAGGGAGGAAGAATAGGTACCCAGTGGATGCAATCCCAAAAATCAGCAGCAGTTCTAGCACTTATTACCTCAGTTGAAGTTTCCCCTTGTTGTGAGCTCATGGAGCAACCCATCATGCAAACATCATCATCATTATCATCATCAGCTTCTTCTTCTTCTTGCTGATCTTCCTCACATGGAGCATGGGGCATGAAACATCTGTCACACCAATCAATGACATTTGTCTCCTCCACAACAACAACTCTGGCAGCCAAAGGATCAGGTACCATTCTATTTTCCCTGGCCTGGGACTGTTTATTTCCAAATCCAATAGGTCCCTTGCCTCTTTCATCAGATCTCTGATCATTTCTATGATGATTTGTAAACCTGTCTTGGCCTTGTTGCTTGTGTTGACCTTGTGAACTCTTCCCAATTCCTTTTTCTACCCGGGCTAATTTGTATGATATTTCTTTGACAGCCCCTACCAAAGTTTTCACAACTTCCTCCAAATCAACAACCTTACTTGTTTGAGGATTTTCCAGGTTAATTAGTTTTACACCCTCCCTTTTTGGAGGCTTTCCAATTGCCTTGATGTTGTTCTCAATTTGCAGAGCCATGGTGAAGGCCTGCCTCAAATTAGTAGGGTTTTTGTCCCTCAAGTAGTAAGCAAATCAAATGCATTTTTTATCAAATGCATCTGAATATTTGATCAAACATGATTCATCACATGGCCTTAAGCTAACAGGAAATCTCCTCAAGGTCTTATTAAACCTTGTGTTGAAATCATGTACTGACTCATTAGGATTCTTCTTGATGTTTTCAAATTCTGATAGAAGAAACCTAGGGTCAGTTCTATCACCATACTACAATCTAAATGCATTATTCATCTCTGTCCAAGAATCAATGGAATTATCTGGAAAAGCTTTATACCAGTCCCTTGCATCCTCTTCCAAAGTATGGATAAACAATTTGATATATACATCTTCATGTTCAATCTCAAAGTCTTCCATCATATTGATAAAAAGCTTTAGATGTTGATCACCAGTTATAGTGTTGTTTCCTTGGAACTTTGGTAATCTATTTCTTACATCCTGGGGAACTGCATTTGGATAACCAGCCATCCCTGTAAAATTTATAGGACCAAAGGTGTTTACAACAAATGGAGGTCTGGGTGGGGGCTAGGGCCATGTTGTTTTGAGGAGGTGACCCTGGAGGGGAGACAAATTGATAAGGGGTAGAGGGTCTTTGAAACAAAGGAGTATAAATTTCAAAATGGATATCCCCTAAAGGCCTTGTTTCTTGGAAAACCCTATCAACTTCTGAAAAGACAGGGGTAGAATGAGAAGAAAACTTTTCAAAATCAAATGAAGGCCCCTCTCCAGTTGGAGAATTCAATTCCACAAAGAGGCTACCTGATTCAGAAGCACTTGAATGGCAGTCTTCAATGATAGGCCAATCACTTTCATCAATGGAGATCCCTTTTCTTGTCTGCTGATCTCCAACAACTCTCCAGGATTTTCTTCCTTCTGACTTTGTTTTTCCTAGCTCTGGAAATAATGTCCTAGCAGGATCCCTAGCAAAGAAAGATCTTCTTCCTTCCATCTTTGCAAATATTAGTAACAAATCTCACTTGACAGAGGTTAAGACACTGGTACTCATCAAGAATCAGATCAACAGGGAGTCGCCACTAAGGATTTCCACCTTAGTTGTGCAAATGCACTAAAATATGATCTGTCAAATGTCTGTCAATACTAGAAACTGGAAATGGGATGATCTGACTTTTCTTTACCCAGATTTATCAATGAAAGCTAGTGCACTAGGTGTGGAAACTGAAAGAATTGCACACAACACTTGCAACTTTGAAATACTTCTTATAGGCCCGAACACAAGATGATGTTTGAAAAAATGTATTAGCACTTAGAGCATATAAGAAGTGTTTACCAGGGTCTGAATATGAACTGTAACCACTATGTCCCTGGCAATGGAGCCAGTAAGGTGTTGGTACCCAAATTGATTCTCCCTCAGAAGCTGAGCAGCATCACAGGTTTGGTAGGAAGCTTAGAGACAAGCAGAGCATGTAGTGTGTCATTTTGTAGCTGGGGATGAAATGCAGCTTTCTCTTTGTCACTCAGATGTGGAGAAATGGGTAGCACCCTCAAGAGGATTTGACCTATCCTCACTACTTTATGGTTGTGCCTTTCAACCAGGGTGAGAGGACCCTTTTTGTAGCCTGTTGTTTGTGGAGGAGATGGAGATATCCTTCCTTGTGAAATTATTAAGAAGACCTTGAAGAAAATATGATCAATGCAACAAAACCTAACTCTCACGAGTTGTCACTCTAGATAATGGAGATATTTTCTAAGCAAGGTTCAGGCCACTAAAGACAATGAAAACCTGATTGTTTCTACATGTTTTGGTAGTAAAAATTATGCATTTGTATACACACATGAACAAACAGGGGTAGTATGGGTATGATTGGTTGTTTTTAAATGAATTTTTGGTGGGAGGTGAAGCAGGATAAAGTTGATTATACCAGATCTTTGGAGGGAATTTACAATAATGAGTAACTTCACAACAGAAAGCTTCAGAATAGTCAAGATGTTCCTTCAACCAGAAGGTGTGCTTCAATGGAGGCCCAAATCAGCACGTTTTCACATAATCTTTAAGACTCCAATATGAAGGCTCTTGAATTGGAAGACTCAATTAAACACTATAGTTTCTGATTAACCATGCCTAAGGTACACCCGAAGACTTACAAACAATCTTTATCAACAAATGATAGGAGTGAATTGATTTTAAATTTGTTTATCTCATCCAAGATGAAGGCTCTTCTTGAAATGAAATTGCAAATACCATTAAACTATCACAGGGATGAGATCCTGTGTGATTTCACAAAAATTTCAATATAAGATTGCAATAGGAATGAATAAAACTATTTACAGACATTCTAAAACAAAGCAAACACTAATTGCTCAGAGTCAACACAGAATAACTCAAATTTGATTAAACTTATCAGTAGGGGAAAGTTTCTAGAACAATCTCAGAGCTTGTCAATGGTTGTACACTCGCAACCACCTTGACATGATCAAGTTTAACACAAAAGAGATATACAGGTTTCTCAAACAGTCCCTCAGAAAGATGGGCTCTATCAAGCTTTTCTCTTAGAAAATCAGTTCTGACCTCTAACACTCCAACATTCCAACCTCCAACCCTTTTCACAGAAAAATCATGCCTATTTATAACATTTTACAATAGAGCCTTTTCCCCCCAAAAATACAAACATTGAATGCACCAGTGCTCGCCATGATCTGATCGTGATTCCCAGAATCAAATCTGTAAAAAGTTGTCAGGTGCTCAAGGGGTGGATCTCTTTGAATATCTCCCGCATTCAACTCTTCTTCTGGTAGATCACTTTTCCCTCTACTCACCAACCACTTCCACCCCTAATCTATCAAATCTAGTTCTTTGCATGCCTTGGGAAGGAAAATGGAAGATCAGATTGAGCCCAGAGGTCAGATCTCATCTTAATGGTAAAAGACATCCCCAGATCTTCCTCACCAAACTTAGATATCAAATTAACTCCCCTTCCCTATTTGGCATGCAAGAAATATCGAGAAATCATGAAGACTCGCATCTCCAGGAGCTCTGGAGTGAAAATGGTGGAAAAATCAGATACAGATGCACAACTGCCATTGATTTCTATTTTGAATTTGGACCGTCCACGTGGGAGATCCACTTTAAAATGGGCCTGTGGGTTCCTTTTTTCCTTTTACAACTTTTGGAAAAATGTAAATTTTTCACATTTTGCTCCGCACCTCCACCCTTGAGAAATGAGCCTGACACGTGTCCTAAGGTGGGTCCCAAAGGAACCGCGGCCAAATTCTACTATTTCACCTCTTTTTTGGAAAAGGGAAAATTTTCCAAGTTTTCCCCACAGCTCCACCCTTGAAAAATGGGCCTGACATGTGTCCCAATGTGGGTCCCATGGAACCATGCTTCCCTTTTACACTTTTAACTCCTTTTTCCACAAAAGGAAAATTTTCCAATTTTCCTCCTGAAGGTCCGCACCTCCGCCATTGACTGGAGAAAGTTTTGACTTTTCTCTATCAGGCCTGTGGGTCATTTTGATGTTTTAATCCTTTTGATGATAAGAGGAAAAAAATCCAAGTTGCCCCTTGGTCCACTTCCCCACCCCTTTGACATTTTCAAAGCCAACCTTGACCTCCTTCTTGTCGGCTTGTGGGCCATTTTGATGATTTTAATCTTTTGAATGACAAGGGGCAAAAAATCCAAGTTGCCTCCGATGGTCCGCTTCCCTACCTCTTGACTTTTCAAACTGCCACATGTCACAATGACCTTCATCTTGTCAGGTTCTTGAATTTTAATCCTTTTGATGATAAGAGGCAAAAAATCAAGTTGTACCTCCAATGGTCCACTCCCGCCATTCCAAACCGGTCCCCAAAAGTTGAGACCTTGAATTGTGGCCTCGCCACATCTCTTGGGGAAAAGTCACAATAGTGGAGACCTCCACATGTCATTATGGTGCAACTTCAAGAACCTTTTAAGGCTTCAAAATGATTTGGTGGGGGCACGCTTCCATTTTAGAATTTTACTCCATTTTTCCAAAAGGGAAAATATCCAACTTTCCTCTGAAGGCCCGCATCTCCGCCTTTAACTTTGCCACGTGTCCTTCTGTGGGGTCAAAGTAAGACTTTTTCCCTGCCACTTAAATTTTGCTTTAATCAAAGCCTGACGGGGCCGCGGGGTGGGTTCAATTTTTTTTCCAAAGTAGCCAAAAATAACAAGTTCAAAAAACAAACCCGCCATGCCCCATCCAATTAGAAGAAGCCACGTAAGTACCAAAAGAACCAATCAGAATTGAGCGGAGCTACGGGACCAAATTTGCCATTTTTGCCAAAAAAGCAAAAAGTGACAAGTTAAAACATTTTCCTGCCGTCCCCTGACCAACCAAAAGAAGCCACGTGACCGCTGAATGCTGAGGAATAATTTTGATAGGAAAAAGACACCCGTCAGACTGTCAAAAACACAGAAATTCACCATTCATGCCCAGAACTGATTTTTTCGCTAAGGATGATTTTTTTTGAAACAAAACCAAGTGAATCATGGTTCTGAGCATCTTTCAACCATGGATTTGGATTTTCAAAGGCATACAAATATAAATTGATCATTCTCGAGCTTCCATGGTCGGGGAAAAATAGGAAAAATGGCAGAGCCCATGGATTTTGAAGAAATTAGGGCAAAAACAAGGAAAACTCAAAGATTCCTTCAAAAAAGGGCATGACAATGGATTCTACAAAGAAATTCGAGGCATTCAAATGGAGGTAAAATATTTCAGAACATCCACATCGAGAGATAAAATGTTTCACAACATGCATAAGAGTTAGCCTCCTCCCAAGTATCAGAACTCCAAGTATTTGATACATGTCCTCCAATGTAATAGTCCACTCACCCCTACAACTCGGTAACCAAAAAAGTGTTCTGGTCTGCATCCCAGTAACAAAATAAGTCACAAAGTATGTGACTGACAGGAGTAACACAAGGCACCTGAGAAATCCTCCATATACCTACTCTCTACAATTAGTCAATCTCAACTTGAGTAAGCTGATCAAAGACCTATGGGAGCCAATCAAACTCCCACTCATGACTTCATTAGATGTACTCCTCTTTCTTATGTATCCACCAAACCAACAAAAAGTGTAATTTAGTAACATTTTTAACAAGACAAGCTCATCAAAAACATCATAAAGAAATAACAAATAGAATAAAACAAGTATTTTTGCATTCTGACCCAAACCACTGCCATGTATAGGGTTGCGGTTTTGTGACCGTTGCCTTGTCAGGGCGGTGATCCTATGACCGCCGCCCTACTCATGGTGGTGGTCCTGAACAGTTTTGTCATATGATGCCCTTACCCTAAAAATCTCACAAAAACACAAACATTGACCATTTTTCATGAAATAAAACACTACCCTATGGGCGCCCCCTAGAGACTAGTCTAAAACAAAAAATTTCAAAAATTACCCCTCCTAGGCAAAGATTTTTGACATTCTACATTTTAGGTTTCAAAACAAACAAATGAAAAAACTAACCTGAGACCGCGTAACTCGATCTCTTACTTGCGGAGGAATGATCATAAACTCGTAACGAATGTTTTGGCTGTAATCTCATTGAAAATGGTCACCGTGGGCCCAGAGCTCAAAAATCACCAATCGAATATGTGCAAATGAATTGAAAATGAACTTTTTTTTAATATATATATATATATGTTGTTTTTATTTCATTTTGAGTTTATGTGTTCACAGGGCTGGAGCGGTGGCACATGTATATTTCTATATCCCTGCATAAATGGTAAGTCCTCTTGTCATTTTAATTTAGTGTTTATTTTTCAATGTTTTATCTATATGCACTTGAGTATTTTTCTTTTTTGCAGGTAGCGGGAGCTTAGACAATGACACTTTGGCATACGAGAGTGTCAGGTATAGCTTTTAACTCCCCATTTTAGGAACGCCATACTCAGACTCTATGTTTTATGCCTCTTCATTGCTAAGATGCTTCTCCAAGCACATAATATGTATGCACCCAAAATTACAGATGCTACATTGTCATAAAATGGTTACAAAAGTCCCCAATGATGATTCATATCCTTTTAGAAGGTGTTCGAGTTCCAAAACCCATTCGCAGTATATATTTGTAGCCTAAACATCCTTACTTAGTCTTTGCATGCTTTTTTCTAGCTTCCCACTAAGTTTTAGAGTAGTTTTGACCTTTAGTGTCAAATTCGTCGCCCTACCTGGGCAGCAGTTTTGTGACCGTCACCTAGACAGGGTAGCAGTTGGCCAACCGCCGGCTTGCATAGGGCAGCGGTCATGTGTGAAGTTTCCAGAGAGTTCACTCACATTTTGACATGGAATTCTATCACTTAATAGTCATTTTTAGATGTGCTAATTTCCTATTTTAGATGATTCCAAAGCCACACTGCCTTGTGACAATCTATTCTTTTACTTTTATTTTTGATTGATTGTGATTAATATTTTGAACTCCCTCTTGATTGTTGTTATGCCACCCTTTGGCTGCCAAGTGGCTTTAACCATTTCCTATCCAAATTCCTATAAATACCATGCTTGTATTCAAGCAAAACCTAGAGAAAATTTGTATTCTTGCTATTGCAAAGCTGATGCCTTCTTGCTGGAAATTACCAAAGCCAATTTCAGTTCAATTGTGCTTGCTCTCTTCCACTTGCATTGCTTCCCAGCCTGCCAATTCAAGCTGGTGTTACTCCCACATCCTTCTTCTTTTATTTTTTCTGCATTTCCATCTGTTGGAATCATGTGGACACAAAGATTGAAAGGATAAGCTGAGGGGACAATATTCGTACACCAAAATTTTCCATTATTCTTGTAATATCCAGGTTGGAGGTTTTGTTTGCTTCATTCATGAAAATTATCAGTTCTGAACTTATCATTTCAAAGTTCCTATCAAATACAATAGATAAATCCTTTCATTTCTTCAGTTATTGAGTTATCCGTAGATCAGATTAAATTAAACAGTTTATTCTTCAACATTGCGAGGGAGGTTACAGGGAATAATAGCTTTTTTGAGGCTATGATTTATTCTTTGTTTCCAAGGTAAGATTGAAGGTTTTATTTGAAATATTTTAGTTAGTTAATTATTTTAGGATTTAAATTAACACAATTACAAACACTTAGTTACATCTGGTTAATCTTTTGTTTTAGATTCATTTATTAGATCAGAAGTTTTTGTTAAAAATACCAGAAAACAATCAAAGAGATTTACTTTATTAGATTAGTTATTTTATTGCTTTTTTTCATTCATATATCAAAAAATGCCAAAAATATAGTTTAAATTTACTTTGCTTACATATTTTACTTACAAATTTTTCTTTATTAGACCAGTTCAATTGTTCCATGCATGACAATCACAGGACCCAGAGAACCTAGAGATTTTGTGTCTGAACTTATAGTACCTCAACCAAATTTAGCAGTATCATTAGCAGACATAGACCAAGGCCTTAGGTACAATGTTTTCAAAACAACCAAAGACATACAAATAATCAACTTCCAATTGGATGCATTAAACATTGAAGATGACAAGTCTTTCGAATTTTGGTCAAGACAACCCAATTATAGACAGCCTTGAACATTATCAATTCATGACCATTAGAGGTCTAGAACAAGAGCGTACTTACGAAAGTGACCCAAGGGTGCTACAACCAAATGACTCCAAATTTTTCAAGGACATTGATATGGGACTCCGTCTCCTTTTCCTAAAAACACCGGTCCGACACACCGAGAGGATTGAACAAATTGACATATTAAACATTGAAGTTGACAAAGCTTACAATTACTATACCTCCCCTTAGCGCAGATTTCACCCTTGGGCTTACATTCAAGATCACACTGCATGACTATACAGGGACTATGAACAAAAAGAGTTTACAGTTGTGATCCTACGGTCCCTTAACCGAATGGGACCAAGATCCAATTATACGTAGACCTTTGATTAAGAGCATTGGTCTTTAGATGTTCGTCGCTTCCACCAAATATCATTGGGAAATTAAGCATCCTAAATGAAGAAGCGCATCAAGCCCTCTCATTTTAGACAGAGCATGTTAATTTCCCATAGATCTTGTGGGTTAACCATGCCTCTCACTTCCACTTCCATGACCTTGTCTAGAAATCCATACAAGGCACCCGCAAGTTATTTTCCATGAGTCACACAACCAATAGACAGAGTGTCTTTGGTGCTTGACATTGACTAGAGCCTCCATGTTTCCATCATGTCCAATTTATCCTTTTCAAGCCACCCAGGTTAGACAAGATTTTGTTGCACTTGACGAGCAGATCCCACTATTGCAAGTCAAAAACATCATATTGCCTTGACCACCTTCGCTTACCATTTTCACACACTTTTCGTCCATTACCATATTCGCTACCACTTATCCATTCACATTTTCTACATCGGGTGCCTCGGCACAACCTCGGGGAGTCAAGTGTGGTTGAAGGTCACATATTGATTTTCATCCCTACAATAACCTTTCCAAAAATAGAAAAAGTTTTAAAAAAAACTAAAATGAACTATCTAAAAATATAAACAATAGAAAAGTAGAACACCATAGGGTTTCCAAAAATAGATTTGAAAAGAGTCAAGATATCAATTGAAATTTAGACTAAGGGGGTCATCGTAACCTTTCAATCAAGTTATAGCCATCCACACCTCCTTGGTGAGCTGGCCGAATGAGCTCAATGAGCTAAGTAAACCAAGGTGAGATGAGAGAGTTGGCCAAAGTGAGTTGAGTTGTTTGAGTGAGCTCAATGTGTTATTCAAGGTGATTTGGTTGAAGTAAAGCATTACAAGAGTGATTCATTTTAGCACCTTTTTCTTCAAGGGCATCTAGGTATGTATTCCTTAATGGAAAAGCTTCCCCACGAGGATCAAGAGTTGGTTCTAGAATAAGCTTCCGAAAGTGCTCCTATGATTGACATTGTGTCAACTCTTGAAGATCCATTTCTATGGATTCAATAAATTATTCAAAGTGGGTCAAGGATAACACAACTTGCTATCATGCCCAGTCTCGAAGAAATATCAAGAACATTGAAGTCCAAATAAAGAAATAAGGCCCAGACAACATCCCGCTTCTTCATTGATACTTCAAGTAATCAATATGTTAAAATTGTTAGACATAAGAATGAAAATCCCATTGAGGACATGAATCTGTCATACTATGAGTTTACCCACATCTCATTGGATCAAGCTTCACATGAGGGTGACTTTCATCTATTCATGGAATACTCTTACAACCTTGTCACTCAGAATGAAGAATTTAAGAAAAAAATTGTGCAATTAGAGGAACATGTAAAGTTCTCATTACTCACATTCAACCCTCTGTAGAACCCAACTAAACATCTTCTCTCCCTATAGAATACATTCCTTCGATCAGAAATGTCGATCTTGAAGTGATCAATAAATTACAGGGCTACATGATGTAGGGGAAGGAAAATGAGAGGTGGATTGAGAAAATCATTCAACAAGGAAAGGAATTATTTCTGGATGTCATTTCTCTCGTCAAGTGCACTCTTGCAACTTTCTCAGAGCTGACAAAGGAGGAGTTTGCAAAAGAGGTAATTTTCTTGGATGAGGTATTCCCATTGGTGTTAGAGATGAGCTCTTTTAAATCTCACACTCTCGTGAGTAAGAACATGTTTGCATCATTTGTTGAGAACATGTCTCAAGTTTGGATCCGTATCATACATATTAAATATGGAATGATCAAAATTGTAATCTCTAAGTTAGAATCTTGTGGAAAACATATCTTCGAGATCTTGAACGATGTCTATAATTGTGTTCGGAAACTTGAGTTCCCTCCGCTCAATAAATATTTATCATCAAAAGAACTTATTGTTTCCTTCCAAGGGCTGGTTAAGAAAGAGGCAGGTGACTCTCTTTCCTTCAATGAAGACAACTTAGACACCCTAGCCAACATTAGAAGTTACATTTTGACAATTACAAAGGATCATGAAGAATGGTTCAGTCAATGAAAGAATAACAATGAATTTCATGAAGCATGGAACTAAGGTGTTGGGATGCATTTGCATTCTAGAGGTAGACAAGTTGGCACTTGCAATAGCTCAATTCAACAAGGAATTCAAGGAACATGAACCCGTCTCAAAGACTTATCATCAGGATGCATGAATCAATAAATTTCATTACAGGGAGATTCTTCGTTAGATATGGCAACTTCCTCCCTCTCATCTCTTTCTCCATTTTATTCTCTCCCCCTTTCCAATTCTTCATTGTGCATAATCATGATATTTCATCTCATTCACTTAAGTGAATTTCTAAGGTTAATTTGTAAAATTCCCTTTAATTTATAAAAAGGGAACTTATTTCTCATTTCCTAGGAAGATGTAAAGTCATAAATTGAATGAGATCATAAAGAGTCATTAGAGGGTAGATGAAAGGTCAATTCACATTGCTATAAATTGGGATGGATTCTCCATTCCAAAGGATCCTGAAAATATTGAAAATTTAGTTCTTTGTAGTAATTGTGGATTGTGGTTTTGGGTGTTGAGATTGGTATCACCAACACAAGAAATAAAAGCCACATTTCTTCCATTTCTCTTTTCATGTGTTCCTCTATTTTCTCTCTTTTATGTACTTTGTAAGCACAATGATCAAGAAAGAGCTTTGTCTCTTTGCCTAAATGAATCTAAAAACTATGTTTCTATGTTTGTTAGTCTCACTAATGGCTTCATTGTTACTTTCCTCTAAATTGAATGTTGAACTACTTGGATTATTGGGTGCGAACTCTGATAGTGCCTACTCACAACAATAACCCCCCCTTTCCTAATTTCTCTCCTTCACCCCTCATTGCTGTAATTTCCTCCCATGTACCCTGTACAAGTACCTTGCCATAATTTCAGTGAAGTGTTCTTGTGTGATCCCCGACCTATTTGACCACCCCACGTTAGTTAGATAGGAGTAGATTAGTTTACATTAAATAATGGTAACCTCCCCATACACAAGAAGGAGGGGCGTAGCCACATGAGCATTAGTGGAAACACATAAATTTCCATATGAAAAATTATTTCACCAACATGTCTATAATTAATGTGTGTGTGTGTGTGTGTGTGTCACCAATAATTTGTAAGAGACTAGGATACAAGTAGTTTTCAAGTATGTTACTACTATAAGTATTGACATAATCACATGGTTATCTAAATTTTCCCCTATACTCTAAGTTTCCATGTGATATTGATGGCATTAGAGGCCAATTAAAATGAATTGAGAAAAACTGATTCATATGAAATTTCTACAATATTTCCTCCACAAATTTGCATATAAGAGTTGTGTTTTGAGATAATGGGTGTATATGTACCTAATGTTTCACTTTTTATCTTTCATGCCTATTACTAAAAATTTCTCTTATGCAGATAAGGGTCATTGATGCATCTATTCCTGGAGCGGGTGCTTTCAGGGGTCTGTCGGGAATGGGGAATGGTTATTCACTTAACCATTATAGGTTAGAGATAGTACATAGAGAGAGTATTTCTATTTGGTCCTGACCTTAGTTTTCCTTACATTAGATATCCCTATCTTCTTAGGTATCATACACATCACATTCACAACTTATTTCTTGCATCTCATCACTTGACATCTTGTTTATCCATATTCATGATCTATAACACACTATTTTCACTTTTCACAACACCTTACCTTTTTTTAACATGTATGGTCGACACCATCGCCCATGGGTGATGGTGTTGGTGTTATATTTACTTATGGACGATGCCATTTCCACTGGGTGATTTCATCCTATATATACCTTCCCATCATTTGAAAATCATAAGAAAAGGAAAACAAAATCATTCAAAATGTCTATAGCTCTACTTTTTTGTGCCATATTTGCATCTACTCTCCCAGCTCTTGGCTCATCTTACATATTTCTTGGATTAGATTGGATACTCTTCTTCTTGGATGGTTGATTGCATTGTAAGGTAACCTATAATGAGTCTAGGAAAGAAATGGTGTTCCCCTTATCCACCTAATAATGAATCTCTCTTGGCATGTTTCTATGGAGAGATAGTTACATCAGTGACCACCCTATAGGTACAAGGTGAGTGCTCTAACCATCTCTTGTCATTTTTCATGGATAAGTTCATTTCATTCTTCATTGTGTTATGTTAGATTAGTGTTTATTATGTTTATATTCTAGTTAGCATAGTACTCTTATCCATTATCAGCTCCTTAGTTATCATCACTCTCATTTTAGTCTTATTATGATCATTTATTGTTAATTCATACCTCTCCAAACCCGAACACCAATATCTCAGTAGGGTTTCTTCCTTTATCTTGACCGCGGTCCTTTGAAACCATAGGTTGACCTAGTGTAGGGATTAATTCCTTCTAGAGATGTGAATCTGACACTCACTATAGCCCCTTTAAGTATACCTTTTTGTGTGTTGGTACATGTGTGTTTCCTACTCATTTCCTCGATACCATTGTCAAACATATGGTTTAGGAGTGAAAGATATTGAGACACATCTTTGGCCCACATACATTCTCTGGTGAAGCATACGTGAAATCCTATATACCTTCTGATCAAGCACAACTCATTAAAAGAAACTATCTTTCAAGTTTTATTTAAGTAAGCATCCAAAAATCCCAAAAACCCTAAAAACATATTTGCATAGACACCATCACCCAGGGGTGATTCTGTCTTTTTTTTTCACATCTACTTCCAAACACCTTTAGACTAGGTGCAATTCCTATTACATGGCCGATCATGTTGATTTATTTTCTTACACTTCCTAGAAACCATCGGCCCTTGTTCAATCTTTTTGGAAAGGCTAATTTTGTTTGTTCTTCTCTAAATTTGTATCCTTATGCAATCGGCCCTTGTGTAAGCATTCTACAAGGCCGATTATGTTTGAAGCAAATATCTCCAGAGCCTTGTTTTCATCTTCCAAGTTATAAATATGTCACCTCTAAGGATATTTTTGGCACATATGAACCCCCTAAACTTCTTTATGGAATATTCCTTTATGCCTGCATCTCCTCTTCATGCTCCTAAGTGTCCTAGATCTCATCCTATAAGCACTAATATGCCTAGTTATCCCAATCTCACAAATGAATATTTGTTGACATGACCCTAACACTCTAATTAGTCAAAACAAGGTCACTCAACAAAATGTAATGTGGTTGAGATCAAGAATATAGATCCCAGATAGATAATAAAAAATCTCAATAATAATGAATACTTCACCCCTGATAAAGATGAATGTTTTCGAAAGATATCTACCAATGCCATGGAAATGACCATGCCCCATCTTAACCAAAGATTTCCATACCATGATCAGACTCCTCCCTCATGTACTGATCAAACTAAATCTCCTAAAAGTCCCAGTAATGAACATGACAATCATGAATAAACAACCACAAATAAAGGTAATTCTTCTTCTATGTATCCTAACATGGTAATAGTTAAGCTCCTAGATCATATGGCTTTATCCCAAGCTACCACCATAGCTAGCATGATCCAAATGTAAAATTAGATGTTATAGGTAGCATCACAAAATACGGTTCCTATATTTCCTTCTTATACCCCCCTCTATTGGTGGATGCACACGAGAATCATATTCATCCTCTGCCAATCTAGAGCAAGATGTTGCAAACTGTCCAAAATGAACCTTTAGCTCAATACATTGTTGTCATAGACTTGGGAGTGACTATCTATACCATCTCTTACGATGGCTCTATGGATCCAACCCTCTACCTCTAGACCTTTGGAAATATTTGCAATGAATGGATTGAAACAAATACCTAAATAGCCACAAAGATTCTAGAAAATTCTTTCATAGGTGAGGCACTAGAATGGTATAACCAGCTTCCTTCCAACTCGATAGATGACCTAGAAGGCTTAATCAAAGCTCTCATATCTGAATTTCAACAATAAGACATCCATAAAAATAATTTATAAAGGTTTATAAACCTTAAGCAAAGGGATCATGAATCTTTCCAAGGATTTATTAAGAAATGGAAAATGCTTTCCATATAAGCTAATCATAATCTTGATAGTCAAAGCTTATGTCAAATCTTCCTTAAGGCCCTTACCCCCACTCTTAATATAAAAAGCCTGTTTTCAGTGTGGTACACCTTCTATGTCTCACTCATTTTTACGGCGATGTTGAGCGGGAAGGGGGTTTGGGGGCGAAGCCCCTGAAGCAAACATGGGTGGTTTAAAAGACAAGACCATTATGGGCTCATGTACCCATTGTTTTGATTGTTTTTTTCCCATTTTTTTGATACCCACTTCCAATTCATAAACCTCAAGTAATTGTCTAATATGGTATTATGCATATGATGTAATGTATTGCCCTTTGAATTTGGGTGTGAATTCTCCTCCAAAATTTGGGTAGAAAAAGGAGAGCAAGGATTCTTGGTGGACATAGCCCAAATGGGTGAACCACGATCTTGTCTCTTTGTGGTGCTATTTATTCTCTTTTATTTGAGATCTGTAATATTGTCCTATACTGTTGCAATTTTGTAACATTATTCCTTTATCTTTCCTAGCAATAAAATCATGTTCTATATCCCAAATAGAGGAAGCCCTTCCAACTCATGAGTGAGTTTGGATACTTCTAATTCATCAACTAAAATAAAAAATACAATGCATGTAATTGCCTAATTTAGAAAAAGGGTGATCTATTTTTTTGGTGGCAATCCTTTATCTATAGGACATTCTCATGGTGATTTTAAGGACCTTAGGAAGGAATAAGAAGCCTTTACTTCTTCCTTGGCTCTTCTTTTAATTACTCTTACCATTATACAAGAGTGTTATGAGAAGTATCAATCCTTAGAGAGCTACTCATTCCAACCATCAAAATAAGCATCATAAAATCCCCATGAACAATATTATAGTAACCATAGAGCCTTCATATGATCAAATCCTTCTAGACTCTCAATATATAAATGTGGATAAGGTAAACTATAGACATAAAACTTCCATAAAGATCATGTTATCAAGCCAAAGAAATCTTCTAATAATCCACCATTACTTGATACTTCCCAAGACCCATCAACGGTGGAGCCTTCTCCTATAGTCAAGCCTCCACTATGTGATGTCACAAGAAGTACCAAGTAAAGACCCTATCCCAACATTTTTCGACAAGATGGTTCCAACTAAATCACCATCACATCTAGATGTGCCTTCCATTGTGCAACCACCATGGTATCACTATGGAAGCTATTCCAAGCCTAGTTGGAACTTCTTAGATGATCTAAATCCCCTTACATGCAAAATACCTTTCATGGAACTCATGCCTACCTCATATTCACATAAAATATTTATCCTCCAATAGTTGTAAATATTTGAGGATCCTTCTTATGTAGCTCCCAAGATTCCTACCACATCCCCAAATCTAGAGATCCACCACATACAGACTATAGGACCATCCTTGTAACACTCACATCTAGGATTCTTAGCCTTGGATTTTGTGGAGGATGACATGATTACTAACAAAGTTCATATTTCATGTAGATGACCCACCCTTACTCATTAGTGTTATCATTCACAATCCGCAAGGTTTGTAGGGTCCTTGTGGATGAAGGATCAAGAATTAACTTAGCATATTTTTCCCTCATCAAGAATCTCAACTATTCAATCAATGACCTCAATCCTACTCACTTGAATTGTCATGGCTTTGAAAAACCAAACAAAAATTATAGGATGTATCTAGATACCCATCATAGTTGGACCCAAAATGGTCTATACCAAGCTCATGGTTCTAGATCATCCTCTCTCTTACAACCTCTTATTGGGATGACCATGGACACATCATATGTGCAGTCACATTGTCTGGGTACCAATGTATTAAATTCATCCATAACAACCAATACTTTAGACATGAATTTGATCCCAATCCTTAGGATATCCTAGTACCATTTCCTAATGAACCTTTCCTAATGCCAACTACTCCCGAGATCCAAAGTATTCCCTACTAAGAAATTATTTGATCTTAGGTCTATGAAATACAAATTACATTAGCAGATTCAGATGATGATGAGCCTAATGATATTCAAAAATATTCAACAAAAATAGGTTACCCAATGATATTGTGCATCAATTACCTAGTTTCTCTTCTACCTCGTGATCACGATTTCCACCTCAAACTGACATGGAGGAGCCAATGAGTGATGCCTCGACCTCCAATCACTTAGAATGAAATGAACTAGGAATCACAACTCTTTTCTGATCACCCTCCCTTTCACCCAGATATTTTAGTAAGATTTGTGTTTCAGCTAAGGAGGAGGTGTCTAGATCTTAAAGGAAAAGGGATTTCCTTTGATGAATATTACATCATTTCATATTTTGAGTCTAGGAACTTGGAAGTATTACACTACTAACCAATGTTCCTTGGCCCAAATACAGTATTCTTGACTTGAATCTAATACCATCGATGCATCTTATGAACCCCCTATATATGATACTAGTGACAGTGAGGATGAGGAAGAAATGCTTCCTTACGTTCCTCTCGTGCTAATCACCACTCCTTGATACCCCTTGGGTCATCGAGAAAATATATAACTATGCTTCATGTCACACTCCCACAACAACTCCACCACCGCATAACATCTTCTGAGCCATATCCTCTATACTCAAACACTTGTCTTGGTGCTCCTAGTATGGCCATTATTGATCATACACCTAAAGAGGTCACCTTAGATGCTAGGGTATTAGATGTATGAAAGAAAATCTCTAGGAAACATAGAGATGGTAAAGTGATACATAGGCCTAAAATTGATGTGGAATATCATGGGCCTCTCCCTACCCTAGATAATGATGAGGCTATTCTATAACTCTTATATGCCCAAGAAGATAAACTCCCTTGACATCATCATAAGTTGGGAAAATTCTCTAAGAAACCTATGCACTTTGACGATTATGTCATCTACTATCGATCCTAGCCAAGACAAAGTAGCCAAATTTACTTGAGGCCCCATATCATTTCCAAGATAGAAATGCTATGTTGGTTAAATCAACCATTAGTGTAAAACTTGATGTGATCCCACACATGTAGTCATGTTTGGTGATTTTTTTCCTCATTACGTGAGTGCATCACATAGAAATATTATAAAAACATAAGGAGGTATTTGCATGGGGATATGCCAATATGCTTGACATTGATCCTAAAATTATCTCTCATAACATCATCACTTATTGATGTACTCCACACATGTTCAGAAAAAGATAATGAAATTTCCCCCAAGATCAATGATCTATGTCATAAAGAAATCATCAAACTCTTAGATGTGAAATTCATTCGTATGGTGGACTATTTTGAATGGGTGTCCAATATCATCCTGGTTCAAAAGAAGAAAACTACCTTAGCCATCCATATTTGCATTGAATTTAGAAACCTTAACCTATTCTTGTCCTAAGGATAACTTTCCCTTACCCTCCATCGATGTCATCATCGATGCCATGATAGGGTATGAAATGTTATCTCTTATGGATGGGTTCTCAGGGTATAATCAAATCTAGATTGCTCCAAAGATCAACACAAAACTACCTTCATTACAGAATGGGGCACTTATTGTTATGTAAAGATGCCCTTTGGACTCAAAAATGTTAGGCAGCAACATATCAACATGCCATGACACACATCTTTCATGACCTCATACACAAAGTTGTTGAAGTTTATGTCGATGATCTACTCGTCAAATCTCAATGCATTGATGATCACACTCATGACTTGGAAATTTCCTTAGGATGCCTTCACAAATATAAGGTTCACCTCAATCCTAGAAAATTACATATTTGGGGTGACACGAGGAAAACTCCTAGTATTCTTAGTATCTAAGCGTGGTATCGATGTCGAACCAGAAAAATTAAAGTTATCCTTGACATGCCATGACCATCCTCCATATCATACATAGATACTTTTCTTGGAAAACTTGGGGCAATCTGATGATTTTTCCTTGAGTTTACCTATCACACTCATGCCATAAATATCCTCCTTAAAAATATACCAAGCTAGAATGGACCAAATACTGTCAACAAACATTTGACAATATGAAGCACTCTTTATCTCATTACCAACCTATAACCTCCTTTCACAACCTCTATTATATACCTCTTCCACTCTGGTGTCTATTGGGGAAATGCTAGCATGGGAAGATGAAAAGGGAAAATAACATGTCTTCTATTATATTAGTTCGAGCCTTACTAGACTATGAAACATGATATACATCCATTGAGAAAGCTTTCTTGGCCATATACTACGCAGCTACAAAATTTGTCACTATATGCTATATCAAACCACATATGTCATTATCCATATGAATCCCTCGTGGCACTTCTTCTCACATGTTATCCTCCCCATGGATCACATTGGGAAATGGATGACTCTCCTTATGGAATTTTACCTTCGTATCATCACACGAGAAGGTGATAAAATGACAAGTCATAGTAGACCAATTGGTTCTGCCCCCATCTCACTTCTCAACCTATTCATAATGCATTACCCAATGAGGACATCCTCTCATTGAGGGCATAAACAACATTATCTCATAAAATACTACTATTATAGCTTCACGATCCGGTCTTGAGAAACAGTCCTCCAACACTGAATAATTGAAGCACTTCCCCCACCTAAAACCAAACCAATGACCAAAATCATTGAGGAGGAGGTCACCATTGATCTCCATGAGGATACATGGATGCTACACTTTGATGGGAAAAGTGACCTCCAAGGAGCTAGGGCATGTTGTGTACTCACTGATCCCTCTGGTCATATTTCCCTCTTCCTATGACTCAAATTTGAGATCAACAACAACATGGTTAAATATGAGGCTCTTATCTTAGGTATATGAAATTTACCTTAATAAGGGTATCTCTATCTCCATGCCATGGGGGATTCTCAACTGGTGTGTCGACAGGTTAGTGGTGCATACCAATGTCATAGTGAAAATCTTAAATCTTATTATGACTTAGTTTAGGAATTAACACCATGATTCACTTCATTTACCATTGAATCAATTCCACATGAATAAAATGCCTTGGCTGATTCTTTGGCCATGTATACCACTCAGTTTCAGTCACATTGTTGATTCTCATGATGAATGCTCTTATACAAATACATCAAACCCTAGCTACTTCACCTCCTCCAAACATTCAGGATGTATGTCAGATTGAGCCACATGGCCCTACATAGGACCCTTGGTATGCTGACATCTGTCAATTCATACAATACCATACTTACCCAAATGGTACCGACCCCTGAACATGACAGCACGAATATGTAAAAAGGATCTTAAATACGTACTTAAAGATGACATCTTATACTATTGCAACATCGAAGGTACCCTACTCCGATGTGTTAACAAAGATGAGGTTCCCCTTGTTTTACAAGAAGTGCACATGGGGGAACTTTGGTGGCCATTGTAGGGGTCATGCTACTATACATGTAAATTCCTACGTATGGGTTATTATTTGCCTACAAAAGAATCTAATGCTCACACCTTTACCAAGAAAGTGTCGACCTTGCCAATTTCATGATGACTTGATTCATTCCCCTCCGACTGAGCTGCAATCTATCGTAGCTCCCTGGACCCTTCAGTATATGGGGATTAGATTACATCAGGAAATTACCTCAGTCCCAAGATGGTCATGTCTTCATCATTACAACCACAAAATACTTTACTAAGTGGGTTGAAGTCATGCCTCTCACTAACATGTCTGACCTTACTACATCCAAATTCATCCTCAATCAAATCATTTATAACTTTGGAATTCCCCATACCATCATATCTGACAATGGTGGGAGCTTCAAATGCAAATAAATGAAGCAAATTTATGCTAAGTTAAAAATCAAACATTGATTCTCAACACCATATCATCCACAATGTAATGGGACAAGTCGAATCTACGAATAAAATTCTCAACAAGATCTTACAAAAGACAATCCATGAATCATACATAGATTGGCATACGAAGCTATATCCTACATTATGGGCATACCACACCATTGTTCGTATATCCACTGTGGAAACCCCATTTTCACTTACCTATGGAGCTGAGGTGGTCCTTCCACTCGAGGTGGAACTCCCTTCACTCTGCATTTCCCTTCGCGGTATCATTCTAGATGAGGAAATTTATGAAGATACGTACCTCATGACCTTGACCTATTAGAAGAATGATGTGATAAATATTACACTCATAATCAAAATCATAAACAATCACCTTGCCAAACAACATAACAAACTTTTTTGTCCTGCGTACTTTTGACATGGGTGACCTTGTCCTTAAACTTGATTATACACATGAAAAAGAAGGAAAATACAGCTTAGAAATGGTGGGGTCCTTACCTCATCAAAGATATCATAGGTCCTAACACATATCATCTTCAAACCAATGAAGGCCACATCTTCAAAGAACCAAAAAATGCTTAATTCCTCAAAACGTTTCATGCATGAAGGAACTCGGGAGTTTCGGTACTCAACTACCATCTCTCATCTTTTCTTCTCAAATTCACTACTTCATCAACCTTATTTGACAACATTATCAACATTTTGGCTTTGTATACCCCTCGGTCTTTCCTATTGGATCACCATGGTATTATGCACATCCTCACTTAGGCTTCATGGCCTTGCTTGGATTTATATTTTCTGATCTTATTTTTAACATCTACCTCATCGGTTTTTTTGCAGTTTTCATCGTT
This sequence comes from Taxus chinensis, assembly GCA_019776745.2. Taxonomy (NCBI): domain Eukaryota; kingdom Viridiplantae; phylum Streptophyta; class Pinopsida; order Cupressales; family Taxaceae; genus Taxus; species Taxus chinensis. The sequence goes on from CM034151.1 coordinate 887,020,183, forward strand.
TTATCCTCCCTTTGGGATAATCATCCATCTTCTCTTTATTTACACCTTATGAGTTTATGAAAAATTTTTCTTTATAGCTTCTACCATATAGTTTTTTGTGCTTTTCAGCATTATTACCGTCACTTGGCTATGACAGTATGACACCATACCAATATCTATGACATATCACAATGATCAACACTATGACATGACATCCATCCCATGGGCCCCTAGCTAGGTGATTTATGTCTTATTTTACTGATGATCCTCTAGTGTTTCCTTTTAATTTTACTTCTTAAGGGTTCTTACAACATTGATTACACCCGTACATGGAAGGAAAAGGGACACTATCATGTATGCATTGGTGGGTATATTTTATATTTCAATTCCTTTTAGCATTCATTTATGTACTTACTTTCAGTATCAGTGTTACAGACTATCTTTTTCCATTGACCACCCCATGTTTCACTATTGCGACATGTGGTGATCAATAATTGGGCAACATATGTATAAACCTAATTTTTCACTTTTCATCTTTCATAATGTACGAATATTTTCCTTTTACAAATAATGGTCACTAATGCATCTATTTCTTGAGAATTTTCCTTAAGGGGCCTTCTGGGAATGGGGAATGAGTTATTCACATAATCATTATGGGTTAGAGATAGTACACACGGAGAGTGTCGTAATTTGGTCTTACGACCTTAGTTTTCCTTTTGGTAGTCATCCTTGCCACTTTAGGGATCATACACATTGCATTCCTGACATATTTGCTTATATCTCACCATTTAGCACTTTTTTCATCCATGTCCATGATCTACAACACTATTTTCAGATTTTCATGATACATCACCTCTTTTTTACCATCCTTGGCCAACGTCATCTCCCATGGGTGATGGCATCCTATGGGAAATGTATACTCACCACTCATTGACACTCAAAAGGAAGAATCCATAATCATATGAACTACCATTTAATCTACTATTTTTTGCCATCTTCATATTTACTTACCTAGATCTTGGTTCATCTTACATCTTTCTTGGATTGGATTGGACACTCTTCTTCTTAGTTGGTTTACTTGCACTGTTATGTCACCTATAGTGAGTCTAGAATAGATGAATGGTGTTCTCATTCTCCTACCTAATAATAATTCTCTCTCGACATGTGTTGATTTTATGAAGAGAAAGATGCATCATTGATCACACTACAGGTACAAGGTGAGTTGATCTAACCATCTCTTGTAATTTTTCATAGATAAATTCATGTCATCTTACCTTCATTGTGTTATGTTAGCTTAGTAATACATATGTTTGGATGCTAGTTAGGCCCCTAACTAAGTTATTTATGTCTTATTTTATTGATAATCCTCTAGTGTTTCCTTTTAATTTCACTTCTCTAGGGTTCTTACAACATTTGCACCTGCATGTGGCAGGATGAGTAACACTATTCGTTCGCACGTCCGTTGATGTGCACATTGTCCCTCGTGATCCTCTCTTGTGGGTTTTAAACCCACTTTCTTGGTATCAGAGTGGATCTTGTGGATCCGTGCACTCATCAGCATTTCTGTGCGTGTTTTCTGGCTTCCGGCGTGATATTCAGTTCTCGTTGTGTGTGTCGTAATGGTGATCCCGTTCATGCATTTATTGCATTGATTTCAGGTGCTATACCTATGTTCGGGTTGTTCGTGGTTCATTTTACATGGTGTTTGTGGGTTTTTCTGCTTTACATGTGGTTTTGAGGTGCTTCAAAGTGTCTGGTTGCAGTTTTGGGTGCTTTATAGTTACAAATATGAGTTTTTCACACGTTGGTTTTACTGAGTTTCAGTGGTGGGTAAGTCCTCCTCAGTGGTGTGCATCTCCATCGATCAACTAATTTTTTTGATATTGCTTTAGATAGCCTCTGGCTTGTGTATTCGTGTTAGCATGACGACTTATGCACTTGCATTTACAAGGTTCGTTGATGCTTGTATCAGCTTGTGCTGACCCTGCATGCATCAAACTATTGCTCGTTGCACTTGAACTATGAGCCTTGGTTTCGTCCCATAGATTTGAATGTGTTGCTCGTGCCCACGGGGACCTCGGTGTGTGAAATATCTACACAGGAAGCTTAGAACGTCTCTTCAACCTGGCCTTGACTCAGTCCTTGGTTACTGTCTACACCTATTTGTATGTGCAACAAGCTCAGATTGAATGTATTTCAGCCTTTTTAAACTGTTTTCTTGGCTTTTGGTCAAACAGTAGCCACCAACTCGGGATTCAACATTATACCACATGAAGGAGACTTCATCTAGACTTGCGTTTGGTTTTTTATCCTGCAGCGTGTTACAGTATTTGTTTGGCACATTTTTTTTGTTGCAGACCTACGTTTTCTGCTCCCACCTGCCTTGGAATCTCCCACACGTTTCATCTTCTGCAGCCTTGGTACGTATCTCCTTCTACTCATCCTGGTTTGTGGTGGATTCACCGTTCAAAATCACTGTCTCAGTCACCGTTTCTCAAGGATCCCTGCCACCCGTTGCCTTGCTCTACGAAGGGAATCTACGTTGTGAACACTTGAGCACGTGGAGCTGTGCATCAATTGAATCTTTTGGGCCGTTTTGCTCCTATTCTTGCCATGGAATCCCTGCAGCACTCCTCAGGCTCAACGTTCTTCTGCCTGCCACTCACATGCCTTCCTTTGACCCAGACGTGACAACCTACAACTTTAGCAGAATGTGGCTCCATTCCCAACAACTCAGTCAACATTGCTAGCTCACCCTCTTGTGTGGGCAGTCAACTCACTCCTTTCTTTTGATTATTTAAATCAAATCAGTGCTTTTAAAATGTTTTAAGGTGTTAAAACATTCATTATGGCATTATATTAATTTTAAGGTTGTTTTTGGCTTGTATTACTTACCTTCCTTCGAGTGTCGAAGACGAAGGGCGAGGTCCGGGGTTGGCAGGAGGCTAATCCCCCCTCGCAATCACAACTTCTTGCTTGCATCTCATCACTTGACATTTTTTTTTATCCGTATCCATGATTTCTCACACATTACATGATGACATTGTCAGTTTGTAAATGCACTACTTGATAAAGTGTTGCGTTTTGGGGGGGTTGATTGTACTCTTGGGCTTTCACATGTAGACACATTATCGGCCGAGTCTGACGTCTTGCTTTTGTGCATCTTGCATTTTTCATCATGGAGAGTGCTCTTTCCAGACTTGAGTGTCATAGGATCACTTTACAGCCTCCACCACTTCTCACCGGGAGAGGGAACTATTCAGCTTGACGTGCTTCCATGGAACGTTACTTCACTCACGAGGGTGTTTTACCCTTCTTGCTTGGGCCAGTTCTTGCACCGACTAATCATCGTCATCTAGAGGACTTCCTTGACACTTGTGACCATGTCTTTGGTCACATGATGATGCATGTCTCTTGATCTCTCTGGTTTCACGTGGCAGACTCAGATCCACCTCACCATGTCTGAAGCATTCTTCAGACCCTCTATGGAGACCCTTCACATATTGTCGCCATTGTTGCTGCTGTTGATTCAGTTGTCTCCTCTTCTTCGTGTGATGATAGTTCCACTGACATAGAATCGTTTGGTTCTACTTCTGATGACGAGGATTGTGCACCCAGTTTTGATGTAGAGAGCATTATAGAGGACTTCTCTCTCTTTCTATCACTATTCCAGACATTGTTGTCACCCCCCACATCTCATCAGATATCGAGTAATCTCCTACTCAATCTCACACAGTCATCACACCCGCATCCTTTCCACTTCTAGTATGTGAGGCCCCTTACACTCCTCTACCTTCATTGGATGACTCCTACCTATCTGACATCGCTCTTCTGTTTGTTGAGCCCCCTCATTTGGACGAGTATCTGCTTGACCTTAGTCATCTTTTCACAGAGTCTACTTGTGATGCAGTACAGGTCCCTCATCCATCTACATGTTTTTAGAGGAGTTCATCATCTCTGTTGTTGGGAGTGCCCCTTTCGGGAATCATGTCACTTCCACATTTCTAGAGACCTTCATTGATCCACCCTCAGCTTTGGATCCTTTTTTCTATTGTGGAGGATGTTTTGTTCCCTTCACATCACTTGGACATCCTTTCTACGGGTGTTCCTCTTCAATCTGATAGTTCTACGCACGTGGCATTACCTTCGATTCCTTAGCACTCAGTCGCTAGACCTATGTCACACTTCCATGCACCAGACTCAGAGTTCTTCGTGTTGTTGCCTTTAGTTTCCTTTGTGGAGTGGGCGGACTTCCAACACGTCATTTCTGTCCTTCATAAGGGCAGGCACATAGTTCGTTGTGGGTGGCTCTTCTCAGTCCAGAGGTAGAGGATCTCGTCATTGACATTCTTTTGGGAGACTTCTTATAGATGCAGAGATCAGATCCGTCCATGGCATCTTCTGCATTCCTCATCGTCTCCCTCTTCTTCTCTCTTCTTCTTCTTTCCGAGAGATTGCCTCTTTGTACATGGGTACCTTTTCAGGCTCATCTATAGCTAGGACCCATCTTTGACATCTTTCTTAGATTAGAGCATGTTTTTTTCTCTTGTGGTGGATATTTTTCCCACTGGGTTTTCCTTCACTTCTTGTGACCCTTTTCTTGTGCATGGGTACCTCATCAGGCTTTGTGCCGGGACCCATTTCTCGTTTCTGAATTTCCACCTCATCCTAAGTCATGATGAAGGGGGGGTGTTAGTGTGTGTTATTTTCCACATCATCAGGTGAGTCATCTCACTTAGGTGAGATTGTAGGTCCATGTGTCATTTAGGGGTCATTATGAGATTCTCTTACGCATCAGCGAGTCAATGCGTCATATGCATCATTGGGAGTTACACTTCTATTCTGGGAATGCAACTCCCCCCTCTCTACTCCAGTTGTCATGATTGCAGTACTGGGGGTTACTCAGCACCTCCTATATGTACACCCCATTTGATCTATGAGATAGAGGAGAGTTTTATGGCTTAACTAGGTTTTTTCCCCCGTGTTTCAAATCTTTGCATGCACATTCAGTTGATGCTCACTCCTCCCAAGATCTCTTCACGCTGCTTTTCACACGTCCCTTGATGTGCACGTCGTCCCTCGTGATCCTCGCTTGCGGGTTTTAAAACCCTCTTTCACTCTCTACACCCAACCACTGATATCTCAATAGGGTTCCTTTCTATATCTTGATTGTAGGCCTTGGAAGCCCTATGTTGACTTAGTGTATAGATTACTACCCTCTAGATATGCAACTCTAGCACTCACTATAGCCCCTTTAAGTATGCCCCATTGTGTGTCATTACATGTGTGTTTCCTACTCGTTGCCTTGATACCCTTCTCAAATAGATGATTTAGGAGTGCAAGATATTGAGACACATCTTTGGCCCACATATAATTGGAGCCCCTACCTCTTAGCATAAAAATAAATATAAGGTTGTTGTTCCACTATATTGAATGTATTTATTTATTTATGTCAATTTTGTGAGTGATTCCTATTATTGTGAGAAATAAAAGATGTTGCTCAAAATTTGACAAGAAGAAAATAAGAGTTATACTATTCAACTTTAAATTCACCCATCTTTCTAATACCCAAAAAATGGAGGATTCAATATTAACATAGAAATTATGTCCTAGAATATAACATAGTGATTATAAATATTTTTTGAGGTATCTACTTGATAATTTAAACATATATTAAATGCTTTATCAACGCAATATTCTTTCCTATTGTAAAAATTGTAATCTAAATTTTGGTAATAGACCACATAAATGCCAAAACTAGTAATGATTTTGATCTAGTTCCAACTTTTCAATATACCAAGGTCATAAGGAAATTTAATATCAAAAATTTAACATAGAACTCATCATTACGTTTTTAGCTATAAAGAAAATTATTACTCAAAATAAACGTATTTACTTAAATAATTCATCCAATGTTACATGTTATTATGAAGCTTTCATACCAATCTCCAATTTACATTAAACCCAATAAAATAAAATTTCTATAATTTCAAATATTATTTTATGGTCTAAAAATTTAAGATTAGTATTGTCTTGTGTTTTTGCATTGGCAAAATTCACCTGAAAATAGGACAACCGTACCATATTGTCAAAAAAATTCGATGTTACACATTTCTAAGACACCCCCATGCCAGCCTTTTCCCTGTATTAGTCCTATCATGTCATTCAAATGGTCTATATGTGTTTCTCATCCATTCCCTTAGGTGATTTAGGAATAAAAGGTCATTCAAATAACTCTTGGAGCAATGTATCTTAATGTGGAGTTTCAAGCAATCTTATGAAGGGATATCATCAACCTTCCTAAGACAAGTGTACAAACCCTGGAGTGGATCAAAGGCCTAAATTCATCAAGGAAGAGTATTCAAGATCCAGGAATATCAAGGAACAAATTTTGGAAGATTCTAGAAATTTTTAGAGGTTTAGGAGAAAATTCACCGAACGTGGGTTTTTGAGGCCAAAGGAGCTTGTATCGTAAAAGAGTACTTGAACTTTGAGAGGTGATTACAGGAGATCCAAAATGAGTTTTGAGCCTAAAAATATATCATTGGAAATCATTTTCAGTCACCTACATGGTGGTGAAATTGGATCTATCCAAAGCACCATGCATTTTTCAAGTGAATGGTTGTCCCGAGAAAAAAGGAGATGTTTAGGGTGTTTCAGTCAGAATCAAGGAATTTGAAACATCCAATCCTTCTCAAAATTCCTTTTCCATGTGAAATCATATAAATAAGTGTGTAAAAATTCATCTAGGAGCTCAAGTAATGATATTTTCAAGTTGTCGCCCAATGTATGCATCTTGATACTTAGTCAAATTTTAGGATGCCACATGGCAACATGAGGTTGAGGTGCCTTTTTTTTGTCCTCTTCATCCATCACCAAGGGTAAAAGAGGTAAAAACATGTTCCCTCACCCCTTTTAGTATGTTGGTCACCCCATGTGACCCCGACAACCTAGTATAGCCCCATAGACCAACTTTTCTAGCCCCCATCTCATTACATGCATGCATGACAAGTGGCAACACCAGGCTTAAGAACCTTTTTTTGCACCTATTTTCCTTAACCAAGGGGAGAATGGGGGTATAAAAAGGCACCCTCCCCCCCATGAATCCTTTAGGTCATGCACATGACCAATTTTTTGCCCCAAGAGCTCATTTTAAGCCCCTTCTCCATTTTTCTCGTCAAATGAACAAATGACACATGGAAAGATTAGGATAAGGCACCTTTTCCTACACCCATTTTCTCATTCTAGGGGGAAAATAGGGGCATAAAAAGGTTCCCTCCCCCCTCAAGCCATTGAAAAACTATAAATTCAACATTTAGACTCATTTTGCTCATTCCCCTCACATTTCTCCATACGCTGTTGAAACTCTGTCATATTTTTCTTATAATATTGCCTCCACCATTTTCATGCTCCATCCATTGTTGTAATATCTCTATGAACTCAAGAAGAAGAAAACACAAAATAATCTAGATTTTTGAAGGCTCTAGAAGAAATTTCTCACCTGAAGAACTCCATAGCCCGCAAAGAGAAAATACTCATAACTAAAAAACCAGTGCACAAATCAACGCGGGGTTTTTCGAAATCATATAGTTTTTTAGAGGCCATTAGAATACAAGTGGAATATTTCACATACATGCCCCATATTTTTTTTAGAAAAGAAACCCTAGTTTACCCTCGACAAAAATTTTGAAATTAAAAATCTCTCATTCTAAAGACCGAGTAGACGTGAAATTTCAGAGGTGTAACAAAGAGAAAAAACCCATATCAGAAAAAGTGGGTTTTTCTAAAACCAAGGTTTAGAACACTACTTTATAAAAATAGTAATCCTCCTACATAGATGCCTACTATTTTTTGTAATTCATCAAAAATGGCAGTCTCTATGGAAGCCGTGTACACAGAGGTCATCCAGAAGGAGAAATAGAGTGACCAAAGTCAGAAAGGATAGAAAATTTTCATTTACTATTTTTAGTAAATCCCTTCCAAGTGTACAGAAGTGTCTCGAGAGTCAGGAAATTCAAGTTCACATGATTTTTATGGTCTCATTTTCTAAACAAATGCTTCAAAGGAACGATGGTGTTTCTTGTTTCTGAAAGAACATTATTCATTTTGGTTACTGGTATATTAATCAATGTTTATCATTAACCTTCTTAGTGTGTATGGGAAAATTACATCATTCCAGGAGTCATCTTTGTCAGTGGAACATGATAGTGACACAGAGGATCATCACAAGCATTTCCCACAGGTCATTTGTAATCAACATCATGAGATCCTAACAATGTCTTTTGGCACTTATTCTATGGTCCAGGTTGTCTGTGAATCGTGTATGAGGAGGATTTTGTAATCATCATCATCAAAATGTTCAAGGTGTGCTCCATTGGAACTTTCAAATTAGCATGGAAGCATTGCAAAGGGTCATCGTAAGGGTCGATGTTAATTTTCAGCTTCTTCAGAGTGGACCTTCACGAGCAATTCATGTGGTCATCTAGGTAAGCATTTAACAGTGTTTCTAAACACTCATCTCGAGGTGTTTGTGCATCATTCGAAGGAGGTTTCTCATGGTGAAAAATAATTTAAGGATGCAGAGGTCATCTCATGGGAGAATTTCATCATATCAGTCAGTCGGTAGAGATAGCTTCTTCATCAACATTCCTTCTTAGTTCTCTCTCTTCTTTTACCCCCCACTTTATCTCTTCTCCATGTTCTAATTCTTCATTGGGGTTGCAATTTTGCATAATGTCTTTAATTAATTAAAAATGACTTTATGTTTATAATGTAATAAGTCACCCTTCCTTTATAAAAGGGGACTTAATATTTTCCTAAGAATGCAAAAAGTTCATAAGTTGTGCAAAAGGCATATGAAGGGTCATGAGGGGGGTAGGCGAAGAGTCTCTTCTAGCCTTATAAATTGTAAAGGCATCCCCTTTCCAAATGATTGTCAATTTTTTGTGTTCATGAGAGAGTATTCCTTGTGAAGTGGCAAAAATATAACACTTCCTCTATTTTCCCATCTACATGTTCTTCTCACTCTCACTAACGTACATTTTTGCTACAACATCAATGATGAAAGAAGGAGTTCTTTTCCTTATTTGATAAGGATGTTTTGAGACTTTGTGTCCTAAAATTTATCTTGTCTTGTTGCCCTTTACAAAAATTGTATTTCTTTTGATTTGTGTGTGTTGGAATTTTCTATTGAACAGTTGTAGGAATATGATTTTCTACCTACAACGTTAATCCCTCTCCCTTTTTCTCACTCCCTTTCCCGATATCCAAGCAAAGACCTCTCTAGCAAGTGATTGCTAGCTTTTGCCCGTAGGGTCAGTGGAGTGCCCCAGTTGGATCCCCGAGCGTAAGGCCACCACAAAAATAAAATTTTACATGCACAAATAAATATGGAGCTGCACCATTTAATTATAGGGACTTAGATTCCTAGAGCATTGGGAATATAATCACCAATTTGTCCACCCAAAAAAATTTCTTAGCAATAATTAGAGTGTGTTTTTTATTTTTCTTGAAAATAATCGTGGCATGTTTTTTATTTTTAGGTCCCATAGGCTACTCGGCCTCGTGGACGTCATTAAAATATTTCAATTCAATTCAATATTTCCCTTATGATCAAAAACACATAACCTTAAGTTATGACATCTTGGAGGAATTAAATAAATTTTAATACACTTTATCCCTGATCAAATACCGTCAAAAGTGTATATTGTAGCCTCGATTGGATACATATTGTACCCTCAATTAAATACATACTATATGTCCCTTTTCCTACCCACTTGCCCACTTTACTCTATCACCTAAATACCTTATTTCCAAATAATTCCATAAATTAGTTTTCAATTAATAGATGGTCATATTCTCAATTAATCTTTAATACAAATTTTATTACACCCTTTCTCTTTACTAAGGTATTTATTTTTATATTTTCTATTACAATTGTTTGTTATCCACTTTAATATAAACTGAGTATTAACTCCTCATTTTTTTGGGTAATGTCTCCACGCATTTTTTAATCACTTGATATTTTTTTACCCACTTTCATATACATTAAAGAATATTAAATTCAAATGAGAGGCCACATTCATGATGAACTTCTCCCATTTGTAGTACGAAAAATTGAGAGCTAAGTGGAGTGATTAAATTTTTTGGTCGCTTTCTTGGTTGTAGTCTTGAGGGCTTACCTTGCACAACCACACTTCATCTTAAATTCGCCGCCCATTTGACCATCGTATGGAAGTGTTTCTTCTTGTTTGGAGAGGTCAATTTAGTAGAGTTCGGAACTATTTTTTCTTGGAAAAATACTTTTGAGTCCAAAATTCTAGTGCAATTAAATTAAAACCATTTACACTAGAAAATTGTAATAATATCGATAATACTAGTATAAATATCTTAAATACATCTATTTTTTTATTGAGGTGTGTACTCAATTGGGCACTAGTTTTACATAGATTGTTGGCATCTCTACACATACTTCAGAGGAAGCATATAACGGGTTGACAATTATGAGTAAGCATACAACCATACTAGTGGTCACCTTCAGCTTAGCAGCTATGAGTGAAGGGAATACACACTGTCAAATTCCCCAGGGCATGATCCTAGCCTCAATCTTTTCGACTCTTCGTGTCGGGGTATCTCCAAACCTTGCACTCAGCAAGACTTGATGCCTGGCGGTCTCCATGAGAGCCAACATCATCACCAATGGACCAAGGGCCATTTGATTAAATACATCTATTTCAAAAATGCCAATATCTATCAATCTCAAGGTTTTTATCTCAAATTTTATACATGTCACATTGATTGATAATTTTATTTCATTATCTTTATATTTCTTTCTTATTAACGACAAAAACATCTTTGAAAGAAAGAGCATCAAACTCTACCAGCTATTACTATTTTTTTGGATTGATATTTCAAAGTTTAAAAAGAAACTTTAAAGTGGTGGATATAGAAACTAAAGAGTTTACAACTATCACACTATTAGGTACCACACTATTCCTTGCCTCATCCTCGATGTCACTGTTTGTTGTTGATGCAATGTGTTTTGCACCTCTACTTTGAATTTGTTGTAAAACACATTGTATCAACAAAGCGGGTGCAATATGTTTGTGTTATTTGACTGCATACCGTATTGCATTATTTCTTGGAGTTGCCTTAATCAAAACTTGTATTATTTGAAGATAGATTTCACTCGACCTATGATCCATGAGCTTGTGCCTTTTCAACAAGCATTTTCCCTTGAGTTTCTTCCATGTGTCTTACCTGATCACAATTCCATTTGATGTATTTTGTTTTAGTTTTGGTAAAATTTTATTTTGCAGCGATAAGGTTATAGTATTTACATGGTTGAATATACATTTATGTTTTGAATTCCACGGCGGGGGAAAATGTTGAACTGATTATGAAATTTTTTCGTGAAGGTTGATTGAAAGGATAACAAAAATTGGGATTGTGGCCTAATATAAGAGCATAACTTAATTTGCATAATGTTATTTTGGTTGGAAAAAATCAAGATACAATGAAAACACAATCTCATAAGTAAATTCATACAAAGGTAAGAATTCTCTTAACACAAGAAAATAGTGGTATCTTCAAGGAAACATTAAAATAATTTATATAAAAGGAGAAAACAAGGTTACAAGGCCTCAGAATCCATGAGTTAACAAACATAATTCATTCAAGGGGCACTTGAGAGGTATAAAAGAGAAAAAAAATATGAAGAATAAAACAAATTGTTTTTCAGTAAATGGTTGGTTTGATGAGGAATGTAAAGCTATAAGAAGAGATCTTAAAGAGATAGGAAAAAAGAAGGAGACCAAAAAGTTACATACAAACATATCATAAAAATAAAAAGAGTTAGTTAATGAGCACAAGGAGAGAAGAGCTTATTTACCTAGGGTAAAATTATTATTATTATTTTGTTTGAAACTTAACAGGTCATAGACCGCCATATCCCATGGGTGAGGTGAGAAGACTTCTTCGGCTAAGTGGTCAAGGATTGAGGAGTTTCCATTCCACCAAATTCACCTAGGGAATGATCCCGACCTCATCCCTTATTGGGGTATCTCTTGCCTTCACTTTCAGTGAGAATTGAACCCTAGTGGGCTCTTTAAGAGCTAGGCATCTTCACCATTAAGTCAAATAGGATTCAATAACCTAAAATTATTTTGGAGAGAATTTCCAAATAAAAAAAACAAATAGAGAATAATATCGCCACTCATTGGTTTGAATATACAAAATAATTATATGAGCAGGAAGCAAAGGTTGAGGCCCCACCCTTACTCAACATGACAATAAAAATTTTCACTTTGTAAGAGGTTAATGAAGGCACTAAAAATTTTTGTTTAGGAAAGGCTAAGGACTTGGTTGAGCTTCAAGTGAAGTACTAGAAATGGGGGTAAAAAATCCTTGCTCTCACATTGTGAAAATATTCTTGACAATAACATTCTATATGGATTTCCATGCGACTAGACTAATAGCCTTTTGATACCTCTTTGGAGATGTCAACAATCCATCCTACAAAACTATCATGATCAATCCCTTGCTTGTAAAGTTGTTTGGGATAATGGTTGAGCATAGAATATACAACTGGGTGGAAGACACAGGCAAGAGAGAAAAAGGGAAAGCATGTTTTAGACTCAAGAAATCCACAATAGATCATGGAATTAATTTAAGACACATCATTGAAAAAGTACGGAGTGAAAAAGAGGAATTTTATTGTTGTTTTTTTTTACTTTAAAAAATCTTTTGAGATGGTCCTTATGGATAAGATTTGGTGTAGAATGAATGATCTCGGTATTCCAAAACAATTTGGAGCAACTCTCCATATACTCTATGAAGAGGTGCAAGTCAAAATTAGAACTCAAGCAGGTATTTCAAAAAAATTTAGAAGTGACATTGGAGTTAAACAAGGATCACCATTATACCCTACTCTTTTTGGCCTATATATAGAAAAACTTGAAGAGTGGATGAATTTGTAGGGTGGGGAGGGAGTCTATTTGGGAGAGTATGTGATACGACTTATTTTTTATGCAAATGACCTTAATTTTATTTCTAGGTCTGCTCAAGGGTTATAAGAGCACTTAAGTTCCCTTAAGCATATTTGTAAAGAATTGGGTATGCAATTCAACACCAATAACAATAAGATCACAAATTTCTCTAATAGAAAGAACATAATCATATTGAATTTTAGTTTTAAGGAACTATCCTAGATGAAGAAACTGAGTATAAATACTTTGGGGTTGGCTTCAATGACAAGCTTAGTTTTGAAAATTAAAAGAAGAATGGAACTTTGTGAGGGCAAAGAGCATTGCATGCCCTATAATATAGATGCAAAGAAGCAAAGTCATAGAATTGGAAAACTACTCAGACTCTACTTGGACTATTAGTAATTATGGTGATACTGTATGGGTGGGAACTATGGGCCAACAAAACTTCATACTCAAAATGGAAAAAAATAGAGAGAAATCATAAGTACATGATCACAAGAAAGTTCAAACTGAATTACTAGTCTTGTATGAGATTCTCTTAGCTAAAATAGGGCTAGTCCCAATTGAATTTGTTGGAGCTCAAACTTGCACCCGTCCCAGGTCAGGTTGAACTGGGTCATTGAGGAAACAATGGGGTTATCTCCAAGTTGTGGGGACCCTTGTGCGCTCCTAGACAGACCTTCGGAGAAGGTTGGTTCCTCTACCTATTTATAACACTAACACTACTCCTAATGCTGGAAATGAAGCTATCTATCGCTACTCTATTATTCCAAGGGACCCGGGGTGAGAAGGAGACACATGAGGGAAATCCTAAGGTAAGGGGAAAGTGATAGCACCAGAAAGATGTTTGATCTCTCTCCACGAGGGTGAAGGAAAGAGGTAAAATGTGGGAGAGAGGGGAGACAGGCTTGTGCCACAGACAAGAACCAAGAAAACCTAACTTTTCCGCACGTGGACAACACATAAAAATAGAAACTGGAAGCGGGAAATACACACAACATGCCAAAATAGAATTAGAGAGGCAAGAAACAACAAAAATAAGAAAAGGGAGAATAGAAATGCCACAAAACCATATTTTATTGCTTAATGATGCACAGTCATTTATATTCATGGTAGGAGGTGAGAATACATTGCAGAGACCGAGTTCAAAATTTTGAAACTCGTGGGAAGTTGACCCACCATTTTGGCATGGTGCTGTTACAAAAAATAGGTATTTATTTTAATGAGCAGAGCTCTATAATTTATAGAAGAAGAAGGAGATAAGAGGAGAAGAAAAGGAGGGGAAACTCAAATTCAAATCATCAATCACCAACAACTAGCAATAACTATGTGCAAATCTTCCTGCAATGCTGTCAAATGTGCCTCCCCGTGTCTGTTTTGGTGGGTAAAAAGAAGGAAGAAGGAAAAATCTAAAGAAATTTGGTGGTTAAGTCGATTAGATGTCTGCATTAAGGATCTAAGTGACGTTTCCTTATTTTCCACTTGTCAAATCCCATCAAAATCTAAATTTGAAAAGTCTAATGTGTAGCCCACGTCAATAACTTTCAAACAAGCCTAGGCGCACGTGTATGAGAGCCTTGCAACAAACGTTATGGTGATTTGAAGGCTCCAATGAAATATGAACACACAATGACATGTGGTGCATGCTAATTGGCTGAAGAATCAACCAACTGTTCATTTATTTTATTGTTTCTGCCACGTATCACATAATGGTTTGTCACAAGAATTTGACACCCTAACTGGCATGCTTTGGTAGGTTTCCTGTAGTACACTCAACTCTGATAGGTTGTCATGTGGCACAGGTGATGGCGTGGAAGAATGCGTAAGGTGCGCATAAAAGAGAAAGGTGCAAAAGGGAAAAGTGAAGGACAAGCATGTAAAGGTGATGTGCATGGAAGAAAAGGATGCATAGTTAAAGGAGGACAAGTATGCAAGTGGGGCATGAACATCTATTTCTGATTGCGCCGGTGATAGAAGGAAAGGGCGGAGCATGCAAGTAGCGAAGACATGTAAGGGACTTAGCCGATTTGGAAGGCAAGTCAGAATTGCACGTAAAGGGTGCGTGATCTGGGAATGAAAGCAGGTGTGCAAAAGGAAGGTGTAAAGGGGAAGTGGAAAGAGATAAGAGGAATGTAGAAGGAAATTGGAAGTGCACATAAACTGAGTAGGAGAGAGAAAAGGAAGAATAAGGCTCAGGGAAGAAAACAAGACAGGCACGCTAGGGTGCGCGGAAGAAATGCAACCAAGCAATTTGTGCCAAAGGGAACCGCCAAAGTGTGCGCCACCTAAAAAATAAAAACCTCAAAGTCAGAATGGAAATATAAGTTGTCCAAATAACTAAGAGAGTTATTTTGGACAACAGAATTCGTTGCTATGGTGGGTCTCCTAAGATATCTAAAAAATGAGTAGATGGAGGAAAGTAGATGGCCAAAGTTGGTCTTTAATGAGATCTTGTGCAAAGCAAAAGAAGTCTTGGATGATTCAAAATAACAATTGAATGAGGAAATGACACATTGATTTACATGCATTTCCCAATAATAACAAGGAAATAAAGGCATTTGTATATATAAATTATGCAAGTCTATGTGGGATAAAGTGTTAGGGAGGAACAAAAAATATTACCTTGATGAATTTAACTTTGGATGTGATCATCAATAAAAGGACTATATAGGGGCTAATATCCTTTGGAGAGAAAGGTTTCTCATAACTCAATTAAGGAAAAATTCACATTGGCTTTGGTGGTGAAATGGTTTGGTGGAAATGCCAAAAGAGGCATAGGAAGAGAGAGTTTGTGTATTTTGTATTGAAAGCAGGATTAAAAAAACACTTTACTTTTGAGTGTAATGCTTACGATGACATCTTGACCAAAATATGTAAGTATTTTAATGAGAGCCTCATTACATGATATATTAACTAAGGAGAGGGTAGAGAAAATATGAGATTTCATTATCGATTTAAACAACAAAAAAAAATTCAAAAAAACAAAACTAATAGGGATTTATCGTCCCATAATTTTTTTGACCTCGTGGATGTTAAAAGATATGTATGTATTTATATTCAATTTATTATATTCTAATTTTTATATATTTACGCTCAAAGGCGTGTCTAGGTTGGATTCGGGGTTGCTCCATACTGCCAACACCAACCCTCCACCCTCCACAAATCATGCCCCTCCACATGCCTATTTTCATCCTTCCCCTCCACGTAGTGGTTAAATTTGATGTTTATTTGGACGTTTTTGTCCCTATTTTCATCCTTCCCCTCAACACAGGGGTGGAACCACCTCCTCATTTTCACATTATGTGGAAACGTACCCACTACAAATATCATGACGTTTTAATGCATCTGAAAGTAAAATTTTCTATATGCATAAAATAACAATTACATTTACTAAACTTCATCTTTTTCTACTACTTGTGGTTAGTGTAATGACCATTTGCTAAGATGTAATTAAGAGGAAAAATAATAATTTCATTCGCATTTGATAAATAGCGAGAGAATTTTTCTATTTGATTCAACAATCCAAATGGTTTTTAACATGCATCCAATCGTCTTCAAGTCACTTCTTCCTTATTTTTAGTACATCGAAAGGCGTGGGCTAGGTTGGAGTTGCGTTTTGCTTTGTATTGTCAATGCCCACCCTCCACAAATATTTCCCCTTCATGTGCCTATTTTCATCCTTCCCGTCCACATAGGGGGTTAAATTTGATGGTTGTTTAGAAATATTTGTGGCTATTTTCATCCCACCTCTCCATGCGGGGATCGAATTTGACGATTGTTTAGAATTTTTTTGTAATCTCAACCAAATAGTTGTTTAGCCATTTTTGTGCCTGTTTTCATCCTGCCCCTCCACACAGGGGTTGAATTTGACAACCGTTTAGATGTTTTTTGTGATCTTAGCCATACAAATCTTCTAAAATTTTGATAATCGTCACATGTGACTTGCATATTTGAAATATGACCATCATTTTTTTTATATAGAGTTATATGCAAATTATATTTGTACATATTAAATATATCTAAATAAATACACAATAATCTTTTATATATTTTATTAGTAAGGTATAAATAATATTGTTTAGTATTTTTGAAGGGCAATATTGGAAAATTATCGTCACCTAGAAATTGTTGGATAGGCATAAGTGTATGTCAAATTTAACCCCTGCCTCCATTTGCCTATTTTTTGCGATAGAGGTTCCAACATGGAGTCTATTAGTTTTTTACCATCTTTTATTTGGATCATAAGTAAAATTTGCATTTGCGTGAATAATGCAAGAATGAATATTTTTTCTTGTGTTTATTAAAACTTTATTTTACTCTACTAGGGTTTACGTCTTAGGTCGTCCCATGTTTGTTGTTGGTTGTACTGGTTCGTTGTCACACTTCCATTTCCTTGGGATTTTGGTAGGATTTTTGCTTCGCATGCATAGTTATTTCACTGAGAGGAATATTTAATCCACACTTTGTGTGACATCATGCCTATATTAATGGCTTCCTTTTATTTGCCTAAATCTATTGATGTAGGTTTGATTAACATAGTGTTTGGTACATGTGGCTTCAAAGAAGGTGAGGAAATTCATCCCAAAATTCTTTGATGAGGTAACCATTCTGAGTCTGAGACTCCTTTTTCCTAATGTTGTGCTTAATTTTCTTGAATTTGATAAGGATTGTAATTAGCTTGAATCATACACCCTTGTTGGGTTTTTTTTGGTTGATTCCCCCCTAAAATCCTGCTGAAAGAATGGGTTCACAGCCATTGGCAACACTATGGTGTCAAGCTCGAGGGAATACAAAGCCTCACCAAGGTTTTTTTTGTTTCCCTTCAATAACATTGAACATTGTAAATTCATTGCCAACCACAACTCTTGGTTTATTTGAAACACACTCATAGTCTTTTCTACCAGACTAGGGATTTCTAGGTCTTTGAACAATCCAAGCTTAAAATCCTAGTATGGGTGGAATTTCCTCGGATACTTCTCCCCTTGTGGAGATTTTTCAAACACTTGATTAAACCCTTGCGTCAATTTATCTGTCCTGGAATAGCCAAAGTTTTTTAACGCTTGCCCCCAAAAACATGTTTGCATTAAGGTGGATTTATCTAAACACCTTACAGACTCCATTGATATTCAAGTTGGAGATACCCATTTTTCTCAACGAGTCTAATTAAACTAAAAATAGGGTTTTCTAGCTATTTTATGAGTTAATCTAAATAGAAACTAAATGCTATATTGAAGTGCTAGATCTAAAAAATTTACTTTAATATTTGGATAAATTGAAATAATGAAAACAAGAGGGATATGGTACTAACCTTAATTTAACTTACCTCATTGTGTATTGGATTGTAGTAGAATGGCATGCGGACTGGGAAAGATGTGACTGAATGGCCTCGGGAAGGGCAGAAACTAGATGTTTTCCTATACTGAGGTGCCTGGGAGGATACTAGGGCACCCTGGTCTGTAATCTGGGTGCTGTAGACTGCATGAAAGCTCAAAACTTAAGTTTGGCAGTGTCGTAATATCTCTGGAATACCTTCACTCTGATCGCACAAGTGTCACAATAATGTCACCTATGTCTCTGTAGATGTCACATGAAGATATACTTGTAAAAACCTATTCAAAGCATCAATTCCTAAAAAATAAAAATGCATATGAATAGGTTAGACTGACCTCAACTATCAAACTAGTGGTATTATGACTTAACGCTACACCCCCATATAGTTCTATATACATGTGTGTGTAATTTTGTGCCTAGGATGCCCTAACACCAATGACGTGGTAGTAGGGGGAAATAACTATATGTAAAAAATGCAAATGGTGGATGGAATAGAAATAATACAAACCTTTCCCCCTATGCTTGTGTGATACAAATGTAGAAGATTCCCAAATGCAGTCCCTTGTGTTAGTAGATAATTGCCCTTGATAGTAAGATGTTTTTGCATAATGTAATGAGTACGTTATGTTTATATAGGATCTCTTGTTCAAATTTCAACACTAGTGACCTGAAACTACCGACTACGACCTAGGGGAATACACACGGGTAACCATTAGGACCAACCTCTAATAAAGAAATTAAGACCATAAATTACGACGACATGAATGCCTACGATCACGAACTGGGGTGCCCTAGTGCAATCCTAGGTGCCCTTACATGGACCTAAAGATGAAAACTAAGAAAATTTTGACACCTGACACACCCTAAAAGATGCCCAAAACTGGAATGACAAATGATGACTAAACCAGATAAACAACAATGACGCTTGACTAACTAACAACAAGACCTAGAAGGATGCATCACTAGTGAATACTTTAATTACACAAGATCCATATATAAAGTAACATACCTAGACGGTGTAAATGTAATAGTAAGTGTGTGAATGTTGTGACTAAATTTTCCCCCGCTTTATATTGGTGAGCAGAAAGCTTGGTAACATAAAGTAGATAGTAGATGCATCCCTAAGAAAATTTCTGGAGAATCCCATGCTATAAAATAATGCACAGACTATGTAGTAGAAGCATGCCGATATAACTATAGCCGTGCTGAATCAAACCATGGAACAACGAGTTGATCCATGCAATGTAACGAAAAGTGTAAGTATGCGCGATGAAGTGTGGAAAATGAAAATTATGGTTATAATATAGAATGATGATTTCTGAACACGATTTTAATAATGGATAGGTGGGTAGGGAGTGATCAATTCCCAACCCAAAATATTTGTATATGGATGGAATAATTTGAGGATTTCAGCGAATCCTGGCACCAAAGGAAGAGTATAGGGAGAAAAGTGTGTTATTCTCCAAACTTTAACTACATTCTCAACATATAGTCGATGCCGATGGAATCAGATCAAAATGTTGTGATTTTTGGATCCAAATGATTTTGATTAAACAAATGACCCATATAGGATATGTAAAGGAAATGCACTCTTTCCCCCACCCCACGGGTTCAACTGCAATGCCAAATGCTTCCAAGCTAGGTCATTAGGAATTAAATGTGATAGTAGATAGGTAGCTCTCAAGTTAGGTCATTAGGAAGAAAATAAAACAGAATAAAAGTGCCTCCCAAGCTAGGTCATATAGAAGCAAACACAAGATATAGAGTAAAATCCCAAGTTATGTCATCTGGGAAAGAAATGGTGAATGTAACTCCCAAGTTAGGTCGTCTGGGAGGTCGCTTATAGATTTGTATGATATAATTTTATTTGAACGTGTTGATTTTTATTGGTTGATTAATCGCTTCACTTGGCTACTCATGGAGATTTTTTCGCTAAGTACCCCAAGGTTAGGTCATTAGGGGGAAGCTGCTAGAAATTTGATGAGATCCCAAGTTACGCAAAAATATTTTTAGTTGTTTGTTGGCCCCATATTAGGTCATTAGGGGGGATTGATTGTGAAATGTCATGGTATAGATTGTGAGGTGTTAGATTCATGATATTTGAACATGTTGTGGCATGAGGGGGGATTATAGGGGGACCCCCAGTAATATGCCCCCCCTTTCGGAAAAGGATGGAGTGGTGAAAGGAACGAATTCTAAACTAAAAGTAATGACAAGAGGATAAAATGTGATTATATTGAATAAAAAATAACGGTAAAGGGTATAATGTGTGTGAAACATGTATATTACGGTGGTAGGTGGAATTATGAAAATAATTCCACAAACGGGGTTTTAATTGGAGTAAAATTTCTCAAGATATGAGTGAAGCAGTGTAGCGTGTATTAATTGTGATAATAAACACAAAATATAGACCATAGTAAAGTGAAAAGGTAGCATATCACTTCAACTATTTCTGGTGCGAGTGTGAGAATGTATACAAAGTGAGTAGAGATGCCTCAAGAGAGACCTTTATGTCCCACCCAGTTTGAGAGAGTGGAAACTGCAGTGGTGTCACTTACTACGATGAAGTTAGTAAGTACACTATTTTTGATAAAATGTAGAGTGCATTAGGCCTATGGAGTTGAATTTTGGCAAACTTGAGATTTTTAACTTTCTTGGCGTTTGAGACCCGGACAAGAGTTGTGAGGTGCACTGTTAGAGTAGTTATTTACCTTAGCTCATGTTCACCTAGGTACTTTATTTACTTTTATTGTATTTATCCTCACCCACTTATGTGTGTGGATATTTCTTTTATCTTATTTAGATATTAGGAGATATTATCTAGTTGTTAGGTATAGTTCTTTCCTTGATCTATGGTATTGACTAGATTCCTTGATATTTAGTTCTCTCCTAAATCTATGGTCTTGATTAGTTCTTTGATGACTAGTTATTTCCTTCATTTATGGCTTGATCTATGACCTTGACTGGTTCTTAGATTGTTATTCCTTGCCCATTTAAGCAAGGCCCATTCTTAATGTATTCATTGAGTTCCATAATAATATATAATATTGCTGCTCATTTGTTTGCAAAGGTTTTATGTAAAGCTATTTTGGCAAATTGCTTTCATCTTATTGATCGTGGTGTTTGATTAGCATCTGTGTTCTTGGCTTGGTACGATCTGGTTATCGTTCCTTTCATGGTATCAAAGCTGGAGATTACTATTGACATCTGTCTGTAAGTTTTATTTTTGCAACAAGAATTTATTTTGTTTTAGTGGCAACTAAAATAAATAACAGAGCAAAATATTAAAAAGCTTGTAACTTTTGATCGGTAACTCAGTTTTGAGTGCCGTTTTGTGAAAAAGTTCTTGTTTTTTAATGCTCTTTCCATTGGAAATATTTATTTTGAGACTTACACTATAATTATAAAGTGCCAAATATGGAGGAGTGTTGTAATCAATTGTGGATGCAATTTCGGCTGAGCCCGACGTCCTAAATTTTTAGGAGTTTCAGTTTGTACCTATCATGGATTATGAGAAGATATGCTTTTCTTTGAAGTATATGGAATTCAAGAGGATATTGTAAAATTTGTGGAAAAAAATAGATTCTTTCAAGAAGTGAAATTCTCTTCTACAATTACTCATTCACAATAAGGATACAGTAATACACTTCCTGTAGAACAAACTTGCTAGCCTACAACATCACCATCATATTGTGGACAACCATATCCATGCTCCTAGTCCACTTGCAGTTGTTGCTCTTGTACCCACTTACATTGATCATCCAGTCTTTGAGCCTGAACCTGCTTTTGATGCTTCTAAACCTGTGAGGCATGTTACTACATGCTCTTCCACATCTGTGCCTATTAAAGTACCACATATTGTGTATCCTACTTCTACTCAGCTGCATGGCTTTTTTAAGAAGCATACCATTTGCATTCAAGTTCTCGCATGCTCCGTTCTATGGGTCTCACTAGAGGAGTCATTGGTAGACATTCACAAGGTATTGTTTCTTCTATTCCACATGTTAAGTGGAATTCTCCGCCATGACATGATTTGTCGTGTAGATTACTTCATTGTAGGAATACTTCACTTGGGATCACACATTGACAGAGCTCCTTTTTTATTCGTTTGACTCTTTCTGAGGATCATGAGCAACACATGAGTTCTACACCTTCACTCAGGCTTGAGAAACTTGAGATTTCAGTTGTCAGACATGATCAACTTGACACACTTTCTGATGTTCTTTTGCATGCACCCCATTGTGCATTTTGCACCAAGTCATATGCAGGCATCTTCTTCATCTATCTGTGTTGATTTGGGGTGGATATCTGATCACTCGTGGCGGCAACATAGGAATTCATTGAGAGGAATCTACAAGTGTGGCTCCCTCCACCATTAGGCCTCTTGCTCCACTTTCTATAACTTATGCATTGTGATGCTCCTTGTTTTGAGCATTTTTTTAGTAGCTATAGTATCTCTCTTGTTTGTTAGATTTTGTATCTATTTTCGACACTGTTGGCATGTTGAGAGTATCTCTGTATGGGGGATCTATTCTGGTGCATCCCAGTTTTTCCCATGTTGATAGTTGCTCTTATGGGGGATCTATTCATGGTGCATCCCAATGTTAGTTTTTCTAGTGTTCGAGTAGTTGTTTTGACAACTCATACATATTTGTAGCGTCACTCCACCCGTTCAGCAATATAGGAGGGTGTGGTGTTAATCTTGCTCCTTCGGGTTTCGTGTCCTTGCCTTTATTACCTTGGATTTTTTTGGATCATGGGGACACTCTGGAGTTTATGTCCTTGCATTGTTACTTTGGTTTTTGTTCTTGGATCGTGGCACACTTATTTGTAGAAGTTGATCAAATTATGTTTGGTGTTTTATTTGCATTTTTGTTGCACTTTCAACATCACTTCGTTGACAGTCTCCTTATATGGAGCTATTCTGGTGAAACCCAGTGGTCAGTTGTTTTTTAGTTTTGTGATTGAGTAGTGGATTCAGACCACAGTGCACTCCAAACTTCTTCAGCATTGTATGAATTTTTTGAGCCGAGCTTATTGGGATGCCTTGGGAGTAGGTTTTTACTCTCTTTACTTTGTTTTTACTAGTTTTGGGTACCTTGTGGTGTCCCTTTTTTCCCAATTATTATACATGAGTACCTCCTTAGGCCTAGTTTTTGGGACTCATACTGTGGACATGCCACTTCTATTTTGGCCCCTAGCTTCACTTGAGGGGGGTGTTAGAGTAGGTATTTACCTTAGCTCATGTTCACCTAGGTACTTTATTTACCTTTATTGTATTTATCCTCACCCACTTATGTGTGTGATATTTCTTTTATCTTATTTACATATTAGGAGATATTATCTAGTTTTTTAGGTATAGTTATTTCCTTGATCTATGGTATTGACTAGTTCTTTCCTTGATCTATTGTATTGACTAGATCCTTGATGTCTAGTTCTCTCCCAAATCTATGGTCTTGACTAGTTCTTGATGACTAGTTATTTACTTGATTTATGGCTTGATATATGGCCTTGACTGGTTCTTAGATTGTTATTACTTTCCTATTTAAGCAAGTACCATTCTCAATGTATTGCATTGAGTTCCATAATAATATATAATATTGCTACTCATTTGTTTGCAATGGTTTTATGTAAAGCTATTCTGGCGAATTGCTTTCATCTTATTGATCGTGGTGTTTGATTAGCATTTGTGTTCTTGGCTTGGTACGATCTAGTTATTGTTTCCTTTCAGGTGCTAGTGAGCGTGGGACTGGAGCAACCAGATCCAAGCACTAGTGTCTTGATTTGGGGCACCCAAGTCTAGGTGTTGGGCACCCCTAGTCCAAAGTTTTTTATTTTTCTAGATACTACTAGGGAATGTGTTTCTAATATGGTGTGGAATTGTACTTGATCATTTAAAGTGTGATAATGTTGTGTTTGTTACCGTTTGGTGTTATGTAGAGGGATATCCACTCGAGGGAGTTCTGCAGTGGTCAACACTTGAGTACTCTACTAGGATTGTGTTTATCATATGATGATTGGGATGTGATGGGACTATGTTGGCCTGTGGCATATAGTATGGATGGGGGATGTGCCCCATAATATGCCCATTTTGACTGCATTGTGTGAGAGGTGGTGTGCAGGTACATGCATATTTTGGTTTCCTATAGGGGAGATGATAGTGACTCTAGAGGATGTGTATCACATATTGTGATTGCTAGTGGTTGGGGAGAGAGTACAGGTGATGGCAGTGGTGGATATGGGAGTGAGAAATGCACTCAAATAGATGGTATTTTTTGGGGCCCATAGGTCCTAACGAGGCCCATATTAGTTTGGATGTGATATTATAGTCTAGGGTTCCACTAGTTGTGGAAGTTCATTGCAGTCGTGATAGCATCATGTATAGCAGTGGAGGGAGGAGGTGTCGACATCTTGTATAAGATGCATGACATATGTCAGTGGATAGAGGAGGATGGGACTGAGATATCCCTGGGCACGGTGTGTGTTAGCCCACTTGTACAGGGAGTTGTATCATTTTACTTAGGATGAGCATGGTGGGGGTATAGGGGCCACCACACTACTGTACATGTATGGGCATATGAGCATAGTAGTCGTATTGAGACCAGTTGTAGGGCCATGAGGAGAGTGGGGCTTCTTGAGATATATGTTCGAAGTTAGGTGGATATTTGTGGTAGGAAGATGGAAATAGATAGTTTCAGGGAACTGATAGATAGGATGGGGCTTGAGTCGGTTACATGGAGGCCATATCATGATTATGGGGGATGACTCGAGGATGCTGATAGAGTTGCGATGTATTCAGAGGACCATGTGGTTAGAGGACCACTTTCCAGGTGTAGCAGAGTTTTTTCAGGTGGAGAGGGTATCGCCAAAGTTTGGTATGGCGTATGATGTGCCCCCAGAGCCATACATATGGTTACAAGTTGTTAGATCCCCTAGGAGGGCATGGGTGCTAGGCCAGGGCCTACAATAGAGTAGTTGATACCACCAGGGCCGGATGAGGTAGACCCAATGATAACAGTTACAGATGGAGATGCCGAGGTGCATAGACAGGATTATTGAGTGTGGTGGGAAATGCATCGGTGGGTTTTGTTATATCTATTATTTACGGGTGCTATGGAGTTACCAGTAGGAGGAGAGGGTGAGGGAGGTTTCCTTGACCCTGTAGCGGTAGCTGTGGTAGAGTGTAAGTATTTGTGTATGCTTATAGTTATGATTAATGAATTGTTTATGTTTTTTGTATGCATGGTTTGACTAACATGGAGTTGTATGTTGTGTATACAGGGGATGCCTATTGGTCATTGATAGTAGACACATTTATCGTACACATTGATGCAGAATGTGCCGAGTTGATGTCCTATGTGGAGGGATACTAGAGTGCGTGGACAATATCACAGGTGAGCATGCCCATTTGTTTGAGCTAGTGGCCATAGCAGCAATGACATGTATAGTGTTTCTTGGTGAGAGGGACGAGGCATGTGAGGAGACTCGACATGCCCAAGAGGTGGTAGGTGGCAATCCCTTGGCCCAGAGCGTGTTCACATAGATATGTAGATTTGTAGTGTGAGTTCTTAGAGTAGAGTATGGAGATTGTTATGTTGCATAGGTAGGTAGAAAAGTTTTGGGGGCCGCGAAAAGAGGCATCACATGGGTGGTGAGGCATCTGATTCTAGGGCTCTTCACAGTACATGAGAGTGATAGTGATGATGAGGTGTGATGGTGATTATTGTATATGATGTAGGGGGCCTTTCCCCCTAATGATGAAACATGTTTTTGGGATGATGGTTTATGAACAATATATGTATGGACACCTATTTTTGATATATATTAGATCGATGTTGAGATGTTTTGGATATTTTTTATGTAATAGATATGTATGGTTTGATGGTTATGGTCCTAACATGTGTATTGTATTGTATGTGATGAATGATGATGTTAGTAATGGTAGATAAATATAGGTTGGTGAATAATGTATAGATAACTAGGATGTAATGTGATAGAGTAAATATGAGATGAATAAAATATGTAGCATGTAGGACAACATGATGGTGATAATAGAATAAATGTTAAAATAGATAAATGTATCATAATGAATATGTGAAAATGTAATGTAATAGGATAAAGTGATGAAAATAAGATGGGGGGGAATAGAGTAACGATGCCCCCACGTATGGATGAATAGGCTCATGTAATAAGACCCTTCAATAGTCAAGTATGAGCCACGTAAGCAAGAGTGTGTCATCGGGAAATGATTGAGGTGTGCTAGATGAATGATGGAGAGCGTGATGAAAGGTTCTTAAAACTAAACCCTCAATATTCATGTAAGAACCGTAAGAACACAAGTGTGTCATCGGGGGGTAAGGTGATATAAATCACCTACCAAAGACCAAGATGACATGTGGAGGTAAAGGCACATGGAATGGATGGAGCATGAGTGTATGAACTAAATGAGGTATCATGTGTAGTGACAATGGGGTATGCAGGGACTGGCAGAAAACCATGAGATGTAACAACATGAAGTGGTGGATAATGTGAATGTAATGAATGTAATGAATGTGATGGTGGAAATGATGGATGAGGTGGAGAATGAACATGTGGTGGTGGAGCATGATGAACAAACTGAGCACCTGATGGAGAGACATGTAAGTGGGGTATTCCTACATTGGTCGAGGTGAGGTGAAGGAGATAATGAGCACTCATGAGAGGTAAAGGAGATGATGTCAGAATCCTACTAGTTGTATCCTTTCTCGTAAAGCAAGGCAATCATTGTCCCTATGGCTGGAAAATGATGATAATTACAATAGTGTTGGTCATGCTGATGTTACAAGTGGTGTGGAGGATGGTGTTGGTTGGAGGGTAACTGAATCAATCTCTCATTGAGTAATATGTGAAGTATATCATGTGGTCGAGCATGAGGAGAGAAGTACAAAGGCTCTCGTGAAGGAGGTGGAGTGGTCGAAGTAGGAGCTTATTGTGGAACTAGAGAAGAATGTAATGGTGGGGAAGAAGAGAGTGGAGCTTGTTTATAAGTAGTACCTTTAGACAATGTTGGAGGTTTTTGTGGATGCTCAACTGGATGGTGAGGCAGTAGAGGAGAAATAAATGACATAGAATAGTGGAGAAATAGTGGAGGAGGTGGGGGTGTAACAGAGACATGTGAGGATGAAGATACCTTGTTCTAGATCGATAACCTTATAGCACAAGAGAATGAATGAACTCACAAGTATCATATTGGAGCCTTTGTTTAAGTGGGGAAATAAGACCACGACAAAAGATGAACTACTTTTCTAAGTCACTAGGTTAGAAAATGAGCTGGTGTATACAAGCATTGAAGCACGTAAAATATAATCCTTGATGGGTTCATAGGAGCCTTGATGTAATGTAGGAATGTGGTCATATGTAACCCTAGGGCCATTATTAAGAATAAGAGACAGAGGAAAGCATCCTCCATGTCATAAAAAGTACTAATGGACCCAAAGGGTAAGTGGGTGTACCATTGTAGTGCCTCATCAGTAAGACTATAATGAGAAGGCCTTAAGAAACAATCGATCATTAGAGTAGTCGGCCATAAGTGTGTGGTAATGTAGGATATGAGCATGAGGATCACCAGTACCATCAAAGCATGTGAAAGTAGGCATGATAAATTTTTTTAGGAAGGTAGAATTATGAATCTTTTTAGGAACCAGATTGTCATGTCAAAGAATTGTTGTCAATAGAGGCATAATAGGCTCTACTTTCTAAAGTAAGAGTATGAACTTGCGATTTGAGTTGTCCTACAACATGCATGAGGGATAGGAATATCATGGGAAGGGATGGTAGGAGATGGAAAAAGTGTATTAAGTGGTTGAATTTTTCCATTATGGGTGATCATGGGAATGTTAAGAGGTGATATAGTAGAATTAGATGTTAAAGGTGCAGTGGTAGATGTGGATGTAGGAGTGGTAGTATGACTAGTATCAACACAAACCCTAGTAGGTGTGGTGAGAAAGGAAGAAACCTCAATAGGTGAAGATAGTAGGAGAGGTGGAGGATGTGGGAATAGAAGGAGAAGAGGTAATGTTGGGGGTGACTCATGTGCAATAGTAGATACAACCTCAGGAGAGGATAATAATGGAGTGGGAGAGTCACATGCAGCAGTATGGAAAGAAGGAGATCCATGATGTGGATTAGTAGAAGGTGGGGTCCCAGAAATAATTCTATGGTCATCATAAGAATCAATAGGATCATCAATGTAATACAAAGAAGAATGAAAGCTCAAGGAGATGTGTGGGGAGGAACTATTAGAAGTGGTAGAAGACATAGGAGTAGTTATAGGAGTAGTTGGAGGAGAAGTAGGAGGTATACTAGATTGTGAATCAATGCCTAATAAATAATCAATGATAGAGGGATCTAAAACATCTGGGTGGCATATCAAAAGAAGGATAAGAAGGATCACATGCAACTAGATTACATGGCTTACAATGAGTGAAAGCAACAGGGTCATCAACAAGGCATATGCCTATAGGAGAATCAATAGGATTAGTTTGCACATGTTGTTGGCCTTCCAAAAGGGCTTGTTGAGTATCATCAGGTAAGATCATAGGAGCACTATATAAAGCCTTAAGTTCAGCTATGAAAGCCTCATCATAGATAGGCTTGACACTAAAATGAGACATGATGAGGAAAAAGAAATAAAAACTTTGGCTAACCACTAGGGTATGAAAGAGGATCAAAAAGAAAAATGTTTGAAACGTATGGTTCACCAAAATGATTAACTAAAAATAGGGTTTTCTTTTACTATTTTATGAGTTAATCTAAATAGAAACTAAATGTTATATTGAATGCTAGATATATATTTTTTTTAATATTTGAATATATTGAAATAATGGAAATAAGAGGGATATGGTACTAACCTTGAATTAACTTATCTCATTGTGTGTTGGACTGTAGCAGACTGGTATGCAGAAGTGGGAAATCTGTGACTAAATGGCCTCATCAAGGGAAGAAGCTAAGTATTTGTCTATACTGAGGTGCTTGGGAGGATACTGGGGTGCCCCGAGGCACCCTGGTCTATAATCTGGGCATTCTAGACTGCAGAAAAACTCAGAACTTGAATTCGGAAGTGTCACAATATTTTTGTAATACCTTTTCTCTTGTCACACAGGTGTCACAATAATATTGCACCTATGTCATTGTAGATGTCAAATAAATATTTACCTACAAAACCCTATTCAAAGCATCAATTCCTAAAAAATAAAAATGCATATGAATAGGTTGGAATGACCTTAACTGCCAAACTAGTGGTCTTATGACTGAGCACTACACTACATTTAGTACCCCATGTAGTTCTATGTGCGTGTGTGTGTAATTTTATGCCTAGGATTCCCTAATGCCAATGACACTGTAGTAGGGGGAAATAACTAGATGTAAAAATGCAAAATGGTGGATGGAATAGAAAGAATACAACCCTTTCCCCTATATGCAGTGTGTGATGCAGATGTAGAAGATGCCCAAATGTAGTCCCTTGCCTTAGTAGATAGACTGCCCTTGATAGTAAGATATGTCTGCCCATAATGTAGTGAGTATGCTATGTTTATATAGGGATATCTTGTTCAAATTTCGACACTAGTGACCCGAAACTACCAACTATGACCTAGGGGAATACACGAGGTAACCGTTAAGACCAACCTCTAATAAAAAAATTAAGACCACAAATTACGATGACACGGGACACCTAAAATCATGGAATGGGGTGCCCCGAGGTGCCCCAATGCAACCCTAGGCACCCCAGCACATAGACCTAAAGACAATAACTGAGAAAATTACGGACACCTGAGACACCCTAAAAGATGCCCAAAACTAGATAGAGATAAATGATGACTGAACTAGACAAACAACAATGACACCTGACTAATTGACAACAAGACCAAAGGATGGGTCACTAGTGAATACTTGTATTACACAAGATCCATATATAAAATAACATACCCGACGGTATTAATGTAATAGTAGGTGCGTGACTTTGTGACTACAAAGTTTTTTATATTAACTTACCTAATACTTGTTTTCACTGCCAAGCTTCTGACCACATGATTCACGAATGTCATCTA
The DNA here is from genome assembly GCA_019776745.2 of Taxus chinensis. NCBI lineage: Eukaryota > Viridiplantae > Streptophyta > Pinopsida > Cupressales > Taxaceae > Taxus > Taxus chinensis. Next base: position 887,050,565 of record CM034151.1, read on the forward strand.
GTGGCCAAATCCTACCCCATGTCTTAAGAAAAGGCTCAAATAAAGTCCAAAATTCATTTCTCTTTAGATGGGTGGACCATGGTAACTATTGGTCATTCAAACATGCACCCGCATCTCAGATCTGGAAGAGTCGAGCTGTTTGAGACCACAATGGAACCGTCCCTAAGTTGTGGCACCTTGCGCACTTGGGACGGATCTTCGGAGAAGGTCAGTTCCTCTACTTACCTCTAACGCTACTGCTACTACCTAATACTGAAAGAAAATCCTAGACTAAACATGCCAAGGACCAGGGATAGAAGGATGTGCAGAAAGGGGAAATCCTAATCTAAAGAAGTTGATAGAGCATGGGAAGGGGCCAATCACTCTCCACAAGTGGCAAAGGAAATAGAAAGGCATGGGAGAAGAGGGTGGATGGCACACGCCATAAATCAACACACGGGATCGGCCTTCTAGAGCATACAACATCTAAACATGGGGACTAAAAGCACATCAGTACACACAACATGCCAGAAAACACAAATAAAGTGGTGAAATGCAATGAAAATGAGAGAGGGAAGACAAGAGATCCACAAAACATGATTTTATTTCTCAAGGGATGCACACTTATTTACATGCACGGACAGGAGGTGAGAACACATTACAGAGACCACACCAAGGTCTGAGACTCCATGGGAAGTCTGGCCACCATTTTGGCATGGTGTCATTGAAATAAGAGAGGGATCCTTTTTACAAAGTATAACTCTGTTATATTTATAGAAGAAGAAGGATATATGAGAACGGACAAAGAGAGGGAAACTCATGGATTCAAATCTTTCAACCACCCAACAGCCAGTGATAAATTCCTCAAAATCCATCTGCAAGGCTGTTATATGCACTTTCTCCATGTTTTTTTTGGCGTGTAGAAGAAGGAAGGAGGTAATATTTGATGAAATCTAGTGGTTGAGGTTGATTGGATGTGTGCATTGATGAGATGAGAGATGTATCCCTATATTCCACCTACCAAATCCCACCTACATTTGAATTTGAATATTCCAACATGTAGCATCTGTCAGCAACTCTCTAAAAAATACCAGGCGTGCATGCCAATCAGAGCTTTGTAACAGAAGATTACAACTGTCAGAAGATGTTAGATTCGTTTGGGCACGCAAGACACGCGGCTCGCGCGTGGATAGACTGAAGAAATTAGCCAATTGTTGATCTGTTTTGTCTTTTCTGCCATGTGTCACATGCACTGGTTAGTTGTTCGGATTCGACACCTTATTAGTGTGACTCTGATAGTTTTTTTGTGGCACACTCAATTTTGACAGAAGATTACGTGGCACAATGACTGGTGCACAGACAGAAGTCAGGCACAGGCGAAAGGGAGACAAAAGGCAGGTGCGTGCGAAAGTGTACGCATGTAGGAGGAATAGGAGGAATGCTTGTAGGGGACAAGTATGGAGAAGGGTGCACGTGCATTCAATTAAGGAAGGGCGTGTGGCGGCAATGAAAGATAAAGAAGGGGAGCGTGAAAGGAGCACAAGGAAAAGAGGAAGTTCAAAGCATGCAAGTGTGAAGGCATGCGAGGGACTTAGCTAATTTGGAAGGCAAGTATTGTAGAGGTGCATGTAAGGAGTGTGCGACAGGATAGGAAATAAAGCAGGTGCGTAGCAGGAGGAAGGTGCAAAGGGGAAATGGAAAAGGAGATAGCAGAATGTAGAGGGAGAAGTAGGAAGGAGTGCAAGGGCGTGCATAGAGGAACTGCATAGCTAAGTCAAGGTCATGCTAAGGGAGAATAATCTTGAGTGTGTGCAACCTGAAATGTGAAACGTCAGAGTTAAAATGAAAATATAAGTTATCTAGGTAACTAGAGAGAGTTATTTGGATAACAATAACTGATAGGAAGAGTTAAGGTCACGTTCCAGTAAAACCCTCAGCTTCCTATTAGCACTCAGTCACTGCTAAATGGAGCCACCTCCTATGCTACTCATGTTAAACAAGAGGTTTTGACCTCCACTACCCATGCCCATCCCATATATCTGTCTGCTTTTTACTGACATACCTCTACTATTGTCCCTACAAAATATATAGCTGTTATGGCTTTCTTAAAACTGTAGAAGAATATGATTGTGCCATTCATGGAAAGTAAAATTTCATGATCTACTTTTTCATTTGAATTAGCTTACCTTATTCTATGTTAAAATGAGACCCAAAATAGCGACAAAATAGATTACATTTGTGTAAGATACAATGTACAATTCCTAGTTATTGGCATGATGAATCCCCATTTAACTATGTCTTGTAACTAGTTGTATGCAAACTAATCTAAACGAATGTCTGATGATTAGGGATCCACGTACCTAACGAATTCAACAACCTAATGATTGTAAAAACTTGGAATAGACGTGGCCTCAGTAAACCTAGATAGATATCTCTGCTACTATTCCATGATTAATAATACACTTTAAGAAAATGATGCGTAATAAGTCTGCCAAATGTACCTTTCATATAATGAACATATAACCATGAATCTCCATGTAAGGCTACAATCAAGTGTTACAGGCTCCTGTAGCCCCGTCACCAACTGAGAATGATAGAAGTATAAAATGAATCAGTTGGTATAATGGAATAGTACATAAACGTAAGTAACACGACATGTCATTTTGAGTCTTGTGTGTCATACCTACACTAGTTTCCGGTCTAGCTACAATCTTGATGATGAGGCAGATCACATAATGGTCAAGGTCATTATTGAGGGATCACAATGATTGTGTACTCTATAGGGATTTTAATGTGGCCCTCATTGACATGAGCCTTCATGGATTTGACATGTCAAGTTAGGGATAATTGTGGCTTCGATGTTTGAAGCATACTGTGTAATTGTGTCTACATGAAGTTAACCTCACAGATGTTTAATTACTAAACTTATGTAACTTACACTGAAATGGCCCAATGTTATCCTGATACTACGTCCAATGATGATAATGGGTGTGGTTAATGTTAGGGACAAGTTTCATATGTGATTATGTGTAGTCACGAAACTAGGTTAGCTAATGTGTGATGCCAAATTATAATATGGCCTAAGTATTGCATAATGATAATGATTGTAATAGTTAGGTGAGTGTCACCATATTCTTCTTTTAAAATTTGGGTGTATGCCCAAGAGTTGCTGACACTACTAAGATATTACATAGTTCTTTGTACATTTAAGAAGGGTTAACTAGAATGATATATAGGGTATATTTGATTAAGTAGAGTGTTGATTGGGGGGTTGAATATGATCTATAAACCCTTGCATTCTACAGGATGGTTATCATACCTATTATCTATGTAATGGTCTTCATAATGAACATTAATTAATCCCGAATGAATTAAATCTGTTGTAGGCTATTAATCATTAAAGGCATAAAGCTTTTTAACTAATGTTGGAATAAATCAACGGTTATTGTAAATTATGTTATCTCATTTCAATGTAATAATAACTGGTATCAGAGGATTTATGCAAACTCTTGTATAATTGAATTTATGTCATTGCGTATTAAATTCATTGAATGTATTGACTGTAATGAATCCGATTTGAGATTAAAAAAATTTACTTAATTTTCGATCTAGTAATAATGAGGTTTCTCTTACAACTTATTGAGTTTCATCATCAAATATGGGTATTATTATCAACTACAGTTGTTAAATATTGTAGCCAAACCCAATTAATTTCATGGATGATCAAGTATGCAAATCATCGAGTGAAGGGCATGTATTCAAGGTTAGTCAAGTTTCAAACAAATATGTATTGTGCCATCACTGTATGCAGGTTCGTGGTAAGTGTTGCAGACCTGCCATGCCACATGGATCGCATGTACCTAAATCCTTCACAGTCAAGTGGTCATCATTATTTAGATAAGTGCGTCATTCTACTATGCACGTATATGATAATTGGTTTTTGTCTTATTTATAGGTCCAATAAAGAAATGTGGTCTTAATCTAAGTCTGATCTATAGTTAATCTCATTAGTGTTAGAGGTCTATGACTAGGTATTCTCTCAGTTAAATAAGTGTTAGTTGTAATTTATCTCCAAAATTGGTATTGTTGGGTCATTTTTTTTATATCTATGTACAAACATCATAATTTCGATGGAGAAATTTGTCATGAGTGATGCTTGAGTCATCTCAGGTATATTATGTGAAGGTATATCAATTGTCAAGTATTGAAAGAATGATGCATCGTATTTCTCATGGTCGCAGGTTCGGTTCATACGCTGGTCTGACCATGCTCAAATTGAAGGTATAATGTATGATCATTGAGTCTGTCATTTTCAAATTTAGTTAAGTATCTAAGTAAGTTTCAAATGAAGCCTAGAGGCAATGAAGGTATTAGGTTGATCTATGACCTCTCGCCAGCCGTAAGTCTAAGGGGCCAAAAAATGAGTTCTGTCTCAGTCTCTAATAGAGAAGTGAACCATTTAATTTTATCATAGAGTCATGAAATAAAAAAAAATGGAAATGAAGATCGTTATTTTTCTCATGTAAGATGTAAGGCTTGTTGAAGACATGTGAGAGATATATGTTATATGCTCCACAAGTCAAGTGTATAGATTTGTTTCAAGAAACATGTACGCTGCAATGAAAGTGGTTGAGGTGGTCCACTTTTTACAAAGAATGTTTTAGGCATGCTCCCAGGGGAGGTAGGTTTGTGTAATCTCTAAGAAAATGCACCCCCTACAGAGTGGTTAGAGTACTTTCACTAGAAAACCTGTTGTTTTTTTTTTTTTTCAGTAATGGTACATATAGCATGATATATTGTAAGAACATGAGCTAAGTGTATCATAGGTGTTAAATAACTTGTAGAATACCTAGAAGGAAATATAACTCTATCAAGTTGTAATTATCATCCAGATCCATTGAATTAAAGACATCAAATTTGTTTGAAGTAGATACCCTTCTTTGCTCCAGTGCTCAAAAGGATGGTGAAGATTGTACGTTGAGGTTCTATAATAGGGGTTCCTGTTAGAAGTACAACTGGAATGAGGGGGGTTTGAATCAATCCTCTACAAAATTATTCAAATAATACATTCATCCTTTCGACCATTCAGAAACTCCCTAGTTCTCATTTAGACCACTTCATTAATGTGTGCTTCGTAGGCAATCTATCATATCACATATTGGTTATCCAGACCCCTCCCAACTCTCAATGAGTAAGATAATCAACTTGCTAAGACACAATATTTAACTAGCCTAAACCATCAAGAGTAAGAAAAACCACTGAAACACAAATCATTATATTTATATGTCTTCAGAATGTTAGTGAGGTGCCTAACCCCACAAGGAGTACCTAACCCCTAGATTTAGTAGACTTTACTACCCTATAAGGAGCACCAAATCCCTAATTTTGTGAAGCACCAACTCCACAAGGAGGCTATAAACCCCAAAAGATGATAAGCCTAAACTACTCAACCTACAGCTATTATGTTATGATATCTAAAGCCATATTTATGCACAAGCCTAATAGATACTTAATGAGCTCAACTCTTGCATTAGCTAAGGTAATAAGGCATTTGAACTTGAGTCATCCACCATTAAAATAGCTTCATCTTACACCCATGTTAGGTTAGTAATGGAATAGCTAAACTTGGCCATGTAGCCATTTAGTGAGATTCATTCACCCTCATGGAGTAAAACAACAAAACTGATTTCTTAGATTCTCTTAGGTTCATTATTTCAAGCTTTCAAAGAATATAGATTAACTTCATTTGCTTAGTTTGCATGAATATTTCAAATTAATGTATGCAAAGAAGGAAACCTGCTCATTTCTTATCACATGGTCCATTGATCAGATTGTTAAAAGCCTTTGGGGTTTGTTTAGAGATTCTTACCCCCAAATCCATGGCTTTTACAAATTTTCATTGAACACATAACTCACCCATGTTCACACTAAGGGGGTGAATGTTAGAAAATTAATGTGTTAGTGTGAACATTAATAATGTTTGTGAAATTATATTATCCAGCTGATAATATAATATTGTAATAGTTAGGTGAGTGTGAGATATTATTATTACGTATTTTGGGTGTATGTGAGTTGTGAGAAAAACTCACTATTAGATAGCTATGAGAAAATAAAGGTGGAGAGATAAGTGGGGATTGGGTAATTGATGTGGTTTGACTCCTTATTCGAAGGATGTCATTTACCTATTTATATGTAATCTCTTCGTAATGAAAATTATCCCAATGAATTAAATTGCAATATTTTTTATATTCGGTGTTTTATTAGTGTGTTATATTTGATTGTTTCTACATTTGAATCTGACCCAAAAATAATAGTGGAGGGGCATGAATTTGATTTCCGCTGACCTTACTCAGCATGTGATCTCATGGGGATTTGACCCCACTAATCGAGTGGTCTAGACTCTTTTCAATTTTGATGAGTGTATCCTGGGTTTATTCAATATTTATGCATCCAACAATGCGATTGAAAGAGCTATGTTGGGTAAGTGCAGGAAGTTGATGGACAAATATAGGGTCATCCGTGGACATCATATTGCAAATAACAACATAATATAAAATTGTAGGGATTATTAGCAATACATACACTCAAAATTTGACAAAATTATATTAATATGAATCGTAGCATCCGGAATCTAGTTTCTAAAATACTAATTTTTGTAAAAAATGGACAAGATTAGCTATATTAAACACTCAAAATTCAATGACTTGGTATTTTTTTTTAAAAACGCCGATAAGATTATAGTCCGTTTGCCCACAATTTGGATGACCAAAAATTGATATATATTTTTTTCCTTTGGTGAGAAGTTATATGCCACTATCTATCTTGGGATGGATTTTATTTTGTATTTTTTTTACTAATATTTTATTTTTTATGATTTTTTCCGTGAAAGTGGTATGAAAACATAAAGAAATCAGAGCACTTTCCGTTTGCCCACCATAACTTCATAAAAAAATATTGAAATCAAATAATTTTTTTTTGAACATGTATATAATTTCACCACGGTTGGGACGGTATAATTTTTATCACATTCTGATAAGTGAAAAAAAAATTGCGGTCTTAAACGTAGACATAAACAATCACAGGAAAAAGTGTCTTAAAGACCTACTATTAGTAAAAAATTATAAAATAATATTTATCCTCTTCTATTCACTTTAAAATCAGTATTTCTACAAAGCTAATAGTCTACCCTACGCAATGGTACCATTTTTATGACATAGTTTTTACTTTTCGGCATGGTTCAAGTCCGTAGAAGACTAAATTTGATGTTTTTTTTGTTTTTAATGTAAAATTCAGGATTTGATGTCCACTTAATTGTCCCCCAACTTGGTGCACTTACCCTGTTCTACTGGTGGCCCATTGACTCTTTGCTTGATGCTCTCTGGAAATATTTGTGGTGATTTTAATATGATTAAATACTTGGAAGACAAGGTTTGTTGGTTGGCCATGTGTTTATGTGTAGAAGAGTGGGAGGCCTGGTTCTATATGAGGCATGAGCTTAGACTTTTCGATCCCAACATCCCTTGTAAGGAGAGCTCCAATTCTACCTAGTTCACTTGGTCCAATTTTTGATAGGGTCAAGATGGGATTGTGAAACAGCTAGATCATACCCTTATGCCAAGTCAAGACTTCTTCTATCTTTCTCCCATCTCAGGGAGGTCTATTTCGGTTGCTGACAATATTATCTTATTTGATCATTCCCCCATTTTTTTCAACATTATTTAGGCCAAACATACAAAAAAATCATGGTTGGTTCCCAATTTTACTTAAATGTTATGCACCTGAAGCATGCTCAGATTGTGTCACATATCTAACACATTTGGAACTTGGTTCCTTGTCATGTTAGTAGGGATGGTTGGATAGCTTGGTGGAATGATGTCATCAAAATAACTAGCACCTTCCTTCACATCTATATCAACTAAACTACTCTCTTTCAACAAGAAACACATGAGGCTTCATATCATGAGTTTTAACGTGTCTCACAAGAGCTTAATGCATCTCCTTTCAATTCGTCCTTGTAACTCAAGGCTACCCATTGGAGGCATAAACTTAAGCTGGAGGAAGCTTAAAAATCACAATGTACTATGTTGCGTGCTTGATTACATTGGCTCAAAGCTGGTGACAAAGATTCCAAAGAGTTCTTTGTCATACTTCATGCCAAGCATTCCTCTGATAAAAGCAAATCCATTTTTCTAAGGGAGTGTCCTACACACTACTCTGTCAAATATCCTCTAAGATTTTTTCCATCACTACCATGGGGTTTTTTCCTCTCAATCTTTCACCCTTGTTAGGGAAGTCACAAATTGTTCCTTGTAAATTCACTTACCCTCAATAGGTACTGTGTGATAGGACTTTGTCTCTCACAAACCTTAAGGAAACAACCTTTCAAATGACTACTAATAAAGATCCAGGTATCGATGGCCTCCCCTCTTATTTTTCCCAGGACCTTATGGGACACTCTAGGGGCTGATATGCATAATGTGTACCTTGAACCTTTAGATTTTAACTCTTTGGATGAACTAATTAACACTGGCAACATCAAGTTTATCCCCAAGTCTGGAGACCCGGAACAAATTTTTCTAATTGGAGACCCATCACTTTGCTTAATATGTCTTACAAAAAGATTGCTAAGGCTTTATCTAATAGGGTTTCCAATCTCCTTCCTCTTATTGTTAGGAATGAATATAATGGTTTCATCAAGCACGAGTACATCTTAGATAATATTATTGTTGTTTGGGAGGGGATGGAATGGGCTTGACTCTCTGACAATTTTTTTTAATCTAGGTTCACCTTAACTAACCCAGTGTTGGCTTCAATACAACCCAAATGGGGTTGGAGTGAGACAAAGTGATGGGTTTAGATGGGCTAACTAGTCAGAGATGTCACTTCTTTAACCATAAGATTTGCAATAGTAATAAATGAATTAAAAATGCACCAAAATCAGCTGAAACTTCAAAAATTAATATCACCTTCAATACTCAATATTTTTGCATGAAATAAAGGGCACAATAAACTAAAAACCAATGCCTTTCCACTGAACTAAGAAGCTAAATTTTATAAACATAAATACCCACTCAAAATGCCCAAAAAAACTGAAAACCAGTTGTTAGGGTTAAGGAAAAATAATTAAATATTTTTCAGCCTTGAAACCACCTCCAAACCCTTGGAAAATCACTATAAAATTATGAGATATTAATTAGAACAATTGCATATTCAAATCTTGCCAATAAACCTTCTCAAAATCATATTATCAATGCCCAAGTAAGTCGATTTGCTTAAAATAAATTCCAATAGTGAATGTAAGCGAAAATATCATTAAAATGGACACAATATGCTTCAAATGGTAAGTAGAAACAAATCAGATTGAAACCCCCATTAAAGCATCACGAAATCATACCAAAACACCACTCAACCAGTCGATTCAAGCTCACTAAAATTTGGAATTATCAACAGTCACTTGAGCACTTGAAACACCACCAAATGTGCCCAAAACAAGCTCCAAAGTCGATTATTTCAAGGAAAAACCAACAACATATAATAAATTGCACATAGTATAAAGCACTCTCAAACCCTCATAAATCAAGCTTAGAACACTCCCAACAATGCCGACTTCACATAGGCAAGATATTTAAGCAATAACTCGTCAATTTCATAGCTCAAAGAGCTTACACAATTCACATAGAGGTGGTGTTGAAGAACAAATTTTATTTTTTATCATTAGTAGGCATACATCCCTCTTCAAACATGAAGATAAGTTATAATAATCGTCAACATGCGAAAGGGGTGCCCATCATCTTCTTTTATATATTTTCCTTGCCCAATCTCCAAAGCTCCCTTTTCAGTTTTGGCGCTATCTTCTATAGAGGAGAGCTTTTAAATTAAAATAGCCTGAAAGTCAAACACCAAAGCCAATGTTAATTCCCCAAGGTAATATTTTAAAATAAAATGCACGGGAGAATTTAATATAATATTTTATGCCCAAAAGGAATCGACCTATGCCAGAATTATTTAAAAAATGAGTTCATAGAATAAATAAATCATCTTCTAAAAATGTGACTTGCCTTTATTAATTAATTTATCTCCAATGATCATTAATTGGCCCAAGGTAAATTGATTTCTTCCTTCTATTTTTATTTTTGACTTGCATAAATAAAAATATATTTTAATTTTTAAATCCACATGTACAAATCGAATTTCCCCTAATTTATTTTCCTTTAATCCAAGGGGAATGGATTAAAGGGTACCAACCTTACTAATTAATTTTTATTTGAAAAAAAAGGGACATTACAGTCCTCCCTTCCTAAAATTACTTTCCCTCAAGCAATTGTAAATTTGGATGTTCTAAAATTGAGGTATTTTCCCATATAGTATCCTCCATTGGTAAATCTTTCCACTTCACCGAATATTCCTTGATAACACGTCTCCTTAAATTCCTTTCCCTTTTATCAATGATAGATTCCAGAATTAAAATCAATTTTCCTTCTTTATCTAAAGGGGGAAACTCTAAAGAAGGAATATCATTTTGCCCAAGTGCCTTTTTAATACAAGAAATATGAAAAACATTATGAATCTTACCATTTCCGGGAAGGTCCAATTCATAATCCATCTTACCAATTCTCTTAGTAACCCTGTATGGCCCATACAAACATGGCTTTAAATTTTCCTTGCCACTTTGCTTGAGTGTAGATTTCCTATAGGGCTGCAATCTAAGAAACAACCAATCATCCACTTCAACAATTCTCTCACTCCTATGCTGATTTGCATACAAATTTTGTCTACTTTGGGCTTGGTGCAAATTTTCCTTGAGAGCTTTCATGATATCCACACTTTGTTGTACCAACTCTTGTGCACTAGGCACTCTACTAACCATCATCATTATATCTATGAAAGAGTTAAAATCATAACCATACAACACCTTAAAATGAGACATGCCAATGGACATATGATGTATATTATTAGAGCAAAACTCAGCTAGATGTAACCACTTAACCCATGCAAATTGCTGCCCTGAAACATAAAATCTCAAGTATCCCTCAGCCCACTTATTTACTATTTCAGTTTTCCCATCCGTTTATGGGTGATAACTTGTATTTGGAGTGAGTTTTGTCCCAACTAGCCGAAATAATTCTTGCCAAAAAAGACTCATAAATATGTTGTCCCTATCACTCACAATATTCTTAGGCACTCCATATAGTTTAAAAATTTATTTGAAATAAAAATCAGCAGTCATAGGACCGTCAAATTTTGTAGGAAGTGGATGAAAATGAGAATAATTAGTGAGTCTATCCACTACTGCATACACGCAAGTCTTACCATTAACATTTGGCAATCCAGTAACAAAATCCATGGACACACTTTCCCACTTTTGAGATTGAATAAGTAGGGGCTGCAAAAATACCAGCTGGAAAAGTATGTTCATTCTTTTTTCTTTGGCATACAACACATTCTCTAACATACTTAAGAACATCTCCTTTCCTACCTTTCCAAGTAAACCTTTCCCTTACCAATTTGTTGGTCTTGAAGTATCCTTGGTGTCCACTTGTAGGAGCATCATGTGTAAATTTTAAAACCAGATTTTTTACTTCTGATTTTGAGGTCAAATACACCCTCCCTTTGTAGAGTATGAGGCAATCTACCACCTTGTATATTTCATCAACAATCAACCCTTCAATCACATCATTAGAAAACTAATTTTTTGCATATTCAAGATGACTAAATCCTTCCAATCAGCTAATATAAAAGATACGGAACACATTTCTACTTCCCTTGGAGAATGATTACAAAGAGTAGAATGTCTTGTCATACTTTGGAAAATGATGTTCTTGTCCCACACTATGTATTTAAGAACAAGTCCTTATAATTGAGGGTGAAATCCCTAAAAAAATGTAACCATTGCACTCCTAACACAAGATCCATATCTTCCATGTTAATCATATAGAAATCATCAATAAGATCATAGTCTCCTATGGAAATGGAAAGCTTGGAAATCCTTCTAGTGTACATGATAAAATAAAGCCATCAGCTATGGTAACACTAAATCCTTGAAAGACCTCATCCCATAAGCCAAGCCTTGTTACCAACCTTTCACTAATAAAATTGTGAGTGGCGAGCCACTATCAATTAGAATGATCACCTTTTGCTTACATAACATACCTTCCACCTGCAAAAGAATATACTTAGGAGTGCCAGAAAGAGCTACAAATCACCTTCAATTTCTTCTTCTTTTTCCTCTTGCACATGCTCATCATCCATCTTTCCCTTATTCCTCCTTTTTTAATACTGAAACTTCTTATCACCATGCATCAACAAATCACCCACACACGAAAAGAGGAAGGAAAACTCTGATACCACTGTAATATCCACTTTTGGGATATTAATTAAAATTCACTAAACTACTTGCAAAGAAGTAAACTTAGAAGAGAAAACCTTCTAGGTTCACATCAACTAGCCCAATTTCATCTTCAATACAACCCAAATGGGGTTGGAGTGATCCAAAGTGATGGGTTTATATGGGATAACTAGTAGAGATGTCACTTCTTTAACCATATTAATTGCAACAGTAGAAAATGAATTAAAAAATGCATCAAAATCAGATGAAACTTCAAAAATTAATATCTCCTTCAACACTCAATATTTTTTGCATGAAATAAAGGGCACAATAAACTAGAAATCAATGCCTTTCCACTGCACTAAGAAACTGAATTTTTTGAACATGAAAACCCACTCAAAACTACCCACAAAAACTGAAAACCAATCGCTAGGATTAAGAAAAAATAATTAAATATTTTTCAGCCTTGAAATCACCTCCAAACCCTTGGAAAATCAATGTAAAATTATGAGATATTAATTAGAACAATTGCATATCCAAATCTTACCAATAAACCTTCTCAAAATAATATTATCAATGCCCAAAGTAAGTCAATTTTCTTAAAATAAATTCCAACAATGAATGTAAGCTAAAATATTATTAAAATGGACACAATGTGCTTCAAATGGTAAGAAAAAATAGATTAGATTGAAATCCCCATTAAAGCATCGTGAAATCATACCAAAACACCACTCAACCAGTCAATTTAGGCTCACTAAAATATGGAATTAACATCAGTGACTTGAGCACTTGAAACACCACCAAATGTGCTCAAAATAAGATCCAAACAAGTTGATTATTTCAAAGAAAAACCATCAGCATATAATAAACAACACTGGTGTCACCCAGATTTCATCCTGAAATCTGCGACTACCCTATCCGAAATTTTTTCGTACTTTTAAAATAATGGGTCGTTTTGTGTTTTTATTGCCTGAAAGTTCTTGTATTGCGTCAAGATATTCCTAAAGAGTCATATTAGCCTTTTTCAACAAATACCCAGATGCCCAAAATTGTTATATTCTATCGTCGATATTTATCTGCGGGAAATTTGTATTTAATTATTTTAAGCCTCGTTTGAGGCTATTTGCGCTCCGTTTTAACTCTGTTATGATCGAACATGTCATTATTCCTATGTACCAAAAGGGTTTTAACTTGGAATAAGTTTTGGGCTTTATTTATGACTTTTGGCATTTTTTCGTGTTTTTGTGTTGTCCCGTTTCGTTTTCTGTGAAATTTCTCTAGAACAATTCCTTTGTCGGGTAAGCTCGATTTTTGGCCTGGAGCAGCTGGAAAACATATACGCACGTTATGCCTGGAGGAAGTCACCATCGGAGGTCTGGTTCACTGGGAAAAGACGAAGTCGTGCACAGAAAAGCCCCTGTGGGGTTGGGCGTATTTTTGGAAAACAAATGATTTAAGCTGCAATGGGAAAAATAGAAGTAGCAGGCAAGGTGGGAATTTTGTACCTGCCTAACAGGGTACTTTTTCCCGTGATATAAAATTCACTTAAGCTGCAGTAGGAAAGTTAGAGGCCGCAGACAGACGAGAATTTATTGTCTGCCTTACAGGGTAAAAATTCCCATGGCAAAATAAAAGAAAAGTGACTTAAGTGAAATCACGAGATTTTATTGCCTGCCTTGCAGGGTAAATAATCTCATTGTCAAAGTCAAATCACTTAAGTGGATCATGGGATTTTCGGGGCTGCCTTGCAGGGTAAAGAATCCCATTGTTATAAATTCTTAAAAATAGAATTCTATTATGCAAAAAAGTGTGACCCACCTTGGGTGAATAATAATGTATTAAATAAATATTTGTTAATATTTATTCACCCAATTTTGGCACCCAGGCTTGTGGAAAAGTCAACAAAGGGAAGTGGACATAAGGAATTTAAAAATAGAATTCCAAAATTAAATAAATTTAATTTATTTAATGCAGCCTGTTTTGAGAAGGAATTAATACTTTTTAAAGTATTAAATGATTATATTAAATTCTATTTTCAGTGGTTATGGTCAAGGCACATTGTGAAGCTTAAGTGAAGTGAAGTGTGGATGATTAAATTGAATTAATTTAATTGATTGGATGACTGTCCTTAAACATGCTATTTTTAAAGAGAGAAGCATGATTTTTAATTAATTAATTGTCAGGAATAGGAAGGGCAGTTATTAATTATAGAATTGTGAGAGTTATATAAGCATGGGCTGCCATATAGGTGAACTATTTAATTCATAGGTAAAGAATTGCAGCCAAGAGGAAAAGTGTGCCCCATTTGAAGAAGGATTTTACTCAGGCAAGGTGGAAAAAAGGTATTTGAAGAAAGATTTTGCTCAGGCAAGGTGAAAACAAGGCATTTGAAGAAGGATTTTTCTCAAGCAAGGTGGCAACAAGGCTAAAAGCTTCCAAATTTGGTGCATGCTTTGAAGGAGGTTGATCTTTGTCTGCATAATTGTTTGCATAAGTGTTACAGGTGCTAAGGAATTCATTACAGGTGTTTTTCAAAAGAAAAGGAACTTATGTCAATGTCTAATACATTGAATACTTCCTCTGAATCTGAAGGATTATCCAGAATTTGCACCAGTTTTGAAGAATTTCAGTCAAATAAGAAGAAAAAGAATTGTTCAGAACAAAGATAGACAAAGCTATGGCGAAGAAAGATGAAAAAGAAAGCACAACGAAGTCATGCATCACTTCTAAATTTACTGATATTAGAGACATGGATCTAGGCTCAGAACCTCTTGCTGAATTGATAGACAGATCCAGAGCAGGAAAGACTTCACTCATGCCTGCAGGAAAAACTTCACTCATGCGTGAAGATTAAAAGCAGTGGAATTATTCGAGTTACAACTTTTCCATCCACAACCCAGTTGCCAGAGTTTGTTATGCAGGTGCGGATCCATATCCAGATGCAGATGCAAATCCATATGTAGATCCAGATCTCATAGTTACAAAAGCTTCCGGCACAAAGGCTTCATCCTCTTGTTTCGAATATAGCCCGTGAATAAGTCAATGCGTGGAAAAGTCCTTCCAAGATCTTGTGCAAATGCTCTCATCTTCCAGTTGAAGCCTTTATTGAATTTTCATTCATCTGGAGTGCTTTCCAGGATTTTTAAGTGCTTTCCAAGATTTTTAATTACTCATATGCAATTAAAAATAAGGATGATGAGTTATCTACGACAAACAATACATTGATGCATGTACTGGAGAAGAACTGCAAAAGCTTCAAGGATAAAAGAGAAGATAAGGTGAAGGCAAAATCCAACTGTTTCTAGATCCAACTTGTTGTTTACAGATCCAGATTGTTGTTTCCAGATCTAGTCATTTCCAATTCCAGTCGTTTCCAATTCCATCTTGCTTCCAGATCCAGCTGCTCCCAGATCCAGTTTGGTGAGAATCAAAGGTAAAAGAATCAACCGCATGTAGACATGAAAAAGGACAAGACTACAGCTTTCCTCTTCCTTCTTCTTTCCTCCGATAAAGTAATTGAGCGATCAATTAAATTATAAAACTTAAGTGATTGGCTTAAAAGCCATTACTTGAAGAAGTCAACTACTTGGAGATAGGTGGCACGTGTAAAATAGAAGATTGTATTTTCAGTTGCAAATCATACATGTCATGCAAAGAGGAATTCAAGGAGGAAGATTGCTAGTTGTTTCTTTCCGACTTCCACATGTGCCAGTTCAACTAAAAGCTTCCAACTTGTAATTGCCCCTCTACATTCTATAAGTAGAGGAAGAACCTTCGGGTTAATAATCAGAATTTGTAAGTAGCAATCTTGTGTTCTAGACTTTGTGTTAAACCCCTGAGAGCAACTTGGAGCAAAGGAATACAAAGGAGCAGGTTTCCAGAGAACTTTGTGTCACGGTGTACTTTGTTTTTTTCTTTTAATCTTAGATCTCTTAATAAACTTAGTGTTATTTTAGATCTGGATCTAGAGCTGCCTTTGTTTTATAATTTTGTGTGTTCATATCTATTAAGTTTCTTCTATGTGCATGCAATTAGCTCTGCTATCTACTAATTGGGATGCACATCTTCCCCATTTCTTCTCTGTATTTCCTTTACTTCATTTTTCTATAAAATACTTCCTTTCTTGAACAGCTGCTTACTTACTGCAGAACTTCTTAGTTATGGTTCATGAACTAAGTGGTTAAAGTAAAACCCCTGATAGATAATAACACATTTTTATTGACAAATCTGACACGGGAGCCTCATCGGTTAAATGAGGGAGATTTATCTCATGACTGCCTAGGTTTGATGCTATGCAGAAAATCTAGCCAACATGCACATACTATAAAACACTCTCAAACCCTCATAAATCAAGCTTAGAACAGTCCCAACAATGAAAACTTCACATAGGCAAGATATTTAAACAATAACTCGTCAATTTCATAGGTCAGGCTGTAATGTCCCCTTTTTTCGGGACATTACTAATATATCAGTTTATCTCTTTTAGTTGCATTGCAACCCTTTGGCATGCCTAGCGTTACAATTATGAGTCTCTAAATAGTTTAAAATGTGCACATAGGATAGTAGTTTTTATTATTTAATTAAAAATAATAAAGTGCAAAGAGTCTTAGTTTATTAAAGACTTTATTATAATGAGAGTTTATGTTTTCTCTCCATAAAAAGGGAAGGTCGGTCATTGGATATTGCACCCCTTAAACTCTATAAAAGGAGGTCGCATTTCCTTTAGAGGGGTTATGTTAGATTGATGCTTGGAGTATATGGATGTATGCCTTATTTCTTGCATTGTGCTCTCTCTCATTTGGATGTATTATTGAAGAGTATTGAAGATTTCATTGTCCTCTCCATTGCACTCTTTTGTTTTGAAGTTTTTTATGCATGATATATTCATTCTAAGGGTTGGTGACTTGGATTGGAGATTGTTTAAGTATATTTTTGATGTCAAAAAATATATTTATGTTGCAGATCTGATTTAGCATAATTTTGTGAGCATGTGTGATCAGCTTTGAGGGTTTTCAGAGTAATACAAGTGCTGGAATTAATTTAAGTGCAAACATCAATTTATTTTTCCCTAGGTGACCAAATTTTTTGGATATTTTGGGGGTTTAAAAAATTTTGTTCTAATTTGGTTGGGTTCATCTTATTCCTTGTATTTTTCCGAGTCTGTGCATATCTCATTTTCCTGAATCGGAGTAGTTTTAAGGAAGATATGGATTTTTAAAAATTGTAGCAAACTGGGGTTTGATTGTCAAGTGTTTTTAGCTGTGTATGATCATAATAAAAATTTGATTTGAATTAATTATTTCTAAGAAAATGGAGCTAATTTGGAATGTATGGAAGCATGGAGAAGGGCTGAAAAGGGATTTCTTATTTTGAGGTCTGATTTGAAGGGGTTTCAATGGTCTAAAAATTCATATTTATAGATCTTTTGAGATCTCTTGAAGTATATATTAATATGTATTCTATTTGAGGGAAAAATATGGAATATTGAGCAAGTTATGAATTTTCTAAGTTTCAGTTGTTTTTGGTGATTTATTAATTAATTAACTGTTGCTAAAAATCATATCTAGATGTTATTAGAGTTCTAATTAGTTCTCCCATCTAACCCACCACTTTGACATTCTCCAACCCCATTTTGGGTTGTATTATCTTCGATATTGGGTTATTTGAGGTCAAACTAAGAAGATCTAATCTTCCTAGGATTGATTTCGTTAATTAATTTACAGATTTTAATAATATCCTAAAAGGGGATATCACAGTAGTATCAGAAAAACTTTCCTCTACTCTTGTGGGGTTTGTGTTGGAAAAAATTAGGAGGAATAAGGAGGAATTGATTTCATAATTTTTGGAGCTGATTTGATGCCCTAAATGTATTGGAAAAATTAGGGTTTCGTATTTTTTGTATGAAAACTAGTCTTGGAATCTTATTCTTAATATTTTTGTGGCCTAAGATCCAAAGTTTTAGCTCATTTGGACTTCTCTAGCCAAAGATATGGATTTTTGACGTTGCTATATTTTTTTGTAGTATTTCGGGTTTCAAAAATCAAATTTCAGTTATTTTTAGAATTTTTTTTTGGAAAGGTTGCTCCATAATATTCTTTATCATTTCCCAAAGTTTCATGCAATTCCGGGGTGTTTTGAGAAAGTTATGAATTTTTTCTAAATTCAACTAGGGATAGTGACAAACTTACTATTTATAGTAAGTCCTTCATTTTCAGATCTATAAAAATTTATATTTTTGCATCTTCAGATTGGGAAAATAATTTCAAACTTATGACAATTTGTTTGAGGTGAATCAGAGAATTTTTCTTCTATTCATGTGGGTGTTGATTGCAAAGTTTTTGGATCATGGGGTTAGCAAGTGATGGAGTTGTGAAGGCCAAGCTCTATAGGCTTGGAAGATGGCTTGAATTTAATCCTCATGAGAAGAGTGTGTTGTTCAAAACTCTTGAAGAAGCAGTGAGCTGTTTATCTTTGATAGAGCAATCAGATTATGGCTCTATGTCTGCAACAATGGAACCCTTGGTGACCCATTTGGCTAGATCTGATCTATTGAGGCATGATGAGGTGGATGTGAGGCTCTTGGTCACCACTTGCATTAGCGAGATCAAAAATATAGCAGCCCCAAGCTTATCATATGATGACACTACCATAGAGGAGATATATGAATTCATGATAGGAAGCTTTCAAAGGCTTTAGGACACCACAAACCCTCACTTTGATAAGAGGGTTAAGATCTTGGAAAACATGGCTAAGGTAAGATCTTGCATACCAATGTTAAATCTAGATTGTGATGATCTTATACTTCATATGTTCAAAGCATTATTTTCTCTTATAGACGATAGTAATTCAAAAAATTTAATGGATGCAATGCAAACTATCATGTCTTTAGTCTTGAATGAATATGAGGAACCTCCTCAACCCTTGTTGTCTATACTTGAGGAGGGCATAAGACAAGGAGCAACATATTTTTCTCACACCTTAGCCAAATGTGTCATGACTTGATGTTCGAGCAAGTTGAGAACATTGTGTGCATGTATACTTTGCTTAATGCTAAATCAAATGAAACAAGAACTACCACCTAAAATAGTTCTACAATTTAGCTAAAACAAAGCATAAACACCATCATGATAAGAATTAAACAAGGGTTAGATGCTAGCATTCATCAATACAAACTTTGAAACTAACAATGCTAAATATCTAAACTCCTCTATTCTCTACCAACAAATAAATGAATGGACCTAAGTAAGCTCCATGGCTATCAAAATAGTTGTCCTTAATGCTCCAAGAACCTAAGAATGGGGGCTAATCAAAGTTGGGCTACAAGACCCTTTTGACACCTCCCATATGACCCAAGCACTTTAAGAAAGAGGCTTAACTCTTCAAGATGATGAACTCTCAAAAGGGCAAGGTGCAAGCTCTTAGTCTCTTTGCTATATGCTTTGCATTTACTCTCTTAGAAAGTTTAGGTGTAAGTAAAAAGGTAGGTGGAGGGCTCTTTATATAGCCCAAAGGATAAAGGATTCAACACATTCTCATGAATGTGGGATAAAGGTAAAACATGATTAGGAATGGATAAGGTTGCTTTATTAAAGGTAACCTTACTTTAGAAGGGTTTAATACATGTTTAGCAAGTCATGGGAGTTGGGGGGTATTTTAATTAATCAAAGGTGATTAATTAATAGGTAGGTGTAAGCTTATAGAAGCCAATTAGAGGAATATTAGTGTGATTTAGGCTATTAGAAGGGGATTAAATCAATTAAATATTGATTTATTGGTTAAATGGACGGGAAAGCTAATTAATTAATAATAATTAATTAGTCTAGGTAGAAGGGGTGATTTATTAATGGAAGGTCGTTAATTAGGGTATTTGTTGGATAGGCAACTTAATTAATTAGCTTAGTGTAATTAATTAATGATGATATGAGGGAAAATGAGTTCCTTTGACGATATGTCGTTGATTTGCGAGAAATGAGATAATTAGCACAATTTAAGTATTTAAATTGCTTGGGCATAATTATAGGTGTCTACAAACATATATGGCAGCCAAGTATCCAAATCTCCAAGGTATGAACCCTTTGGTGTTTGATAATGAATTGTTGACATCTATTAATTGCATGGAGTTGAGTGGTTGTAAGGAAAAATCAGATTTAAAAGAAGGGATTAAGGATCATGAGCCAAATAGAGAAGGATCAGATTTACAAGGTATGAACATATTGATACTTGATGATGGTCTTTTGGCATCTAATGATTGCATGTGTGGTAATGAAGGGGAAATGTTATGAAAAGAACATATGAAGGAAAAATCAGATTTGGGGGAATTTTTTCAACCCCACCACGAGTCATTTGAAGGACAAGAAGAGAGTGGGAGTCTCATAAAGGCTCCAATTTCTTACCCACCAAGAATGAACACTTGTAAGGAAGGAAATGGGGTTTTGGGTAAAGAAAATGATGAAGAAAAGAGTGATGTACCAAACTCATAAATTCTAAGTTTTGGAGAAGTTAAGAGTAGCCCAAGGTATGTGGTTTCACATTTTATTTCTCCTTCCATGTTGAGCTTTGATGGGTGAGGTTATGAGCATGATCGAAAGATGGAAATGATTTGCAACATGAGGTATATTGGTCACACTCTTGTTGGTATTTTTGCTCCTAACACTTGGGTGCATAAGGAACATAATGGTAAAGAAGAGAGAGTGATTAACACTCTTCCCAATCGAGGTATGATGAACAACTCATGTGATATCATTCCAAGGTATGAAGAGGTTGATTTATGGTTGCATACTTTTTCATTTCAGATTTGTATTTCTATTGAGAAACATGTAAGAGACAGAGATAAAATGAGGATTAGGGGCTACAAAATGGGGCAACAAGACTCATTGAGACAAGATCACTCATATGGGAACTCAAAAGTATGCAAACCAAGTATTTTTGTAAAGAATATCATATCTACTTTTCTGATTTTTACATCTGATTTCATCTGTTCAAGTGAGATTTCAAAATTGAATATGGTAAACACAAGTGGTGGGCAAGTAGTCCTAACCTTGGTAGATCTAGAAATCAATGGGAAAGGTACTTTTCTAAGTGATAATGATGCTTTTTCATCTTTAAAAACTTGTTAGGGAAGCCACTATGGATTTTATCATTCAATACTTTGGTGGTGCACTTAGCATGAACAAGAGAAAGTTTTGTTTCAAATTGGTTATCCCTCATTGCATGATTCACACTCATTAGATGGGAAGTTGGCTAAGGTTGGGAGTGAAATTTCAATCATAATGAAGTCATTTTCCTCAATTAATCTTTTGTTCTTTCATGTGATGAGGCCATAAATTGGCCATAAATTACCATTATTTTGTCCTTCCAAAGTTACCTTTAAAAGTGGATTTAAATGTAATATTGGAACTAATAGTTTTCTTGAGATGGAATATAGGATATATATCTTGTTCATTCTTGAGAATTATTTTGTTATCTATTTTGTTGACTAATCCTATTGATTATTTGGGAAAGATGTAAACTCTTGTGTATGCAGACCATAAAGAAGAGATAGTACTAATTTTGGGAAAAAGGGAATTGATCATGAACAATATATCTAAACTCAAATATGATTTCATATTCAGATTCCTCTCAAAAAATTATGCAAGTTCAAAAGAATAATCATCTCAATCTGAGATAGTATTCAAAAGTTATAGTTGTTTTTAGTTAGCTCTGGAACAATTGAAGTTAGCTACAGAATGACAATATTAGTTATGAAATTTACATCAAATGAAGAATTGTGAATAATTAGAGAATCCAATGGAAAATATGAGAGTGGTTTTTGTTCATAACAATTTTTTGAACAAAAATTTCCTTCATATTTGTTATAGGTTTTACCACTAAAGAGAAATCTAAATTTTATTGAGTTGCATTCCAAGAAAAAAGTGTAAGAGACGAGCACCGAAAGTTTCACAATCAGAAACAGAAAAGTCAAATGGAAAATATGAGAAAGGGTTTTTTTCATAGTAACTTGTTGAACAAAAACCTCCTTCTATTTTTCTACAACAATCATCATTTGTGAGAAACACGTATTTGTGTACCATTAGAATCACGTAGTCAACGATGGATATTCATTGAGACTATTTTAAAGAAGTTATTTTCATAGTTATTGCTTTGAATAAATCCACCCAAGAATATATAGTTAGTTCTTGGTGTGAGGACTAAGTAAAATAGGAGAATTAAATCATTATGATTCTTGTTACTAAAAAGTAAGGAGAAGATTTAGGAGCAAATCTTTCTAAAATAGCTAGATAAGACTTTGACTCCAATAATAACTCTCACTCCATATTTTATGGAGATTGAAATCTTAGTTGTTAGGATCAACATAAAGAGAATATCGGATTGTATTCCCCAAAATAAGGAGTTGGTTGGATGCATGAATTATAAATGCAACATTCCACACTTTTATATGTAAACTTTTATCAATCAATGAAAATCTGTTCTTTCTCTCAAATACTCTAAGTAAAATTATTATGCAGATTTTGAATTAAATTTTACAAGTATGAATTAAGTCCTCTTCTAAGGAATGAGTTGGCCACTCATTCCAAGGAAGAAGGATCAATGTTTTATGTTCATTTCTTTATTCTGTAATTTTCCTTTTGTTGTGAATTTATAATTTTATGTTATGTAATATTTCTATTCGTATAATTTCTTTTGTGAACCTATAGGTGTCTTATTTGTTTTTCATTTGTTTTCAATTCAACAATTCTTTTATGTAAGTGTGATTTCTTTCCGCAAGTGTGTTTTTCCATTTCTGCAAGTGTTCCTTTTAATTTATGTAAGTTTAGATTGTGTTTGAAGGAGTTGTTTTCCAAAGATCTCTTTTTCCTATTGCATATAACCATTGGACACTAGCCCTGGATTGCCATTATGAATGAAGAGGATTAACATCACATTGAGATAATTTTTTTGAAGTATGATAATTGTTGTCCTATCACTTTCATGGATGCCCTTATTATTTCCAGCCCCCTGATCACTTCTACAATTGAGTTTTTTAACCGTGAAGTTGATGGACTTACGCGTGGTTACTTTAGGGTGGATACCAACCACTTTAGTTCTGATTTTCGAGAAGAAAATGCACAACTACATCAACATTTGGGGCTGCATGACAGAGTTTGGGAACAACCCATGTATGAAGATGAGTTGTGAGCCATTTATGCCTTGGAGACATGGAGAAGAAGCTGAAAAAGTGTTCCTCAATACTTATGGTTTTTCTAATGTGTTTGCTTCATGTGTAGGACTGAAGACATGTAATAGAATTCTGCTATCCTATTCACTTTATGAGGGTGTTTTTGAGTGGGTAGCCTTGGATCTTAGCAAAGCTCATCCCTTTTATGACTCCTTATGCCATGTTAAGGACGCCATCTCTTGGAGCACATGTTACGGAGCTGATGACCCATCTTTTTGGGTTGTCATGAGGGAACGAAGCATGTTCTTTCCAACACTTTATCACTTGACAGGCACTAGAGCAAGACTTTGGGTGCATCACTTCACCTCTTCACTTGGGTGCATGGATCTTGAGCTCACTATTGCTTGAGGGAAAACAATCTTCAAGAGGGGAGGACTGTAATGTCCCTTTTTTTGGTAACATTACTAATATATTAGTTCATCTCTTTTAGTTGCATTGTAACCTCATAACATGCCTAGCACTACAAGTGGGAGTCTCTAGATATTTTAAAATGTGCACATAGGATATTATCTTTTGTTATTTAATTAAAAATAATAAAGTGCACATAGTCTTAGTTTATTAGAGACTTTATTATAGTGAGAGTTTATGTTTTCCCTCCAAAAAAAGGGGGAAGGTCGATCATTGGATATTACACCCCTTAAACTCTATAAAAGGAGGTTGCATTTCCTTTAGAGGGGTTATGTTGGATTGATCATTTTATTTAACTCAATCCTTGGATTATTGGGATGTATGTCCATGGGATGTATGCCCTATTTCTTGCATTGTGCTCTCTCTCATTTGGATCTATTATTGAAGAGTATTGAAGATTTCATTGTCCTCTCCATTGTGCTCTCTTGTTTTGAAGGTGTTTATGCATAGTATATTCATTCTAAGGGTTGGTGACTTGGATTGGGGATTGTTTAAGCATATTTTTTATGTCTAAAAATGTATTTATGTTGCAGATCTAATTTAGCATAATTTTGTGAGTATGTGTGACCAAATTTGAGGGTTTTTGGAGTAATACAAGTGTTGAAATTAATTTATGTGTAAGCAACAATTCATTTTGCCCTAGGAAACTAGACTTTTTGGCTATTTGGGGGTTTAACAACTAATGTTTTAAGTTAGTTGTGTTCATCTTATTCCTTATATTTTTTTGAGTCCATGCATATCTCATTTTCCCAAATTGGAGTAGTTTTAAGGAAGATAGGAATTTTAAAAAATTGCAGCAAACTGAGGTTTGATTGTCAAGTGTTTTCAGTTGTGTATGATCATAATAAAAATATGATTTGACTATTAATTATTTCTAAGTAAAGGGAGCTTATTTGGAATGTATGGAAGCTTAGAGAAGGGCTAAAACATTTTTATTGATTTTATTCTAACCCTAGCGACTCGATTTCTGATGTTGAGGTTTGATTTTAAAGGGGTTTCCGTGGTCTAAAAATTTATATTTATAGCTCTTTGGAAATCTCTTGAATTATAGATTAATCTACATTTTATTTGAAGGAAAAATATGGAATATCGAGCAAGTTATGAATTTTATAAGTTGTATTTGTTCTGGGTGATTTATTAATTAATTAACTGCTGCTAAAAATCATATCTAAATGTTATTAGAGTTCTAATTAGTTCTCCCATCTAACCTAATAATAATGGTATAGCTCTGATACCAAATGATAATAATGGTATAGCTCTGATACCAAATGATAGAATATAATAAGATTGCAATGACCAAAGAGGGACGGAAGCCTCACAAATATTATTGATTATGAAATCTGATTACATAACAATGCAAGAGCTGTAATATTTATAGATATTAGACAGCCTCATATGGATAGACATGACACCCTATCAGGCACCAACTACGAGATGATAAGACCCATCTCGCATGCACATGTAATTACTACTAATACCAATATTGAATGTTATCCAACATAACAATATTGAATGCAAGTCACTAGACTAGAGTGCACATGTTACACATTATTAAATAAAAGACAATGCAATAAAATGCAATAAATATGCTTATGCTAAATTATGCTAACATTCCCCCCCTTAATTTTGCATAGTTTCTAATGAAGTGGAGAGGAACTCTCTGAATAGTGTGAATTTGTCACGTGTAAGCTACTTAGTGAAAACATCTGCCTTCTGTTCAGCTGTAGGACAGAACTGGAGCTATATGTTGTGCTTCAAGACATGCTCACATATGAAATGAACCTGTACTTCAATATGCTTCGTTCTCTCATGAAATACTGGATTGCGAATAAGCTTCAGAACTCCTTCATTATCAACATATACTGGAGTAGATTTCTGTTGTGGTAGACCAATTCCTTCCAGTATTTGGCGTAGCCATATTGCTTCACAAACAGCTTCACCTGTAGCTCAATACTTTGTTTCTGTAGAAGAGTGAGAAACAAAGTTATGTTTCTTGCTTCCCCATGATATTGGTCCAGATCCCATAAAGAAGATGAAGCCTGATGTTGACTTCCTATCATCCATGTTTCCTACATGATCTGAATCTGGATATCCTGTCAAGAAGAAGTTGTCATTCTTCTTGTACTCTAGACAAAGGTCAACTATACCCTTTAGATATCTCAGTATTCTCTTTTTTGCTTTCTAATGACATATTTTCGGTTCTTACATGAAGCGTGATAAATAGCTGACTGCAAAGTTGATATCTGGTCTAGTATATGTAAGGTAAATGAGACTCCCGATCAACTGCCGATAGAGAGTTGCATTCACCGGTGGTGATGGATCAGAACGAGATAACTGAAGTCTCACTTCCATCAGTGTAGCAATAGGAGTGTAGTCCATCATCCTGAATTTCTCAAGCGTTGTCTTGGTGTATTTCAACTGCGACACAAAAATATGATTCTCTTTTTGCCATACTTCCAACCCAAGACAATAGTGCATGAACCCGAGATCTGTCATGTCAAACGATCGATTAAAATCCTTCTTTGTTGCATTGATCATCTTCATAGAACTTCCTGTAATGACTAGATCATCGACATAAACAACCACAATGACAATCTCCCCCCATTACTTTTTGAGGTAGAGATTGAGGTCATAGGGATTCTTTTCAAATCCATGACTTATGAGATGCTCATCAATTTTGATGTACCATGCCCAGGGTCCCTGTTTTAGGCCATATAGAGATTTTATGAGTCTGCATACCATCATCTCTTTTCCTGGTATTACATAACCCTCTGGCTGAGTCATATAGACTTCTTCTTGTAAATCTCCATTAAGAAAGGCAGATTTCACATCCATTTGGTGGACTTTCCAACCAAATTGTGCAGCTAGAGCAAATATCATCTTGATTGTCTTGATCTTGGATGTGGGAGCAAATGTCTCCTCATAATCAATGCCTTCTTGTTGTGCATACCCCTTTGCTACAAAACCTTTCTTTATACTTGTCAATAGTCCCATATGATTTGTACTTAGTCTTGAATATCCATCTGCATCCAATGGGTTTCTTCCCTGGTGGAAGGTCGATAAGTTGCCATGTGTTGTTCTTCATCACTGATTGATACTCTAAATCCATGACATCTTTCCAAGCTTTTGATTGTAGGGCTTCTTGAACTATAGATGGCTCAACTATTTCAACAACTCTGCTCATTAGGGCATAATTGACCTCTTCACAAGCTTGACTGCGAGTTCTAGGTCCAGGATTGGATGATGTGCTAGGTGCTTCATCCAAATTTGCATCTCTTATTAATTGAGTATACCATTTAGGTAACTTCTTAGTTGTTCCATTGGCTTGTGGTGGATCCAAGTTTTTACCATCATCCAATTCATCACTTTCATCTTCAGTGGGAACATCAAATTCTGTGTTCACAAGAGGTGTATTTTGCATGTTTGTTGAGTCGTTGAGTGGAGCATCTACTTGTTTCTTCTCAAAGAACTCAACATCCCTACTTGTGTATACTTTCTTTGCTTTCGGATCCCATAATCTATACCCAAGTACTTCTTCACTGTATCCAATGAATATCAGTTTCTCAGCTTTCATTTCCAACTTGTTCCTATTCTTCTTGGGTATGTGCATGCTAGCTTTACACCCAAATACTCTTAGGTGTGCAATTGATGGTTTTCGATTTGACAATGCTTCTTGAGGTGTCACTCCTTCAAGAGCTACTGTGGGCATTTTGTTCAACAAATAGACTGCAGTTCTTGCAGCTTCTACCCAAAATGTCTTTGTTAAACCTGAGTCGTCAATCATACATTGCACCATTTCCATGATAGTACGATTCCTTCTCTCAACTATACCATTATGCTGTGGTGTTTGAGTAGGAGGTATTTTTTGACGAATCCCATGAGCTTCCAGGTAAGTATTGAACTCATTGCTTGTGAATTCCCCCCTCGATCTGAGCGGAGAGTTTTGATCTTGTGACCAACTTCATTCTCAACAAGTGCTTTGAACTTCTGAAATGTCTCAAAGGCTTGAATCTTGTCTCTTAGACAATATATCCACATCTTTCTTGAGTAGTCATCAACACAAAGCATGAAGTATTGAAATCCAGAATGACTTGGTTGCATGGGCCTGTAAAGATCAGTGTGCACCAAATCAAGCTTTCCCTTAGCTCTATATGTGTTCTTCTAGAACGGTACTCTGTGTTGCTTTCCAGCTAGGAAATTTTGACACTTGTCAGTTTTGTGCTTGAGTGTAGGCAATCCTTTCACCATGTTGCCCTTTTGAAGTGTTTGGAGATAGCCAAAACTAATGTGACCATATCTACGATGGCATAGTTCTACAGATTGTGTCTTTGGCCACTAGAGCTTGATCATCCTTGTGGACAAAATCAAGTTGGAACATGCATCCGACATTGGAGGCTCTTGCTACAATCTTGGAACCTCTTGAATTATCTCTTATCAAGCACACTTTTTCTCCATTATTACTGTCAAAATCCAACTTCAAGTTGTGATCAAGGAGTTGACTAACTGATAGAAAATTCTTGGTCAACCCAGGTACATACAATACATCTATGATTTTGTAGTCATGCTTTCTAAGAGGTAGTGAAATGTTTCCAATCCCCTTGACACTGTATGATGAGTCATCACCTAATGACACATGGTGGTTGTTAGGGGAGTCACGTAGTGTGTAGAACCAATCCTTGCATCCAGTCATGTGGCGAGTTACACCCGAGTCAACATACCAAATATTTTGTGTGGACTTGGTTTCTTCATCAAATTGAGCAGAATACATGTGGTGTCCTTCATCTGAATCATCCTCATGTTCAGAAATGTACCTTTTTTGTTTGGATTTTTTTTGCTAATTACCATTTTTCTGCCCTTGATTGTTGTCGTTGTTGGACTTCCCTTGATTTGAATTATTGTTACCCCTATTGGTTATTGG
Organism: Taxus chinensis; assembly: GCA_019776745.2. Lineage (NCBI taxonomy): Eukaryota > Viridiplantae > Streptophyta > Pinopsida > Cupressales > Taxaceae > Taxus > Taxus chinensis. Next base: position 887,079,410 of record CM034151.1, read on the forward strand.
GTTTTGAATTGCTTAATGAACCCTTTTTATAGGAATTGTACCAACAATCTTTGATGTCATGTCCCCCTCTATTGCAAATGGGACACTTCTTGGTGTTGTCTCGTTGATTGTGGTCCCTTTGTTGTCTTTGATTTTGTTGGGACTTCTTATGATTAGACTGAAATTTCCCCTTTCCTTTATGATTGGAAGATAGTGCTTGCTCATCTTCATTATCTTTGTTGTTCATTGCCTCTTCTTGTTGGAGTAGATTGACCAACTTTTCAAAGGTGACTGTGTGTTCGCTCATATTGATAATTGTCACAAATATTCTGTAGGAAGAAGGAAGTGCTCGCAACACAATTGGTACGAGGTCTTCATCACTTATCTCTTTTTCCAATCCCAGTATAGATGCCCTCAAAGTAGCAACTTGTCTCAAAAAAGCTTCAACCTTCTCATTGTGCTTGAACTTGAGAGTATGCAGTTGTGATAGTAGGTTTAGGATGGCATTCTTATTCTTTGCCTCATAGACTGTGCTCAACTTATCCCATGCATCCTTGGCCGATGTGGCATCTCTTAATATGGGGTTGCACATCATCCGTTACGCCAAACAAGATGATCAACTTGGCCTTTTGACTGGCCCTATCAAATTGAACTTGTTGTCTTCCATCATCAAGTGATCTAGTTGTTGTTCCATCTACAACTGTCCATAGGTCTTCAAACTCAAGTAACATCTTGATCTTCGGTTTTCATGCAGCATAGTTGTCTCCTCTAAGCAGTTGTGAATTTGGCAAGAAGAACTTTGGTGCTTGTGCACCCATTTCTGCAATTTGAATTTCTGACAAAGGGTAAGACTCTTATCACTCCAGGTTTATGGTCTCCCTCTCAATATACTGTCAGGACGATATACCAAACCTTTCTATATACGCTCCCTTCCGATATACCCATCGGTACGTGGAAGAAGATCACCCTTTCAATATACCTGTTAGTACGAAAAGAGGTGTTAACGTATGTGAAAGAATTGAGTACGTGGTACGTAGACAGTACGGAGAGGGGTTTGTGTAAGCACAAACGAATGGGAGGGCTCAAATGTGTGTGTATTGTGTCCTTATTACTCCCCGTCAATTTTATAAGGTCGATGCCCAAACAATGTTTAGGCAGCTGTGTTAGGCATTAAATGCAGTAGTAGTCACGATGGCATCACACATAAGCACTTCTCATAGGCACTGTATATACCGAACGTTGTTATGAGATCAAAGATCTCGTGTAATAGAACCAAACATAAAATAAAAAATTACACTTTTTTTTTACTTTTTTTTTAAAATTTTGCACTTTATGCACCAATATTAGTACAAAATGAAGTTTTTGTGTCCCCCCTCTTTACAAAAGAGGGTCCAGAATCACAAAATATACAATTTAGGCCAAAAATATTTTTTACCCCCAATAACTGTTTTTCCGCTAAATTTAGTGGTAACTCTAAATGTGTTTGGTGAGCTTCTAAATTTGGAAATCCCCCCAAAATTTAGTAATTTCTCCAAATTTTTCAAAAAAAACAATTTAATAAAAAATATGGAGAGAGTGGGAATTGAACCGCTGACCTGTTTGTTCCCAAGATCCAAACAAACAATCTAAATATTGTTTTCACCTTTTCTCATAAACCATGATCTAGGTTTTTCTAAAATTTTGACAGCAGCATCATACAATATTTTTCTTGAAACCCACAAAATTTCAGAAGAATCGGAATCTTGGTTTTTGAGATCTTACCAATTTACCAGCTAGATCTGATTTTTTTTTAGAAAAAATGACCCAACTTGCACAGACTTTTCGTCATATGTAGAGGCCGAATCTGAAAATGATATAAACTGCAAAGTTATGTGTTTTCTTCTTATCTTTCTAGAAAAAAAAATAGTACATCAATATGATATTGTATGAAAACGTTACGTCCTTTTTTCTGAGATCTATCTGCTGGAATTTTGTTGATGGGACTGCTTCAACCTTTGCTCTCGAATTCTTCACACCTCCAATTTCAGATCTGATTTTTTTTTCACTCTTTTTTTTAGATCTGCAATTTTTTTCAAGATCTTTCTCCTTTTTTTTCAATATCTCTTTTTTTTTTTACAAATCTTTTTTTTCAAGATCTCTTTTTTTTTACCCCAAATCCTTATATTTTTTTTTTAAAGATCTCCAAATCTGAAATATTCCGCCAATATGTTGGATCAATTGGCTATGCCAATGACTAATCAAAAAAAAAATTACCTTCCAAATAAGTGGATAGGTCAAATTGTAGTTAAGGGATGCTTGGAAGGAATGGAGGTTGTGGGATGCTTCAATGGCTCTCCTTGATGCAGATCTTCTTCTCCAATGGATCCTCTCTAATAGTTCTCCTCTTCAACCTTGCTTGGATAGAACCTGCTCTGATACCAAATGATAATAATGGTATAGCTCTGATACCAAATGATAATAATGGTATAACTTTGATACCAAATGATAGAATAGAATAAGATTGCAATGACCAAAGAGGGACGGAAGCCTCACAAATATTATTGACCATGAAATCAGATTACATAACAATGCAAGAGCTGTAATATTTATAGATATTAGACAACCTCATATTGATAGACATGACACCCTATCAGGCACCAACTACAAGATGATAAGACCCATCTCACATGCACATGTAATTACTACTAATACCAATATTGAATGTTATCCAACATAACAATATTGAATGCAAGTCACTATACTAGAGTGCACATGTTGCACATTATTAAATAAAAGACAATGCAATAAAATGTAATAAATATGCCTATGCTAAATTATGCTAACATGACCCACCACTTTGGCATACTCCATCCCCATTTTGGGTTGTATTATCACTGACATTAGGTTATTTGAGGTCGAACTAAGAAGATCTAATCTTCCTAGGATCGATTTGGTTCGGCGGATTAATTTGTAGATTTTAATAATATCCCAAAAGGGGATACTACAGCAACATCAAGTTTATCCCCAAGTCTAGAGACCCTAAACAATTTTTTCTAATTGGAGACCCATCACTTTTCTTAATATGTCTTACAAAAATATTGCTAAGGCTTTGTCTACTAGGGTTGCCAATCTCCTTCCTCTTATTGTTAGAAATGAATATAATGGTTTCATTAAGCACGAGTACATCTTAGATAATATTATTGTTGTTTGGGAAGGGATGGAATGGGCTTTACTCTATGAAAAAAAAATTATTTATCAAAATTGACTATGCTAAAGCTTATGATTGAATTGAATGGTCTTTCATTTTGGCTATGCTTCAAGCTCTTGGATTTGGGCTGAGATTAGCTCACACTATACAAATGCTCTTTAACAATGTTAGGGCATGCATATCCATTAATGGGGCTCAAACTTACAGGTTCTGCATCTAATAAAAAATCACCATGTAGTCATGTGGTTTCCTGAGGGGCCATGATATTATTTGCTTACAATTTTTTGAAAAGGGAAAAATTTAAAGTTTGACCCCACCGACCCCATAGTGCTTAACTCTAGGTTTGATTACCAGGATATCTCTGCCCGCTTTGGATCAATCAACTCATCAAGGGCCATATCTTTCGAACCAGATGCTCATTTTTTCATGACTCCTTGAGTGTCATTGGAACATATATTAACATCCACTACATGCTTTGGACACTCTAGATACTTTTAAATTTTGATTGAGTTTTGTGCTCATCCATTCAATGGGGAGAAACATCTCTGGCACGTGAAAAATTATAGAAAACGACACTAACCACCAAAATCTAATGAAGTATGGGCCTCTTTCTTACTCTGCAAAGGCAAATAGTATGAGTTGGAAGTAGACAGGTGTTCAATTCAAGTTTCATAGGAATCCCATCATTGACTTTTAGGCTAATTAAATGTGTAACTATGAGCTTGGTGGATTAAAGGAGTTGATCGAATCAAGATTTCCCGTGTTGGATTCTCACTTCCTTCATTCTGTTGTGAGCGTAAGTTTCAAATTTAAGCCAAGGTTTTGGCTCACTACTTGAAAAATGTTGTATCATCCTTCTTCTTGGGCATAATCCCTTCTGTTTCATATCCCCAAGGTTGAGAACTATAGTTTGCAACCTCCTCCCCTACTCTGTAATGGTGTTTTTTCCTCTTAGGGGCATGACAGGGGATGCTACTGTGTAAATTCTTGAGCAATCAAACTCCAAGGACATGATCTTTGTGATGCAAGTGGTTAATATGTATCCTTGAAGCTCATGAGGCTTTGAATATGTTTTCCTTGACCTCTGCATTCATGTCATATGGTATTTGTGCATGTTGGGTATGTTCAAACCTTGAAAGGTTTTGGAGCTATGTTGATAGATTCTTCTCTGAACATGTTTTTGTGTGAAATCCATCTTTGTTCTATGATGCACTTGGCCAAATCCTTTGGAATTGCTCACCTCTTACTTGTTCCATGGCTAGTTTTGATAGGGGGTATAGTTTCAGACACTGGTCCTTCTCTAGTGTAACTCACCACTCTATACTGGTAGGCTCTGTCTTTTCCTTGTTTTCATGATGGTCCTCTTGCCTTGTCTCCTTGGAAGTTAGATTAGGTTATATTAGGATTTGCATGCAACTGGAATCAGAGGTGATGGTAGCGATTTAGTTTGCAGGAACTCAGGATATTGAACCTTCTCTAGGAGAGAATTTCCCCATTTGCAAAGGTCCCACATCTTTGGGAAGGCATCAAGATGTAAAACCAATTCAAAACACCATTGATTACATACTTAATGCCTATATGCGAAAATTAGATCTGTCAACTCTGGTGTTTGGGGGTGGATGTGAATTTGCACTAATAAGACCAAAAACCATGCCTAAGCCAACAAGGACCTAGACCATATCACTTGATAGTGATGTGGTAAGATGTAGATGGCCACTCAGTCATTGCCGGCCCACACCACTGGAAACAATGCTGAAGGAGGTACTGCATGCTATGATTTTGTTTGGATTACGTCAGTTCCCTCAAGAGGGGTATGGAGGGATCTTGAAGACCAAGCCCAACATGTGGATACATTTTTTGTGGTGTATTTGACACCAAGGGATTCCATGACTAGAGATCAGGTGAAGCATATGGTGGTGGAGACCCCAACTGTACATGGAATGCCTTGAATTGAGTATCTATGGAGTGACATTGTAGAGGTAGTTGATGCCTCGATGCTCAATTGTCATAGAGAGCATGAAGGAAAACCATTTTTGAAAAGGAAACTGAGGATTACGGTTACCTACAACCATTAGGTCATCTTGGAGAGGACTTGGCCTTGTTACCTATCATTTACAAGATATTTCATGACACATAATCATAATTGGTAAATCTTATTCATCTTCAGAAAGATTGACATAATGCCATTTTTATTGATGAACCTATGGATCCATAATGTTTTCTATTGACTAATAGAGTAGTTTGTATGTGGAAAGTGATGCTTCAGATACAAAAGCACATTCTTATAGAAATTACTGATGAAGTAATTGAGCACCTGCTAGCACTTGAATACACCACATGGGTTACTGCTCCCTGTAGTAGTCAGATAGAGCCCCATTGCAAACACAAATTATCATCGCTGAGAAGTTATAAAAGATCACCCTCCTCAAACTAATTTGTAGGGAAAATGGAAACACAAACAATGTTTATAGATTACTTGGTGTATCAATTTGCAAAGCCTATGTTAATAATTCAAAAGGAAAATGGGAAAGATAAAAAACTCATGGCCCCCTTCCCCTGCACGTGGCAACAAGAAATTGAGTCGAAAAGAAAGGTGAAATTAAAGTAAAAGACAAATAAATTAAAAGGTTAAAGAAAAAGCCAAGAAGAATGAGTTAAGATGACCCATGGATGGATATTTCCATTATAGCTCCCTCTATAACGTTTATGCTAAGGTTTCTAAGTAGAAATAAAATATGTTAGAGATGAACCTTAACAGTGGGTGGGAACTCTAACATTCCAGACTGGCACCTCATAGCTAGGAACTCGCTGGGGTAGACTATACCTAAAAATGCCTCATGAAATCCTCCTCCAGATGCCATGTTTGCGGCTGAAATCTACATGTATAATTATGCTCCTTGTTTTGTTCACTGATAAGGATTGGATTATCAGTCCTCTACATTACAGATGGTTATAGATGTAAGTTGCACTTTGTTCTTGAGGCATTTCTGACTTGATGTTATTGACATTCTGGAGAGATAGTTAGAAGATCTCCACCAAGAACTTGTGAAAAGTTACAACCATTGATGTATTAGGGATGAAGCTACATATACACTAAGGTAGTTATTGAAGAATATACATATACATATGAATTTTCAAGGAAAAAAACACTTTATTTTATATATTATTGTGTATTCAACATTAATCTATTCAATTTTTAAGACAATGGTATTAGGGAGGGATGATTTTATGCATGTTACATTATAAAATATAAAGTTTATTGTGTGCATAAAATACAAGTTTTCATTATATAGGGTGTAGTTTTAAAAATTAATATTCTTGAATATTATTTTACAATTAATAAGTTCTTATTTGTTAATGATGACCAACCAATGTATGGGCTCAATTTTTGATGATTGTTAGGACCCTTTAAGCACAAATTGTACTCACGTGAATAGTCCAAGGAAAATCGCAACTATATAGTGGAGCGCATATACCATATATTTTCCCCCAAAGGAGATGCATGCCATTCCTTCCCTAGTTGCATAGGTAGTGGATATTATTTTTGTAGGAACAATATGAGCCATGGGACATACATGTAATAAATTCCCACCTTTTTCTTTCCAACTTTCCTTTAGCTGTGTAAGGCCTAATTATTGGTACCCTAGAGTTGACAAACAAGTTAATAACCTTGACTAAGATACCCCTCCATATAACTAAAGAAGAAATAATACAATGTTACTCTTAAGCTCAATATTAATCTTTTGATTAAGTTGCCTCATGTTGCCAAATACTTATTTCATCATACCCACACATCACCCACGAAAGATTCTCTCCTTGTTTTCTCGTAAAAAGTATAGTTGATGATCACCTTATAATCAATTGTAGGGGCACCAAAAACTTTTTCGATGTTGTAGACACCAAAAATTTACATTCTCACCCGACTCAAGGTCGTTTGTAACCAAAGACAACTCAATTACGACATTACCCTTTTCGGCCACCTTTAATTAATTCACGCCCCTCACATCTAAAATAATTAATTAAAATAAATAATAAACTAATATGACACCTCACTAGGACACCTCAATAACCGATTCCTAACTAACTAACTTCCTAACTAACTAAATCTTCCAAAAAGCTAACCTCCCCAAAAAAGAACACCCCTTATCCAAATCTAGTTTGTTTTTGCTTTTCTAACCACCCACCATCCTAACTACTTCGAAGCTCACCAAATTAAGAAAATCACTTGCTTTTTTAACTAAATTAAGATCCTCCGCAATCGCCGACGATTTCCCTGATTGCCGATGATCTATAAATATGAGCATTCAGACCCTTTTTGCACAAGAACTTTCACGTTTGTAGGTACACTCTGGCTCATTTCCAACATATCAGAGATAAAGCTATTCTCCATTAAGCTTTCACCAATGTCACATTGCTTTGGAGTTGTCAATCTAATTGTCAAATTACTTGTTTTATCATCAAATCATGTTCTTTTTCAACCAGTCCATTCTGTCAAACAAGGTAATCAATTCATCATATTTAAACATTGATTATAGGTAAAAGTGGATTTTTTATTACTTACATGACATGTAATGCTTCGAAGACATTTTAAATTGTAGCTTAAATTAGGTTTTTTGTCTCTATTTTAATAAGTTGTTAGAATTAGCAATAATTGCTAGCAATTTCCTTGATCACCTGCGATTCAACTGAATCACCGGCGATTTCTGTGATATTTTTGCTTTTTTCATATTTTCTTCATAATATGTTAAAAATGCCTTACTTTTTCTTATTATCTACTAATTAATTTTTCTTTCAAATGGCATTAGGTGATATTAACTACCCTATAACTGACATTGGTGTTTTTCCTACCATCAGACATCCACTCTACTAAGAACAATACGAGCTCCTCCACGATCTTGAGCTTTGTGCAATCCAAAATCCACCTTTCAACCATCTCGAGGCTATTGTCGCAACAACTCAACGCATTTGTGAGGCTACAGAGGTATTCTGGGATGCGTAAAACGAAGCCATAAGAATCCATACAGATCTAGCGCAATAAGTGTACCATTTTGAAGCTGGATTAGACCTCTCAGAAGACCTCAACATAGAACCTAAAGTTAAAGACCACATCCACACCAGCATATCTATCATTGACGTTCCACTTGCTCCCCTTTTTGATATCCTAGAGGAGTCCTTTGACTTCTTTGCTGAGGACTATATTTTTATCCCTGACTCTAACACCATTGTAGGAGAAGAAGAGATAGTTGGCTCTGTGGCATCTAGCGTAGCTGAGAATCTTAACATAGATTAAGAGTCTAACTTATGGACATGTGTATTTAATCTAAATAAGTGATATCTGAAAAATCACATTTTTATTTTGTCATCTTGTAGCACAATCGTAAACATTAATAAAAGCATAAATATTTCTGAGCAATAACATTATCTTGTCTAAAGTGTGATTTGTAGGATTTTTTACAGGAAAAGAAGCTTTGATTCATTATTTTCACGAAGTGCAATAAAACATAATCAACACTGCAGGTATCCTAGAAATGCCGCCATACTGAGGTCAAGTTTGGTTGTTACTATTAGTGAAAAATCACAGCACCCCCAAATGAAGTAGTCAGATTTGCTTTTCTAAGGAAGATTCATTTGGTGTGATTCGCATAACATTGTGTTTTTCCCCAAAGTGTGGGACTTTGTAGATGGGAAAAATCTCAAGATTAAAGGTTGGTTCCTATTCCTCTGTTTAGGTGCATGCATGAAAACTTGCAGAGGACCTATTCCTAAACCTAATATAATTTTTACCAAGGAGACATGGATAAAAGGAATACAAGAAAACAAAACGAAGCTACAAGGTAATGCACCGAAGGAATGATGAACATTATTTTTGCTGATAGAAAAAAAACCAACAAAATGCATAAAATAATCAAGCACAGATAACCAATTTATAATGAAAGACCAGATGAGAGAAAAGGAGACAAGAAAGGATTTAAAATCAATCACAAACGTGTTTTATTTGCTTTGCAGATTGATACAATGCATTACAAAGGGCCAGAAGGCAGGAAACATATTACAATCTAATGGAAACTCTAAACTCCACGAATTCTTTTTCCAGAAGGAAAGGGGATCCTACAAAAATAAAAGAATGTCCAACCCTTTACAATTAGTTTCGACCCTGCTTTTATAGATTTAACATAGAGGGGAGAAAGAGAGAGAAGCGGGAAAAACAGTCAGAAGCTCAACAACCGCTATTAATTCCTCCCATAAAATCTGCCCCCAAATCTGTCTTGACTACATCAATTTCTCATTCGGTGCCTCGAAGGAGGAAAAGACGGATCGTATCGAATCTGATCTGGTTGTTGGGGCAAAATAGATCCTGCATTAATGACCTTGAAGATGTTTCTCTCATTTTTCTCCAACATCACATCTCTAAAATTAAAGTTTTAGATCTCCACGATGTAGACAAGACTGATATCTTTCCGATGGTTTCAGATTTGCTAGATTTTGAGCCCCGAGCTGAAAGATATTGCCCCTTCAAAATTTGTATCAGGTCTGTACAAAAGGGCAGGAAAACCGGTTTGAAAAATGGGCCCCCCCTTTTTAAATATGGGAAACGTGGAGTGCTGGAGCTTGTTTGAGGGCATCCTCTATATTTTTCTCTTAGAATGGCGCAGGGCTAATACATGGCGTCCTCCACCAACCTGCTCAATTTCAATGTTTTTTGGCTAAGTCCTTTGCTCAACGGGGGGGCATATTTCTTGACCGGGGACAAGCGGCGGTCTGGCGCTTGTTTGGAAACTCTCTCTTTATTTGACCCTTGAGTTAGCATCATTTGGACACTTGGCACTCTCCACCGGCCTGTCACCATGCATTAACTATTCAACCCAACTCTAATCCCATTTTTTAGATTAGACGCGTGGAGGCTTCGCGCTTGCTAAAAAACCTGATCAAGAGTTTCCTTTGAAGGAGTGTCGAGTTGACTCTTGGAAGCCTCTGTAGGTATTTGGAATTTTCAACGACCTCCCTCTTACCTTTTCGGACCTTGGACTTCGTGGCGAACTAGTGCTTGTTTGAGCCTCCACTTTTGGATTTACCCTTGGAGATGCGCTGCTTAGACACGTGGCAGTCCCTGCCAGCACTTCTACACTTAGCCTTTTTTGAGGCCCCTCCTTGTCCACCTTTTGACCCTCTGTTGACCATTTTCTACCTGGAGGGCTGGTGTAAGTTTGAGTCTCCGCCTTGGGCTCCCGTTTCGGAATTGCATTGAGCCGACACCTAGCACCTTCCGCTTAGTCGAAGAATTTTTCAACGGCCATGAAAATTTTTGGGGCTCTAGATGTGTGGAAGCTAGGCACTCATTTGAGCTTCCATTTTTAGATTCAACTTTGGAGAAGCGTCGTGCCGACATGTGGCTCTCTCCTTGGATCCTCCATACTTAGCCAATTTTTGGACTTGTTTTGAATTGTTTTGAGCCCGAAGACTTTGGATCTTCGTCGTTTATTTTCTTTCTCGCTCCTGGCTTCTCTGTGACACTGCTCCTCCTTTTCTGACCATGCTATTATATTTTCAAGCCCACCTATAACCCGTTAAATAGCTTTAAGACATGGATTCACTTGACAGAGTTGTTTCTTCTCTTTCTTCTTGCATAGGGTCATTTTTAGTCTTTCGCAAGCCCCCACCACTCCATTGTCGTGTCCTTCTGCAAACCTGTTTGCAAGATTTAAACATGTTTTCTCTATCTCTTTTTGTGTGGGGGCTTGGCTGATCCAATACTTTTCCCAGGGGCGAAATAACAGTTACCCCCTTGAAATAATCAAGAAAACAAAAGGTAAAACCATGCTCGACATTCGGGCACGCCTGGTTGGACACCCTGTCCCTTATTTCTTTGCTTTATCACATCAATAAAATAAATTTCCCATTAATTTCTTCATTTCATCAGCAGTTTGAGCACTATTTATACTGACCTATATAATAGACAGTGATTAGTCCAATCGCCAATGATTCCCCCTATATTTCTTTCTTGACATTTTATGATCAATATTTTTGTATTTTATTTTTTGTTCCATATTTCTTCTAATCAGATTGCAGGTTGTTTCTCTGGACTTGCTAAGAAAATATTTTGGAAATTTCTAAAACTGAACCTTAATTAATTAAAAGGAAAAAGGGAGCATTATTGTGGTAAGTTCTAAAGTTATCTACTCCACTCTCTTCCTTACATTCTTGTTCACTTATTCTCATCAAAATCAACATTTAGTCTTGGATCTTAAAAAAAAACCATTGCATACTTCTTGATTATATAGTATTAATTAGGGAAGTTAATTCATTGCATTCACTTATCTTCCCCCACACAACATCCAAATCACACCCAAATTAAAAAAAACATTCAAATAATTCCCTACCCAGGAGGATACCTACTTGGATTTGATCACCAAGAGGAGAAGCTGACTCGGTGTTCTGGCTGAGTATAATCTCTTGTCTGTCGGTATATTTTGGCTCAACACTCGACTCCCTTATCGTAGCGAGACCGTGAAGTGAGGGGGGTATGCCCCAATACCACACCCGTACTGAAATTAGTACAGAGTTGGGCCTCACGTACCTTTGGGTATATCGAGGATTCCGCCTTTAAAAATACCTGAAACCAACAATAGACAACTATTTCCTCGGACCTTCATTATCCATCTTACACATTTTATAATTAATCAAGATAAGTACAAAATAACACTTTACTTGTTTTTGGATTCCTGTTTGTAAATCAAACCATCTAGACAATGTTCATTTTCTAGGTGCTTTGTGTGTGTTTGTTTATCATGGTACTTACAAGACAACAATCACATAATCAACCTTCTGAAAATATGTCTACCTCATCATTATAACAACAGGTCCCACTTTATGCTACACCTCTTTCGACACCCTTTTCTTCACCAATGCAACCACGAGCATTGCTTTATCAAACAAAGACAACCAATCCCTTTTTTGACACCCAACAAACTTGGATTGAGTCACGGATCAATTACAACAATGAAATAGTACAACAATGCTTTCATTCCCCACATCAATATCACGGACAAATTCTTTATACACTAGAATCAGAACACTCATTTTCTCCCACAACATCTGATCCCCTTTCTATAACAGGGGATACCCTATCTGTAAAGAAATGTCAGACTCAAATCCCATTTCACTTAATGCATATCTAGCAGCAAGGGACGTCCAAATGCAACCATTCATTCCTCCATCTGATCCATACTCTCACAATACTTCATCTTCCATTACACAGCTCATTGGCTAAAACCTGGACCTTGTCATCCAATAGTTGTATCCCTATGCTTCAAATCAGTCTGAAACACCAAACAATATTCAACCACAAACTTCTACGAACTCTATTAACCCTTTCGAAACAGTAAATGAATTTTTTTTCACTAGTTACTCTAAAACACTTGACGTTTCCTCAGCTCATGTCTATGATCTCCATACGATATTGTCACAAAACACATCCCCTCAAAAATCTACATCGTCATCCAGTTCCTCTATAGGATCCACATCTCCTCTGAGTAGCACCATTCCTTATTCAACTCCTCTTTTCACCTCTACATAGGTGCAAACGTCCATGTTGGGTTATGTCACCCTCTTCCACAGTAATAAATTCTCAATAGGTTACTACTCCCATCCATAAAATTACTATGTCCATTCCTAAAACAAAACCATTAGTTAATACTAGTGCAATTTATAGTACGCATCATGTATCACAATACATTTCATAGCCATTGACCTTTGCACTGCAGTACATACCTCAATAGAACATCTTAAACCAAAGTGTTCCACAACAAGCATCGTCTTTTACTGCTTCGGCCATACCTTTAAAGTAAACACATACCTATTCAAAACCTCTTACACACATCTCAATGTCGATGTAGTATCAGTACATTCAAGCCTCACAACCTACTGTTTCACAACAAAACATCCCACAACACAATATCCCTTATTGTCGAAACATCCCCCAACAGAATGTCCTATATCAACAACATGTACCTCAACACAACATTCCGCAATACCATATCCCACAACAGAACAACCCTTATCAACATAACACTCCATATCAACAGAGTATCCCTCGGCAGAATACCTCTTATCAGTAGAATATCCCAGCACATTAACAAGCATATTCACAACCCAATCAATATTTGTATAAACCTAACTCACCCTTACAAAAGTCAATGCAAAATGATCCCCTCTAGGCTATTCTGAGCTGTATATCCAGTTTAGAAGCCTCTTTTTCAACATCTAAGAATGTGTTATCATGTGATCAGATTTATAATGAACCTATTCATCCTTATGTGAAATATAAGCCATATCCTTCCCATTGGGAGCTTCCTAATCTTATCAAGTTCTACAGTAAGGGATATCGCCCTCAACATATCCATGCCTTTCGCCATGCGTGTTATCTAATATCTCACAATAAAGACTCAATGTTGAGAATGTTACCCATGTCTCTTGATGGTCCTGCCTTAGACTAGTACAACAACATTCCACAACATTCCCTCTCCTCTTTCGCACAACTTTCATAACTTATCTTAGATCAATTCTCTATAAACATAGCCCACAAAATCACTATCAATGATCTCTATGCCATTACAAAATTTGAAGATGATTCAATCGCTGATTTTTTCACCCATTGGAGAGGTGTAACTAATCAACTAATCTTTGTGTTACCACAAAAATAATTAATTGAAATCTTTTGTCGCGCCTCTGCCAAACACATTTCTTCCACTTTAAAAATCCAAACCTTCCAAACTTTTGACGAGGCATTTACCATGGCCTATAAGTTAGAATTGAGAGATCTAGAGGATGGATGGGTAAAGCTTCATCCTAAGAAGCCAAAAACGGAGTTCCCACCTAAGAAAACACCCAATTCAGATAAATTTAAACCAGCCACCAACGCATTCATGGTTAAATATGCCCCTAAAGAAAAGCCTACCACCGAACACATCCATCAACAAAACAACTATACACCAATAACATAAACTTATGGTGTAGCTTTTGACAAACTGTTTGCTTCCAACATAATATCACTCCCATCCATTAGACCCCTCGATGTATCAATGTCAAAGCCCATTTGGTATATAAATAATGACTATTACAAATATCACAGAGTCAATGGTCATGACATTAAAAGGTTTCACACATTCCACAATGTGCTTTAGGACTTGATTGATAAAGGTGACCTTCACTTAGACAATCCGAACGTGCCTCCAAATAAAATCCTTGACATATTTAAACAGCCTTTCCTGAATCACCCTTCCTCTTTTGAACAACCACAAATGAACGTTGTTCATATTGTTAATAAAGTAACTAAAATGGAGCATATCCCTCTTTCTACCTTGTCATTTAATGAAATAAAATCCATAGAATTGACATCACTACCCAGTGATCCTAAAGTTATGACTACAAGATATCCTCCTAATGAAATCACCGCTCAAAGCCTTCTTGTGTCTCTGTCACCTACCAAGTTAACATTCGTAGAACCCACGCCAGAATAAGATAAGCTTGAGATTTCTGAACCACCTCTTTCTATTAAGAACATTCTCACACCTTTACCACATACTATTACCCAACCCATACTCGCGCCCTTTGATACTACTCCATTTGGGTCATCACCTAAGTTTGAAAATATAACCATGATACCTCTTGAAACATTCTTAGCACAACCACATCTATCTAAGTTGACTAGTAGTCGTAGTAGTCCCTAGCCCATAAAAGCAAAAAATATGAAATTCGTTAGTCACTTAGACTACACTGTCCAATATTCCTCCTCTTCATTAGCTTCGACCTCGACAAATCTACCCAGTCCATCTAAATTTTTGAAAGGACCTAATAAACATGGCACAATTCGGGTCTTAAGAAGTCCTTGTTATGATGAAACTTATCATTTTCAGCGCCCCCTGTCTTTTCATCCTTCCTTTCATTCAAGGGGCATATCCACTTTCGGAGATCCTCTTCTCATGACAAAACCAAGACCTATGAGACCCCCTGAATAGAATGTTATTCAAAATTATAAAATCCCTTTTCCCATCATACCGGTTAATCACTCCATTATTACAGGAAAAAAACCCATGCATCAAGCTCCCACTGTGAGCCCGAATTTTGCATCTGTTATCCCATAGTGGACATCCCCATTTGACCTTTGTTCTTTACCCATTGTAACAACTAGGAAGCCTCCATGGCCACCACATAAATAACCTGTTGTCAAAAAACATGTTTTGTCTCTTCCTGACATGGGTGGATGCCTAACCCCCTCACCATCTATGTTCGGATAGAAAGGATGTTACACCACCATTTTAGACAATTTATTACGAGAATCACTAATCAAATTACCATCTCCTAAACTGTCAAATCATCATGGATAGAAACCAGTCTGGTATGACTTTAATGCCTTCTGTAATTACCATAGAACACAAGGCCACTCTATAGAAGAATGCAAATATTTTCATCAAAAAGTTGTGAAGATTGGCAGTTCACTCCTTTTACCCTCTCAATCAGATATAACATCAACACCAACATCAAAATCCTCAGTAGAATCCATCCCAGTAACGTTGGCTCGTCAAGTTGATGTTGTCCACGTCATTACTCGTTCACAAGACTACGATAAACAAACATCTCAGCCTCAGAAAGGTAGGATTTTCACCATACCTCCACCCTCTGAATTGTTGAGTCCATGTAGTAGACCTAAAGTCTCCATTTCCTTAGCCCTTGAAGAATATAATCAAGCATCCTCATCAAAAGCCAAAATTTCTATACAAACAACAACACCTTCTACTACGATACACAAGGTTATTGTTAAACAATTACACCAATCCCCCATCTAGATGTCACTTTACGAGCTTGTCCAAACATCACCTAGTCATAAGCAAGCCATGATATAAGCTCTTCAATCCATCATTATACCAACGAATGACTCCTACCCATTCACCAAATTTGTGGGTGCTCCGAAGGCATTCACCTCTATATCATTTGAGCCAACTTAAATCCCTTCACTTAGACCGGAGGATCATGACTTACTGCTCTTCATTACCACTCAGATCAATGACATC
Source organism: Taxus chinensis (assembly GCA_019776745.2). Lineage (NCBI taxonomy): Eukaryota > Viridiplantae > Streptophyta > Pinopsida > Cupressales > Taxaceae > Taxus > Taxus chinensis. The sequence goes on from CM034151.1 coordinate 887,095,643, forward strand.
TCCATTAAGAGGGTCATGATTGATAGTGGTGCATCCATTAACATCATATCCTCTCTAACTTTTGACTAGCTTAAATTTCCCAATACCGTCGTTGCCCAAAATCCAGTGCTATTACGATCCTTTAATGATACCATGGCACCCACATTAGGTACCATCATCTTGCCATTCAAATTTGGTGTCAAGACATTACCTGAGCTCTTCTACATTATAGAGGGAGAGTTCCAATACAATATGTTATTAGGACGCCCATGGATATGCACTATTTGTTGCGTTCCTTCCACCCTTCATTGTTGACTTAAATATGAACATGAAGGAAAAAATATATTGTCCCTGCCGATCTGAATCCAGTTCGTTGATTGTTATATGATGTACTATCCAAATGACGTACTTATGCCATAAACCTTACTAGAGCCATCTGAACTAACATCTACTACCACATCGGTATCCTCTTCTCAGTTACTAGATGATTCTTCTGTCACCGATGTTGTGAAGCGTCTTACCCATATGGAATATCACATACTCATGCTCAACTCCATCTCTTCACCAAAAATGTATGGTTGGCCCAAAAAACAGCCCATGTACGATCCCAATGTTGGGGATGTCATCTCCTATGACCCTGCTTATCTTAAGACAAACCTAATTTATGGTGGCCTCGATAATCCACCATCTTATCCTATTAATCTGCATCATGCCATGACATCTACATTAAACTTTAAATCTCTTGACAACCCAAACTTTGTTCGTATGTATCTTCACTACTGCGTGTGGAAAGGTTTTGGCCTTGGAGGTTATGAACAAGGCATTCATGATCAACCTCTCCTACCTACCCTCAAACCTCATGAAATAAGAAAAGTAGGTTATAAAAACTTCACTTCTAACATGTGTGAAGCCACTACATCTAAACTTACCACCATTTCTGAACCGAAACTAGCATGGTCAGCCAACTCTGAAAACCCCATGGATATGGATGACACTATACCCATCCCTCCTAACTTTTTTTTAATCAATGTTATATCATTAGGGTTGCTCACTTATCAATCTAGTCATTCCACTAAAAAACTACCACTTATCCATCCAGAAATGGTTGGAGAAGATTCACCCTTTATAGAGATCCTTCAGTGTCAAGGCGACTAGGATATTCTTTCTCACATGGGAGCTGAGGGTCATCTCCTTAAAGAAATCCTTACCATAAGATACATCAACCCTTCTTAACGAATCTACCATCGACATTAATCTGGGAGCCCCACAAAATCCCCACGTAGTTAAGGTCAGTCAATCTTTGAGTCCACAAGAATTACACGATTTCACAACTTTTTTAACAAAGTACCATCATGATTTTTCCTGGTCATATAGTGATATGCCTGGGATTGATCCCAACATTTTCTTACACAACATAGTCACATACCCTAATGATAAGCCAATAAAACAAAAACTCCACAAGATGCATCCACGTATAGCTCTACTCATTAAGGAAGAGTTACAACGTCTTTTATCTACCAATTTCATCATATCTATTGACTATCCACAGTGGGTTTCTAATATCATCCCAATAACTAAATCCTCAGGTAAAATCCGTATCTACACAAACTTCAAGGATCTCAATCTTGCTGATCCAAAATATGGTTTCCCTCTTCTGAACATAGATCAGCTCATCGACTTAATAGCCATGCCATGAAATGCTTTCCCTTATGGATGGTTTTTCTACTTAGAATAAAATTCTTATCACACCGAATGATCAACACAAAACAACTTTTATTACCCCTTAGGGGACCTCTTGTTACCGTGTCATGCCATTTGGTCTCAAAATTTCTGGGGTAACTTACCAACGCGCCATGACCTACATTTTCCATGATCTTATCCACAAAATTGTATAAGATTACGTTGATGACCTTCTAGGAAAATCCAAATTGCAGAAAAATCACCTTGATGTTCTTGAGTCAATTTTCACCCATCTCATTCAATTCTATCTTCGTTTGAATCTTGCGAAGTGTGTTTTTGGTGTTCTCACCGGAAAAATCTTAGGATTTATTGTATCTATTCGTGGAATTGAAGTCGACACCACTAAAGTTAGAGTAATCATATAAAATGCCTCCACCTTCCAATCTTAAACAACTACGTAGCCTTCAAGGTAAATTACAATCCATTAGAAGTTTCATATTTCAACTATCTGACCATTGTCAGTCGTTTCACCACTTGCTCTGTAAGGACACATAATTTGATTGGGATCTGCATTACCAAGAATATTTTGATAAGATAAAACAATATTTATTATCGCCACCCATTCTTACGCCACCTCGTGAAGGGGAGCCATTTTATCTTTACGTCTCCACCTCATAACATGCCTTGGGAGCCATGTTTGCCCATCATGATAATCAAGGTGGTGAACAAGTTGTATACTACATTAGTTGCACACTCCATGAATATGAGACATGCTACACCGAAGCCTGAAAAGTTGTGTTGCACATTGTATTTTTCCACTTCCAAACTTTGACACTATTTGCTAAATCACAAGAACATACATCGTCACTAGTTTTAATCCACTTAAAGCTATGCACACTAAGCCTTACCACAATGACCACATAACTCGATGGTTGATGTTAATGACTCAATTTGATCTTGAAATCATACCACAAAAGTCCATTAAAGGTCAAGCCATTGTTGATCAACTCATTAAGGCACCTCTTCCAGGTAATCAACCACCCCATGAACACTTCTCTGATGAATCTATCAATAATATTAGTGAATCTGATGATTGTGAGTCAGATTTCATCCCTGTCAAAATGACCCTCTTCTTTGATGGTGCTAAATTTCAAGAAAGTGGAGGGGTTGACGTCATTATCATACCACCCTGGAACATTCCCATTCGGCTGTCATTCAAGCTCAAGTTAAAATGTACTAATAATATGGTAGAATACGAAGCATTAATAATGGGCCTTACTACCGATGTTCTCCTAGGTCTCCATGATCTAGAAATCTATGGAGATTCACAACTTGTCATTAGTTAAGTCAAAGGAGAATATCAATGTAAAAATGAGGTCCTTTAGAAGTATAAGGTCGTTTTTTATTTTCTCCTAATTGGCTACCATTCAACCATTCAAGCTATTCCAAAATTGGATAATAGGTTTGTGGACACCATGGTGTCCCTCACCTCTCTTATCCCTTTTCAAATGGAAAAATCAAAGGATAACACTAAGATGTCTGTAGTCATCCAACGTTTGGACCACCCGTCACATCAAAATGAGCTACTGTCCATTAATGTCATTAACTACGACTCACTTGACCTTTGGTACACACATATATATGATTACCTTTTTGAGTATAAAATCCCATCAGATCTAACACAATCCACTAAACAATCATTTCTCCAATGCGTCACCCATTTCGTCATCATAGGTGATATTCTTTATAAGCGCAGTTTCGATGGTATACTACTACGATGTATTGAATTACATGAGTCAACAAGAGTAATTCATGAAGTGCATGACGACATATGTGGGTAGCCACTTTAGTGGCAATGCCATCTCTAAACACATTATACGGCTAGGGTATTACTAGCCTACTATCACCAAGGATTACTGTACGTATGTGAAAAAATTTTTGCATTAAATATCAACTCCATTATGATCTTATTCATATTCTGAGTCAATCGCTGCAACCCGCACAAGACTTGTGGCATTTTCTCCCAATGGGGGTTAGATCTCATTGGTGACATCAATCCAAAATCATCTCAACAAAATCATTCAATCATCACTACAATTGAATACTTTACTAAGTGGGTTGAAGCAATTCCTTTGACCTTGAACAAAATTTGGACCCATCATTAATTGCATATATCAAAACATTATATGTTGCTTTGGCATCCCACATAAGCTTATCACAGATAATGGGAAATATTTTAAAAATAAAGAAGTCAAAAAGCTCTGTGATACATTCAACATCAAACTTTGCTTCTCATCACCATATTATCCTCAAGAAAATAGACAAACAGATACCTCCAACAAAACACTTAACAAAATCCTCATGAAAATTGTAAATGATGCAGGCGGAAACTGACACATACAAATCTCGTTCGCTCTTTGGGATTACTGAACCAATATTCACACACCTACTCGGTGCAACACCTTATTCACTTGTCTATGGCTCTGAAGCCATTGTACCTCTTGAAATTCAAATCCCATCACTTTGTGTCTCTTTAAAGGATTTCATCCTCGGTGAAGAGTGTCATCAAAATCATCTAGCACAACTAGAATTGTTAGATGAAAAGTGTCTAGCGACCCTTGAACATCATCAAGTTTATCAACAATGTATCAATAAAGCATACAATAAGCATGTCAAAGAGTGAAATTTTAAAATCGGTGATCTCGTGCTTAAGGAAAATCAAAATGTGACTAAGTTAGAGCGAAGTAAACATGGAAAATTCACCCCCAATTGGATTGGTCCCTACATTATCACACACAAGTATGGGTCAGGAGCATATCGTCTCGCTTCTCTTGATGGGGAACATAAACAGGAACCTCTAAATGTTTTGCACTTATAGCCTTTCTACTGTTAAATGATTGATTATCATGACCACAATTTTGGATCAAATCCTACCATTCCATAACTATAACCAACAACTTTCATGTTGTATAAAACCCTTTCACTCATTTCACCTCCCATACCGGTATTATGGCATGGGGCATATGGTGTATGTCACCTATGCATTTATCCCCTCCTTAAAGAACGATTTATTAGGGTCTTGCCCTCAACTCGAGAATAAAGTCAAAAATATATATGGGTGCTTCTTATGAGAGTCAAAAGCAATAGATTGATCCCTTGAAGGACAACTGTTTAAATATGACCTCATTATAAAAAGTAGACTGATCCCTCGAAGGAAATCTACCATTTTAAAAATCATGGACCGATCCCTTGAAAAATGACCATCCAATCAAAAGTCAAAATTGTAGACCATACCCTCAAAGGATGGCTACCCATACATAAGGATTCCCACTTTGATCAACCTTCAAAATACGTCAGAATCAAAAGCATCCAGAAAATCTTCCCGCATCGATCAACTTTCCCATCACAACAAGCTTCCCGCATTGATCAGTTTGTATCAAAAATATAATAAAAGTTGGGGCATTGATTCCATCTAAATATGTTGAAAGGAGAACCTTTATCTCCTATATAGAGGCATACATCCATATGGTCCTTTCAAAAACACTTTTTATCCAAGTCCACTATCATTAGCATAAACTGTCCATTGACAGTCTCATTTAACATTTTGAAAGGCTACAAGTGCAAGTGTTATCTAAACCCATATATTGTAATTCAATGGGGTACTCTATCTCCTTTTACTTTATTTTATTAGTCACATTTTAATTTGGTACAATGTGGTAAGTCACATTCTTTAAAAACATTTGAACATTAAGATTTAAAAACATAAAAATACATCCAACACATATATCATACAACATACACATTAAAATAAAAGACATAACCATCGTAATCATCACGATCATAATCATTATCATATATAAATCCAATATCCATATAACATCAAGGGATTATATGAGCCTATCAATACAAGTATAAGTCTAAAAAACTATAATAATAATCATCAACATCAAATAAGTTGAAGTCTCAAATATATCATAAATGTCTCAAATGTATAAATGGGCTTCCATGAGCCTACATAGTGAAATATACATCTCCTAAAATGGTACTGGCACTGGCCTCTCCTCTAGGGGTAGGAGTGCCTCTTGTTGCAACTCCTCTATCACCACCTCCTCCTCTCTTTGGCCTTCGAGGTGATTGACCCACACTCGTTGTGCTATCACCGGGCCTCGCTACTGCTGTGGTGCCCCCTTGGGCAGCTACATGATCAACGTAAAGAGTGACATCTGGGTACTTCTTGATGATCATGTCCACATAGTAGTCTCGCTCTGCACACACAGTCTCATAATGTGTCACAAAAATCATACATGGTGCCAAGGATGCCCCTCTCTAATGAGCCATAATAGACAACTCCATGCCGGATATGGAAGGCCATGTGATTCCCAAAGCCTTCCTTAATGTGTCGCGTTGTCCCTTGTACTTATCTCTATCAACAGAGACAAGTACAACGTTGTGCCTGTAAGCCATCGCGCTCTATAATCAAGCCATCACACTCTATGATAAACGTGTCTCGAACACCAACAAGATCATCTCACTCTCTCCGAGCGACATCCCTCTTAGTCTCAACTGTGGCCTTCTCGGTTGTCACTGCTGCAACTGTTGTAGCTACAACATCGTCACCCTCAACTCTCCCCTCCTCTTCCTCGGGCCCTTGTGATCCTCCCTCCACCCAAGGATGTACACGTTTAACTTGCCTGTGCGGCCCTCTTCATTGCCCGCATCCTCTCAAAAGCCCTTGGAGAATGGGCCCACCATGCCACAAAATTTGGGGTCAGCCCGCATCATCTATAACGACTATCTGTCCATCCTCATTTGGACCTGTAGCACCTGGTTGCTCACCAATGACTGTAGGCCTCACAACAATGGCCCATGGGGTATCAGTATCCCCATCCTCGGCCCTGTACAAAATTGGATTTGCGGGTACACTCTGAACCAGGCCAAACTATCTCCTGACCCAACTAAAATGGAGCAACTCATCCTCCCTGGCTCTACGAGCCTTGAACCCATATATCTTGCTATAAACATAATAAATACTAAGGAAACTCAGTCTAGGCATGAAAACCATCATATGGTCACCAAATCCCTTCACTAACCTGTAATCCTGATATCAAATCTGTGTAAAAGGTAATCCCCTTGGCCTTCCTCGCACTACAAATACAGGCACTCCACCTCATGAAATTAGCGTGCCTCACATCTATAACACTAGGAAATCCCAAGGGATGAGTAATGGCAATATGCTCGTGGGCCCAACACTGTAGTAAAAACCCAATATCAATGCCATGGCGCTTGTGGGATGTCCAAGCCCACAACTCTCTGAAAGTTTGTGCTAAAAAAGTAGGATCCCACTCAAATACCATACGATGCTCCAACATCTCTGCAACAACCCCTATCATCATCCATGGGAATCTCCCCCTTCCTGAATTTGGTAGTGCAAACCATGAGATGATCAACATCATCATGGTCATCTGTGGATAACCATCTCTTCCAGCATCATATAAGGCCTAATAATCAAAAGCCTCAAATGAAAATCTAACACCAAGGGCATCCTCCCCATATAACCTCTGCATAGTATCTCCCCTCTCTCCATCATAAATACAGTAGATAGGCTGGCCCCTCACTGACAGTATACTAATCCGATGAACATCCTCTAAGGTGATGGTCATCTCTCCTGTGGGTAACCAAAAAGTGTTGGTGGAAGGGTTTCACCTCTCTAATAATGCAAGGATCAAACTGCGACATCTATGGATCCATCTATAAAATCTCATCTCGCCAAATCCTACTGCCTCCAAGTGCTCCCAATCCTCATCGATCAAATCCTCCATAACCTCACCCAACATCAATGGAATGCGGTCTCTGATAGTCAACTTTGTGTCCACCTGCAAAAACAGAACACAAAAACACACATCAGTATCATTACAATGACAAAACAACAAAATAACATTACAAATATCAACCCTAAAAAGCCTAAAACATTCTACGAAAAACTAGGAAATCCATTAAAAAAAAATTGTCTTAATAAATAGTTAATCACCAACGATTCATAGCAATCGCTGCCAATTTACACCGATCATAGACGATTCACCACAATCGCTAGTGATTGGGTGAATCGTCGACGATTGCTGCTAAACCATTCGTCGGCCCTCAAATAGCACCAATTCACCAAAAACAACCAAAAAATTTCACAAAAGAATTAAAATATGAGTTGAAAACTCACCTCAGGCTGTACGAGTTTCCTCTTCTGGCTCAAAGATGCCATCTTTTGCACAATATCGCTTCAAAAACACGTTTTTATAGTCATTTTCACAAAATACAATTGTGAACAATGAAAATAAAACAAAAGTGTCGGGTTATTTAACCCCTTTTCCATGCAAGCCAATCGCTAGCGATTGCATCAATCGCTGACGACTATCCCTAATCGCTAGTGATTGCCTTGTTTTTGGATTTTTATCCACATTGACTACAAAAAAAAATAGGTCATTGTCACTTTTCACACAAATGTGTTATGTTCCCAAAGGGTCTCAACCTCCAAAGTCTTTGAAAAAATCAACACAAATCAAAAATTCAGGAATTACCATTCGTCTATGGGAGATGAGCCCTTTGGCCCCCATCACTTGGTTTTCCCCATCTTTCACACTTTTCCTGGTAAGAGTCATACGTTCGCAGGTATCAGGCCCTTTGGGCACCCTGACAATTGATTCTCCAACACTTCGCTTTGCACCCTCTTTAGTTGGGGCAAGCTCTCTTTGATACATAAACACACCGGTGTTCACTGTATTGCGCTACAATTGACTTGCCCATATCAACACAACTTTCCTTCATCATTTTTGTCTAGCAATTTGCCAAAAATCACCAGACAAAAAGGAACAAATGTAAACACCAAAAATTAACATTCTCCCCCGACTCAAAGTCATTTACAACCAGAGACGACTCATTTACAACATTTTCCTTTTCGACCACCTTTAATTAATTCACGCCCCTCACATCTAAAATAAATAATAAACTAATATGACACCTCACTAACCGATTCCTAACTAACTAATTCCTAACTAACTAAATCTTCAAAAAAGCTAACCTCCCTAAAAAAGCAAACCCCTCCCCCTTATCTAAATCTAGTTTGTTTTTGATTTTTTAACCACCCCCCTGTCCTAACTACTTCGGAGCTCGCCAAATCAAGAAAATCACTTGCTTTTTAAACTAAATTAAGATCCTCTGTAATCATCGGCAATTTGCCTGATCACCGACGATCTATAAATATGAGCATTCAGACCCTTTTTACACAAGAACTTTCACGTTTGCAGGTACACTTTGGCTCATTTCCAACATAGCGGAGATCAAGCTATTCTCCATTAAGCTTTCACCAGCGTCACGTTGCTTTGGAGTCGTCAAGCTGATCGTCAAATCATTCATTTTATCATCAAATCACGTTCCTTTTCAACTAATCCATTCTGTCGCACAAGGTAATCAATTCGTCATGTTTAAACATTGATTACATGTAAAAGTGGCTTGTTTATTACTTACACAACATATAATGCTTCAAAGTCATTTTAAATTGTAGCTTAAATTAGGCTTTTTTTTTCATATTTTCTACCTAATATGTTTAAAATGCCTTGTTTTTTCTTGTTATCTACTAATCTCTTGTCTAAAATGTTGCTTTCAGATGGCATTAGGTGATATTAACTACCCTACAACTGACATTGGTGTTTTTCCTGCCATCTGACATCTACTTTACTGGGAACAATATGAGCTCCTCCACGATCTTGAGCTCTGCGCGATCCAAAATGCGCCTTTCAACCGTCTCAAGGCTATCTTTGCAATAACTCAATGCATCCATGAGGCTATAGAGGCATTTTGGGATGCGTACAACGAAGCCATACGACTCTATATAGATTCTAGCAGAGTCTGAGTACCATTTTGAAGCTGGATTAGACCTCTCGGAAGACCTCAACATAACACCTGAAGTTGAAGACCACAACCACATCAACATATCTAGCATCGACATTCCACTTGCTCCCCTTTTTGATATCTCAGAGGAGTCCTTTGACTTCTTTGCCAAGGACTATATTTCTATCCCTGACTCTAACACCACTGTAGGAGAAGAAGAGATAGTTGGCTCTGTGGCATCTAGCGTAGCTAAGAATCTTAACATAGATTAAGAGTCTGACTTATGGACGTGTATTTAATCTAAATAAGTGATATCTGAAAAATCACATTTTTATCTTGTCATCTTGTAGCACAATCGTAAACATTAATAAAAGCATAAATATTTCTGAGCAATAACATTATCTTGTCTAAAGTGTGATTTGTAGGCTTGTTTATAGGAAAAGAAGCTTTGATTCATTGTTTTCACGGAGCGCAATAAAACATAATCAAGACTGCGGGTATCCCAGAAACCCCGCCATATTGAGGTCAAGTTTGGTTGTTACCCCTTGAAATAATCAAGAAAACAAAAGGTACAACCATGCTTGACAGATGCCCTAGCGGATTTGAATATAATGCAGAGGTCCATGAACCTGGGCATAGGAGCCATGCACACAAGTATAAAAAATCTTTGGAGTGTGAAGGTTATTTGAGGGTTTAGTGTTGGTTATTTTAAAGGTTTTCTGAACAAGGTGTAAAGCATTCTTTTGTAGTGTTTCTGACTATTGTTAATCTGAGGGGAAAACATCGTTTTAACGAGGCATTCTTTGGGTGACGTCGTGACATCATTACTTGTATTGAGGTTACTGGGAAAAACACCACGTTTTTTTTCACGAGCATCTATAGGGCATCATCCAACACCTCCTCCTCTTCCTTCTCCATTTCTGTTTTATCTTTTTGCAATTCATATTTCCGTCCTTACTTGCCCTGTATGTTACCCCTTCATAACCCTTTCATAAACTCTTCCCACTTTTCACTGTGTCCATCATTTGTTCCTTCCAACCCTCTTGTCCCAAGTTTAACATTTTCCTTCCCCCTCAATTTCATTCGACCTATGATAGACCCCTCTTCCATCCCTTTCAACATTCCCATTGTACATACCATGAATGATTACTAGTTATGACTAAAAAACAAAGCTATAATAAACTCCTTCCCTATCATTCCTTTTGGCATTCCCATCGCACAAACCGTGTGCGATTGCTAGTTACGACTAAAAGGCCCCTTTAATTTGAAATCTCGTTTTCTCTTTCGAGTTGATATTGTCAAGAATTTCCCAATCACACGCATACTACTAAGATTTGTTAAGCATATGCCACCAAATCATAAGTGAAAACTAACAAAATGCAAATATGATCCATCTTCATATGCTATGCTGATGTGGCAACAAGCCATTGGCAACGATCAAACAAAGCTCTCTGGTTGTTGCTCTCGCTGAGAAAAATCTACACCACACAATAAAACAATAAGATTGGCAGGTGTTTTTCCGCGTCTCTGAAGTTGGGAATTCAAAACTATTAATGCAGTAAGCAGCATTGGGCTACTTGAGAAAGAGAACAATCTGACTTGTGAATCAAGTTCCTGGGGATGTTTTTTCTGGATTACATTTCCTACTGTTCTTGAGGATTGTGAATTGGGCTTTTCACATGGAGGTACTCAATGCTGCTGCAGCAGTTGTTCCACCCTCGGGAGTTTTGAGGCCCACAAGTCACGCAGAGACGAAGAATAGCAGCAAAATCAAAGCTTTCTTCAAAAAATCTATAACTCAGAGCCCACCATCTTTCTCAACTTATGCAGAGAATTTTCTCAACGGAATTGGGTCACAGCTGAAAAAAAAACTCATTAATGCCCACCCAAGCATACTATTGTCTTCCTCACTCTTCTGTCCAGCATCAGATGCAAGAGCTCTTACATATGAAGAAGCCCTTCAGCAAGGTGTTAGTTCTAGTCCCACCGAGGCGCCTATGGACATTGACCTGAATGGCATAACGGATGCAGTGCTGAGCTTCTCAAGTGCAAATGCTTTAGTTATTGTTGGAGGGGTTGTGCTAGTTGGGATTCCTCTAGTTTTGACTAGACTTTTGTCTCAGCCGAAAACATGGGGTACAACATCTGCAGAGGATGCGTATTCCAAGCTCGGTGAGGACCCACAAGCTCAATTGTTAGATATCAGAACATTGGAGGACATTAAAGAAGTGGGTTCTCCAGATATCAGAAAGTTGAAGAAGAGGGCTGTGCAGATTTCGTATGGAGATGATGCTTCCTTTTTGGAGAAGGCTTCTGTGAAATTCAAGGATCCAGCTAATACTACCTTGTACATATTGGATAAGTAAGCATTCATCCTAATTGTACAATTGGTGAGCTTAATTGACAAATGCTGTGTCATTAGTTACACTTTTTTATTTTCCCCTGTTTTTGTGAACGACAAATAAATTAGAAAATCTCAATTTGATTTGGTGATGGGCTCATCGTCAAATATAAATCAGTTCAAGTCCCCAACGGCAGGATTGTTGTTCAGTGCTCAGTGGGGATATAGCTGTCTAAACCAGAATTATTGTCATTAGAATCATGTCGTCTGAATATTTGCATAATAGTTTACTGCAATGTCTTACCAAAATATGTTACTGTTGGAAGTTCAATTCATAGTCTGGCAAAGCCTGAAAATGTGAAGGGCCACAGACTCAGGGGTAGGCACCCAGCAATGCTCGTGGGAAGTCCAAGGTTCAAGTCTTAGCACACGGTATCAAAGCTAGGTGATTAGGTATATTCAAGCCATGCATGGCTTGATGGGGGCGTTGAAAGTTCAATCCACATTTCAACAAAGACCAAACCTGTCTCATTGATAGATTGCTGATGGGAGGTCTTCGTTTCCAGTCCTAGCTCTTGTATATCTCTCACAACAGTATCTACACAACTCAGGGTTTCCAACTGAGAAACGGATCTGTACTTGGCTAGTTCTTACTTTAAAAGTTTATATGAACCAAAGTGGATTTGGCAACATATTGGGAAGTAAATCATAAATTTAGTTTCTTTTGATTGCACTTCTTTCTCAAATCTTACTTCACAAGTCTAGATGATTCAAGGTGAATTTGGTAGCATATTGGAAAGCCAAATTATGAAATTTTCTTCTTTATTTTCCTGTTGTTGACTTGGTTTGAGTTGTGAGACATGTTCCATTAAGTCTTACAAGGGCCATTCTGTACTAACAGATAAGGGAATTCTTATAATGTAGATAATCGTGATTGGTTAGATCAGGTAATTTCCTAACAATTTTAAGTAGGATATCTCCTCCAAAATTTCTCAACTTATTGGAGGTGGGACAGAATTCCATCACCCGGATGACAGATTCCAGTTTGAAACTATAAAAAATTACGAAATTGTTTATCATAATTTCATCCCAGGTTGAAGATGGCCCACAATTGGGCAAGTTTTATTAATTATTCACAAACAAAAGTGGAGGTCACATATGGCCCTTTCAAAAGTTACTCCTAATTATCACGAACACAGGTCTCATGGAGGGGACTTTCCTAAATTTTCTTACCAGGTCTTGTTGGGTAAATTTTTGAGGCTTTTCTGGTGACAGTCCTATGGTTTTCATATTCAGATATTCTGCATGTTCCTAAGAGCATTAGCTGCCATTCATTAATATTTTTTCATAGAAAACTCTTCAGTTGTGCCACATGGCAATGGAACTTTTAAGTTGATGCTGCAAACTTTCAGTCCCCCTTGCCAGCAGCTCCATTAGTCTTCTTCGTAAACAGCAGTCGCTCCAATTAGTTCAGGGAAAGTTTCTATTTTTTTGCTCTTCTGGAAAGATTTTACTGGACTAACAAGGCCCTAAAATTTGAGCGGCAACCCTCTCCATTGGGCCTCTTCTCTAACTAGCTATTCTTTATATTTTCTTAAACAACCTGAGATTCTTTAATAGATAAACATGATAAGATAGGAAGAACTGAAAAGCAACCCTGATCATATAAGTGTATTGTACATTTTCTTCGGTTTTTTATATTCTGTCAAAAATTCGATTCTTAGTTTTATTTTTCTCATTTCATTGATTTTTTTAAAGCTATGTATATGTTTTTCCTTTTGCGGTGTTAAAAAATGAATGTGTTTCTGCTAATGCTTCTTGGAACCTGTTTTGGAAGATAGGTTTGATGGAAGTTCCACAAAAGTCGCTAAATTGGTTACTGAAAATGGTTTTAAATCAGCATTTGCCATTAAAGATGGGGCGGAAGGTTTGAAAGGATGGCAGGTCAGTTGTTATGCTTGTGTTTTTCCATCTTATTTTATGAAATTCATATTGACTAGCGCTGATTGCATACCCCATTAAATTTTAAGCATATCCATTTTACCACAAGGTTCAACATTAACTAATTCAATAATAAATAAAGTGAACGGTTCTAAAGTTGTCCAAATTGTTCTTTGCTGTTTCATCCCCATCTTCATTGCAGTCTCTTGATCTGCCAACGAGGAAAAACCCTTTCTCAGTGGATATGGATGGCTTGTCCCTGTGCCTCCATTGCATTATTCTTTTTGGCTTCTCCTAACACAATGATGTGTGAAAATTTGTATAATTTTTCTGCAAACAAAATTGATTGAAAGTAAGATACAACCAAGGCAGATGTGATAGCCTCTCTGAGCAATTGAGTCCATTAGAATTTCTTTGAACCAATACAGGGCCTACTTTATTAACTAAACTACCTAACAAATCCTGCTTAACTTAGCTGTTTTCGGTTAAGTTTTCTGTGCATGTTATTTGCCTGGGCACTGAACTGTGAAGTGTGCTCAGACGTGTATATCTATATCTTTTGGGATAATCTAATGCGGCCTTTGTTGTTTTATCTGTGCAGAAAAGTGGACTCCCATGGCTAATACCCAGAAATCCATTCACACTTGATTTAGGCAATTTCACGGAAGCATTAGGCAGTGCAATCGAAGTATGTAGCATATCTGATTCTCTATCCCCATTTTCCTTCAATTGGTTAAGATTAGTGAACTGTTTGACTGAGTTATTTTTGGGGATGGTATTGCTGGATCGATCATTACAAACATTAATTTGTCTTTAATCATGCACACATGTCCTCAAAGGGAGTGGATTTTGCATCTGAAGCATATATTTCATCTTTTCAAAAAATAGGAACGTTACCTTTATAAGACTTCACAATCAGAAATAAAATGTTATGAAATAGAAATATCATGTTCTTCTCGCCCGTCTTTAGATTTTGCGAAATTCTTCCAGTTCTACCCTGAAAAGTCAAACACCTATGGCAGTAAAATCTTGAGATTTTATATCTGGTGGGTGCAGCAGATGTACCCTAACTTACATAAGATGAATTGAATTCTACAAATACCATGGAAGTCATGCATTCCAACTGCAACTTCATTTATAGCAGTGATCCTATTCTGTCCACTCAGACCAGTATGAAGATAACCCCTAATTCCTAGCCTAAGAGTCTTAATGAAAGGAAACACTGTAACTGATTTTTTTCTAGAGGTCAAAATATACATTGAATATTCTAGAAAACTACTATTAATATTCGAGGATCAATGTTGCGAGAATCACGAGCAGAAATCATTTGCTTAGGGTCCCAACAAAATAATTGAGAAAAGAGCTGTGAATATTTCAAAAAGAAGTTACAATAGTTTAATGAAAACTAGAAAAGAGGAAATATTTGAATGAAAAGTGCTTTCTTGAAAATTAAGAGTTTCCAATACTAAGGAAATTAGGTATACCTCTAAATTTGTGATTAGCTGGAAACAATCGTGATTAATGAGATATTCTGGTAACACTGGTGAGAATATTTGATATTTTCCATCCAATGGGAATGTACATATGTCACTTTGGTGCCTCAAGTTGGAAAAGGGATGATCCACATGCAAATGCACTGGTCTGTGCTCTTACTTTGAGTGCCTTGGTCACTTGGGCAAGTCCGCCTAGTTCCACGCACCTTGCACGTTCTGTGTAGTGCAAGGATACACATTGCTCAGCTCAGAAGACAACATTGCTTCCTTTACCCCAAATGGGATGGAGCCCCAATATGAGTCAAGACTGAATTCTTTTGATGATCAATCTTGACACCATTCAACACAACTCCATGATGAGTGCAAAACCGCATCAGCACATTCCTGTGCAACTTGCACAACACTGTGCCAACCAGAGCCATGTGTGCAACCTCTAGACAACATTGGCTGTCCACACAAAACCCGCAAGTCTACGGAGAACATCCTGAAAGCACATCAGTCATGTGGAAACACTGCACCTCGCTGCACCTTGACAAACGACATCCCCAGAGCTTGTGTCATGTCATAAATCGTGAGCATACTGCGCATTTGGAGGTCAAGCCACCTAAACGTTGGAAGGTGAAGAGTCACGAACGGAAGCCCAAATGGTTCATCTTCCATAACAGTTCTTTAAGCCTTCTCAGCTTGTAATCTATGTGTACATATCTGTAGCATTAGATGGTAGAAGATAAGAAGACATACATCTCCCTTCAGAGTATGCCATGTACAGAATGCACAAATTAATAAAACTCTGTTCTAATTATATTATTTATCTATTTTGAATCTTGCTCACCTTGCTTCTGCCTATGCATATAACAGATCTAAAATTAAATCTTCATGTAGAGTGTTGTCCCCTGGACCTTATTGGATCTGGACCAAGGGAACATCTTGATATATGAAAATGTAGTTAAGTTTAAACATTTACAAATCCATTGCATATTTGTCGTAAAGAAAATCCATTACTACTTATACCCTTCAAAGGTCTTTTCTGAGTTAGATATTCCCCCCTTTATGATTTTTGAGGCACGTCTACAAGCATCGGTTGATTTGTAGGAAGGTTCTTCTCCAATAGCTGATGATAGAGCTATTTTCCCATGCTAACTAAAAAGCTATTCATGAAATAAAAGAACAAACTTATGGAGTTGCCAAATGCCAAAGTAATCTAAATGATAGAAGCCAGCAAGAATTCTCATTGTAGGACTATGACTGAATGAGATTTCACTGTATGACATTCCTGAAAACAAAATACATATATTGCTGTTAATGTAATTCACTTTCTTGATTGTGCACAATATATCTTTGTCAATGCCAAGTACAGCTGTTTGAAGTATAAGAAGGGAATTCAATGGATGAGTTCAGTAGCTACTGCCTTTTACATGTTTACAGATGAGGTTGGAACCTATCACATGACATTAGAGTATGTGTTAAGACAATCATTCATATGGAGTTTGTTTACAGTGTGTTTTATAAAGGAAGCAAAGATTATTTATTAGGCTATTGAATATATGGTTTTCAGTGTTGTCTGATAATTTATCTAGGAGTGGAAAATCATTATATGAAAATAGATACAAGAATAGGTGTCATAGCAAAGTCAAAGAACTAAATTATTCAGTTCACAATCGCAAAATTCTTATTAACATCTTGATTGAATTCTAAACTAATAGAAATATTATGAATTTATAGACCAATCATAATTAATCTGGACATGTCACTACATTTATGATTTGGATCAGGCCTTTGCTACATGAGGGGGTGATTAACCGCGTTTTCAAATCAATGGAAGGAAGTGTATGTATGAATCCAAAAGAAGACATCAAAACTAGTCAATAGTCATCTGAGAACTGTGATGACATTGACAGGGCCTATGTATGGTGTCATAATAACATCATTTATGACATTATTATAACCAATTTATGACACCATTATTTGTTTGGAACTTACCAATAAAATAACATTTTCTGATCTATTTATTATCTTCTCTTCTGGCTAGTCTGCCTGCTGATGTCAACTGACCTGTCAGCCTTAATTAATATGAATAATAGACATGTATTATAAATGCTTAACAAACAGGATCATTTTCTCCATCAAATACTCAATCTTCTCTCTGCTAGTCAACAAACAGGATTTGGAAGCAAGAAAAGGGATTCGTGTTGCTTAAATCACTGCAATATGATAAATGTTAAAACTGCTAGCTGTACTTTTTTGCTTTAGGAACTGTTTTAACACCCGCAGTAGAAATCATCAGTTAGATACGATTTTGAATTCTTGGATCGTTTTGACTATAATAAATGCTGTTGATTGCATTAGTTTTTTTGATTGTAACAAGTGGTGTTTTACTTTTGATTATTATAGAGGCTTTTGACCGCAATTAGTGCTGTTTGTTTTTTTGTTTCTATACTGTTATTGCTTATTACTTATTTGTTTTCATGTTGAATATTGAATACCAGTAAAAGTCTTAGGGTGCCACTAAGAGCCTCGGGAACAATGAAGTCCTTTGGTCAAAAGAAAAAGGATTTAAAAGCCTTCAATCAAATTCTTTGGTCACAAGCAAAAGCATCTAAAAGCCTTTGGGCATGCTTGTTTTTCTTTAAAGGTGACCGATTGTAAGTGCCTTCTGTTTTTGCTGATTATACAGTTAGGACAAGATTGAATTCTCTCACTCTAAAGGATATCACTTGGGGGAATGTTTATTCGAGAAACAAGACAAAGACCAACCCCAAAGTGAAGAAAGCTGAATAAATAGTATAGTGTACAAAGAGAAGTAAACCACGGGAAGGAACCCATAAAACTGGTAAGAAACATTTCAAAAATTCCAACCAAATGAACTATTTCTCATTAGGGGAAAATTAGAAGGTATACGAGCTTGGATTTGTTAGACTCATGTTTTACACATAGTTCCATTTCAAACGATTTTTCCTCAAAAGCTAAGATCATGATGACTGAAACACCTTGTACTTTTGGCTTGTAATAACCCCTTCTCAATTGAAGATCTTTGGCCTATTTTGTCAACCCGACGGCCAAATGAAATATATAAGGGTGACTTAAGTTTTATTATTTCTATTATATTGTGCCAAAAATAATAATAAAAAAACATTATAAAAGCACATATAGTGAATTAATAGGCTTAACATAAAATAAGAACCTAGAAAAGCACTTTAAAAATAAAGCACTTATTAAATTTGTATTTTCTAAGGGAAAAATGCGACTTGATCAAGAGGGATAAAAAATAGAAAATAAAAGCTCCACAAGTTGATTGGTGGCTTTTTAGGTTTCCATTGGGTCACTTCTCTTTAAACGGGGAAGAAGTCGACTTGTAAAGGCATTCCAGATTGATTTGATATTTTCTCTTCTTGCATTTGAAGCCTTGATCTTTTTGCAAATTAATCCAAGGACAAAAACTCTCTTGGAGCTTTGGAGGAATTTCCACACAGGATTTTCTAGTGGGACTACATAGATTTTTGCTAGTTTCCAGCATGTATTGAAGAATAAAAATTGCAGTAGGGCTATCTTATTTTCTTTTAGTGGAGCGACCCATCTTTTGGCTGGTTCTCAGTGTTTTGGAGTTATTCCACATCTGAAATTTATTGCTGCTTATTGTACTGATTTATGGGAATCAAAATAAATTAGTTTCATAATTTTTGGAGTTGATTTGATGCCCTAAATGTGCTGGGCGACCTACTTTTTAGGTAAAAATTAGGGTTTCATGTTTGTTGTGCGAAAACTAATTTTGGAATATTATTCTTCATATTTTTGTGGCCCAAGATCCAAAGTTTCAGCTCATTTGGACTTCTCTAGCAAAAGATATTAATTTTTGAAGTTATGCTGTAGACAAGATTTTTAAATCAGATTTTGTATATACTTGGGCTGCTAAAAATACAAAGATCAGTTTAGCATAAAAACATAATTTTTCAGGTGCTGATTTTGGTGGGTTTTATACATAAACCTAGTCGCATTTTCCTTCAAAAATTTAGGTCTGCAATGTTTGATTTGATAAGTAATTTATTATATTGCTTCTGGGGTTGGGATTTGCCCAAAATCCAACTTGGGTCAAATATGTCCATTTGGGGACTTTACATGGCCCTTGGGATACTGTTATACCGAACATCAAAATCAAATCCAACAATATGGAAATCATTTGGATTTTGATGTTAATCAAAGTCAATTTTTTCTTGCTAGAAAGGTTGACAAGTCTAAAGTAATTAGTTGAATTCTTTGTCAAAAATATGAGTTGAGACGAGTTATACCGAGTCATATGTTGAATGTTGAGGTACTTCTAGACTTATAAGCTGGGAAGCATGGGTACGTTCCCCCCCTCTCAAACCCCCTGGATACGTACCCAGTACGGATCCGTCTTGGGTATGTACCGGGTATGTCACAAACGTACCCAGATGTACCTGTACATATCCGGGATGTACCCACAAGTTTTACCGGTGAGGTTTGTTTAAATTTGTTTTTTTCGACTTAGTCAATGCACCAAAATAACAAACCCTAAACTCATAAGTGAACTAAAAAATAAGCCTTAAAACTCTTCTAAAATCTATGAAAAGGAACTCAAGCATTACCAAAACACACAAACAATTTTGTGTAATGTTCCCTAAAGGACAAGATTGAATGCACAATGGATTCCACCACAAACCCAACTGAAAATAGAACACCAATACAAGAGAGAATGCTGCAGATCTATTTCTTCTAGAAATAGCGATTTGAACTATAGAAGGAAAATACCATATAAAAGGCTAAACAACTCTTTTTCTGATTTCTTTATATAAGTACTGATTTAAGGAGAATACATCCATAGAAAGGTACCAAAATACGAGCTCCAAAATCTGATTTTTGTTCAAAAGAAGTCTGCAGATCAGACCTGAGCGTACAGCTTATAATGAGGGTTTTAATCCCCAGAAATAGCTCCAAAATTAGTAACTTGGATAGCTGAAATCCAGCTACAAAACACACCTACAAACCTGAGTTTTAATTTCTTCTTTAATGCCAAACTAATCCCAAAACTGGGTCGCTCCAACTGAAATAAATAGTGGTTCGATGACCAGAATTTTTCAGAGTCTTCAACAAACCAAAAAGATGAATCCAAGGAAGAGTTTCCGTTCTTTCTTCTACTTTTTTTGAGGGTTTTCGTCCTCAGAAAATTACAGTAGCAGTTGCTTAGCTCTCAAGCCAAAATTAGAAAATATGGAGATGATAGAATGAATGCCCAAGCAAGTTGACTTCTCCCTATAAGGAAAGAAGAGACACTGAAGGTGACCACCTAAGCAACCAATCAGCAAACAAGGAATTTTTAATGCATTTTTCATCCACTTTCCTTCCCAAGGCTAGTCGCATTTTTCCCTAGAGGGAATACAAAAATATAATGGTCTTTTATGTTTTCTAAATACCCATTTCCCCTCCTTAAAGCAAGTCGCAATTTCTTTTAGGATGAATACAAAATACATTTGGACCTTTTTTTCTTTCCTAGATTTGTTATATTATTAAGTCATAAAATTATTATAAGTGCTTTATATATTTTTCCTCTTTTAATGACACTTTATAATAATTTAAAAATGACTAAGTCACCCTTATGTTTCCCCTTTAGCCGTCGGGTAGACAAAATAGGCCAAGGGTCTTCTGTAATGTTATTTTAGAAAGAGGGACATTTCAGTCCTCCCTTCCTCAAATTGCTTACTCACAAGCAATTGTAGATTTGGATGCTCTAAAATTTCTACAGCTTCCCATGTTGCATCTTCAAGAGGTAGCCCCTTCCATTGAATCAAGTACTCCCTGATGACTCTATTCCTCAACCTTTGAGGGAACTTTCTATTGGCATATGTGTCTAGTGCTCCCCGTGAGTTTTGTCACATACCTCTATGATAGCTTCCGGTTCCACGACTAATTTTCCCTCATCATCAAGAGGAGACAACTCCATGGAGGGAACTTTATGTTGCCCCAATGCTCTTTTTAAGCATGATACATGAAACACATTATGAATCTTACTTTGAGCTGGAAGTTCAAGCTTGTATGCAACCTTACCCACCTTCCTTGTGACCTTGTAGGGACCATAAAACCTTGGTTTAACTTTTATGAACCTTTCTATTTCAGGGAAGATTGTCTATAAGGTTGTAGCCTTAGGAAAACCATATCCCCAATCTCAAAATACCTCTCAATCCTCCGCTGATCTGCATGTACAACTTCTGCTGGTTTTGGGCATGTGCAAGGTTGTCTTTGAGTGCTTTCATGAAATCTTGGTCCTGCTGAACCAAATCTTTACCACCTGACACTCTACTATCCGGAATAACAACATCAACGAAGGAAAATGCATCATAACCATATAGTGCCTTAAATGGAGACATACGAATGGACATATGATAGGAAGTGTTGTAGCAAAACTCTCCCAAATAAAACCATTTAATCCACGTTGTTTGTTGCCTTGTAATAAAGCTTCTTAAATATCTTTCCATCCATTTGTGTACAATTTCTGTTTTCCCATCCATTTGTGGATGGTAACTTGTGCTTAGAGTTAACTCTGTGCCTGCAAGATGAAAGAGCTCTTGCCAAAGAAAACTTAAGAATGTGCTGTCCCTATCACTTACAATATTCTTTGGCAATCCATGAAGTCTGAAAACTTCTTTAAAAAATACTCCAACAACTAAAGGTCCATCAAACTTAGTGGGAAGAGGAAAAAAATGAGTATATTTGGTCAATCTATCCACCACTACATAAATGACGCTCTTACCTTGGACCGTAGGAAGACCAATGATGAAGTCAATAGAAACGCTCTTCCATTTTTTGATTTGGAATGGGTAGGGGCTGCAAAAGACCTGCTGGAAATTCATGTTGTGCCTTGTTTTGTTGACATGTAAGGCACTCCCTAATGTGTTGCAACACTTTCCTCTTTAATCCTTTCCATACAAACTTTTCTCTTACCTCTTTGTACGTCTTAAAGTACCCTTGATGACCAGCCAAGGGTGAATCATGCATGGCTTCTAAAATTCTGCGTTTTACTTTAGATTCAGGTATCAATAAGACTCTATTTTTATAGAGTATGATGCCATCAACCACTTGGTACTTATCATCATCAATTTTCCCTTCAAAGACATCACAAACAAACTGATTTTTGGCGTATTCTGTTGTTATATCAGCCCTCCAATCTGTTGCAATTTCACTCATGGAGCAACAATATGGTTTCCTTGATAAAGCATCTGCAACTATGTTATTTTTTCCCTTCACAAACTCAATTTCAAAGTCAAAAGATTGTACCTTTTTTACCCATTTCTGTTGCCTATCATTTAAATTAGTTTGATTGAGAAAGTACCTCAAACTATTATGATCTGTTTTGACAACAAACTTGCCACAAACAAGATATTGTCTAAATTTCACTAGTGCATGCATGATTGCCAACATTTCTTTATCGTAAATGGAATATCCTTTCTCCGCATCCTTGAGCTTTCTACTTTCAAATGCTATGGGGTGTTTATTTTGCATCAAAACAGCCCCGATTCCATCCCCTGATGCATCACACTCAACAACAAAAGGCACTAAAAAATATGGGACAGCGAGTACTGGGCATGAACTCATTACCTTTTTGAGGTGATCAAATGCTTGTTGGGCTGACGGTGATCACGTGAAAGCTCCTTGCTTTGTCAAATTTGTTAAGAGGGCTGAAAGTTGTGAAAATCCTTTCACAAATATGCGGTAATAGTTACAAAGACCCAAGAATCCCCTTAGTTGAGTCAATGTGGTGGGAGTAGGCCAATCTAAGATGGCTTGAATATTTTGTTGGTCTACGTGCACCCTTTTTGCATTGATGACATGTCCTATATACAATATTTCTTCCATGCCAAACTCACATTTAGACAACTTTGCAAAAAGAGATTGCTGCTCCAAAATACTCAAAACCATATCTAAGTGTATCAAATGTTCTTCCCATGATTTGCTATACACCAAAATGTCATAAAAAATACCAATACAAACTTTATCAAATGCTCCCTAAAGATATGATTCATGCATGATTGAAAAGTAACAGGGGCACTGGTTAACCCAAATGGCATCACTAAAAATTCAAAATGACCAAAGTGACACCTAAAAGTTGTCTTATGGACATCTTCATCTCTTACCTTGATTTGATGGTAGCCTGATCTTAGATCAATTTGTGAAAAGAAAGTAGCCCCATACAACTCATCAAGCAACTCATCAATCCTTGGTATTGAGTACCTGTTCTTGATTGCTTTCTTATTCAATAACCTATAATTCACACACATCCTCATAGTCCCATTTTTTTTTTACCAAAACAACTGAAGAGGCAAAAGGACTAGAACTTGGCCTTATGTGGCCCATATCCAACAGTTCCGTAAACACCTTTTCAATTTCTTCCTTGAAAGCTCTTGGGTGACGGTAAGGATAAAACATAACCGGAGTTGAACCGAGCTCCAACTTAATAATATGTTGAAATCCTCTATTTGGGGGCAAACCGTGAGGTAAATGTAATGGCCCCTTTTTCAAGAAAAAATTAAATGATGAAGGTTGGTATCCTTTAATCCACTCCCCTTGGATTAAAGGAAATTAAATTGGGGGAAAAAACAATTTGTGCATGTGAATTTAAATTAAATATTATTTATTCCGTGTAAATCGAGTAAGTAAAGGAGAAAATCAATTTGATTTGGAGAAAAGAAATTAAATCAAAGGCAAGTCGATTTGTTTTGGGATTAATTAAATAATACTTATTGGGCAAATCAATTTATGGGGCAAAAAATGCGACTTCCATGTGGGCATTGATTAAAATTAATTAATTCCTATTCTCTATGTATTTTTAAAATTATCTTGGGGAATTAACATTTGCATTGGAGTTGTCTTTCAAGTCATTTTAAATTAAAAACTTTTCTCTCTAGAAGATGACACCAAAAAAGAGAGAAACATTGGAGATTGCACAACGAAAATCTATAAAAGAAGATGATGGGCACCCTTTTTGCAAACTTATTTTCATGCTTGAAGAGGGATGTATGCCCATTAATGGTCTAAAACAAAAGGTGTTCTTCAACACCACCTCTATGTGAAGTGTGTATGCCCTTTGAGCTATGAAATTGATGAGTTATTGCTTGAATCTCTTGTCTGTGTGAAGTCACCATTTTTGAGAGTGTATGAGCTTGATTTATGAGCTTTATGTGATGATTACAATCTAATTTTTGCTGCTAGTTATTGTGGATCAAATCGACTTGTTTTGGGGGTGTTTGTAGTGTAATTTAATGGTACTTGAAGTGAGTTTTAAATATGATCTGTTCCAGTATGTTTTTCTAAGTGCAATGTCCATGATTTGACCTATGTTAAGCTTCCATATGCTGCTGGTAATTATTTATGGTAAATCGACTTGTGTGGAGGGAGTTTGGGCATCATTGGTGAGGTTTTTTAATAGTTTATGAACTGCTGTTATAAATTAATTATTGTAGATCTGAAAAGTGATATTTTGGGGTTTGGGAAGCAAGAGAAAGTGCTCAAAATATTTATTATATTTTTCCTAACCCTAGGTGACTAGGTTTCTGATTTTAAGGACAGTTTTAGAGGGTTTCCGGTGCTTAGAAAAATCAGTTCTATAATTCTTTGGAAAGATAAAATTATTAGTTTTCATTTGCATTTCGTTTCAAGGAAAAATACTAAGTTTTGGTGAAGTTATGAATTTTTGAAGTTCAGCTGGTTTTTTAGTGTTTTAAATTAAATTACTTACTGCTGCAATTAATATGGTTAATGAAGTGACTTCTCCAACTAGTTAACCCATCTAAACCCATCTAAACCCTTGGCTCTCTCCAACTCCATTTGGGTTGTATTGAAACCGACACTGGGTTAGTTGAGGTGAAACCTAGAAGGGTTGCCCTTCTAAGTTTACTTTTTGCAAGTAGTTTCAGATTTTTTTTATTAATATCTCAAAAAGGGATATTACAGTAAATCTGAAAATACTTTGCTATGCTTATCTAAAATAGACTAAATATCAACATGATATGATGGCTGCGATGAAAAACAAGAAGTCTCACTTACCAAAACAATGCGCAACCCATGCAATCTGCCCTCTATTGAAAGATCTCTTCATGCTTTTGGCGGTCACAACTTGAGGGGTTCCATTCCTCAAACCTTGCAAAGTGATTTCCTTGTTTTGAGACTTAAATTTCAGTTCCATGGTTTGATAGTTTTGAGTGAACTCACCCAAATATTGCAGCCACTGTACACCCAACACAATATCTGTTTCACCAATTCCAATGACATAGAAATCATCACATACCTTATGCCTTCCCAAAGTGAGCTCAAGTTGGGGAATCTTCTTTGTACATGCAAGAGTGTACCCATCCACCACAGTTACATTAAATCCTTGAAAGTCTTCTACTTTCAACCCCATCCTTGTCACTAAGCTCTCATCAATAAAATTGTGAGTAGCTCCACTATCAATCAAAGCTATGATTTTTTGTTTATGAAGAACACCTTTGACACGAAAAGCATAGTACCTTGGTGCTCCGAATAAAGTGGCCAATGTTCCATCTTTGGGAAATTCATTTCCTCCTTTGCTTGCTCTTCTTCTTCCTCATGATCAACTGTTTCTTTCCCATCTTTTACATCTGAAATAACTTCAATATAATGTGCTGCCCCTTTTGGAAGATGTTGGCTAGATTTTCTGCATAGTTGAAAACCTAGGCATTTATGAGATAAATCTCCCTCATTTACCGGTGAGGCTTCCGTGTAAGATTTTGTCAGTTATATATTGTAATATCTATTTGTGGGTATTACTTTAACTGTGTAGCTCATGAACCATAGCTATACGGTTCTGCAGTTTCAAGTAAGCAACTGTAAAATAAAGGAAAAAACTGCAGAAGGAGAAAATAATAGGAAATGGAAGAAAGTAGAGAGGATGTGCAACCCAAGCAATAGTTTATAGAGTTGATTGCATGCACATAGATTAAAACAAATAGATCATTAAGCACAAAATTCAAAGCAAAGGAAACTTTCAGATCTAGATCTAAAATAACACAAAGTTTAGGAACAGATCTAGAAAGAAAGTAAGAAGCAAACTGCACTGTTGACACAAAGTTCTCCGGAAGTCTCTTCTATATTCCTCTGCTTGCAGAATTGTAGGGGTTTCAGCTCAAAGTCTGGAACACAAGAATGCTAATTACAAATTGGACGATCCTTTAACTTGTAGGTTCTTCCTCTACTTATAGCACGTAGAGGGGAAATTACAAATGAGAGACTATAACTGAACTAAATCATAAACAGGAAGTAAAGAGAACATCTGACAATCATCTTCCTTTAATTCCTTTCTTAGTGATGTGCATCAGGAGTTCAAGTCAAAATTGTGCACATCTTTCACTTAACTCAAAGAATCATTCCAAATAACTTAAAGTAATGGTTTTTCAAACCAATAACTTTTAAGTTTACAATTACATCTGGGGACATAAGAAAAAAGGGAAGAAAGAAAAGAAGAAGGAAGATCTGCCAGCTGTAACTTCTACACTTTCTTTTTGTTTTAATACTGAATATACTTTTCGAACATATAGTTCAGCAGTTTCCCATCTGCTTTAGCCACATGCTTCTTTCTCTATCCTGAATTGCAGCAATCATTCGCTCAAACCTTCGATGCTCGCTTCCACCTCCTTCAGACTAGGCCCGAACTTCTTAATGTCTGATTGCAGTGTTACTAGCTTACTGATTGAATTCATAGTGAAAGGCCTAACAACTTCCTCAATCCTCTCTTGAATCATTAGAAGAGAGCCTTCCAGGGAATCAGGAATTTTGTTGGGAATAGTCCTTTTGTATGAAGAAACATTCCCAACCACTTCCTCATTGGTGAAAGCAATTACATTGCTTGACAGTGTTGATGCCATATCCTCGAGCACCCGTATTCTTTTCAGCATAATTCTGAAGATCTCCAAGCGGAAAGAGACTGTGAATTCAAGTTGCTTCCCCTTTTCAACCGTTCCATCAGGCACAATTCGTTCTGTAATCAAAACCTCCTTTGGCAACTTATTTATCTCGACCAAAGTGCCCAGGTTACTTTCAGCCACTGTATTCATATCTACTGTGCTTGTCACTAGTTGCTTCAGCTGAACTAATGCATCCTTCATAACCTTTAGACGAACTGGCACCTCCCTGAGCTGTACAGAAGCTTGGCGAATGATTAGGTTCTTCCATTCATCGATAGCTCTAACTTAGTTACCTGCACTTTCCACTTCCTGCATCAGATAAACACTCACCTGCTCATGTGCTGAAATTGGCTGAGAGAAAGGTTTGACAACTTTAGCAATGATCTCGCACAACTGGGAAACCTGCTTTTGAAGTTCTATTTTTTCTGCCTTCTCTTTGTCAAGCTTAAGGATTAAAGCATTTATCAGCATCTGCGTGTCTTGCTTTAATCCTTCAATAGTGATTTGACCTATCGGCACTCTGGTAATTGTTATATCTGCTGCCGTAAGCTTGCTCTTCTACTTTCCTTCTGTCGGAACTGATACCTCAACAAAATTTTGCCCTGATTCTTCAATAATCAACCTTGAAGTCACCTTAGCAACTTTAGGTCTTTTGTCTTTTCCGCCCAAACTGAGGAGTAGTTGCAAGGCATGTTCCTCCAAGTTGATCTCCTCTCTAGCTTCCGAGACTGACTGTGAGGCCAAACCACTTTGAGAAATTGCTTCTCGGAGAATGAGAAGTCGTTGAATGCACCACCATCTCGTACTTTGGTTCCTCTCCATCCGAAATTGCTACAGTGTTGTGACTGCCGTCTTCTGAATTGTCCAGAGATAATTCTCTTTCAAATTCTGCCATCTGCAATTTTAGCGTTTCTTCAGGAAGAGGTGAAGATCGGAGTGGTTGAGGAGAGAACACAAATGTTTCCGGATTCAACGGGAGGAACGACAATATCTTGCTGAGGTTCGCAGGCTGGTGAAGTGTGGTGAGTTGACGCTGGAGAAGTCGGAACCGAGCACCATAGCCGTAGAAGTGACCTTTTCCTGTGTATGAGACTTTTTGTGCACTTTAAGCATTTTGGGCCTTCTGCTGCTTTCTCCCTTGTGCTTCCTTTTGATGGAGTCTCTTGCACTGAGGTTGCCTGTGATCTGATTCATCAAAGCTTCATCAAGGCAATATCCCTTTGTCAGTAACCAGTTCGAGGTGTTGACAAGAACCGCGCCAGATCTTTCCGGCGATCGTGTGGCAACCACCAATGGTTTCCTGAAGAGCAGCTCCATCCCCTTTCATCTGGTGGTATGAGTCAAGTAACAAAAGCCCATCGTCTATGAGATCTATAGGTATCTGTGCTAATCCATAATCAAACACTTGTCGTGCCGATAACCTATTGAAGTCTTTCTTTTTGACTTCGTACTCGCTTCTGCACTTTATCCAGAAGTCTTCTAACGAAGGCACATGCGAGTATTCCTGGGAGATTGTCTTCCTTGCTACCCCCATATGGATCGAAGTTCAGCCGTGCTGGGAAAAACTCATGCTCACACTCAGAGAACATTTCAACTTCAATTCCTTTGGCTTTGTGAATGCTCTGGCAGCTGTAATAGCCCACTGTGATTGGAAAGAAGCTTGCAGACTTATGCCGCTTTAATTGTAGGTCATGCATCTCTACGAGTTGTCTGCACAACTCCATGATGACCAATTTGTCGCTTGGATATCTGGGCAACTTGACTGGTTCTCCTAAAAAGCCGGTTACCATGAGGTATGTAAAGTTTGCAAACTGGATGAAGATACAACCATGCTGGGATACAACTTCCCAAGCTTCCTTGCTCACCCTGTTGGTCATTAAATCACTGTTCAACTTGCAAATGAATTCGTAGAAGAATCCATCATTGACCACCTTGTAATCTTTATTGCATTCAGGCACAGTCAACTGCGGGTAGCACTCAAAAATAGGATCTTAAGCTTGGAAAAGATACCCTTCATTCACTTAAGCTGTTTGACTTCCATAATGAAAATTTTGACCTCGCAAGGCAGGTAATAAATTCTCACTTGCATGCTGCTTCTAATTTTCCCACTGCAGCTTAAGTGACTTTGCAAAAAGTGTGACTTGCATTAAAATTAGTCTTCTTTGAAAAAGTGCGACTTGTTTGGGTGAATAAAACCTTCTGATGGGAAAAGTTAGCTTGCTAGGCAGACGAAAAATTCCCATCAGTGCTTTAAGTGATTTTTCTTTATTTTATAATGAGAATTTTTACCCTGCAAGGCAGATAAGAAATTCCCGCCTGCCTACCGCCTCTAATTTTCCCATCGTAGCGTAAGTGACTTTGACTTCATGGGAATTTTCTCCCTGTAAGGCAGGTAATAAATTCTCACCTGCCTGCCGCTACCAAAAATCCCACTGCAGCTTAAACCTATTCATTCCCAAAAAGTGTGACTTGCCTGGGAGAGGCTTTTTGTGCATGACTTCATCATTTTTAGTTAGAAGCTGGCATTTTGAGGCTGATTCCTTCTGACGCTGTGTTGGTAGGTGATCTCCAGATGCTTCGGAAAATTAAACAGACTATATTGGCGAAAGAATTGACCTAGGGGAATTTCACAAAAAAACTGAGGAGAAAACCGAAGAAAAACACAAAAAGAAATAAATAAAAGCAAAAAACGTTGCCAGAAGTTGTAGACAAAGCTCAGGATTCATTTATGATGAAAACCCTATTGATATATGTGAATACTGGAATGCTAAACTTCAACAGGGTTCAACTAGAGTACAATTTACTTCAAACGGGGGCACTATTTATTTAATAAATAATTAAATAAAAATTTCTTGCAGACAAAACTTGGTAGAGGGATAAAACGAGTTTGGGCATTTGGGTATTTATCAAAATTGGCTCATATGATACACCGGGAATATCCTAACATAATACAGACATCTTTTGGCAATAAAAATACAAAAAGACCCGTTATTTTTAAAAAAGAACAATTTTTTTTTCAAATGGGTAGTCCCAAATTTCAGGGTGAAATCTGGGAACACTAGAAGACAACAATGATTAGGAGTCCAAGGATCTCTACATGTAAAACATAGTTTTTTTCCTTCTAAGCTCATTCCTGTCTCAATTTCCTTGTTGTTTTTACTCCAATATTTTACATCTGATTTGTTTTGAAATGGCTTACCTTGCTGCCCATAATTTGGTGTCTTTGGCCCACTTGAGGAAGAGGTATTTGGCTGTCCAAGCATTCCCTTTGGCTGCCCAAATGCTGTTGATTTTTGCTGCTGCCCACACTGCAAATTTCTCCCTTTTGGGACTGAACTTTCCAAGTCTAATGCCTTCTTAATTACACCTTGCAAAGAAGTGGGGTTGAATGCCTTGACAAAGCCTTTTAATGGCTCACCCAATCCTTCAATAAATAGCAATACTAACCTCCTTTCACTAATATCAGGTACCATAACTGCAAGCCTTTCAAAATCAGAAATATACCTATCTAAAGATCCTTCTTGCTTGAGTTGTGCTAGCTCTCTGAAATACAAATCCGGATCTGTTCTATCACACCTTTTAATCAGGCATGAGCTGAATTCTTCAAGTGTAGTTATTGAGCTATGTCCTTGTGTCACAAGGCCATGATACCACCATTCATGAACTATACCTTCCAAGTGAAGGGTGACAAACTTGAGAGCTTCCTCTTCATACATTGGATTCAATGAGAGGTAAGAGTCCAATTTTTGTAGCCAAGCCCTTGCAGAACACTTATCTTTCCCATCATAAGTAGGGGAGAGTGATTTTATGCAATCGGTGTTGGATATCTTTCCTTGGTTTTGGTTGTTGGTTCACTCTTTTCCTTGGTTCTTTGTTCCTTCTTTGCTGACAAAAATCTCTAAATGAAAGTAGATCCCTTGTGTGGGGGGTTCAAGGAAGCATACTCATCCCCATATAGGTTTATTTTCTCTGCAAACCCATGAGTGGGAGGCTGCTCTCTCTCCTCTTGTGGTTCCTCTCTCTGAAGGAAACTTGCACGAAAGAACTTAAGAGGAGTTCTTGTTTGAAGCCCTATCTACATGTGAAGTAGAAGAGCTGGCCTCACCTTGATTGCCATGATTCCCTTGAGGGTTTTGCCTGTTGATATTTGTCCCTTGTAGAGATCTTCCCAAATCTGCAATGGCTCCTATAAAGGAGTCTCTAAGATCCCTGTGTGACTCCATGAGATGGTTTTGCAGCTCTCTGCTACCGCTGGGTAAATATCTCATTCATGTAGCTCAACTCATCATTTGGAGGTGGTCTTTCTTCATCATCCATCCCTCCTCTTCTTGGAGTTCTCCTTTGGTAATGGTGTCTAAAATGGTCTTCACCCCCATCCATAGAAATTTGAAATTTGAATCTTTCCCCAATAGGCTAGGAGGAAAAATTGCTCTGATACCACTGTAATGTCCCCTAAAGGACAAGATTGAATGCACAATGAATTCCACCACAAACCCAACTGAAAATAGAACAATACAAGAGAGAATGCTGCAGATCTATTTCTTCTAGAAATAGCGATTTGAACTATAGAAGGAAAATACCATATAAAAGGCTAAACTACTCTTTTTATGATTTTTTTATATAAGTACTTATTTAAGGAGAATAGAGCAATAGAAAGGTACCAAAATACGAGCTCCAAAATCTGATTTTTGTTCAAAAGAAGTCTGCAGACCAGACCTGAAAGTACAGCTGATAATGAGAGTTTTAATCCCCAGAAATAACTCCAAAATTAGTAACTTGGATAGCTGAAATCCACCTACAAATCTGAGTTTTAATTTCTTCTGTAATGCCAAACTAATCCCAAAACTGGGTCACTCCAGTGGAAATAAATAGTGGTTCAATGACCAGATTTTTCTTGAGTCTTCAACACACCAAAAAGATGAATCCAAGGAAGAGTTTCCGTTCTTCCTTCTACTTTTCCTAAGGGTTTTCATCCTCTGAAAATTACAGTAGCAGTTGCTTAGCTCTCAAGCCAAAATTAGAAAATATGGAGATGATAGAATGAATGCCCAAGCAAGTTGATTTCTCCCTATAAGCTAAGTTGCCACATTCGGCGAACTTGAAGGAAAAAATTCGAAATTCGCCGAATTTTAACAGTGGGTTGAAATTCGCGATGTAATTCGCGTTTTTTTTCCTTTTTTGGCAATTTTTTCCGTTTTTGGTTTTTTGGTGAAAAAATCGCAAGTAAAGAATTTTTTTTGCCATTTTTGGAAAGGGTCCGAGAAGATGTAGCAGCAAAAACTTGCATGTGCCATAACTTTCATTCTGTAGCTCCGTTTCAGGTGTCGTTTTCTCTAAAAGTGCATATTTTCTCGAGCTCTACGCATTGATGGCAATATTTTTCTTATTTTCATAAAATCCATTTTTGCATCTTTTTGGACCAAGCAACTTCTTGCAATCTTCTGAAAGAATCATGAGCTTTGATTGCCTGTAGACAGATTAGTAATTAAAAATACTGGATAGCTTTCCAAAACTCAGCGAGTATTCTCCCGTGCTCGGACTAATCGTCCCACCTGCCAGCTTGGTCGCAACCTGCGAGCACATGTTTTTTGAAGTTTTTGCTTTCAATCACATTATTGTAATAGCTACTTATGAAAATCAATGAAATGTGATATTATCTCTCTTTTGAAATGTGAATTTATCTTTTGTTTTTATATATGTAATAAAAATGTATATTTCTCATAGTCGAATTTAATCACGAATTTAATCGCTGATTTTTTTACCAGCGAATTTTTCACGAATTTAATGTAATGTCCCTCTTTCTGGCATGACCCTTGGACACTTGGTGGGTAGCTTATTTGTCATCTTCATAAGCTAGTCCCGTTGTTAGGAGACGATGTGCATAGCAGGTAAGGGTTTTATTGACGATCTGGTGGATTATTTGATGTTAGCAATGAGTTCAGTTGGTCTTAAGGACTCACTTGGCACTTTCTAAGGTTATTTTCGGCTTTTGGTGTGTTCTCCAAGATTCTTGGAGAGAGTTTCCATTTATAGTAAGTCACCCAACTGACTTCATTTCTCATTATTCGTCATCGACACCGCTTCTGCTCAGTCAGTTTCCGATTCCGGTGCTTTCTGACGATTTCCGCACTTTGGGAGCATTAATGGCTTATTTTAATTATTTTACCCAAGTTGCTTATATTTGTACGAATTACTTGGCGAGCACCTCAGTATTATAGCTCGTCGGAAAGAGAATGTGAAGTTCTAAATGATGAGATGCTAATTCAATGACCTTGGGCGCCAGGAATGATTAATTAATTAAATAAATCACTTTCCGGAGTTATAAGGTGTAATTAATTAATAAAGTGATTTATTAATTATATTTCCTTTTAATGAAAATTCTCGGAAAAGGTTATAAAAGGAGGGTTTGGCCCATTTGCTACACACTTATCGTTTTTGAACAAAAAAACAAATTCAGAGCAGCTCTTGCTAATTACTCTCAAAGGACGGAAACCCTTGGAGATTACGGATTGGACGGAAACCCAATTTGGAGGAAGATTCACACAGGGTCTTCATTGGATTCAGAACATTATTCCTCTTGCGGATGAAAACCCCAGGAGCAGTGAGAGAAGCTTCCATCCAGGAATCTTCATTGTTTACACAGTATTCAGCATTTCAGCAGTTTCAGAGAAAAGAATAAATTGCAGCAGTGAGCATTTGCACATATATCTGAGTGGGGCGGCTTCTTCTACAGTTATTTATTGCTGGTATCAGAGGTATTTGTCTTGCTAGATATTTATTGTAATTCCCAGCAGCAAATATATCAAATCGGCTAGGGTTTTGATTCATTTACTGTGGGTTTTTGGACAATCTCTGTTATTAAATCTTTCTGCAGTTTTATATCTGTATCGCTGTAATATTTAGCTTCATAAATCATTATTAAATACACAGCTGAAATATTTATAAAGAAATCTGCCAGTTAAACCCTAGGCGCCTATTCTATATTCGCCTGGTTTGCGGGGTTTGCTGTATTTAAATTATCTATGCAGTTTCAGTGTGATGTTTCATGAATTTCTTTGATATTATCAGTTCAGATCTGAGCCCGAGCATTTTATAAAATAATAAAAAAAAAAATTCAGACAGAAACGGGTTTGGGATCTTTCATTTAATCATTGGCGAATTCGAACACGAATTCGAATGCGGCAACTTAGCCTATAAGGAAAAAAGAGACCCAGAAGGTGACCACCTAAGCAACCAATCAGCAAAAAAGGAATTTTTAATGCATTTTTCATCCACTTCCCTTCTCAAGGCTAGTCGCATCTTTCCCTAGAGGGAATGCAAAAATATAATGGCCTTTTATCTTTTCTAAATACCCATTTCCGCTCCTTAAGGCAAGTCGCAATTTCTCCTAGGATGAATACAAAATACATTTGGACCTTTTTTTCTTTCCTAAATTTGTTATATTATTAAGTCATAAAATTATTATAAGTGCTTTATATATTTTTCCTCTTTTAACGACACTTAATAATAATGTAAAAATGACTTAAAGTCACCCTTATGTTTCTCTCTTATTCGTCGGGTAGATAAAATAGACCAAGGGTCTTCCGTAATGTTATTTTAGAAAGAGGGACATTTCATTTTGCAAGTGTAAGAGCAAAGAGCTAAAGAGGAATTGAGGAGGCAACCATTCGAAGGAGGATTTGTTTGGAGGCAGCCATTGCAAGGAGGAAGAGATTGGAAGGAGACATTTTTTGTAAGGAATTTAAGGAGTTAAAGTTTGTTTGGAGACAACCATTGTTTAGATGCATTCATTTGTTTTATTGATCATTAAAAGGAGGAGGCATCACGTTTGGAGGCAGCCATTGTTTGAATTTTATTGCAAGGAGGATCTACATTTGTAGGTCACCATTGTTTGAGGAAATTCTAGATGATATATTCTAGATTATTTGTATTCATATTGACTTGATATTCATATATCATATGTATGGCAGCCACATGATCAATGAAAATATAAATTTTTAATCATATTGAATGTTTTGAACCTTGATCCTACTATATGTTTCAAGTTTTGTATATCCTATGGACTAAAAAATGAGTAAAACGAATATATATTCTCAAGGATTTACTCAATTTTCAATTCAGACAAGATGGGTTGTCTTGGAAAAGACAAGTTGAGAAAACCAAGGTTTTTGCAAGAGGCATATGGATTGAAAGAAGATTTGAAGCAGTTCCATTTGATCAACAAGCATTGAAGCAAGATGTTATATCTAAGAGTGAATTCTAATTAGTTGGATCCATGGAAAATCTCAAATGGTGAGCAGATTCCATGGATCCAAAAGGAAGGTAGAGTTTGCTAGAGTTTTCTAGCATAGAGATAAGTTTGAGAAAAACCAAGCATGGAGTGAAAGAAGTGTTGTATCTTATCCACAGGAAATTTTCTACATTGATGAGATCAAAAACTCTTGGAGGTTCAAGCCATTTTATAATATCATTGATGGCTTTTTGAGGAAATTCTGGGTGCATTTTTGGAAGAAAAAATCTTTAGCATTCATATACTTCAAGAAATTTGCTGAGAAAAATAGCGAAAAGGAAATCAAATTACCAAGACAACATAGAGATGAACTTTTGTTGAATAATTTTGAGAAATTTTCCACACTCAAAAAGTAATCAAAAGAAATCTTATACCGCTTAAAGAAGAAATCATTAGTACTTATGCAGTCCAATTAGTTCAAGAAATTCGCAGATAAGATAAGGTAAGATAATTATATTAAATGTCCAATAAGTGACCACAAGAAAGAAAGTGGAAAGGAAATCAAATTACCAAGATAACATAGAGACGACCTTTTGTTCAACAATTTTGAGAAATTTTCCATACATAAAAAAGAATCAAAGTAAGCTTATTAGTAATTGTGGCTCTATACTCAACACAATGCTGTCATTGAGTGAAATATTAGGCTGATAATTGAGATTGCTCAATCTATGGTGGAAGGAAAAGACTTGGATAAGGATTTCTAGGAAAAAGCAATCAAGGAACATTTATATCTGCTTAATTGACCACCAAATATTGTGGTTGTAAGTGATGAATCAAAAGAAAACTTGGTCAGGAAGAAGAGGTCAAAAGTCTACCATTTAAGAATTTTAAAGTGTATCCTTTGTGTACATTTTGAAGGAAAAGAGAGAAATTCAGGAATGTAAATGAAAAAGGTGTGTTTATTGGTTATAAATTATAATGAACGATCCAACACATACCGGTTGCACGATCCAGAAACAAAATTGTTGCATACAATTTGATATTTTGTGTTTGATGAATATGCACACGTAATAGCCCCTTCTCGGTCGAAGACCCTTAGCCCATTCATTGTTTTCCCGACGGGTAAGGGATGAGAAAAAGGGAAACTAATTCATAATAAATTAATTATAAAGTGCATCATAAAATATTATTATAAGAACTTAATTTATTGATGAAAAAATAGAAAAAGAAAAAAGTAACTTTATGTTTTGTTTGTCCCTAGAGGAAAAATGCGACCCATAGGAGGATGAAATAAAACAAGTGGAAAACATTAAATGAGGCAAAAGAAGCTGATTGGTTGTTTTGGGTGGCAAAAAGGCCAAGACAACTTACAAAAGGAGGTTGCCATGCATAGGAGAGGATATCTTTTGACATTTTATCAATTCAAAAATTTGGTCTAAGCTTGTATGCTTTCCAATTCAACTCCTAAGGACGAAAACCCTTTGTAGTTCTGGTTTATAGGACGAAAACCCTATTTAGCCTTGGAAGAAGAAAGAAAACTCTTCTTCCCTTATGTGAGAAGGTTCTATTCAAGAGCTTTCATTTATTTTCAAAGTTATATTTGAGATTTCCAGCAGTTGTTGAAGGGCAAAGTTGCAGATTTATATTGTTTCCAGCTAGGGATTGAAGACACAATTGTTGGGGCAGATTTCTACCTTCAGATTCAGCCAGATCTAGGGTTATCTACACCCCTGTGGGTGGAGTTTGATACATTCTAGGGCATGGCTATCCTGGATCTCATCACCAACATCTTTGTCATATTTTTGGAGGCCAAAATCAACTAAGTTGCATATTTTTTGGGTTGAGGAAACTCTGTTTTCAGTCTTGTCTGAGAGCTGTTCATTTGCAGATTTTAATAAATAAATTCCATCCTTCAGTTGATCCAAATCTGGTATTTTTCTAATTTTTTTGTCCTCATAAATATTGCCGATCTGTTTTGCATAATATTTAGGTGATTTCGCTTCAGATGTGAATGTTTTTCATCACCAAGGCAAGTCACACTTTTTAGTAATAATTCAGATCTGCACTATTTATTTCAAGTACATTGTCTATAAATTACTATTTTGGATCGGATTTACTGTTCTATTTAGGGGCAAAAAGTATCTCATTGGGGACATTACAACACATGTGAAGTAAAAACAAATCTCCTAGATCATGAGGAGGATATTAAAATGCCATTGCAAAAATACAAGGACATAATTGAAAAAATTCAGATAACATCCTTAAAGACAACACCTTTGGTAATTGAAGCACCTATCCATTTGATTCAAGGTTTGAATTAGAAATTGAAGAAAGATAGTGCTTAGCTGAAATAGAATCAAATATGAAGGGAATCCAGTCAATAGACAAAACCGAAGTACCTTCAGAGATTCAAATTTAAACAATTTTCCATATTCATCACAAAGAGGTCTAAGACAGATAAGATGTCATGTCACTTTTTTGAGCTAAATTCCAATTGAAGGCCTTGGCCCATTTCCCTTCCTCATGGGACCAAGCGAACAAGCTAGAGGAAGCTAGCAATGTCATCATGTGCTTCATTTCATATTCATTTCTTAATTGGCATTGTAATTGTTGGTGAGCCTAGTGCCTAATCATAAATTAGAAATAAAAAGGTATTGGTGAGCATGTAGGCTCCAAAACTACCAATTAGAAATTAGGAAGTACTTTTCTTAAGAGTTCGGCCATCGTTTACATTATAAACCCCCCTATGGTTATAAAAGGGAGGTCGCTTGGCCATTAGATTATTATGTTATGTGGATTTCTCATTTTCGGTAAAGGATTGCTTGTTAAGCATCTTTTTCTTTTCTTGACTTCCAATGGCCGACATATTTTACAATTGGGGGAATCACACGGGATGGTGATTCTGAATGGTATTCCATGCTTCCCTGACTCCAGCTTCTTCACCTGCACACCTCACTGTGGAGGGGCCAACGTTGTGGACTGCATTCTTTCTTCCTCTAACTTGATTCCTCTCATTCACCACCTTTCCATCTTCCCCGTCCCCTTTGCTAACTATGCTTCCTTTTCCTTCTCCCTGCAAGTTAACCCCCCATGCTCCCCCTCATCTCCATTGTCCCCCACGTACTATCTTAAAATTTGGGGATGGGGATCTTGTAACCTTCTCTTTCCACCTCCGTCGGCTTCTTCCTCCTGAGCCTCAGTTTAGCTCGTTTCCTACTGGCATGAAATACAACCTCCTTTCCTCCATTATCCATGAGGTTGCCTCTCAGTCCTACCCCCATGTTATCCTCACCCCATCTCACAGATAAACTTGTCCTATGAACCAATGGTATGATGACGAGTGTAAAACCCTTCACTGACAGCTGCGTCATGTTTCTATTCATGATCTTTCTTCCTTTCCCTCTGTCAAATCCGCTTATCGCAACCTCCTCCGCCACAAAAAATGCACATTCATCTCCCGACAGAGTCTAGAGCTCCGAGAGTCCCTCTTACACTCCCCCAAACATTTCTGACACACCATTCTCCCCTGACACTCCTCTCTTCCACTTGACTTAGATCCCAGCTCCATGTATGCCCACACCTACACCCTATACAATGTCCCCTGCCAGCCCCAGATCTAGGTGGTTTCTCTTCCCTCCATTTGCCACATCTTCACCCACACATATGTTAAAAGGGCAATCTCGGTTATGAATAGTAGCAGGGCAACGGATGAAGAGGGCTTTCAGGCGAAGCTTTTCAAACATGGGACTACTATTCAGACCAGCTATTTAGTGGATCTCTTCACCTAGGTAGTCTGTACAGGATTTCCAGGTGCTTGGTCCCACCACATTATTCACCCAATCCAAAAATCAGGCCCTACCTTAGATCCCAACAATTATAGAACGATCATGGTAGGTCACACATTTGCCAAGCTTTATGCTACTGTCCTCCACATGCGACTTTCAAAGTTTTTGGACCAGAACCACTGCAGGGCCAGAGGACAGGTGGGATTTCGTCCAACCTACCAGACTACAGACCACATCCTCACTCTTCGGGCCATTATTGAGGAGGCACGCCACCGTTCTTCCAAGGTGTTCTGTTGCTTTGTTGACCTTTGGAAAGCCTTCGACTCTGTCCCGCGGGAAGCCCTCTTCCTATGCATTTGAGAGATTGGGATTTTAGAGGCTCTTCTTGTTGCCATCATGTGCCTATACGAGGAGGTTTTGGGTCGTCTTCGTACTGCTACTGGGTTCTCTAACTTCATTAGGAGCACCATTGGGGTCAAACAGGGCTGCCCTTTGTCACCCACTTTTTTTAGCATTTATATGGATGAGTTGGAAGATTTTCTTAGGGATCACATCTAGGATGTTGACGGGTGTGTTCTCCACCAGATTTTGATCTATGTTCTTCTCTTTGCAGATGATGTTGTCCTTCTGGCCTCCATGGCAGAGGGCTTACAGAGACAATTGGATACCTTAGCCCTCTTTTGCGACCACAGGTAGTTGACGGTTAATCTTGCTAAAACCAAAGTCATTATCTTCAATGCCCTGAAGACTTCCGAGTTCCACTTTTTCTACCAAGGGGAGGAGCTTGAGATCACTACCTCCTATACCTACTTGGGTTTACTCTTCTCTGGACCTCGCTTTAGTCTACGATTGGTGCTCCAACCCCATGTCAATAAAGGCTATGGCTCCCTGGCGATCTTGGAGAGGCAGTGCTTCTGCCACCATTTCTAGGACACCCTGTCCAAACTATCTTTGTGTAACTCTTTTGTCAGACCCACTGCTCTTTATGGCTCGGAGATTTGGGGACCTTCCTTACTGGAGTCCGTCTGGGCTACGATTGAGAGAGTTCAGATCCTTCTTCTCAGACGCTTCATCAGATGCAAGGAAACTGTTCCTCACAACATTATCCTAGTGGAGTTTGGTGCTTGTCCCTTTAAGTTGGAGACAATCTTTTGCCTTGTTTCCCTCCTACATCGCATCCGTAGGTTGGGTGACTCCTCTGCGGGCAGGGACAAATATCCTTATCTTGCATACTGCTATTCCGTTGCCATTGCTTCAGCCGACCGGTCTGGCCGTTCTCGTTGCTAGTATGCAGGTGTCTCTCGACTGTTTGAGTCTATTGGCATTTAGATTGATCACCTTCCTCCGTACAACTTTTCCCTGGATGCCCCTCTCATCTCCTTCCCAGCAAGCAGGACTTGAACAGGATCATTAGAGATGATATCTATAGGAACTTTATCCAGTATACCTGGACCAACCCTCCCTGCGAGCTACGAACGAAGATGGCCTTTTATGCCACACATTTTCTTGAGATCAACAATGGTCTTATCTCCCGGCCCCAATATATCTTCTGGCATTGGACTCGCGCCCTTCGCATTTCGCTTGGTCAGTTCAGGGTTGGTTCTCATAGGCTTAGAGTTGAGAGTGATCATCATGTGGATCGTTCCTATTGGATTTGTCAGCTCTACTCCCTCCAGGAGATCGAAACGGAAGAGCACTTCATTTTCCGCTACCCCATCTACTATGAGATCAGAGGTAGATTCCACTGTCTGTTCAGAGAGCGCCCAACTTTCACCGACTTCTTCAGATATCAGGATCAGAGATGCCTCGCTCTTTATCTTCAGGAGACTATCCGACTTTGGGTGGAGACCCTCTAACCCCCCACTAGACAGGGGACTACACAATTGATCACTTCCTTTTTCACAGTGCTAGCCTCGGGTAGAGGCACTAAGTGTCAGAGTGACACCACTCATGACTACCCCACTAGATCTATTCGTGATCGGACTCTCACCAATTCAGGACCTTCCTCCCACAGAGGACTTCTGAGGTCCACCAGGCGCACACGGAGAGCTCTCCCCTCTTCCAAACATCAGCACCCCAGTTCGTACACAACTTTTGGTCCCAGAATCTAGCACATCACCAACTTCTTCCAGTCAGTTTTGTAGGCTTGATTGAGGGGTCCTCCTCTTCTCCTTTCCTTTCTTCCTCCACCTACTTTGACTCCGCTGCTCTCAATAGGCTTCCTCCGGGCCCTCTTCTCGCTCGTTCCTCTCTTCCCCCCTCTTTCTTTCTTCTCTCTCTTGGTTGTCTCTTGGGACCCTCTTGGTCCTTCGTTGAATGCCTCACACATTTGTACTGTTTCAGTCCCATTGACCTACTTTGTGGTCATTTGTTGGACATTTAATAAATTTATCTTATCTTATCTCTCAAGGACAAAAAACCTTAATTGAGGCACTCCCAAGGACGGAAACCCTTGTGGAGAAGTGGTGTGGACGAAACCCCACACTACCCTTTTGGTGGATATCTTTCTATTGTTGGTCATAACAGATTTCTACCCTAAGCGACTTGCTTAGTGGTGTGTTTTCAAGGATATTGCTAGTTTCTATGTGGTCTCTTTGCATGGTTGAGCTCCCTATGATTTATAAAGGTGAAATCTTCCATTTTATCAATTGTTTGGTGCAAATTATATTTAATTTCAAGAGGGGTGGCCTATATTGAGGTGATGTTTTGGTATGTGCGGTGACATTTTGAAAAATCTGAAATTACCATCTTATTCTCTATATTTCATAAGGCCAATATCTCAAGTTTCATGATTTTGGTTGCTTTCTAAGTTGAGTTATGAATTTTTAAAAATAACACTGCAGACAAGGGTTTCATGAAATTCATATCTAGGGCATTAAAAATCAGATTTCTTGCCCTACATGATTGTTGAGGTTATATCATGATTTTAGAGATTCAAGTGGGGCTAATTGAAGGGTTTTGAAGGCTCAAAAGTGGAGTTGAATTCCATTAACAGTTCACTGCCCTTGAATATTGCAAAAATCGGATTATTTTCAGTTGGCTGGTTTTAAAAATCAGACTTGGTTATTGGGTGTTTGAGCTAATTTCTTTAATTTTCAGTTTTATCCCCAAAAGGGATATTACATAAGATCTTCAAGAATAAGTGAAGTTGTCATCTATTAAAATAGACAACAACATACATTCAACAAGCACAATGAAAGAAAGAAATGGGTAGGTGTTACACAAGTTGAATATGCTTCGTTGTCTGGAAAGAAAGATTTAAAAATTTGTTGAGCCTGTACACAAATAAACTTTTCAACAAATGGACATGGTGAATATACTTTCAAATGGGGACCACAAAGAGGAAATGTAAAAATACAATTTGAAGGTTTTGAAGTAAAATGAAAGACATCTAATTTGTAGTTTTATAAATTCATTGTATGGATTGGAACAAGGTACATCAAAATTAATGAATGCTGGTGCACAAATGGTTTTCAGAGGAACACTTTAGATATGAACTTTTATGTAAAAAATGGTCTAACGACTTAGTCATGCTCATTCTTGTAGTGTATGT
This sequence comes from Taxus chinensis, assembly GCA_019776745.2. Taxonomy (NCBI): domain Eukaryota; kingdom Viridiplantae; phylum Streptophyta; class Pinopsida; order Cupressales; family Taxaceae; genus Taxus; species Taxus chinensis. The sequence goes on from CM034151.1 coordinate 887,138,447, forward strand.
GGATTATTTAGTGATCAAAAGAAGCAACACAGATATGATCAATGAAGTGAATTAGGAGCTTTGTAAAGATTTTGAAAGATAGACATAGAATTTTGCTTTACTATTTAGGGTTTGAAATTTTCTAGAAGGAGACACAATTTTCTTGTCACAGACTAAGTATGGAAAAGAAATGCTCTTTTAATCTGAATGATAAATTGCAAACCATCTGCCACACTAGTGGAAACAGGTTTACAACTTCCATTAAATGATGAGTCAAAGAAGCTAGATGCAAAGTTGTATAAACAATTGTTTGGGAGCTTGATCTACCTTACCTATACTTTGTCCTGTAATGCCCCCTTTTCTAGATTAAAATAAATTAATAATATTATTTAAGTTAGGCTTGGCCATTTCTAATCATTGGGCAACTTAATAATATTTTATTAAAATAAAAAGTATTTTTAAATACTTAAAGTAAAATTAATGATTTAACTTGGTCATTTCTAATCTTTGGGCAACTTAATAATAATATTTTATTAAAATAAAAAATATTTTTAAATACTTAAAGTAAAATTAATGACTTAACTAAGTCGGCCAAATGTAACTTTATGTTATATTTTAAGGCAACTTGTTTTATTATTAAAATAAAAGTGACTTTTAAATAAAATAAGTCGGCCACCAAAATTGAAAGAAAGAGGAAAGAGAAGTTATAAAAGGAGGATGAAGGGGTTCGTTTGGGGCATCTATAATCTATCTATCATCTTGATTTTATGAAGTCAAGCCCTTGTGCTTCTACTTTCAGCTATTGAGGACGGAAACCCTCTTAGCAGCCATCACTTGAGGACGAAAACCCTCATTGTGATTAGCTTTGAGGACAAAAACTCTCAATATCTTTATGGAGACTTCACTCAGGAGTCACATTTGAGCGTAAAATTGGATCATCAGAGCTAGGGTACGTGTATTTTCAATTTGTGTCAGTTTGTAGTTCAGCTGGGGCATGTTTTTTGCTTTTCCTGCCCCAGATCTGCATTTCAAGTGAAGAAATTCAGCCAATTGGCAAACCACTTGACTTCAATCAGGAACAACTAGGGCATGAGTTGCAGCCATTTCTAGGGCTTTTAACACCCCTTTGGATTTCAGATAAGTGTTTAGGACATCGGTAGCGGACGGAATTGGTTGGTTTCAGTTTGCAGCGTCTCCTTTTGGTCTCCTCTTGTCATTTGGATCTTGTGAGAAAATTGTTGTAATTTTATGCCGGTATTTTTTTTGTTTTATGGTGTGAAAATAGATAAAAATAAATTCAGACTTAGGTTGGAAAAATTATTTTTCATCGTCTACTTGTATCAAGAGGGTTTCTAGATGCTTTGGGCATTCTGGGTATTTTTGTATTGTGATTATTTGATAAATAATGGAAGATTTCAGATTGTTGTATTTTTTGTCTTAAGGGTTTGCATAAAAATCAGATTGCTCGCTAATCTGCCCTAAAAGTGACATTACATGGCTAGATCTGAATGTTCATGTCAGCTTACTTTCCAAAGTTGTGAAACATATCACAGAGATACTTTGCTAAGAAGCATAAGGCGTGCTCAGATATGTGAAGGAAACATGGATTTTTTGAGTTGAGTAATTTATGTATGAGAAGTTCAATTTGATTGGATACACCAAATTCAGGCTGGGCAAGATCAATTGATGATAAAAACAATAGATTTGTTTCATGCCCTAGATCTTATTTCTAGAGCAATATACTAGACCAGAAAGAAGCAATCCAACATTGTATGCTTTAATCAACAAAAGTTGAGGGTAAAGCAAGTATTGGAACAACTTGTGAAACAATTTGTCTTTGGACAATTTTGAATGACATGGAAATTATGGAGACGCAACCAAACTTAAGTTATTGTGATAGTACATCTTCAAGTTGTTTAGAAATCCACAATTTTATGCAAGAACGAATCCCATTGATGTACTTATCACTATGTTTGAGAGTAGGTCCAAGTAAAGAGATTGAACTGCTGCATTGTTCGATGCAAGAGGAACTTGTTGATAATTTCACAAAACTCCTATTAAGAGAAGTGTTATTATTAAGTGATGTAATAAATGTAAAAGTACCCATCACAAGTTAGGACTATATTTTAGGAATTATGTCAGTGAGAAGTGCAGACTAGGTTTGCAATTATTTTTCAGCGTACTCTTCAATGGAACGTAGCCTTACCTGGAGACTCAACCTCGCTGATCCGAAAACCATTTGTAACTCTATGGCAATGTATTCATATAGCAACCCTCTTCATCCTTTGGAAACTTAGATGCAGTTACATTTTCAAAGAAGAAGAGGGTACATTGGAGAATTTCAAACAAGCTTGGCAAGATGAAGATAGAACGCAATTGCTTGCGAAAGGACAAATTCTGCTTAAAGAAGCAAGGTCATTCAATCCCTCTAACCATTCTGGTTTTGTTTCTCTTGTCTTTAGTTTAAGGCTAGTGTAATCCCTTCTATATATATCTTGTACTTCTACCGATTCTTTGTACAAGCCTTTGTTGTAAATATATTATTGTTAATATATGAAGCATATATTCAAAATAGAATAACATTAAAAAAATGGACATATGTCCATATAGGAATAATTTTTTGGGTGTGTAATCTCACATAACTACGTTCAAATTGTACACAAGTTTTTACAATTATTGAAAATATCTCTATTGGCCTTGCTCCTATATTCTCTCTCTTTGTTGGAATGTCTAAATTTGATATTAAGTTGATGGTTTCCACGAGCAATTTAAGTAGATTATTTATTTTTTGTGAGATTTTTAGTTGCGTGATTTTTAGTCATTACTCTAATGACAGTTTTTGTAATATCCCCTTCTCGGTCAAAGACCCTTCGCCCATTTTGTCTCCCCGATGGCTAAGGGATGAGCACAAGGGGAACTTAAGTCAATGATTTATTATAAAGTGCAAATAAAAAAAAAAGAAAATATTATAAAAACACTTATATTAAATTATTATAGACTTAATAATAAAATAAAATTAGAAAAACTAAAGTCACCTTATAAAGTCTTATTTTCCCCTAGAAAATGCAACCTCCTTAGGGGATGGATCAAAAGGGAAAAACATTAAATGAGGGGCTAAAAGCTTATTGGATGTTAAGGGAGACAAGTTGATCCATTAGCTCTATATAAGCAAGTCGATTTGCTTGAGGAGGGCATCACTTGTTTATTTTCTAAAATAAGATTTGTATGTTGAGCTTTGAGCTTGCACCTCCAATCTTCTAAGGACGAAAACTCTTAGAGATTCACTCTAGAGGATGAAAACCCTCCAAGAGTCTAGTAGAAAGACGAAAACCCTTCTTCTAGTTGAGAGGATTCTCCACCCTGGGGTTTCCATTGCAGATCACTTGTTTAGTAGTATTTTTCCATCGTTTGAAGTGGGTAAAAGTGCAGATTTGGTCCAAGGGTTTGAAGAGGAAAGTGGTGGCTGAGTTTTCTCCTAGTTTCCAACTGGTGCGACTTGCATAGTGGACTATTTTGAGGTATTTTGGGGCTGCTACAAACCAGGTCTGATTACTTATTTTCCAGTAGTTTTCTAGAATATCAGATCTGAATATATCTATATGTTTTTGCTGTAATTTCCATCCTCAAACCCTAGGGGCAAATTGGTGTTTTGGCTGTTTAGGGCACTTGTGGTGGTCATTTGTATGAATGAGTAACATCATTGCATTATCCCTAATTTATTGAGTCCGTGCATAGTTATTTGTGTGGATCGGAGCATTTTTGAGCGAGTTATGAATTTTTTGAAGTTGCCATAATTTTCTGTAGACTGGGGTTTCAAAATAAACTCATTTCAGCTGTATATGTGATCTAAAAATTCAGATCTTTGAATGAATATATTGAGGGTGAAATAATATAAGTTTCAACTCATTTTATGGTGGAAAATATCATGATTTATATATGATTTTTTTAAAGTTTCATAATCAGCCCTAGTCGCATTTTCCCTATTAAAATTCAGATTTGCAATATATATTTTATCATAAATTCTCTTATATGCAATTTTTAGTTGGGATTTGCCTAAAATCCGTTTGGGGTCAAAAGTGTCCATTTGGGGACATTACAGTTTTCCTCATGTTTTTTGGTAACAATTATGATCCGTAATTTGGAGGGAGTCCACTCCTAACTTGTTAATACATAATACTTATCTAACTTGAGGTTTTGTTCTCAAGCTCTATGTTAGGGAACGTCTATAAGAATGCTGTAATAGGTATATTTCAGCTATTGACTGTGACCTTTCAACATACAACTCCTTAATGCAACCCTTCACATGCGTTTCCCACATGCTGCATAGATTACATACTTCTCTTCTCACCCGAAACATGCTACTATTCCATACATGACTGCAATTCAATGTGCTTGTATGAGAATGCAAAAGAATGAGAGGTTCTTTCCCTATATTGAACAAGTGCTATGCTTGTGAATGAGGGTTCTTGCGCTCTCTTAAGTGTTAGACTAGTTGCAGCACTATAAAACATGCAAACAATGAAGGAAACACATGAAAGAAGAGAGAAACACAAGATTTTTACCCTGGAGAAACTCAATGTGAGAAAACTCCAGCAAAAGTGAAGCCATCCTTCCTCATCTCCACCGTGTTTTGTAGTTTACAAGATTTATGCCTTCATGGGCTTACAAGGATGCCAATCTCATGGGCTCCTAGACTTGTAATGAACTCTGCAATGTTCAGTGGGAGGCTCCCCTCATGGACGAATATTGAATTCAACTATATTAGTTGTGTGTTCTCTCCTCCTCCCCCTTCTTCGGACCCAATGGCCATTGGGTCTAACTTTCTCACTGAGAAATTGGAGCTTCCAGATGTGCAACTTGATAGAGCATGGCTTCCTCTCCTTATGCCATTCATAATGGCCCAAACAGGGACCCTTTCTTCGACCTCTGTATAGGTATTTCTCAGTTTTCAGTGGTTGGAGAGGTTTTCATTTTGGGTGACTTCAATGCGCGGACCAAAAACCTCCAAGTCCCTTTGCATGACAGGATTGGTGATGTACTTTGTGCCTTTGAGGTGGATCCCGACTCTATTGGTCTTCAGAGAGAGTCAGAGGACTTTGTGGGACCTTTGACGTCCTATGGATGACATCTCTTACAGATGGGAGAGTCTCATGAGCTGTTGATTCTGAATGGTATTTTGTGTTTCCCTGACTCTAGGTTCTTCACTTGTACACCTCACTGTGGAGGGGCTAGCATGGTGGATTACATATTAACTACCCCTAACTTGGTTCCTGTAATGTCCCACTTCCGGGATCAATAGAAAATTAGGCAAACAACCAATTCTTCAATGCATCAATCAACTGAAAATAGCAAACTATTTATACCAGTTGAGGAAATGACTCAATAAACCCTACAACAAGGGTTTAATGGCCTTAACTCATTTGTTAAATAAATATGTAGAGATCTGAGCTGAACATTCATCCAAAGACCACTGTAAATAACATCACCCAGATTGTTGTTATTAAATATTAAACCAACACAACTCAGCTGCAAATAAAACACTTGGAGTTACTCCTAAATGCCTTCACATATATCACTGCCAGGTATATGCATTTAGATCAATGTTACAATTTGTAAAAGTCGTGATTCCCAATCACCACAATGAGGATGAGCTCTTTGTAAATATTCAACAATACGTATTAAACATATGGATCTGTGCCCTTCTAACACAGTTCACTGTCACAGGTCTCAATCACTGCTTGATCAAGTATAAAATGTATGGCAACAATACTCAGAATTCTACCAAACATCCATCAACAAATCGCTGTCAAAGAAGAGACTTAATTACATCCTAAGTACATGCCTATGCCAGTCTATTTACTCAGAGATATTTCATATTAAAATCTGTACCCATAACTCCTTGTACCCAGATCAGATCACTGTCATACATGACTCTAAAACCCTTCTCAAACCATGCCAAACACCAATCGATCCATACCAAAAACACTTTTACCAAACACCAATCAATACGCAGACTTATGGAAGGTCACTCAAAGGAGTATTGGCTTGAAACGAGTTGCTAAAGGCAATGAATAAATACTACGCAGTTCGCTGTCAAAAGGGGACTGTCAAACACATGCAAACATTCAACACCTAGTCAATCCACTCCAAATGATACTCCAAATCAGCCTATTTGCAAAATAGAAGAAGTTGCTGCAAGTTAGACAGTGAATATCAATCAAATTACTTCTAAAAAGGCCCCAAAGGAGTTACCAAACATGCCCAGGCTGTAGCTGCAATTATGACACATAAGCATACAAAAATCTGATCATTTACCACTCTAAAAACAGTCCACAAACACCATAAGAAGTTCGCTAGGGCTGGGAGTTATAAACCACCATCACAAGGAATATTATATCAGCCAAATTGATATGCAAGGAACAAAAACCCAGCTGCTACAGTGACGTCGCTACAGTAAAAGGGCAGATTTCCACTTGCAAATTCAATCAAAATGTTTGCCAAAGCTAGAAATAATATCTTACAATAAAATACTTAACTTGGATCTCGAAACCAGCTTAATACAACCTCCCACGCAAGAGAGAGAGAGAGAGAGAAAGCTTCAATGGGCATGCATCCCAACTCCAAGCATGGAGTTCAAAATAAGTTCATCAAAACATAATAATAATAATGACCCTAGCACTCCTTTTATAAGCAAGGAGGCACAAAATTCGAAAACCCTAGGAGAGGGAAAATATTAAATAAAAGCAGTTTATTTTCCCTAGGTGTGGCGTCCCCTTTTCAAAGGGTGATTTTATTAATAAAAGCCACCTAAAATATTTATTTAATTAATTCCCCATTTAATTTTTATATTTTGGGAATTAAATTAAATATAATTGTTCCATAATTAAATAATTATTGCTCCAATGCAATAATATTTAATTATTTAATAAAAATGTTCCCCTTGCACATCCCAAAAGCCCACGGGGACGTATAGGCTAAGGGTCTTCAGAAATGGGGACGTTACAGTTCCTTACATCCACCACTTGTTTGTCTCCCCCATCCCTCTTGCTGATCATGCGACCCTTTCCTTTTCTCTACCGGTTGATCCCCCTAGGTCCTACCTCCCTTCCGCTGTCCTCCACGCACTATTATGAAGTTTGATGAGGGTGACTCTGAAACCTTTTCCTCCCACCTTCGTCAACTTCTCCCCCTTGATCATGTAATAATGTTGGACTCTTTGACATGTCCATCGAACTTATTTAAGTACAACCTTGTCTCTTAAATCATCTCAAGCATAATGCCTCAAGTTCCTACCCCCAGTATCATGGTTAACCTCTTCTAACAACATTACTTGCCCCATGACACACAATTGTATGATGAGGCCCCTAAATGCCATGTCACCTATAAGCTGTGCTTTGCTTCTGTTAAAATGCTGTCCCATGAATAGGTAACCACAAGAACACTCTAGCTTATGGGCTACCTCTTTAGCTATGGGCATGATGAGCACCTTTCAACCCACGATCCCATACACGGGAACTACGTGAGTTGATTTATACACTCTCCAATTCAAGGGATTTTCCGTGTGTACCTAAGATATCTCCCCTAGCACTTTATATACTATACCATCAGGAATACCTTCAAAGTTCCAAAATTTCTACAATCTTTTCTTAACACCATTATCCTCCACAATTTCCAATGACATCCTTTGCTTTCCAACCCTAGATCTCTAGTGGATTTCCATTGAGGCCCTTTCATGCTTGTCATGCATTTTCACCCAGAGGAAGATATTTAATATGCCATCCTCAGCCATGAATAATAGCACCTCAACAAACATTTTGAGGGCTCTCCAAGCAAAACGTCTTCAAACAGTGGACTTGGCACACTGAACAGCTATTCAGTGGATCCCTTTAACCAAGTGGTTTGTACAGGTTTTTCAGGGTGTTGGTCCTGGCCACATTTTTCACCCCATCCACAAATCCAGATAATGCCTTTGATCTTTGAAAACATATAGAACGATCTTGGTGGGTCACACATTCGCCAAGCTCATGGGGCTACAGTGCTTCATATTGGGCTAGGTGACATTTTTTTTATCCTAGACTGCTTCCAATGCAGAGCTAGGTAATCAAACGGGGTTATCGACAAGATGCTACCAGAAAAAATTTGACCGCATCCTCACTCTTCGGGCCATCATCGAGGAAACACTCCATTCATTCTTCCAAGGTTTTCTGTTGCTTTGTTGACTTTCAGAAAGCCATTTTGACACCGCCTTCAGAATAGGAAGCTCTCTTCCAAATGCATTTAGAGAGAGCCTGTCCTTTCCGAGATTCAAATTTGATTCTACCTATCCATGCGCCTATATGCCAGAGGTTTTCTTGTCTTCATACCGCTATTGGGTTCTCTGACTTCATCAAGAGTACCATTGGGGTCAAGCAGGATTTCCCTTTGTCTCCTATCTTGTTCAACATTTATATTGATGAGTTGGAGGAGTTTCTCAGGGATCACATAAAAGGAGTGGGACAGTTGTCTTCTCCACCAGGTTCTGATCAATATTCTCCTTTTTATGGACGATGTGGTCCTTTGTTTCCTCCTCTGTGGAGAGTTTACAGAGACAACTGAGATGCTTTAGCCCTCTTTTGTGACAGGTAAAACAATTGACAGTTAATCTGGGTAAGACCAAAGTTATGATCTTTAATGGCTTGAAGACATCTGACTTCCATTTCTTCTATACGGGGGATGAGCTTGAGATCACTAGCTCTTACACTTACTTGGGAGTACTATTTTCTGGACCTCGCTTCAATTTACGACCTACACTTCAACCCTGAGTTAATAAGGACTATGGCTCCTTGGCGATCGTGAGAGACAGTGCTTCTGCCATTACTTCCAGGATTTATCCTGTCCTAGATGTCTCTTTCAACTCTCTCGTCAAGCCCATGGTTCGTAGTTATGGCTTTGAAGAAATTGGGGGCCATTCTTACTTAAAGTGTCTAGATTGGGTTTCCCTACTTGCTAGTGCAAGATATTTGAATTCTTCTTAGATCTGCTTCTTTTCTAGACGTATCATCAGATGCAAGGAGATGGTTCCCCAAGATATCATCCTGGCAGAGTTTTAACATTCGTCCCTTTAACTGGAAGCAATTTTTGGCCTTGTTTCCTTTTTGCATCTATTCAAAGACTTGTTGATTCTTCTGCATGAAGGGACAGGTATCTCTAACTAGGCTTAGTTGTTCCTCTGAGGTTATTGCTTCGGGTAATCGTTCTGGTCGATCTCGTTGTTGGTATTCGAGGTCTCACGACTACTTGAGTCTATTGGGATTCAGATGGATCACCTCCCACCATACAGTTATTCCTTGGATGCTCCCGTCCATCTCCTTTCGGGCAAGCAGGCGTCTGAACAAAATCATTAGAGATGATATCTATAGGCAGGTCATTCAGTGCACCTGGACTAACCCCTAGAGTGGGTTACGTGACTGAAGATGGCCTTCTATGCTGTGCATTTTCTTGAGATCAATAATGGTCTTATCTCTCGATCCCAGTATATTTTCCGACATTGGATGCACTTGCCCTTCGCATTTCCCTGGGTAAGTTCAGGGTTGGCTCTCATAGGCTCTGGGTTGAGTGTGATCATTAGATTGACTGTTCCGAATGGATTTAAATTTTCTTTCCCTCCAGGAGATCGAAACGGAAGAGCACTTCATCTTGCAATACCCCATCTACTATGAGATTAGAGGGAGATTTCACTGCCTGTTGTAGAAGCATTGACATTCACAGAATTCTTCAGATACTATGATCAGAGGTGCCTTGCTCTCTATCTACAGGAGGCTCTTAGGCTTGACAAGAAGAGACCCTTCTCCTACTTCCAGACAGATGACTACTCGGCAGATCACTTCCTTTTTTACAGTGCTCTCCCCTGGAGGGGCACTAAGTGGTAGGGCGACACCAATCCTCATTCCCAGACGAGATCAATCTGACTAGAGGCACTATTTACAGACCAGGGATGTCCAAACACATGTTAGATCGAGGCCCTCTTCTCATAAGTTTATGGCCTTTGAGATCCATTAAGTGACGAGCATGTAGTAGTGGTCCATCACCTCCTAGGGCATCGACACTCTAGATCGTCCACAGCCTCAGATACCGGGCTTCAACACATTACTAGCTTCTTTCAGTCGGCCTTGGATGTTAGATGAGGGGGTCTCCTCTTTTGCCGGACCTTTTTTTTTCTTCCTCCGCATGTTCAAGTTCTATGGAATGACTGCAGGCTTTTTCCGGGCCTCTCTTTTTGCCCAGTTCTTCTCTTCTCTTTTCTGGTTGTTCTTGGGACCTTTTGGTCCTCTCGCTGGATCTTTGTAGTTTTCTCATTTGTAATTACAGTCCCATTGACCTCTTTTGTGGTCATTTGTTGGACATTTAATATATTTATCTTATCTTATGCTTACCTCTCATAGCACCCAAGCTTGGTGACCTTCTATGGAAATTGAGAATGATGCAATTGGATTGACTATAGAATCCTCCTTGCGTTGGAGCTTTGACCTTTCAAAGCTATGCCTTCAATTTGTAAATGCCAAATTCTGAATGAATTGCTTGCCCATGGAGACTCCAACTATTTGTTAGGAAATCTCTAGTATCCACTTCCCAAAGGATGTCCCTTTATTATCATTCAATACCTAACTAATCTCCCATTAGACCTGTAATGATTCCCTTTACCTCAAGTTTGTAGGTAGAAACCATTTTTGAGGTTGACGATATTCTCATCCGTTACGTCCTGAGTTTTGGCTTCTTGTGCATATGAAACCGCTTTTCGCAAGTGGCATTTCGAAACCATGCCATTAAACATTGCAAGGACCATATGTGGAGTATGTGTAACTGCCACTTTTCTTCCATCCGACGGTTTTGCAACCTCAATAAGCCCTATAAGTTCCTCCAAAGATTTACATATAAACTTGAAATCGGTTGCTTTCTTTTTTTGAGAGCGTATTGTCTACCAGACAAAGGCCTTCCCTTCTTTTTCTTCTTCCATTACATCTTCCTCGTGTTTCTATTTTTGTGAAAGGCCTTCCAATAAATTTCATCGTGCAAACCATGAACTATATTTACATATCCTTGACATGATTGTGTTAGTCCTTTGCGCATCCTGCACAATGGCAAAATTCTAAGAAGACTTGGAGTCCCTTTGCATAAGCGACTACACTCACCAACATATGCTTTGTACAAGTGGGGACAACATCCTAGTGGACTGTCACTGGTGTCCCCAGATTTCACCCTGAAATCTGGGACTACCCTATGTAAAAAAAATTTCGTACTTTTAAAATAATGGGTCTTTGTGTTTTTATTGCCAGAAAGTTTCTGTATTGTGTCAAGATATTCCCAAGAGCCATACTAAGCCATTTTCGACAAATACCCAGATGCCCAAAATTGTTTATATTCTGTCGTTGGGGTTTGCCTGCGGGAAATTTGTATTTAATTATTTTGAGCCCCGTTTGAGGCAAATTGTGCTCCGGTTTAACCCTGTTGTGATCGTACATGTCAATTTTCCCATATACCAGTAGGGTTTTAACCAGGAATGGATCCTGGGCTTTATTTGTGACTTCTGGCAACGTTTTGTGTTTTTGGTGTTTTCCGTTTTGTTTTCTGTGAAATTTCTCTGGATCAATTCCTTTGCCCGTTTGGTCTGATTCTTTGCCTGGAGTATCTGGAGATCACCTATGGACGTTATGCCAAAAAGAATTTGCCATCGGAGGTCTGGTTCTCTCTGAAAAGACGAAGTCGTGCACAAAAAAACTTCTTCTGGGCAGGCCACATTTTTGGAAAAAGAAGGTTTTAAGCTAAAATGGGATTTTTGGAAGCAGCAGGCAGGTGAGAATTTTGTACCTGCCTAGCAGGGTACTTTTTCCCATGAAAGCAACGCCACTTAAGTCACAATGGGAAAATTAGAGGCAGCAGGCAGCGGGAAATTTCTTATCTGCCTTGCAGGGTAAAAATTCCCATTGTGAAATAAAAGAAAAATCACTTAAGGCATTGATGGGATTTTATTACCTGCCTTGCAGGGTAAATAATCCCATTATGAAAGTCAAACAACTTAAGTGGATTATGGGATTTTTGGAGCTGCAGTGCAGGGTGAATAATTCCATTGTTAATTGGCTTTTAAAAATAGAATTCGCCCTTGCCAAAAAGTGCGACCCACTTTGGGTGAATAATAATGCATTTAATAATATTTATTAATATTTATTCACCCAATTTTGGTGCCCAGACTTGTGGAAAAGTCAACAAAGGGAAAGTGGATAAAGGAAGTCAGAATTAGAAGTTCTAAAATTAAATAAATATTATTTATTTGATGCAACCCCTTCATGTCAAAAAGTGTGCCCCATTTGGAAGAGGAATAATACTTTTTAAAGTATTAATTGATTTAATTAATTCTTATTTTCAGTGGCTGAGGTCAAAGCATACTGTGAGGCATAAGTTAACTGGAAGTAGAAGGCTAAAATTAAATAAATTTAATTTATTTAATGGCAGCTATGAGCATGCACAAAATAGGTGCCCCATTTGAAGAGTAAAGCTTATTAAATAATTAATTAATTGCCAGGAATAGGAGAGACATTAATTAATTATAGAATTATGAGGATTATATAAGCAGGGGCTGCCATAAGGATGAATTAATTAATTCAAAAGCAGAGAAGTGCAACCTAGACAAAAAGTGCGCCCCATTTGAAGAGGAATTTTGCACAGAAGGTGTAATTAATGCTGGAAGCTTCCAAATTTGGCGCCTAGGTTTGAAGGAGCTTGATTTGTGTTTGAATAATTGTCTGCATAGTGGTACAGGTGCTCAGGTGAAGTTGGTAAAATTCATGCTTGCTTTGCATGCAAATAAAACATCAAATTTTGGGGCAGCAGGCTTGATATATGCAGATTTTTATGATTAAAATCCACTGTTCATGTTTCGGTTGCCATCTTTGTCTGAATTAATTGCAGAGAATTCATCACAGGTGCTTTTATAAGAGAAAGAGAGCTTAAATCAATGTCCAATACATTGAACATATCCTCCGAATCTGAAGAATTATCCAGATCTGCACCGGTTGTGAAGAATTCCGGCCGAATAAAGAGAGAAAAGAATTGTTCAGACAAAGATTGCAAATAGCCATGGCAAAACGGGATGAAAAAGAAAGCACAACAGAATCATGCATAGCTTCCAGATTCAGATTCAGATCCAATCCATCCAGATTCAGATCCAGATCCATAATTGCAAAGGCTTCATCCTCTTGTTTCGAATGCAGCATCGTGAAGAAGTCAGTGCATGGAGAATTCCTTCCAGGACCTTGTGCATGTGCTCCCAATCTTCCAGTTGAAGCCTTCATTGAATTTGCATTCACCCAGAGTGCTTTCCAGAATTTTTAATTGCTCATATGCAATTAAAAATAAAAATGATGAGTTATTTACGACAAACATTGCACTGATGCATGTACTGGAGAACAACTGCAAAAGCTTCAAGGATAAGAGGGAAGACAAGGCAGCAAGGCAACACCTGTAAGCAAATCAAAGTCACTTGCTTCCAGATCCAACCGCTTCTAGATCCAGCTTGCTTCCAGATCCAGTTGCTTCCAGATCCAGCTTGGTGAGAATCAAAGGCAAAAGAATCGGCTGCATGCAGAATATGAAAAAGGACAAGACTGCATCTTTCCTCTTTCTTCTTCTTTCTCTTATTTCCTCCGACAAAGTAATTGAGCGATCAATTAAATTATACAACTTAAGTGATTGGTTTAAAAGCCATTACTTGAAGAAGTCAACTACTTGGAGATAGGTGGCAGACGTGCAAAATAGAAGGTTCTATTTTCAGTTGCAAATCATGCATGTCATGCAAAGAGGAATTCCAGGAGGGAGATTGTCAAGTTGTTTCCTTTCCGACTTCCACATGTGCCGGTTCACTAAAAGCTTCTGACTTGTAATTGCCCCTCTACATTCTAACTTAGGTAACTGTGCTCCAATTCTAACTCATGTTCAATGAGAAAAGATTTGCGAACAAGTTAGGGGTGCTCAATAGAATCAACTCTTCTCATAAATTTAATGATTGATATTTTTCTAATAGGGATTGTTGTATTCTAGACGAGTAGAGCATCTTGTGCAAGGGTTTGATCATTGCAAAATAAAGGGCAGAAGTTTAATTTGATTGCATAGTGTAGGAAGTTCAGATCTAAGAACCAACTCAAAACAAGCTATAGTCCAATTTTTTTGTGAAAACTGAAGTGCAAATACATATCAATGTGGTAGGCATTTACCACACTAAGAAAATTGTCAAAAGTGTCCACTTATTTGGTCCCCATGAAAAATTGTCAAAAGTCAATAAATATTTTCCCCCAAAGGAGTTGAGCTTGGTAGCTATAAGGTTCCAAACAAATTCTTAATGCCAATAAGTATACGACAATCTATTTGCTCATTTATGTGCATGATTCATGACTGCACTATTATGACTAGTAGAGGAAATGACATTAATTCACGAGGCATTGTGATAGAATTCAATTATTTCTTGCATTTTTTGACAATGTTGTTGTAGACTGGTAACCTGTGCACTTTCTAGATGAGAAACAATTCTTGAAACACTTTCCTTCCTCACTTGACCTTGTTATATTCTATCCAAAATCTAGATCATCTGGTATGAGGTTTAATTGCTTTAGGTTTGCCCTTTCTATTTAAATAAAAATCATATTTAGTTACTTTTAAGAACCTAGAGTTCTTTTCACTCTAGCTGCTAGCACTTTCCCATTGTTTAATTATACCTTTGAGTCTCATCGATCAACTTTGATCACTTGTGGACATTAATACTATCTCTCTCTCTCTCTCTAGGTAGCCTTAATGAGTGGATTATTTATCCACAACTAATCAAAATTTTATTGTAGGATATATCAGCCTATGTGTTCTCTAGTGATTGAAACCTAAAATAAGATTTTAAGTCTTACTAGAAGTGCAACACAACTTGGAATTTGATGTCCTTGGATAACCTTGGTTTTCTTGTGTTTTGGCACTACTTGATTCTCGTTATCTCAATCTTTTGAGTATCTGATTTTTTTTTCTAGGATGTCATTCATCTGGATACCTTAAAAAGTACTTACTGTACTGTTGGCTAGATTTTCTGCACAGCTGAAAACCTAGGCAGTAGTAATGAGATAGATCTCCCTCATTTATCGGCGAGGCTTCCGTGTAAGATTTTGTCAATTATATTTCCTAGTATCTATTTGTTGGTGTTACTTTAATTGCATAGCTCATGGACCATAACTAAGCAATTTTGCAGCAAGCAGCTGTAAGCAACATGTGCAGGAAAGGAAAATAATTAAATGTGAGAAGAAAGGAAAGGAGATGTGCAACCTAACCAATAATTGACAGAGTTGATCACATTCACATAGACGAAACAAATAGATCTTAAAATGCAGAATTTGAAGCAAAGCAAAGTTTCAGATCTAGATCTAAGACAACACAAAGTTTGTGCAGAGATCTAAAAAGGAATAAGAAACAAATGCACCGTTGACACAAAGTTCTCCGAAAATTTGCCTCCTCTCTATTCCTCCACTTTCAGAAAGCTATCAAGGGGTTCAGCTCAAAGTCTGGAACACGAGAATGTTGATTACCAATTCTGTTCCTTTTACCTGTAGGTTCTTCCTCCATTTATAGTGTATGGATGAGAAATTACAAATAGGAAACTGCAACTGAACTAGAACATGTGGAAGTTGTAAAGGAAACAACTGACAATCTTTCTCCTAAAATTCCTCTTTGCATGACATGCATGATTTATAATTAAAAAATAGAACCTTCTATTTTGCATGTCTGCCACCTATTTCCAAGTAATTGACTTCTTCAAGTAACGGCTTTTAAATCAATCACTTAAGTTTTATAATTTAATTGATTGCTCAATTAATTTGTCGGAGTAAATAAAAGAAAGAGGAAAAGAAATAAGAAGAAAGCTGTAACCCTCCCAGTCTTGTTCTTCTTCCATATTCTGCATGCGGTTGACTCTTTTGCCTTTGATTCTCACCAAAGTAGATCTGGAAGCTATGCATGACTGTGACTTGCTTGTGGGTATTGCCTTTGACCTGTCTTCCCTCTTATCCTTGAAGCTTTTGCAATTCTTCTTCAGTACATGCACCAGTGCAATGTTTGCCATAAATAATTCAGACAAAACTCATCATTTTTTATTTTTAATTGCATATGAGCAATTTTAAATTTTGGAAAGCACTCTGGGTGAATGCAAATACAAGTAAATTCAATGAAGGCTTCAACTGGAAGATTGGGAGCACATGCACAAGATCCTACACGGGCTGCGTTAGAAATAAGATGATTTTTTGCTGGAAGCCTTTGCAATTATGAGATTTGGATCTGTCAATTAAATCGGTGATAGGTTCAGGGCCTATGTCTGTATCATTGACTTCAACAAATCTAGAAGCTATGCATGATTCTGCTGATCATGCTTCGTCATGACTAGAACAATCTTTGCCTTAGCTCTTTTTCTTTTAATTATGCCGGAATCCCTTGCAATCGGACAAATTTATGCAGATCTGACAACTTCTTCAGATTCAGAAGATATATTCAAGGTACCTGACATTGATTTGAGCACCTGTGATGAATACCTGGGCACATATACCAACATGCAGACAATTATCATAGCAAAAATCAAGCTATTCCAACCCTAGGCGCCAAAACTGGAGGCTTCCCGGCAGTGGAAAATAAACTTCAATGCAAAATCCTCCATTTGGCGCCAAAACCTGTCTGGGCTGCAATCCTCATAAAAAAAATTAACCGTCTCTCCCTTATGGTGTCCCATGCTTATACAACCTCCAGCATACTATTTTTAATAATTGCCTCTTCCTATTTCTGGCAATTTAATTAATGAATAGCCATGTTTATTCATCCAATTTGGGCGCCCAAGTCTGCATGCTGCTGGTTGCTTTTTAAATAATTTATTTTATTTATTTATAGCATGCATCCTTGACTTCTCCTTAGCTCTTCCACTTGTATTGACTTTCCTTCTATTTATGGCTCCAAAATTGGGTGAATAAACCGTTGATAAATATTATTAAATGCATTGTTATTCACCCAAGGTGGGTCGCACTTTTAGGCAAAAGGAATTGCTAAAAATAAGAAGTCAACTTGATGGGAATTTTCACTCTGCACTGCAGCTCCAAAAATCCCCTCTTCCACTTAAGTTATTTGATTTTCATAATGAGAATTTTTACCCTGCAAGGCAGGTAAGAAATTCCCGCTCGCCTGCCAATGCCAAAATTCCCACTGGCAAATTAAAACATCTCCCAAAAAGTGCGACTTGTATTAAAAATAGCTTCCTTTGATAAAGTGCGACTTGCATGGATGAATAAACCTCTTTGATGGGAAAAGTTAGCTTGCTAGGCAGACAAAAAATTCTCATCGGTGCTTTAAGTGATTTTTCTTTATTTTATAATAGGAATTTTTACCCTATAAGGCAGGTAAAAAATTCCTGCCTGTCTGCTGCC
Organism: Taxus chinensis; assembly: GCA_019776745.2. Taxonomy (NCBI): domain Eukaryota; kingdom Viridiplantae; phylum Streptophyta; class Pinopsida; order Cupressales; family Taxaceae; genus Taxus; species Taxus chinensis. The sequence continues at coordinate 887,155,888 of CM034151.1, forward strand.
TTTAATATTTCCATTACAGCTTAAGTGACTTTGACTTCATGGGAAAAAATGCTCTGCAAGGTAGGTAAGAAATTCCCGCCTGTTTGCCACTACCAAAAATCCCATTGTAGCTTAGACCCATTCATTCCAAAAAGTGCAACTTGCCTAAAAGAGGCTTTTTGTGCTTGACTTCATCTTTTTTGGTCAGAAGTTTGCTTTTTGAGGCTGATACCTTTTGGTGCAGAGGCCGTAAATGATCTCCAGATGTTCTAGGCAATTAAACAAACTATACAAGACAAAGAACGGACCCAGGGGAACTAAACAAAAAGACCACGGGGAAAATAGGAGAAAAACGCAAAAGAAATAAATAAAAATAAAAAATGTTGCCAGAAGTCACAGACCAAGCTCTGAATTCATTCCTGGTGAAAACCCTATTGAGATATGTGAATATTGGCATGTAAAACTTCAACATGATTCAACTAGAGCACAATTTACTTCAAACGGGGCATTGTTTATTTAATAAATGATTAAATAAAAATTTCCCGCAGACAAAACTTGGCAGAGGGATAAAATGAGTTTTGGTATCTAGGTATTTGTCGAAATTGGCTCATATGATTCACTGGGAATATCTTAATGTAAAACAGACATCTTTCGGCAATAAAAACACAAAAAGACCCGTTATTTTAAAAGAACTAAATTTTTTAAACATGGGGTAGTCTCAGATTTCAGGATAAAATCTGGAGACACCATATGAAGATCACCATACAAGTCTCCATTACATTTCACCATATGAAGATTACCTCATATACTCTATCTCTTCTACCTCTCTATACTCTTTTCTCTCTCTGTACTCTATCATTCATGTTACATATTATGTTACAACAAATGAGGCATATATAATCCCTCAATACATTAGAATATGAAGGAAACATGCCCTCTCTTCATCCAAGTTGTCTAATCATGCTTCATACCCTTCTACAATGCTGCACATGTCCAAAGCCAAGTCTGCTCTGAACAGTGCCCTATCTGTCATCATCCTTGAATGCCATGTATGTTTGAGAGCTTCGAGGTATACAAAAAGTCTTGTCTCACCTAGATGTAGAATCCTGCTAACACGAGTTACATATTTTCTCCAACTTTGAGTATGTTTGAGAGCTTCGAGGTATACAAGAAGTCTTGTCTCACCCAGAAGTAGAATCCTGCTAACATGAGTTATGTAACCTGTCATATTTTCTCCAACTTTGTTCCATCTAGTGGTTTCATTTTAGGCTTCTGAATCAAAGCTGCTGTTAGTTTAAATTCCAAGAATTCATAGTGGGACCCAGGCAAGCCCAGGCTTTGCAATCTTTGTAGACAGAATGGGCTCCCAAGGAACGTTCTTCCTTTGACTGCTATTTCGATTAACTTCTAGTCACCATAGGCCCTAGGTTGTGCACTCTACCAGGAAAATGCATTATATGGCCATTATCCTTGTTGCTTTAGTTTCATCCCTCGGGTTATTTTTTCAACTTAAATGAAATGTGTTCCAAAGATGAATTTGTACTGCAAATGTTACATTTTCCAGCAATTTCTCAGATTTAAGATGCGGTGTTTTTAATTTACGTGAATAGAGATTCAAATAATTGTTATTGCATTTATTTACTTCGTAAGGACAGATCTCAAAACATGTGAAGAAATTGAAAAGTATGTTTACAATGTACAGGTGGGCAGGAATCAGCTGAGAGAAAGGATTTTTTCGATAATCAGGTAATAAACAAGTTAATGCTCAGTTTTTTGTGGCATTGATTGGGTGAAGAAGACTTCCTAATAATTTGATATTCAAAACTTTATGGGCTTGTACATTAAAAGAGTGAATAATATGTACCGTCATGTGGGAAATGTTTGTTTCCTCTTAACAGTTTTTATAAAAGCCCGTGTAATCAACAAGTTAATGTTCAGTTTTTTTGGCATTGATTGGGTGAAGAAGACATTCTAATAATTTGATATTCAAAACTTTATGGGCTTGTAGATTAAAAGAGTGAATAATATGTACCATCATGTGGGGAATGTTTGTTTCCTCTTAACAGTTTTTGTGAAAGCCTGCTACCAAATCATATAATTAGTCAGATTGCACTTTGTATGAGCTGAGCAGGGCCATTCAGCTGATTATTCTTTTCATTCTACTTGGCGGAGACAAATCAGAACATCAGAAAACAGGGTGGGTTTTGGTCCGGTTATTCTGATTTTTGCCATTAAAAATTTAATGTAACATAGAGGTTGCACCACTAGTATGTAACATAGTAGTTTTTAAATGTCTTTTGTTTGTCTTTTTCTTGTTGCATGTTTAGTTATTATACCTAAGTGCATTAGAGTACCATTTAAGTCTGCACGGTCAACACTGACATGCTTATCATTATCCAGGCATACTCTATAGTTGGGAGCATAGTTTTATTCTTAGTTCTATGTATATTGGCGACTTTTACCAAGTTAAAATCGTTCATAGAAAATAATTTTGTTTATATTTTGTTATGTATGCAGGGAATAATGAGATCCATCAACACGAGGATGGGAGAAAACATGGCCGTTTTTTAGATCATGGTAGTGGCAGTTGGGCCTCAAAAGTACTTGGCTTTGGTCAGGGTTCTACTGGTTCAGGCCAGGATTCAAGATACTGGGATAGGGATGATAGGAAAGGGATGAAGAGTATGAAAAGAAGGACTTTGAGATCTTGAATACAGATGTCAGATCTACTTTGAAACCACAAAATATTGGCATGGGTGACAGGGAGGAGGATATTTCAGAAATTGGTTTTAACAGTCATGGAAAAAGTGAAGTATCCGAACGCAATATGGATGAAAGCAAACGAGCTACACACATTGAAGAAATGGATAAAGATAACAGGTCTACAAGAATGCAAAGTAGTGGAATATTCAGGAAACGGAAGTTTATACAATGAACAAGGTCGGGATGAGCTTAAAATATATGAAGTGCAATATGAGGCAGATTTTAAAGGACCTCGTCTAAATAAGACAACCAATGGAGATGGTTTATTCAATCCAGATTACAGTGCTAACAATGGAGAAGGTGTTGCAGGAAATTTCTCTTTAATTGAAGGAAACAATAAGCAATCTTCACAGATACAGAATTATAAGCAGGTTGCTGCGGAGGATGTTTATGATGATGGGATTGATGATGATGACTTCTTTTCAGAAGATGATACTTCAGACATCAACCGCCAACGTCTCGTCATGTGTCAGGGATGCAGAAGGATCATGATCAAGATTATGATAGGAAAGACATAATTGAGACTCAAAGCAATTGGCACAAAGGAAAATGGTTAGACATTAAACAGAGAGAACATTCAGAGAATGTTGTTGGAAAATATTTTTTCAGGAAACAGCTTCGCGCAAGGACCATGCACAAGTTTACAAAAATAACAAATATTCAGATAATGGAATTCTAGAAGAAAGACTGGAAAGAAATTATGGAAAGGAGTCGACATTATTTATATCTGGTTTTGATCAAGAGAATGCAGCCAAAGAAATACATGAATGGTCACAGGATCTTTCCAGAAAGGAGAAACTGACAAACTTTAGCGAAATTGGTATTTGGAAAGTGGATATTCAGAAGAGGAACACAAACTCCTCAAGAAGCAAGCGTAGGAAGGCTCCAAGTAAGATTGTAATCACAATAATTTACTACTGCTATTACATATGTCTTAGATTAAACTACTGGAGAATCAGAAAGGATAATTCTCTAACTTTACCTTCTCTCGCTTCAATGTGTGAACTTGCCTCATGTATACTTATGTTATATCCATTTCTGAATTCTCATTGAAACGTGTTAAGCGTGCTTCTTTTCTCTAGCATTGTGTACCTAAAATAAATCTTCCAACAAGTGGTATATACACCCCAAGTTTGGCATATGCATCCCTTGTTGTGCAATACACAGGACTATTATATGGCAACATATCTCCAAGAGCTTCTTTTATGCCTTTTTTCTAAGCTATGCTGGTGTGTTGGCATTGGTTCTAAATTAAAATCCAATACTTTTTCTGATAGAAATGCCTTAATCCTTTTTCTGGTACCAAGTACTGGCATTTGCTCAAATAATGTCATTTGCTAGGCTAGTAAATGGATGTAAATGGATGTTTTTCCACTTTTGATTTATCATCAATTAGTATCACTAAATAATCCTCAAGAGTGTCTGCTGCTACAGCACAAGAATCCGAGACGACCACTACTGAGAACAAGGGCTTTCATTATATAAACTTGCACATAAGAAAGAAATTATATTAATGTCCACAGGTGACCAAAAGTAGGTCAATGAGACTCGAGGATACAATTGTTAACAATAGAAATATCTAGGAAGAGAGAATCCTAGAATCCAAATAACAAAAAATTACATAAGAGAAATAAAGCATTGCACCACTAACATAGGTGGTAATGAAATCAATATAAATAACAATGAATAGTGAACAAGAACCCCTAAAGCATGCGCTAATGAAGACTAGAAAGAAATCTTGTCAGCTCTCTATCTATACATGAAGTTTAGGATTCAATTGGAAAGATGCCATGGGTGTAGAATATTAGGGTCTCATGAAGAATGACACATGGAAGCTTGTTGATTTTCCAATAGGGAAGAAACCTATTGGTTGTAAGTGGGCCTTTAAGACCAAGTACAAGGTAGATGGAAGTCTAGACAAGTACAAGGAAAGACTTGCAGAAAGAGTCTTACTTCCACCATCAAGAAAATGACTATCAAAATGGTATTTGTGATGGCTGCTTAGTTTGATTGGAAGATCCATTAGATGGAGGTAAAGAGCGCATTCCTCAATGGAGATCTAGAAGACGAGGTCTGTATGACCCAACCAGCGGGATTTGTAACCCGTGGTCAAGAACGAAATGTGTGTAGACTCGCCACATCTCTCTATTGTCTTAAGCAAACTCCTAGAGCCTGGTATATCAAGATACATTAACATCTTGTGCAACATAGATTCCACAGGAGTCCATATGATCCAAACCTCTACCTCAAGGAGTAAGTGGGGGAAGTTTTGTGTATGTCATCGATCTAGTTATCATTGGTTGTTCATTGAAGATGATTGATGCACCAAAGAATGACATTCAACGATTATTTGACACGACTGATCTCGGCCTTTTGCACTATTGTCTTGGCTTGGATGTATTTCAAACAAGACACCACATTTTAGTGTCTCAGATGAGGTATGCTCAGACTATGCTGTAATGTCCCCAAATGGACATATTGACTCCCACTTGGATTCTTAGCAAATCCCAAACCCCAAATGCAAGTTATGGAATATATAACAATAAAATTTGATGCAGATCTGAATTATCTATGAGAAGTGCGACTAGGGCATGGAATAAAAACACACAGAAATCTGCCCTTATACTATGAGATTTTTACTCCATTATGCCATATTGCATTTATGAAGAAAAAATATGAAAGAAAGTACAGATTTAGAGGTACAAAATGGCTGATATAATTTTATTAAATCAGCAGATCAGACTGTACTTAGAAATTAATATAGTACCTTTGACCACCAAAATATTCTGAAAACAAGCAGATTTGATTCATAAAAATCAGATTTATTAACAACTTCTTAAATCAGATCAAAATCCCTTCCAAACACTCTAGATTCATGCCAAAAGTAGGTCGCTCCACAAGTAGAATGACTAGAAAAAGAAATGAAATACTGCTGCAATATTTCACTCCAAACCCTTATACCAATTCTGAACTTTTACTCCAACTGCTGAAAAGATACTGAAAAAGTCTTTGTAATCACAATGGACAACCTTGGGTAGGAAATCCTCAAACGCTAAGAGGATTTTCGTCCTCTAGAGGTAAATACTAAGGGTTTTCGTCCTTAGAATAATTTAGACAAAGGCTCAAAGCTTAAGATACAATTCAAAAATTAGATAATGATTAAGTGTGTTTTTTCCAAACAATTCCCATTGCTTAAATAGAAGAATTGGGCCTAGTCTTCATTAAATGCTTCCACCAACCACTTTTCCATCCCAATGCAAGTCACATTTTCTTAGGGGGAATAACTTTTGCTCCATTTGCTTTCTGCCTTTTTCTATGTTCTTTTGCCTCTTTAGTGCAAGTTGCACTTTTCTAGAAATAAACAATTTTAGTTAAGTGCTTTTATCATTTGGTTCACTTTTTTATTTTATTAAGTACATAATAATTTATTATAAGTGTTTTTATAATTTTATAATTTATTTTTGCACTTTCTAATAAAGTATTATAACTTAAATTTCCCTTTTAATTTTCTCCTTAGCCGTCGGGAAGACAAAATAGGTTAAGGGTCTTCGACTGGGAAGGGGATATTACATTCCTCCCTTCCCAAAATTGCTTTCCCTCAAGAAATTTCAAACTTGTTTTGTCTAAGTGCCATGCACAATAGACAAAACATGCCAAAGTGGTCCAAAATCCGTGCACCTGTACCTGTTAGATGAGCTAAAATTTGCCACCATATTTTGTTAACAAGTTGCTCATGTACACATGGTTGTACCCAAGGCATTACATAATGCAATTTACATATTTCATCATCTAGATCATCACTTTTTTCAACAAAAATATCGATATGCAGCTTATATGAAATTATCTTGCTTGTATCATACCTCATGAAGTCACCATGGTCCATAAAAGGCTGAATTTCTTCATAAATCAGCTGCTGCAAGTTTGTGTTCCTTCATCGAACACATCTTGTGAAATCAGCCCCTCATTGACACCATCAATTATGCTATTGGCTGCCATTCTTTGAGGAACTCTCTTCCTCAAACCTTGCAAAATAATTTCCTCATTGTTGTTTGGGAAATCAGCAAATATATCATGATCAAGGGTAACCGGAAGTGTACTCTCTTCCAAGACAAACTTGCCCCCTACATCACCCTTGTTCGCTTCATGCAAATCTGAATTTTCTACAACACTTTGCCAGGTACAATCATTAGAAACCAAAGGAACATCAATAAATACCAATGCACTTTTACCTTGAGATTCACGTTCCATGTTTTCCCTTTTCCTTGCCAAGAATGAAGAGTTCTTTGCCTTAAACTCTTGTAAGTGTTGTTTTGCTTGAGCGGCTATCAATCTAGCAGCCTTAACTCTTCTTTACCACTTCTCACACTTTCTTTGAGTTTCCGTTACTTCCTCCTTGCTTGCATATATGAATTTCTTCTCTTGAGCTGAAATAGTGGTGTCCCCAGATTTCATTCTGAAATCTGCGACTACCCTATCCAAAAAAAAATCGTACTTTTAAAATAATGGGTCGTTTTGTGTTTTTATTGCCTGAAAGTTCTTGTATTGTGTCAGGATATTCCCAAAGAGCCATATTAGTCTTGTTTGCCAAATACCCAGATGCCCAAAATTGTTATATTCTGTCGTCGGGATTTGTCTGCGGGAAATTTGTATTCAATTATTTTGAGCCCCGTATGAAGCTATTTGTGCTCCGTTTTAACTCTGTTATGATCGAACATATCATTATTCCCTTGTACCAGAAGGATTTTAACAAGGAATAAGTTCTGGGTTTTATTTGTGACTTTTGACAATTTTTCGCGTTTTTGTGTTTTCTTGTTTCGTTTTCTGTGAAATTTCTCTAGATCAATTCCTTTGCCGGGTTAGCCCGATTCTTGGCCTGGAGCAGCTGGAGAACATATACGCACATTATGCCCTGAGGAAGTCACCATCGGAGGTCTGGTTCATTGGGAAAAAGCGAAGTCGTGCACTAAAAAGCCCCTGCGGGGTTGGGCGCATTTTTGGAAAACAAAGGATTTAAGTTGCAATGGGAAAAATAGAAGCAGCAGGCAAGGTGAGAATTTTGTGTCTGCCTAGCAGGGTACTTTTTCCCATGATGGAAAAGTCACTTAAGCCGCAATGGGAAAGTTAGAGGCCGCAGGAAGGCGGGAATTTATTGCCTGCCTTGCAGGGTAAAAATTCCCATGGTGAAATAAAAGAAAAGTGACTTAAGTAAAATCATGGGATTTTATTGCCTGCCATGCAGGGTAAATAATCTCATTGTCAAATTCAAATCACTTAAGTGGGTCATAGAATTTTCGGGGTTGCCTTGCAGGGTAAAAATTCTCATTGCCATGTGTTTTTAAAAATAGAATTCTATTATTTCAAAAAGTGCAACCCACCTTGGGTGAATAATAACGCATTAAATAAATATTTGTTAATATTTATTCACCCAATTTTGGTGCCCAGGCTTGTGGAAAAGTCAACAAAGGGAAGTGGACAAAAGGAATTTAAAAATAGAATTCCAAAATTAAATAAATTTAATTTATTTAATGCAGCCCCTTTTGAGAAGGAATTAATACTTTTTAAAGTATTAAATGATTATATTAAATTCTATTTTCAGTGGCTATGGTCAAGGCACACTGTGAAACTTAAGTGAAGTGAAGTGTGAAGGATTAAATTGGATTAATTTAATTTATTGGATGACTTTCCTTAAACATGCTATTTTTAAAGAGAGAAACATGATTTTTAATTAATTACTTGCCAGGAATAGGAAGGACAATTATTAATTATAGAATTGTGAGGGTTATATAAGCATGGGCTGCCATATGGGTGAATTATTTAATTCACAGGTAAAGAATTGCAGCCAAGAGGAAAAGTGCGCCCCCATTTGAAGAAGGATTTTGTTCAGGCAAGGTGGAAACAAGGCTAAAAGCTTCCAGATTTGGCACATGCTTTGAAGGAGGTTGATCTTTGTCTACATAATTGTTTGCATAAGTATTACAGGTGCTCAGGAATTCATTACAGGTGCTTTACAAAAGAAAATGAGCTTTAATCAATGTCCAATACATTGCATATATCCTCCGAATCTGAAGAAATATCCAGATTTACACCAGTTTTGAAGAAATCCAGTCAAATAAGAAGAAAAAGAATTGTTCAGACAAAGACAAAGCTATGGTGAAGAAAGATGAAAAAGAAAGCACAACGAAGTCATGCATCATTTCTAAATTTGCAGATATTGGAGACACGAATCTAGGCTCGGAACCTCTTGCTGAATTGATAGACAGATCCAGAGCTGGAAAGACTTCACTCATGCGTGCAGGAAAAACTTCACTCATGCGTGCAGATTAAAAGCAGTGGAATTATTCGAATTGCAGCTTTTCCATCCACAACCTAGTTGCCAGAGTTTGTTATGCAGATGCAGATCCATATCCAAATGCAGATGCAAATGCAAATCCAAATGCAGATCCAGATCCAGATCTCATAGTTGCAAAATTTTCCGGCACAAAGGCTTCATCCTCTTGTTTTGAATGCACCCCGTGAAGAAGTCAATGCGTGGAAAATTCCTTCCAAGATCTTGTGCAAATGCTCCCATCTTTTAGTTGAAGCCTTCATTGAATTTTCATTCATCCAGAGTGCTTTCCAGAATTTTTAATTGCTCATATGCAATTAAAAATAAGGATGATGAGTTATCTACGGCGAACATTGCATTGATGCATGTACTGGAGAAGAACTGCAAAAACTTCAAGGATAAAAGAGAAGATAAGGCGAAGAAAAAATCCAGCTGTTTCCAATTCCAGCTTGTTTCCAGATCCAGCTTGTTTCCAGATCCAGCTTGTTTCCAGATCCAGCTACTCCCAGATCTAGTTTGGTGAGAATCAAATGCAAAAGAATCCGCTGCATGTAGACATGAAAAAGGACAAGACTGCAGCTTTCCTCTTCCTTCTTCTTTCCTCCGACAAGTAATTGAGCAATCAATTAAATTATACAACTTAAGTGATTGGTTTTAAAGCCATTACTTGAAGAAGTCAACTACTTGGAGATAGGTGGCAGACGTGCAAAATAGAAGGTTCTATTTTCAGTTGCAAATCATACATGTCATGCAAAGAGGAATTCTAGGATGGAGATTGCCAGTTGTTTCTTTCCTCCGACTTCCACATGTGCCAGTTCAACTAAAGCTTCCAACTTGTAATTGCCCCTCTTACATTCTATAAGTAGAGGAAGAACCTTCAGGTTAATGATCAGAATTTGTAAGTAGCAATCTTGCGTTATAGACTTTGTGCTGAACCCCTGAGAGCAACTTGGAGCAAAGGAATACAAAGGAGCAAGTTTCCGGAGAACTTTGTGTCACGGTGTACTGTTTTTCTTGCTTTTAATTTTAGATCTCTTAATAAACTTTGTGTTATTTTAGATCTGGATCTAGAGTTGCCTTTGTTTTATAATTCTGTGTGTTCATATCTATTAAGTTTCTTCTATGTGCATGCAATTAACTCTGCTATCTACTAATTGGGATGCACATCTTCTCCATTTCTTCTCTGTATTTCCTTTACTTCCTTCTTCTATAAAATACTTCCTTTCTTGAACAACTGCTTGCTTGCTGCAGAACTTATTAGTTATGGTTCATGAACTAAGTGGTTAAAGTAAAACCTCTGATAGATAATAACACATTTTTATTGACAAATCTGACACGGGAGCCTCACCGGTTAAATGAAGGAGATTTATCTCATGACTGCCTAGGTTTTGTACTATACAGAAAATCTAGCCAACAAATAGTTTCTCTAACAAGCAAATTTTCACTAATGCAATTATTTTGCTCAATGGAAATCATACCTCTTGACGCTTCTTCTCCTTTACTTTGCATGGTGGAATTTACACAATGGGCTGATCAAATTTTTGCATGCCATTTTTTCTTGTGCCTAAACTATCTTTTAATTCACAAAAATCAGCGAAGGTCAGCATAGCCCTTACCTTGGGATTGAGTGTTGCATACTCTTTACCCCATGTTTCCATATCATCTTCCTCAGCTGGTTGTTCCTTGGCTCTGAAAATCTGTGAAGGCTTGGATGATGTGCTCATAGTATTCATCCCCTTTATAGATCTACTCACTTCAGCAAAGGCTCCTATAATGGAGTCTCTTATATCTCTTTGAGCATTCATCCAACAAATCTGCAATTCTCTGTTTCCTCTATTGAATACTTCATATTTGTAGCTACTCTTAACTTCTTCCATGGTTACTTTCTTTATCTTCAGATCTGATTTTTTTCTTCTTTCTTTCACAGGCTAGGAGAATCATCGCTCTGATACGACTATAATGTCCCTAAATGGACATATTGACTCCCACTTGGATTCTTAGCAAATCCCAAACTGCAAATGCAAGTTATAGAATATATAACAATAAAATTTGATGCAGATCTGAATTATCTATGAGAAGTGCGACTAGGGCATGGAATAAAATACACATAAATCTGCCCTTATACTATGAGATTTTTACTCCATTATGCCATATTGCATTTATGAAGACAAAATATGAAAGAAAGTACAGATTTAGAGGTGCAAAATGGCTGATATAATTTTATTCAATCAGCAGATCAGACTGTACTTAGAAATGAATAAAGATAGACCTTTGACCACCAACATATTCTGAAAACAAGCAGATTTGATTCATAGAAATCAGATTTATTAACAACTTCTTAAATCAGATCAAAATCCCTTCCAAACACTCCAGAGTCATGCCAAAAGTAGGTCGCTTCACAAGTAGAATGGCTTGAAAAAGAAATGAAATACTGCTGCAATCTTTCACTCCAAACCCTTTTACAAATTCTGAACTTTTACTCCTTCAACTGCTGAAAAGATACTGAAAAAGTCTTTGTAATCACAATGAACAACCTTTGGTAGGAAATTCTCAAATGGTCTAAGAAGGTTTTTGTCCTGTAGAGGTAAATACTAAGGGTTTTCTTCCTTAGAATAATTTAGACAAAAGCTCAAAGCTTCAGATACAATTCAGAAATTAGACAATGATCAAGTGTGTCTTCTCCAAGAAATTGCCATTGCTTAAATATAAGAATTGGGCCTAGTGGCCACCTTCAACAACCAATCACATTTTCCTTATTCATTAAATGCTTCCACCAACCACTTTTCCCTCCCAATACAAGTCACATTTTCTTAGGGGGAATAACTTTTGGCCCATTTGTTTTTTGCCTTTTTCTATGTTCTTTTGCCTCTTTAGTGCAAGTCACACTTTTGTAGTAATAAACAATTTTAGCTAAGTGCTTTTATAATTTATTTATTTATTTTTGCACTTTATAATAAAGTATTAGAACTTAAGTCTCCCTTTTAATTTTCTTCTTAGTTGTCGGAAAGACAAATAAGGCTAAGGGTCTTTGACCGGGAAGGGGATATTACATATGCTCGAGAATTTTTGGATGATGGATTGTAAGCCCATTGCAACACCCATGAAGACTAGACTTTAGGATTCTCTTTCTAATCCATCTCTATAGGTAAATGCTACTCCCTATCGTCAGTTGTTTGGGAGTCTCATTTGCTTAAACATACACAAGGCTAGATATCAACTATGTTGTTAGTTATCTTTTGCGGCTCATGCAGGAACCAAAGTTGTCACTTGGAACATGGCCTAGAATACAAGAAGAATGATTGGCTACATGGATGCAGACCATACAAGATCCATCGAAAACAAGAAATCTGCATCTTTATTTGTTTTCTTTTTGAGTTGTAATCCAATTTCATGGTAAGTAAGCAGCAAAGAATTGTTTCTCGGTCTTCCATCGAAGTAGAATATCATGTAGCAAGTGGAGTTGTCTGCAAAATGATATTGTTACATCATATACTAGTAGGACTTGGAGTGCCTTAGAAACATCTAATGATCTTGTAGTGCGACAATTATGGTGTTCTACAACTTGTTCGTAATCTTGTAATCCATGAGTGCACGAAACACATTGAGGCTCTCTAATGATCTTGTAGTGCGACAATCATGGTGTTCTACAACTTGTTCGTAATCTTGTATTCCATGAGCGCACGAAACACATTGAGGCTCAACGCCATTTCATATGCGAGCATGTTTAGTAACTCAATATTGAGCTCCATTTTTTCCTCACTCAAGATCATTGTGCAGATATTTAAATATTTTCACCAAATTACTTGCGTGTGAGAAGTTCAAGGCATTTCAAAATTCTCTCTTATACTCTTAAGCGTGATTTAATAAGGGGGGAATGTTTGGAAGTTAGGGTTTATTACACCATGGTAATGGTTAATCACTTGGAGATTTAATCGGATAAGTCTAGCTAAATAATTCTATTGTAAGTGGGTTTGTTGGGTTGTTACAAACCCACACATAGATTAATATTTAGTTAGTGTGTTTTTAGTCTTTGGGATAGCTTAGTTGTCCTAAACCATAGGGTTAATTTTAACATTGTAAGTTGTATAAATTAGGAACTATCCTAATGAATAAAAAAAGCTCGGGAATTATCATGCTTAGATGCACATTGCCACAAGTCCATTGAGGGTGTGTTCCTTATAACATTAAAGGGGATTTGAATGTGCTCTCAAGATTTCCCTCCATTACCCCTTGGACATCAGGAACCTCATCGTTAATTGGACGCCCTGCACCTTATTGTGAATTACATTTAACCTCCTCTAGATTTATCCAAGCAAATGAAGTCATCATAAATTTACCGCTTCTGTCAAGTCGGGATCTGACTAAGGAATTTAGGAAACTAAATTTGTTCAAACCAAAATTGTATTCATTAGCTCAAAGAAGAGAAGAAAATACATATATATTACAATGAGAATGACCGTTCAGTTCATCTCCACGATGACTATTCAGTTTTACTTCAAATGTCTCTTGAGATTCCACAAGAAGACAAATGCCTACAACTAGGATTATGTACAATAATATTACATCCTCCTTAATCTGTAGGGGTTTTTGTGAGCCTAAGCATGCCACTAAATTTTTCAAAATTTTCTCTTCCAAACGCCTTTGTAAGGATATCTGTTGACTGCTTTGTAGTTAGACAATGTAGAAATTTGACACTGCCATCTTTCACATGATGCAGATTCAAACGATATTTGGTATTTATGTGCTTGGTTCGGTCGTGAAATACTAGCTTCTTGGCCATTTGGATTTCTAAAGTGTTATCAACCGCGAGTTGTGTAGAATAACTCGTTTTACTTGGAAATTTGCAAGAATCCTTCTGAGCCATAGTATTTCCTTGGTTGTCTCTGCAACTTCCATGTATCCTGCTTCTGCTGAAGAAATTGTTGGCACTGACTACATCTTTGACTTCCAAGAGATGATTGTTGGTCCTAAGTTCATTAGAAAATTTGTAGTTGATTTCCTGTTGTCAAAATCATCTTTATAGTCCGAATCTGAATATCCAACTAGTTTGAAATCCCCTGCCCTAGAGTATTTGAGCCCAAAATTTTGTATTCCCTTTAGATATCAAAGCACTCTCTTTTTTGCTATCCAGTGAATTTCCCTAGGTTGTTGCATGAATCTAGAAAGAACACTGACTGCAAAAGAAATATATGGTCTAGTTGTGATTATATAGATCAAACTTTCAATGAATTGTTTGTACTTAGTTTGCATCTAAAAGCTCTTAAGTATCCTCTAATGTTAGCTTCCAATTATGTTCCATGGGCGTGCCAAGTGGTTTACAGTCTATCATTCCAAAGTTTCTCAAAATTTCACCAATGTATTTCTATTGTGTGATGAATATGAACTTTGATATTTGAATCACTTCAATACCCAAGTAGCAATGGAGTATCCCAAATCTGTCATTTCAAGGCCTTTCATCAATTCTGCCTTGATTTTTGCAGTGTATCTTTCATTGTTGCTTGTGAGGAGTAGATCATCCACATATACAACTAAGAATACAACTGTTTTGTCAGCTGATATGACAAATAGAGTTGCATCTTCAAATTCAAAATGTTGAAAGTTAATGTTTTGGAGATGCTTAGTGAGATTTTCATACCATGCTCTTGGGGACTGTTTCAACCCATACAACTATTTTTCCAAATTGCACACTTTGTGCTCTTGGCCATCAACTGTAAATCCATCTGGCTGAGTTGTGTACATTGTATCTTTGAGATCACCATTCAGAAAAGCAGTTTTACATCCATTTGATGAATTTTCCATCCTTTTTGTATTTTCAAAGCCAACAAAGTCCAAATAGTAGTCCATTTTGCTGTAGGTGAAAAGGTCTCATTATAGTCTATCCCTTCCTTTTGGGAAAATCACTTTGTGACAAGCAATGCTTTGTGTTTGTCAAGTGAGCCATCTACTTTGTACTTGTTGCAAAAGACCCACATGCAACCTATTGGTTTATAATTGATTGGAGGATCAACCAACTTCAAAGTCCCATTTTTGAACAAGGCATCACATTCATTTTTTTCTATACATCCAACTTTTCTCCTTGTTCAAAGGAGGTCCGTTCGGAGTCAAAAGCAATATTGACTTCTTCTTTTGGATGGTCAAAAGATGGGTTGTACCTTGGTACACCCTCCAAGGTTCAATTTTCCATTTTTTGTTGAATCTTGTAATGTCCCTTTCTAGGGCTGAATCATACAAACAAGGAAATCACACAATTCCAAACATGAATGAAAGTTGGATTTTATAACAGCAGTTCCAATATTAACTGAAACGCAAGCAACGAACTGAAAATTGCACTTTAGGGCATCAAACACCCTCCAAACAAGCTAAAAGCAAGTGTACAAATCCTTCTTCAAATTATTTTGAATTAATGGAACAAACACCAAGCCAAACCATCCAAAACATGTGCCAAAATATGAAATAATACCCACTTGCAATTAATTTTATGACAGCAGAAGTGCAGTCCACAAAATGAGCCAAAAGTGAGGTCTCCTGGTGTCCCCAGATTTCACTCTGAAATCTGAGACTACCCCATGGAACAATTTTCGTACTTTTAAAATAATGGGTCGTTTTGTGTTTTTATTGCCAGAAAATCATATTCCTAGATAGTCATATTAGCCAATTTTGCCAAATACCCAGATGCCCGAAATCGTTATATTCTGACGTTAGGGTTTGCCTGCGGGAAATTTTTATTTAATTATTCTGAGCCCCATTTGAAGCAAATTGTGCTCTAGTTTAACCCTGTTGTGGTCTTACATGTCAATATTCCCATATACCAGTAGGGTTTTAACCAGGAATGAATCCTGGGCTTTATCTGCGACTTCTGACAACATTTTGCGTTTTTGGTGTTTTCCCGTTTTGTTTTCTGTGAAATTTCTCTAGGTCAATTCCTTTGCCGGTTTAATCTGATTTCTTGCCTGGAGTAGCTAGAGATCATCTATGGACGTTATGCTAGAAGGAATTTGCCACAGAAGGTCTGGTTCTCCCTGAAAAGACGAAGTCATGCATGAAAAAACTTCTTCTGGGCAGGTCGCATTTTTGGGAAAAGAAGGTTTTAAGCTACAATGAGATTTTTGGTAGCAGCAGGTATGTGGGAATTTTGTACTTGCCTAGCAGGGTACTTTTTCCCATGAAAACAAAGTCACTTAAGTCACAATGAGAAAATTAGAGGTAGCAGGCAGGCGGGAATTTCTTATCTGCCTTGCAGGATGAAAATTTCCATTGTGAAATAAAAGAAAATCACTTCAGGCATTGATGGGAATTTCTTACCTTCCTTGCAGGGTAAAAAATCCCATTATGAATGTCAAACAACTTAAGTGGATCATGGGATTTTTGGAGCTGCGGTGCAGGGTGAATAATCCCATTAGAAATTGACTTTTAAAAATAGAATTCACCTTTGCCAAAAAGTGCGACCCACCTTGGGTGAATAATAATGCATTTAATAATATTTATTCACCCAAATTTGGTGCCCACGCATGAGGAAAGTCAACACATGATGAAAGGATAAAGAAGATTGGAAATAGAATTCTAAAATTAAATAAATTTAATTTATTTAATGTAGCCCCCTCTCATGCAAAAAAGTGCGACCCATACTGAGGAAAAATAATACTTTTTAAAGTATTAATTAATGGAATTAATTCCTAGTTTTGGTGCATAAGATCAAAGCACACTGTGAAGTCAATGTGGATTGGAAGTAGAAAGCTAAAATTAAATCAATTTAATTCATTTAATGGGAACCATGAGCATGCACAAAATAGGCGCCCAAATTGAAGAGAAAAACATGTTAATTAATTAATTAATTGTCAGGAATAGGAGAGGCAATTATTAATTATAGAATGGTGAAGGTTATATAAAAATGGGCTGCCATAATGATGAATTAATTAATTCTTCAACAAGGAAGTGCAGCCCAGGCAATTTTGACGCCCAATTAAGGAGGAATTTTGCACAGAAGGTGTTTTTACTGTTGGAAGGCTTCAAAGTTTGGCGCCTAGGTTTGAAGAAGCTTGAATTAAGTCTGATTAATTGTCTGCATAGTGGTACAGGTGCTCAGGTGAAGTTGACAAAATTCATGCTTGCTTTGCATGCAAACAAAGCCTCAAATTTTAGGCTAGCAGGTTTTATATGCATATTTTTATGATAAAAATCAAGTGTTCATGCTCTGGAATTTTTTTTTGTCTGAATTAATTGTAGGAATTCAATATAGGTGCTTTTCTAAGAGAAAGGGAGCTTAAATCAATGTCCAATACATTGAACATATCCTCCGAATCTGAAGAAATCTCCAGATCTGCACCGGTTGTAAAGAATTCCAGTTGAATAAAAAGAAAAAGAATTGCTCAGACAAAGATCGCTCCATCCATGGCAAAGAGGGATGAACGAGAAGGATCAACAGAATCATGTATAGCTTCCAGATTCAGATTTAGATCCAGATTCATAATTGCAAAGGTTTCATCCTCTTGTTTCGAATGAGCCTGTGAAGAAGTCAGTGCATGGAGAATTCCTTCCAAGACTTTGTGGATGTTCTCCCAATCTTCCAGTTGAAACCTTCATTGAATTTGCATTAATCTGGAGTGCTTTCCAGAATTTTTAATTGCTCATATGCAATTAAAAATAAAAATGATGAGTTATTTACGGCAAACATTGCACTGATGTATGTGCTGGAGAAGAACTGCAAAAGCTTCAATGATAAGAGGGAAGACAAGGCAAAGGCAACACCCATAAAAAAAATTCTATATCCAACCGCTTCTAGATCCAACTGCTTCCAGATCCAGCTATTTCCAGATCCAGTATGGTGAGAATCAAGGGCAAAAGAATCAACTGCATGCAGAATATGAAAAAAGAACAAGACTGCAGCTTTCCTCTTCCTTCTTTCCTCCGATAAAGTAATTGAGCGATCAATTAAATTATATAACTTAAGTGATTGGTTTAAAAGCCATTACTTGAAGAAGTCAACTACTTGGAAATAGGTGGCAGACATGCAAAATAGAAGGTTTCTGTTGGCTAGATTTCCTGCATAGATGAAAACTTAGGAAGTCATGAGATAAATCTCCCTCATTTACCGGTGAGGCTCCCGTGTAAGATTTGTCAATAAAATATGCTAGTATCTATTTAGGGGTTTTACTTTAACCATGCAGCTCATGAACCATAGTTGTATAGTTTTGCAGCAAGTAAGCAGCTGTTTAAAGAAAGGAAATATCTAAAGAAGAAGAAAATAATATAAAACACAGGGAAAGAAATAGGGAAGATGTGCAACCCAATCAATAGATTACAGAGTTGATTGCATGCACATAGATAGAACCAATAGATATTAACACACAAAATTATAAGCAAAGGCAACTTTCAGATCTAGATCTAAAATAACACAAAGTTTATAAGTAGATCTGAGACAAAAAGCTTAGAAACAAAATGCACCGTGACACAAAGTTCTCCAGAAATCTGCTCCTTTCTATTCCTTTGCTTCAAATAGCTATCAGGGGTTTCAGCACAAAGTCTGGAACACAAGAATGCTGCTTACAAATTCTGATCATTTAACCCGTAGGTTCTTCCTCTACTTATAGCATGTAGAGGGGAAATTACAAATAGGAAGCTTTTAGTTGAACTGGCACATGTGGAAGTCGGAAAGGAAACAACTGGCAATCTCCCTCCTGGAATTCCTCTTTGCATGACATGCATGATTTGCAACTGAAGATAGAACCTTCTATTTTGCATGTCTGCCACCTATTTCCAAGTAGTTGACTTCTTCAAGTAATGGCTTTTAAACCAATCACTTAAGTTTTATAATTTAATTGATTGCTCAATTACTTTGTCGGAGGAAATAAGAGAAAGAAGAAGAAAGAGGAAAGCTGCAGTCTTGTCCTTTTTCATATTCTGCATGCAGTTGATTCTTTTGCCTTTGATTCTCACCAAACTGGATCTGGAAGCAGCTGGATCTGGAAGCGGCTGGATTTGGAAGCAAGTGACTGTGATTTGCTTGCGGGTATTGCCTTTGACATGTCTTCCCTCTTATCCTTGAAGCTTTTGCAGTTCTTCTCCAGTACATGCATCAGTGCAATGTTTGCCGTAAATAACTCATCATTTTTATTTTTAATTGCATATGAGCAATTAAAAATTCTGGAAAGCACTCCGGGTGAATGCAAATTCAATGAAGGCTTCAACTAGAAGATTGGGAGAACATGCACAAGGTCCTGGAAGGAATTCTCCATGCACTGACTTCTTCACGGGCTGCATTCGAAACAAGAGGATGAAGCCTTTGCAATTATGGATCTGGATCTATCTGGATCTGAATCTGGAATCTATGCATGATTCTACTGATCTTTCTCATTCATCTGCTCTGCCATGGCTAGAGCAATCTTTGTCTGAGCAATTCTTTTTCTTTTTATTCGATGCCTGAATTCTTTACAATCGGTGCAGATCTTGAGATTTCTTCAGATTCAGAGGATATGTTTTGTATTGGACAAGCTCCCTTTTTCTTATTTATTCACCTGTAATGAATTCTGCAATTAACAACAAAGATGCAACTGACAAAGATGCAAGAACATGAACACTTGATTTTAAATATAAAAATCTGCATATATCAAGCCTGCTGCCCCAAAATTTGATGTTTGATTTGCATGCTCCCTTTGAATCTTATAACTTCACCTGTAATGAATTCCTGAGCACCTGTACCACTATGCAGACAATTAATCAGACTTAATTCAAGCTCCTTCAAACCTAGGCGCCAAACTTTGAAGCCTTCCAGCAGTAAAAACACCTTCTTCTGTGCAAAATTCCTCCTTAATTGGGTGCCAAAATTGTCTGGGCTGCACTTCCTTGTTGAAGAATTAATTAATTCATCATTATGGCAGCCCATTCTTATATAACCTTCACCATTCTATAATTAATAATTGCCTCTCCTATTCCTGGCAATTAATTAATTAATTAACATGCTTTTCTCTTCAATTTGGGCGCCTATTTTGTGCATGCTCATGGCTGCCATTAAATAAATTAAATTTATTTAATTTTAGCTTTCTACTTCCAGTCCACATTGACTTCACAGTGTGCTTTGACCTTATGCACCAAAAATAGGAATTAATTCCATTAATTAATACTTTAAAAAGTATTATTTTCTCCTCAATATGGGTCACACTTTTTTGCATGAGAGGGGGCTGCATTAAATAAATTAAATTTATTTAATTTTAGAATTCTATTTCCAATTTCCTTTATCCTCTTCATCATTGTTGACTTTTCCTCATGCTTGGGCACCAAAATTGGGTGAATAAACATTAATAAATATTATTAAATGCATTATTATTCACCCAAGGTGGGTCGCACTTTTTGGCAAGGGTGAATTCTATTTTTAAAAGTCAATTTCTAATGGGATTATTCACCCTGCACCGCAGCTCCAAAAATCCCATGATCCACTTAAGTTGTTTGACTTTCATAATGGGATTTTTTACCCTGCAAGGCAAGTAAGAAATTCCCATCAATGCCTTAAGTGATTTTCTTTTATTTCACAATGGGAATTTTCACCCTGCAAGGCAGGTAAGAAATTCCCGCCTGCCTGCTGCCTCTAATAATCCCATCATGACTTAAGTGGCTTTGCCCCCATGGGAAAAAGTACCCTGCTAGGCAGGTACAAAATTCCCACCTGCCTGCTGCTACCAAAAATCCCATTGTAGCTTAAAACCTTCTTTTCCCAAAAATGCGACCTGCCCAGAAGAAGCTTTTTTGTGCATGACTTCGTCTTTTCAGAGAGAACCAGACCTCCTGTGGCAAATTCCTTCTGGCATAACGTCCATAGATGATCTCCAGATACTCTAGGCAAGAAATCAGACTAAACCGACAAAGGAATTGACCTAGAGAAATTTCACAGAAAACAAAACGGGAAAACACCAAAAACGCAAAACGTTGCCAGAAGTCACAGATAAAGCCCAGGATTCATTCCTGGTTAAAACCCTACTGGTATATGGGAATATTGACATGTAAGACCACAACAGGGTTAAACCGGAGCACAATTTACCTCAAACGGGGCTCAAAATAATTAAATAAAAATTTCCCGCAGGCAAACCCCAGCGACAGAATATAACGATGCACAATTTCGGGCATCTGGGTATTTGGACGAAATTGGCTAATATGACTCTCTGGGAATATCTTGACACAATACAGACACTTTCTGGCAATAAAAACACAAAATGACCCATTATTTTAAAAGTACGAATTTTTTTAACATAGGGTAGTCTCAAATTTCAGGGTGAAATCTGGGGACACCAGTCGGCTCCGTCTGTGGACATCTTTGCCTCTGTCAAAATGACAAGGGTAAAGATGAGATCCCAACATCTCTGGTTTCGTATCTTGTCCTTTGGGCTCGGGGTCAGGCAAACAAAAACAACACAACATAGAAAAAAAAAGAAAAACAACAAAGTTTTATTTATATACATACAGGTTTTACCTTGTATCTTAGTTCCTGAACAACTTCAGATGTTTCCCATTGAAAGGAAATGGTAACTCAATTCCATCCCGGTAGGCAAGGAAGAAAAATCCATTTTGGCATCTCTTTTGATCATGAAGGGCCCTTTCCAGAGTGAATCAGATTTGTCGTGCATGCCCTTCGGTTCATGTCTCTTGTCCCACCAGAGTACCCAGTCTCTGATCTTGAACTTCCTTTCTCTGGCCTTCTTGTCAAATACCTTGGGCAAGTCCTTATCAACTTCATCTGGTGGTGGCTCATCCTTTCTTCTCTCCGTGGTGGGTAAGTTTGCATCAACTTGCTCCGTTCCCAGATTTATTTGCTGCATTTCTGAGGAAGAACTATCACCATCACCATGTTCTTTGTTCTTCTTCAGGTATTGATCATGCTTGTTGAAAGTATTCGATAAGGAAACTAAACCCTTGGGGATTTTGTTACCTTTTGGTTGGATTATTCCACTATTTATCATCATAACTTGGATCATTCTTTTCCTGTGATTGTTTGTCGTGGTGGTGATTTATTCCCTTCAACATGAAAACATGCAGATGTTTGTTTTTCATCATTGAAAGTCTGCCAATGTTCAACACTATCAGAGACTTTAGGGCGGTAGACCATCTCCACTTTATAGTTTCCTTGTCTGAATATGGACGGTGGTCTATCTGGATTCAATAGTGCAGTTGTGACTGCCAAAGAATCTGCCTTGGAATTCTGATTTATTGGAATGAAGTCAATAGAGAAGGCTGCAAAATCGAATGTGGTAGAAAGTACTCTATCTCTGTAATGCTTCAACTTATCTCTTTTGACTTGACTTTGCCCTCGAACCTGCTTTACTAGAAGTTCAGCATCTCCTTGGGATTTGAGGAGTTTTACTCCTTTCTTTCTAGCTTGCTCCATTCCTAGCAGCAATGCTTCATACTCCGCCGTATGATTGGTGTTCTCGAACATCAGCTTGTGGGAGTATGGGAATATCTCATGATCTGGAGATATTAGTAGAACACCGGCTCCTGATCCAAAAGAACAACATGTGCCTTTAAACTCCAGAGTCCAAATTTTTTCTTCTTCTTTTGCTGGCTCTGGCTCTGGTTGAAGTTCTGGTTCTGGAATGTCTTTATCCATTTCCAAGAAATAGACCCCACGGTCAGATTCCTGAAAAAGAATATGAGATCTAGGATCCTCAGATTTTGTCACCGTGTACTTGGACTTCTTTTCCGGCTCTAGCTTCTGATTAATCCCCTTGATAGGAATATGAGCACAGGACCAATCCATCTTTACTTCTCCTCCCAGCTCTTTGCAGAAGTTTCTGCTCAGCAACATCCCATAGGAGACAGGAATATCTGCAACTAAGATTGTCATCTTTAATCTTTTGTCAGGAAAAGTTGCCAGAACAACTTGTGCATCTTTGATTTGTCTGATTAAAGGGACTTGTCTTTCCATGGAGTAACACCTTCCTATGGTCTTCGTCAGGGTAAGCCCAAGAGCATCTGCAACTTTAGTTGGCATGACATTGTCAGAAGCACCTGAATCTAAAATGCAATTGCTTAACTTGAAACCATTAAGCAATAGGGAGACATAGAAAGGTTCCACTCTTTCAGAAGATGGTGAGGATTTAACAACTGCAGTGTTGTTCTGGGGAGGAGTATCCTTGGGCTTAGGCAAAAGGCCTTTTGATGTATTGGATTGTCCTGGTGATTGTACATATTTGACTAGCCTATTTAACTGCTCAGGAAAGGCTCTCAAGTATTCAACTTCTGACATTTGAACTCTAGTTTTCTTGACATGATCAATAATGTCAAAAGAAGGTATAGATTCAGATACCTGAGCTACTTTCTGTGGTTGAAATGAAGAACTCGCATTCTTATCTCTGGGAGCTAAAGAAGAAGGTAAAGGGATGCCCCTTCTTTGTTCGTCAGCTAATGCCTCAGCTTGGCGAGTTTGTGATCTTGTAAATACTGCATATGCATGACCATGATCATCTTCATGAAGCTTCTCATACTCATGTTCAGATTTGTAGTTTAGGTAATTAATGTTGGAGTCACCAGCAGGACCTACAAAATCATCATT
Organism: Taxus chinensis; assembly: GCA_019776745.2. NCBI lineage: Eukaryota > Viridiplantae > Streptophyta > Pinopsida > Cupressales > Taxaceae > Taxus > Taxus chinensis. The sequence goes on from CM034151.1 coordinate 887,179,491, forward strand.
CTCGAGTTGATCAGCATCAGCTTCCTGGTCTTCTTCATTCATCTCCACATTGTTTCTGGGAGCAGCTTCAATTGCTAATCTTTGGGAACCAACAATGCAGTTCCAGTTGTTGTTGTTGTTGAAATTCCAAGCAGGGGCAATGTTGTTTCCTTGAGCCATTTGAGCCATTTGTTTCTTTATCTGCAACATCTCATTTGCTAATTTTTGCAATAGTGAATCGGAAGTAGTAGCAGAGGATGAACTTTCAGCTCTAGAAGTGTTGCTCTTTATCTTTCCAGCCATGATGAGGTCATCTTCAATTTCAACCGCCATGTTTTGAGCTGCTAACAAATCAGCAGGTTGTGCTCTTCGCAGTTGATAGCTTACTTCAGGAAGTAAAGCATTGATGAAGAATACCTTTTGATTCTCATCATTCAGAGAAGTAGAAGCTGGAATTTTGTACAGTAATCTTTGGAATTTTGCAATAAAATCCCGCATGTGCTCATGTGGCTCCTTCTTCAACTGAGTGAGCTGAGTTATCAATGTACTGGAATCTTCGGCTGCCTTGAATCTTTTCAGGAATGCATCCCGCATAGTAGCCCAGTTGGTTATGGTGCCAGGAGCTAGCCGGTAGAACCATTCTCTAGCCAAGTCATGCAGAGTCTCTATGAAAAGTTTGACAGATACATCTTCATGTTCGACTGCAAGCACTCCACAGGATATAAAAACGCAGCCAAGTGATCATCTGGATTCTGCTTGCCATCTCCAAAGAATTTCAGAAAATTCTTTCTCATCCCTTTAGGTAGATCATGCATAGGAGGAGTTCAGATTCAGAGGTCCAAAGGCTGCACCCCATGGAACAGGTACTATCAGGGGCAAGTGGTTGATTCTGCATCATGAATGGAGCACGTCTTCTTTGAGAATAGACTTGATGAATAATTCCAGCTGCCAGATTATGCTGAAGATGATCCGGATCTGGATGAGTTTGCACTCTTCTTCTTGGTGAGAGACTAGATCTGTGGCTTCTAACTTGAGGAGGATGATTGAAATTGAATTGCTCCTGCAATCTGAAGAAAACCAGTCCTTCCTTGTGCCTTCACAGATCGGGTGAATGGACGTTCAGCCAGGTTGAAATTTGAATGGGAAACACTCTGATCTGCAAGAGATAAGCCTTGATCTGCAAAGATAGTTGTTCCTCAGTGGAGTCGCCAAAAACTGTTGGCTAGATTTTCTGCATAGCTGAAAACCTAGGCAGTCATGAGATAAATCTCCCTCATTTACCGGTGAGGCTCCCGTGTAAGATTTGTCAATAAAATATGCTAGTATCTATTTAGGGGTTTTACTTTAACCATGCAGCTCATGAACCATAGTTGTATAGTTTTGCAGCAAGTAAGCAGCTGTTTAAAGAAAGGAAATATCTAAAGAAGAAGGAAATAATAAAACACAGGAAAGAAAGAGGGAAGATGTGCAACCTAATCAATAGATTACAGAGTTGATTGCATGCACATAGACAGAACCAATAGATATTAACACACAAAATTATAAGCAAATGCAACTTTCAGATCTAGATCTAAAATAACACAAAGTTTATAAGTAGATCTAAGATAAAAAGCTTAGAAACAAAATGCACCGTGACACAAAGTTCTCCAGAAATCTGCTCCTTTGTATTCCTTTGCTTCAAATAGCTATCAGGGGTTTCAGCACAAAGTCTGGAACACAAGAATGTTGCTTACAAATTCTGATCCTTTAACCCGTAGGTTCTTCCTCTACTTATAACATGTAGAGGGGAAATTACAAATAGGAAGCTTTTAGTTGAACTGGCACATGTGGAAGTCGGAAAGGAAACAACTGACAATCTCCCTCCTAGAATTCCTCTTTGCATGACATGCATGATTTGCAACTGAAGATAGAACCTTCTATTTTGCATGTCTGCCACCTATTTCCAAGTAGTTGACTTCTTCAAGTAATGGCTTTTAAACCAATCACTTAAGTTTTATAATTTAATTGATCGCTCAATTACTTTGTCGGAGGAAATAAGAGAAAGAAGAAGAAAGAGGAAAGCTGCAGTCTTGTCCTTTTTCATATTCTGCATGCAGCTGATTCTTTTGCCTTTGATTCTCACCAAACTGGATCTGGAAGCGGCTGGATCTGGAAGCAAGTGACTGTGATTTTCTTGTGGGTATTGCCTTTGACATGTCTTCCCTCTTATCCTTGAAGCTTTTTTAGTTCTTCTCCAGTACATGCATCAGTGCAATGTTTGCCGTAAATAACTCATCATTTTTATTTTTAATTGCATATGAGCAATTAAAAATTCTGGAAAGCACTCCGGGTGAATGCAAATTCAATGAAGGCTTCAACTGGAAGATTGGGAGAACATGCACAAGGTCCTGGAAGGAATTCTCCATGCACTAACTTCTTCACGGGCTGCATTCGAAACAAGAGGATGAAGCCTTTGATCAATTATGGATCTGGATCTGGAAGTCTATGCATGATATGTTGATCTTTCTGATTCATCTGACTTTTCCATGGAGAGTTATCTTTTTCTGAGCAATTCTTTTTCTTTTTATTCGGCCGGAATTTTACCATGGTGCAGATCTGGAGATTTCTTTGTCTGAGGATAATTCAATGTATTGGACATTGATTTAATTCCCTTTCTCTTATAAAAGCACCGGTAATGATTCTGCAATTAATTCAGACAAAGATTGGCAACCAGAACATGAACACTTGATTTTAATGTATAAAAATTGATATATCAAGCCTGCTACCCCAAAATTTGATGTTTTGTTTACATGCAAAGCAAGCCTGAATTTTTGTCAACTTCACCTGAGCACCTGTACCACTATGCAGACAATTAATCAGACTTAATTCAAGCTCCTTCAAACCTAGGTGCCAAACTTTGAAGCCTTCCAGCAGTAAAAACACCTTCTTCTGTGCAAAATTCCTCCTTAATTGGGTGCCAAAATTCCCTGGGCTGCACTTCCTTGTTGAAGAATTAATTAATTCATCATTATGGCAGCCCATTCTTATATAACCTTCACCATTCTATAATTAATAATTGTCTCTCCTATTCCTGGCAATTAATTAATTAATTAACATGCTTTTCTCTTCAATTTGGGTGCCTATTTTGTGCATGCTCATGGCTGCCATTAAATAAATTAAATTTATTTAATTTTAGCTTTCTACTTCCAGTCCACATTGACTTCACAGTGTGCTTTGACCTTATGCACCAAAAATAGGAATTAATTCCATTAATTAATACTTTAAAAAGTATTATTTCTCCTCAATATGGGTCGCACTTTTTTGCATGAGAGGGGGCTGCATTAAATAAATTAAATTTATTTAATTTTAGAATTCTATTTCCAATCTTCTTTATCCTTTCATCATGCGTTGACTTTTCCTCATGCTTGGGCACCAAAATTGGGTGAATAAATATTAAATGCATTAGAATTTTATTTCCAATATCCTTTCATTATGGGTTGAATGGGCAAAATTGGGTGAATAAATATTATTAAATGCATTATTATTCACCCAAGGTGGGTCGCACTTTTTGGCAAGGGTGAATTCTATTTTTAAAAGTCAATTTCTAATGGGATTATTCACCCTGCACCGCAGCTCCAAAAATCCCATGATCCACTTAAGTTATTTCACTTTCATAATGGGATTTTTTACCCTGCAAGGCAGGTAAGAAATTCCCATCAATGCCTTAAGTGATTTTCTTTTATTTCACAATGGGAATTTTCACCCTGCAAGGCAGGTAAGAAATTCCCGCCTGCCTGCTACCTCTAATAATTCCATCATGACTTAAGTGACTTTGTTTTCATGGGAAAAAGTACCCTGCTAGGCAGGTACAAAATTCCCACCTGCCTGCTGCTACCAAAAATCCCATTGTAGCTTAAAACCTTCGTTTCCCAAAAATGCGACCTGCCCAGAAGAAGCTTTTTCGTGCATGACTTCGTCTTTTCAGAGAGAACCAGACCTCCTGTGGAAAATTCCTTCTGGCATAACGTCCATAGATGATCTCCAGATACTCCAGGCAAGAAATCAGACTAAACTGGCAAAGGAATTGACCTAGAGAAATTTCACAGAAAACAAAACGGGAAAACACCAAAAACGCAAAATGTTGCCAGAAGTCACAGATAAAGCCCATGATTCATTCCTGGTTAAAACCCTACTGGTATATGGGAATATTGACATGTAAGACCACAACAGGGTTAAACCGGAGCACAATTTTCCTCAAACGGGGTTCAAAATAATTAAATAAAAATTTCCCGTAGGCAAACCCCAGCGACAGAATATAACGATTTCGGGCATCTGGGTATTTGGCGAAATTGGCTAATATGACTCTTTGGGAATATCTTGACACAATACAGACACTTTCTGACAATTAACACACAAAATGACCCATTATTTTAAAAGTACAATTTTTTTTAACATGGGGTAGTCTCAGATTTCAGAGTGAAATCTAGGGACACTAGTTTTATCTTCAGTTTCAAATCATGCATGTCATGCAAAGAGGAATTCCAGGAGGGAGATTGCCAGTTGTTTCCTTTCTGACTTCCACATGTGCCAGTTCAACTAAAAGCTTCCTATTTGTAATTTTCCCCTCTACATGTTATAAGTAGAGGAAGAACCAACGGGTTAAAATATATCAGAATTGGTAAGCAACATTTTTGTGTTCCAGACTTTGTGGTGAAATCCCTGATAGCTATTTGAAGCAAAGGAATAGAAAGGAGCAGATTTCCGGTGAACTTTGTGTCACGGTGCATTTTGTTTCTAGCTTTTGTCTTAGATCTACTTAAAAATTTGTGTTATTCTAAATCTAGATCTGAAAGTTGCCTTTGCTTATATTTTTGTGTGTTAATATCTATTGTTTCTATTGATGTGCATGCAATCAACTTTGTTATCTATTGATTGGGTTGCACATCTTCTCTATTTCTTTCCTGTGTTTATATTATTTCCTTCTTCATTAGATTTTTCCTTTGTTTAACAGCTGCTTGCTGCAAAACTATACAACTATGGTTCATGAGGTGCATGGTTAAAGTAAAACCCCAAAATAGACACTAGCATATTTAATTGACAAATCTTACACGGGAGCCTTGCCGGTAAATGAGGGAGATTTGTCTCATGACTGCCTAGGTTTTCAGCTATGTAGAAAATCTAGCCAACATCTCCAAATCCCAACAGATGGCAAATATGCAATATATCAGCCTTATAAAATATGAGAAGTCCAAATATCAACTTGGAATGTTAATTCGTGCCCTAGAAGACACCCAATCACACTCCTATACAAGTCGTTCCCTAAGAGAGGGGCTCCAAACAATGCCAAAACCCTTGATATGTCTTCTTTTTGATGCCCTGACTGCAAACTAGCAAGATAGTTTTCAAAGAATTGTTGGAAGTGTGTCACCTGTGTTGTCATTGATGTCAATTCCATTGATGTCAATTCCATTGATGTCACAGTGGTCTAGGTGATCTAGGTATGTTGGTTAGGTGATATAGGAGTATAGCTAGGTGATCTAGGGGTCTCCAAAGGTGCATATGTGTGGATTGAGTCTCTCAAAGGTGGTATGAAGGTCAAACAAGGCCCATGAGGTGAGTGAGATGTGTCAATGAGTCTGTAACATGTCCACATGGTCCAATCATGAATTGTATGGGTCAAGTCAAGTCATTCTAGGCCTTGGCCTAGTGTAAATACATGGTGTAAATCAAGCAAATATGAGAATTCACTCAAACCAAAGCAAGGAAAGCATGATTGGATCACTATGAGGTGGCACAGGAGGTGTAGAAAGAGCTACAAGAGACAAAATAGGTTCATGAGACTGAAACAAGTCAGTATGGAGCTTTCTTAAGCCAATCCACAAGCAAGCAAGGTGTGAAATATTGACATAAGGAGTGATGATGCAAACCAATAATGGCATGAGCATGGAATGGTGATATAGGGTGTGTACAAGACTTCTTAGGTAGTTTTTGAAGTGTTTTAGGCACTTCTACAGGTCAACATAGCTCAACTGTTGAGAATCAGAGACCAAAGGGCACCTAGATGAGATGGGATGGAAATATGCAGGAAGAACCAGAGAAAACTATCACTTGGAGGTGTTAGAGGGATGCGTCCTTGAGGTGTGAGAAATATTTCAAAAGCTAAGGATGGATATTTTGCAATTTGTGCAAGTTTTTCCAAAACCTGGATTTCTCAAAGTATTGCAAATTGAGCACCGAAATTCTTAGCAGCCAAGCAAAATTGTGGAGCCTCCTTCAGATAAATTATAAGAGAAAAAATGGAGTGAATTGGGATAAAATTATGGTGCAAAAAGTGTTTTGGTGATTGGTTGAGTATTTTAGAAGTTCCATCCATTTTTGTGAGTATGTTTGTAACCCTTCAAACCCCAATTTGGACCAGTTTTGGGAAATTGAGTTGGGTAGGCATCTTAACTCAACTATTTTTCTTGGAAACCTATTTGAACATGTAGAGGACTCCTCATGGCACATTTCCATGACACTTTGAGTTCATGATGCTTGGTGAGCCCCACTGGAAAACAAGTGTTTTTTGAAGATTTTAGTGTACAGGAGAAACTTGCAAAGGAACCCCTGCTCAAATTTGAGGTGAATGATGTTGGGGATGTGTTATTCAACTTCAGGAAGTCACTTGGGTTACTCATTTGGAGAAAATGAGAGTAATGGCTGCATATTTGAGCTTACCGGAAAATGGAGCATGTCTTTTTGGTAACCATGTTGAATTGCATTGAATTGATGATGTTTCTTGCATTGATCATTCTTTTCATGTGTCATATGATGTGTGGAAGTGCATGGTTCAGTTTGTAAAGTTCATTTGTTGCTTAAAGGTGATTGAGCCAAAACTGCCATATTAGGCTTATTGAGAAGCCTGTTTGAATGAGGATGAAGGTGAGACTTTCTCCATTTGACCTATGACTTTGAATATTTGAACATGTTGTATACATCCTAATTGAAGTGTGAGAGGTGATAGGGAGCTCTGAAAAGTGCTTTATAGGTGTTTGACTACATTGTGTGGAAGACTAGTTTTTGTGTCTTCAAGACCAGCCAAACTAGTTGCAGAGATCCAAGTTTTTTGAAGCCTTATGCCATGAATCGGAGCAATATGAGAAGTGGATGAGATAGTAGATTTCACGAGATTTCCTTTGATATGTTACTTTCCTCATGATGAAGAGATTTGAGGTATGTATCAACTCAATTTGTGAAGACCAAATTCAAAGATGCTGAAACTAGCCAGATAAGTTTTGCAAAGTGGTGTTTCTTGACGTGTTAAGTCTTGAGTTGGCTCTTGCTGGTAAAGTTTAATAAAATTAGACTTCCTAAACTTCATTTTGATATATTACTTGGGTCATGAAGATGAGTGGAAGTGGTCTAGTTAGATGTGTTTTTAGAACTGTGTTTGTAGAAGTTGATTTAAGCACACTTAAGAGCCTAAATGAATGTCTTGGCTAATGTGGCGAGTTTCTAATCATACAAGAGCATTAATTGGGTTGGTGGGACCATGTACCACATGAATGCAAAGTTGGAATCCTTGTGGACAAGTTTGAGAGCTAGAAGACAAAAGATGAGCTCACTTGGACAAGAAGACAAAATTTGATTGGCAGTTACAAAAGGCAAGTCAGAATTTTCAGCTCAAGTTGTAAGAGGATTATTTCATATATGCAGATGAAATATTTAGTTGGTAACCTCCTTATTATTCCATTCAATCTTCAATTCGAATTCAAGGCTAGGGAGTTGAAGAGTCAAGTGGAAAATGAAGTGTAAGAGTCATCTTCATGAAGGTTTCGTTCTTAAAATGGTGTTCCACGTTTATGTGAAGTTGTTGATGAAAATCCCCTTTATCTTCCATTGAAGAAAACTTTGCTAGCAAAGCAAAACCTCTTGGGCATAGCCCAAACCACTTGGAATTCTCTTCTAGGTTAGTAGCTAGTTGTAGTGGAATAAAGATGATGAAGTCTATCAAACATCAAGTTGATGAAGGAGATCAGTTTTGGTGCGTTGCAGATGAGTGCTATTGTTTCACCATATTGATGTCAGTATAGTATTTATGAGCTCTTGATTATATATTGTAGATTGTTGATGAGGATATCAAGTCAGTGTGCTCTGTCATGAATATCAATGAAGAAAGACTCTGAGTATATCTTGTGTTTTATTATGTATGCACTTCATGATGAACTATATCTGATTGTGATCAAGAATCAATGTATGTGATTCATGTGGGTGAATGTTTGTTGTTTGAAATAGAAAAGAGACAATTTTGTTAGGGACTGATTCACCCCCCCCTCTCAGTCCCTGTGTCATTTCTAACAAGAATGTCTTCAACACCACCAACTTGGAGAGTTTTCGTTCTCCAATCTCCAACAAAGAAGGGTTTCGTCCTCATTGCCTGCCACACTAATGGATTTTCACCCCTTAGTGGATTTGGATTAGAGCCAATGTTGTTGGAAGAGCCGAGTTGTGGTTTCCCCTTTGCCACTTCCGCGTTCAAGGGCCACTCTCTAAGTGAGGTCACCAAATTACGATCCAAGAAAGAAGAGTGCATGGGAGAGCTGAGATGTTGTTGACTTTCTTGATCAAAGATTCAAACCAAGTTGGGTCTAGATCAATGAGATGTAGGGACCTTTAGATTAAATGGGGTTGTTGTTGGGAGGTTAATGCCTTTGTTGATCAAAACAAAGTTGAGGAGAAAACATCGACGGTGTTGCCAAGTTGGATGTGATCTGCAGGGTGTCCACAATGTTGAGGGTTGGATGAACTGAAGTCAAGAGTAGCTCATCACAAATCGCCGAGGTGTTGAAGTGTTCCCGAATGGGGAATAACATTAATCTTGAGATCGAGTTCATTTCGTTAAGTGGGAGCTGAGTCCACTATGGAGTAAACCTTGAATATAGATGCCGGGAGCTCGAAGAGGGGTTGTTGTTGAGAGGTTAATGCCTTTGTCGATCAAAACAAAGTTGAGGAGACAACATCGATGGTGCCATGCCAAGTCGGATGTTGATCTGTAGGGTGTCCACAATGTTGAGGGTTGGATGAGATGAAGTTAAGAATAGGTCATCACAAATTGCCATGTTGTTGAAGTGATTCCAAATGGGGAATAACATTAAGCTTGAGATTGAGTTCATTTCGCCAGGTGGGAGCTGATTCCACTGTGGAGTAAACCTTGGATACGGGTGTCGAGAACTTGGAGAGGAGACCTTCTTCAAGATCCAAAGTTTGTGAGGACCGAGTTCATAAAGGATGCTAAACTAGTGAAAGGATCGGAGCCTTCTTGTGAGTGAGTTAAAGTTGAGGAATCGTTGGGAAGAGAGTTGCGACGAGCCAAATCTTCAATGCATGGATTGAGAGAAAGGAGATTCGGGCTAAGTATTGTGAGGCAGCGAGCAACTTGCAATGTTTGACAGAGATCAATCAAATCCCTGCCAAGAACATGCCAATGTAATGTGGGTTGAGCCAAATCAAGAGCTCGTGAGTCTAAATAGCTCGGCAAATGGATGTAGAGGCTCGATTTTTATGATGCAAAGCTTATGTCCAATGTAACTCTGATCAAATCCTTCATATTCAATTGCAAAGATCTGCAAATTTTAATGTAAAAATTTGCATTTACTTATATATATTTGATGTTATTTTTCTTTACAATCAAATGTAGATCTGTAAAAAAGATTATTCGTATCCTTATGAATCCAAATGAATGCAATGCAATACTTTTTTTATCAAAGCCACTATAGATTGGATCTAATAGCTATATAGATCCATAGAGGAAACCTCTAAAATTAGGTCTGAAACATTCAAACGAGGAGTTACTCCCAATAGAGACCGCGGTTGCACTCTGGAGATAAATTTTCTTCGCCATTCTTCTATTTCCTCATGCCAATCTGCAAAAGACCAAAAAAAACCGGATTTGATTGAAACATATTAGAGTGTTTATAGTCAATCCTTATGTTTTTGGCTGTTTTGGACTCGATTTTGAGGTCACATTTGCTTTAAAATGCTACAAGAAAAAGTCGACCCACACAAGTGCACACACCTAATTTTAAGCATGAACACAATGAACAAAATGGAGTGAAATATGCAGATAGAGTGACCATAATGGAAATGCAAATGATTGGCATATGCCAACGAGTTCACACGTGGTCTGCACTGCTAGACCCATGACAAATATGCAAGAACGGTGGACAAACCACACTCCTGAGTTCGCATGTGGTCCGTGGTATTTGATTATCCTTTGTTTGCATTGTTTCGACAAAAACTACAAATGGATGGAGCATGCACAAGGTAATGGGTTTGTGCGAGGTTCGTGGTATCCGCTAACCCGTTGCCTTAGTCTACTTGACAAAATGAAACATGAGTGGGTTGAAAGTTAGAGAGGTCTCACAAGAAACCTACTATGATACCAAATACTGGGTTTCCCCTATATTCAACGAGAACATAAGCTCAAAAGGATTCAATTCAACATAGATCAGCACTAAGATATACAAATAGAATAAGAGACCTACTCTACCTCCTAAAACCACTCTCACTAAGGATTTCTGTTCTAATAACCTAGATTCTCTCTCAACTACTAACCTCCCCTAAAATCTCTCACATGCTTTATTCTCTTAACCTACCCTAGAACAACTCTCATGAATTCCTATGTGAGTTGTTTTCACAAATCACATAACATTATTATGATGTAGACATTATTTTCTCACACTCAATTAAACAATGTGGAGAAAACACACATGTGAGGACTAATTCTTAACATTGTATGCCTTCAAGGATTCTGAATATCTCAAAAGGATGCATTTGCGATACTTGTGGTCCAACATATTCCTTTTCTCCTTTGGAATCAAGTGGATTTGAAAACACGAAGATTTCGCACTACAGGAAGATGACCACACCAAACTTCATTTGGAGTCTTCATTTCAAGGGCTGCTGATGGTGACTTGTTGCGAAGATACATTATTGTTTGAGTTGCTTCTGCTCATAAATGTAGATTGACCCCATTGAAAGACAAGATTGCACAAACCACGTTCATCACAGTTCTATCATCCTCTCAGCTACTCCATTTTGTTGAGGAGTGCGAGCTACTATTGGATGATGTTTGATCCTATCTTGATTCTATTAGGCCTCAAACATTCTTGAGGTGAATTCACCACCATTGTTAGTCCTAAGCATCCCAATGTGGGATTGTGCTTCATTTTCAATCATGGTTTGAAACCATCGAAAAGTTTGGAAGGCTTTTGATTTTTGCTTAAGAAAGTAGATCCATGTCATTCTGTTGTCGTGATCAATAAACAACATGAAGTATTTGTGACCACTAGCGGAAATAATTGTTAGAGAACATAGATCAAAGAGAACTAACTACAACTTTCTTTCAGAATTCCATTATGATGTTTGAAATGGTTCCCTTGAGTCTTTAGCCCGAATGCAGGCTTCACATTTTATAATTTTCTTAAGCAGAGTTGGCAATCATACAACATCATTCTGTTACATTGTGCAAATATTGTCTTAGTTTGTGTGCCCAAATCCGGCATGTTGCAAATACTTGGTCATATCCCTTCTATCAAATGAGCAAAGTTCTTTGAGATTAAAGACTCACACTTGAGCTTTAGCAGCTCGCCTTCCTCAAAGCTAGTCATTACAATTGTTTTATCACATTTTCTTGTGGTTTTTACTTCATCATCCAACATAATGTAGTGGCCTTATTGTCGAAGTAGCACCAGGGACAACAAGTATCTTTTCAATTAAGGAAAGTATAAGGGCATTTTTGAGAATGAAATCTGAAAGACTTGGCAAATTGAGTCGAATTGTCCCTTTTCCTTTTGGTTACAAACTTGATCTATTTGCAAAGTATACCAGACTACAACTTTCTTCATGGTACTCCTCAAAGAAGTCCTTTAAAAAAGTCCTGTGTTGCATAACACCATTGTCTAGGACCTAGGCACCGAATTAGTATGTATTTAGTGAGACATAATTGAATTCATTTGAATTGGAGAGCATATCTTCACTTATGAAGTGAGTAGAGTTTGGTTTTGAGGCTTTCTTCTTTTCTTTGTTTGCTTCTTTTTGTTTCTAATAGGCTTCAATTTTGTCCCACGTTGTTTTGCATTCATGTGCCTCATGACTTCCTTTTCAACCACAACGTTTGAAAAAATATTGTGTTTGTCATTTTGCTTCACCTGTTGTTGACTATTATTCTTGTTAGATCTCCCTCCTCATCGTCTATATCTTTCCTTGCCTCTATCATTGGAAGTGGAAATCTTATTGGAACAATTTCCCTTTTGATGAGCATATCACTTGCTTTCACTCGAGGTTCCACTCTTTCTTCCAATGGCCTTTTCTCTTTCAACCATTTTGTCAACTGATTGATCAAAACATAGCGTGTTCAATAAATTGCGTGCCTGTAAAGACTCTAAATATGGCGTGTTGAATAAATTATTTTCCTGTAAAGACACTAAATATGGTGTGTTCAATAAATTACTTACTTGTAAAGCCTCTAAATATGTTAAGTATGTGGGAAGAAGAACTTTTATGAAAGTAGTCATATATACATCAGTTTTGACATCAACTTCAATAGTGTGCTTGATAGCACGGATTTATGACGCCAAACTCATTACGTCACCTTTTTTCAATGCAAGATTGAACAATTTCAGTTGCAATTGTATGAACTACAACTTTGAGTTAGAATCCTACAAATTCTTTAGTTTGTTCAGTGCTTCCTAAGGTGTGTTGTACCACTGTATGTGACGAAAAACTTTGCCATCCACTAAGGCCCTCATCAAGGCCAATGCCTTAGAATTATTTTTCTTCCATCTATGCGAGTTTTGCTTTTGTTGTTGGTTCCACTGTTTGCTTATCTCCATCACAATGTTGAACCAAAAATAATTGAAGATGAGAGTGTTCTCAACCTGTCATGACTGGTCCAACTAGGTGTCGTTCTCAATTAGTGTTGTACCGATAATTGAATTTATTGAATTCATTTTTGCAATGAAGGGAGATGGATTGGTTCCTTATCACTCCAAAAGGTTCCCGTTTCTATATACTGCTAGACTGATATATCAAACCTCTCGATATGTTCGCCCTTCTTGTATACCTGTTGATATGTAGAAGAAGCTTGTCTTTTTGATATACCCAGCGGTTTGTCAAAGAGGCATTAAAGCACGTGAGAGCAGAATGATACTTGGTACTTAGGCAGTACGCAAAAAGGCGTCCCTCGATCAATGACACATGCTTAACAAGAATTTCTTCTACTTGGGCGTAACAGCCTTCTAAATTCAGAGTATTCTTGCTTTTGGGATTTAAGTCTAGTGATAATTGCAAATGGGAAAGGAGGGAATGGAAAAATGAATTTTTTTCTTGTTTCTCTATGGCAGTTTATAGGAATGATGCTACAAACGCCGTTGTTGTAGCTATATTTGACTCTAGATGCAGTAGTTCGATTGCGATGACATTACTCGTAAGTGTGAACCAGAAACATCAATACCAAATATTGAATGCTGTGAATTGTTTGAGTTTGCACAATTTATCTTGTTTTTCAAAATTTGCTTGATTTTGAAAAAAGAAAAATTACTTTTAAATTGATTTGCAAACTAAATAGCCTTCCCTTGATTTTTTTAATATCCTCCTTTATGCTTAAAATGGCAAAAACATAAATGAAAAAACTCATAATTTAATTTGAATGGCACTAATTATGTGAAAAAAACCATTCTGTTCTTCACCAATGGAGGGGGATGCGGAGTGACCAAGAAATGCATTTTGTAGAGGTTTCAAGCTTCACCTCAATGCCTTACACTAATATCCAAAGTGCCACGTAGCAGGTTTCAGACATACCAATGAGATTGACTGTTGAATATGACCAAAAGGCAGCAAATGAAGAATTATGATCACTTTTGGACAGAATAAGGCACCATGCTTAGAAAAAAACAGCCGTGCATTCAACCACACCAAAACAAATTCTCTTCATGCTTCAGCTCCAATGGAATATTTCAACAGAGCAGGTCTGCAAAGAAAAGGCCAGCACAGTGGTCTTCTACTATGTCCTTCTTGTGCACAGGTTTGTTCATCTTTGGCAGAATTATCCAAACAAAATGATGCAGTCAGGTTCATGGTATTCAAGAGCAGCATACTTCCATGGAATTGAAAACACCACACAGCTCTGTCCAATTAAAGCTATGGCAGTGCCCTATAGCCTGCAAAGGTTAGAATAAACTTTGCAGCAGGAAAGAATAAACTGGAGAACAAAAAATTATTTGAAAAGCCTGTGCTCTGATACCAATGTCAGGCCAGGAGTGGACTGAGAAATTTAGGAAACTAAATTTGTGCAGACCAAAATTGTATTCATTAGCTCGAAGTAGAGAAACAAATAGATATTCATTACAATGAGAATGAACGTTCAGTTCATGTCCAGGATGACTGTTCAGTTCACCTTCAGATGTCTCTTGAGATTCCACAAGAAGACAAATGCATATACCTAGGATTGTGCACAATAATGTTAACACCTTCAATGAGCTCAAGCATGATATCAATTAGCTCATATATGTTTCCTTGTTAGAATGCCCAAATTGAGTAAGAAAAGCTGCCAATGTTTTAACTTTAGTAAACATGCTCCAATTCTACTCAAGATTCAATGATCAAAGATTTGCTAACAATAATCCTCAAAAGGATCAAATATTCTCATAGATTTAACAATTGACATTTTTCCAATAGTGAAGAGAATCAATCCGATAAACTAATAAACAAGAAGCTATACTGAACAAAACATTCAAGATAATCAAAGAAAACAAATGACAAAACACAAGATTTAACCTGGGAAACCCTTTCGGAAAAAACCCAGCACAGTAACTTCTCTCTTATTGCATTAACTTAACCGTTTACAATACAATAATGTACTTCCAAGTTCGGCTTTATCCTACTGCATCTCCAGCTATTTGTAAGCAAAACACTAAGAAACCGTTAAAGCGGTTTTACAATACAATGGGTACCAAAACCATGGGCTAATAAACACCCATAATGGTTTCCCATAATTCATGGATTATGACACCACCCATATATATACGTATAGATAAAAATAGCATATCTATACTCCCAGAAAAATAGGGATTTCGAATTTTTTTCTTGGGGGCCAGCCCCTGAACCCCCGATTGGGGGGATACTGGCCCTCCAAACCCCCTAGTCGAGGCCAGCCCCGGACCCCTGCTAACGCTCGTGGAAGAGGTGTACAGTACTCCTGGGTATACAATATACAAAACATACAACACATGCTAACAAATAGGGATTTGTGCATTTTAAATGAGCAAAGTCTCTTATACAAGGGTTTGATCCTTGCAAAATAAAGTGCAGAAGTTATATGTGATGGCACACAGTAGGAACTTCAGAGTTAAGAAGTAATTCAAAACAAATTGCAGTTCAATTTTGTTTGAAAGCGGAAGTACAAATACATATCAATGTGGTAGGCATTGGTCAAGAGGCATTGACCACACCAAGAAAATCTTTAAAAGTCCACTTATTTTGTCCCTATGAAAAATTGCCAAAAGTTAATAAATATTTCCCCCTAAAAGAGTTGAACTTGGTAGCTAAGGTTCCAGAAAATGTTAATACCAATAATGATCCTACAATCTATTTGTGCATTTGTGTGCACTATTTGTGATCAGTAGAAATTACTACAAGAGAAAATGGCATTGTATCAAGAGATGTTGTAAATTGTAATAGACTTCTATTATTTCTTGAATTCTTGATAATGTTGCTCTACACTTGTGACTAGTGCATTTTCTGTGTAAGAAACAATTATCAACATTTTCCTTCCCTCACACGACTGTTTTTACTTGTATCTTGATCACATGGTTTTGGATTTAACTGTTTTGGTGATATTTTTTTCATATTTAGTGACTTTTCAGATCTTATGTAACTAAATACATGTTCATGTCCCATTGACCAACTTCGTTCGCTTGAGGATATTAATATAATTTCTTTCTTTCTCTTGGTAGCCTTAACTGGTGAATTATTAATTCACAGCTACAAGAATTTATTATTGGAAATATTAGCCTATGCATTATCGCTTGAGTGATTGGAACCTAAAATCAGATTTTTAGGCAAACTTACTAGAAGTCCAACACAACTAGGAATTCGATGTCCATAGCTAATCTTGGTTTTCTTCTGTTTTGGCACCATTTGACTATAAGAGATTTCATGTAAGAGATTTCACATTTTCATGGTCCATGAATTTGAAATATACTTTTGGGTGAAGAACTGTGTCAGATCATTTGATCGTCCTTATCTCAATCCTTTGACCATATAAATAACATTTTTATAGGATGTCAAATTCATTTAAATACTGTAATGTCCCCCTTTTTTTGGGACATTTACGAAGACGGAGAATTGAAGACCTTCAACCTATTTTCTCTCCCCGTTGGTTCGAGGATGAAGCTAGGGGATTGTTTTGAAGATGTATGTTGTCTGTTATTTGCATTGTAACCCCTTGGCATGCCTATCGCTACAAGTGGGAGTCCTATTTAGTTTTAAAAAGTGCACATGGGCATATAATTTCTTAATATTAAATCAAGAAATTAAATAAAGTGCACATTAAGTGAGTGTTTTAAGTATTTTAATTAAGTTCTATGTTTTCCCTCCAAAAAAGTGATAGGTCAGCCATAGTTATAGTTGCACCCCTTTATCTTATAAAAAGGAGGTTGCATGGCCTTAGTTGAGCATGTTGATTTGATCATTTATGTTTCTCCATGCTTTGAGAAATAGGATGTATGCCCAAGGGATGCATGCCCTAGCTTTTCATTGTGTTCTCTCTCATTCAATTTGGAATTAAAGTAGATCTAATTGTGAAGACTCATTGAAGGATTTTTGTGCTTGACGTTGGTCTATATTTCTTCCTAACCCTAGCGCTTGGTTTGGGAGTTGGTGGGTGAATATTATCCATGCTTGAAACTTCCATATTGTGGCGATTTGCATTAGAAGGTCATTCTAATCCTAGCGCCTCATTTTGGGGTGTGTTCTTGCTGATTTGGCTTCCTCTTGGAGTGTTTTCTTGCTGGCTTAATCTCACTTATATCTGCTGTTTTATACCAGCCTTCGTGACTTGGAAAAATGGTAGTTTATGCATGATTTGATGCCCCAAAAATATATTTATGTTGCAGATTTGATTTACATTAATTTTGTGAGTATGTGTGACCAAATTTGGGGGTTTTGGGAGTGATGCAAGTGTCGGAATTAATTTATGTGCAAAACAACAATTTATTTTGCTCTAGGCGACTTGCTCTTTTGGCTGTTCTGGGAGTTTGGTAATTGTTGGTCTAATTTGGTTTGGATCATTTTGTTCCTTGCATTTTTCCGAGTTTGGGCATATATCTCATTTGCCCAAATCAGAGTGATTTTGAGGAAGATATGAATTTTTGAAAATTGCAGCAGTCTGGGGTTTGATTATTAATTGTTTTCAGCTATGTGTGATCGGATTTATGCTATTTCCTAACTTGTCCAAAAAGGGGACATCACAGTGGTAATTGAGCAACTTTCCTCTACTCTTGTGGGGGTTTGTGTTTGCAGATCTGGATATATAGTCTCTATGAATCATGAAGTTAACAAGTGAAGGAGAAGTGAAAATGCAGTCTTACAGATTGGGGAAATGACTTGATCCTCCACACCTCTCAAAATATTTTTTGCTCAGTATTTTGGACGAAGCGGTAAATTGTTTGTCCGTGGTAGGACAATCCGATTATGGCTCCATGTTTTCAGCAATGGACTCTTTGTCGACTCATTTGGCTAGATCCGAACTATTGAGACATGATGAGGTGGATGTGAGGCTCATGGTCATCACTTGCATTAATGAAGTTACAAGGATCACAACCCCGAGTTTGCCATACAGTGATACCACCATGGAAGAAGTTTTTGAGCTCATGATAGGGAGTTTTCAAAGGCTTCAGGACATCACAAACCCTTACTTTGGTAAGAGGGTTAAGATCTTGGAGAATATGGCAAAGGTGAGATCTTGTATACCAATGTTAGATCTTATTTTTCATATGTTTGAAGTATTCTTTGCTGTCATACATGATTATCATTTAAAAAATATAAGGGTTGCAATGCAAACTATCATGTCTTTGGTTTTGAATGAACATGAGGACCCTCCTCAACATTTTTTGTCTATACTTGAGGAAGGTATGAGACAAGAAGCATCATGTATTGCTGATATAATATCCAAAGGTGTTCTTGATCAATGTTCAAACAAGTTGAAGGCATATATGGTAGCAAAGTCTCTTATGAAGGTAGAAGGATCAAATCTACAAGGTATGAACATATTGGTACTTGATGATGGTTTTTTGGCATCTAATGGTTGCATGCATGATGTAGGAAAAATGATGGTAAAGAAGCATGTGATAGAAGACAAAGAGAGGATAGTTCTTCGTGAGGATTCCTATGAAGGAATCAACGAAACAAAAAAATCAGATTTAAGGGAAGTTCAACAACTTCATGAGCCATTTGAAGGGCAAGAAAAAAGCATGGACAAGGACATCACTAAAGAAGGAAAAAAATCAGAATTGAAGAGGGAACATGAGGATGACATGGGTAGAAGTTATACCCATGGAGAAGAGGCATTTCCGGGTACTTTAGACCCTTCTCATCTTGCTGGTCTGCGCATAATAGCAGTCATTAGAGAGCAAATAAATGTCTTTATTCACCCAAAAATGAAGTTTAAGGAAGCCCCACACAAATTACAAATAAGGTTGCATGATTCCAAGGTAGAAGGTGATGTTTGGTTTGAAAATTCTAAGGAGTATGAAGGTGTTCCATGGCACAAAAGTATGATGGGCAGACCCAATCATGTTGTTTCAAATGTATTGCTTCCTTTCATAAGGGAAATCCTTTGACACAATGAATGGTATGAGATTCCTTGCATGAGTTATATTTCTGATTTTCCCTTTTCTTATAGGAATGATGGAATAGAAGCAATGGGGTATCATCATGCACATGCTACCTCATGGTATGAAGAAGTGAGCAACAACTTTGAATTATTTGTATTGCTACTTTCATGTATTTGTGAGATGATCAAGTTAAATATTCTATTGTTCTTATATCATGGTGAGTTTCAGTTTTTGGTCATAAGAAAGGTTGTTGGGATCATAAAAGGAGTAGGGGAAAATGGATCTACAAAGAGCTATTTTGTTTTCCCAAGCAAGGGAAATCAAATTTTGGTTTGGGTCTTGAAGAGGAATAATAAAGAACTTGCACTTCAAAGTATGACAAGGGAGACACCCCAAGCCAATTCCATGTTCAAAAAGGATTTATATAAGAATGTAGAATTCTGTTTTGTGTCATTTATGACAGCTGATTGGAAAGAAGTTTCCAACAAAAACATAAAAAGGCAAAAGAAGAGGGTGCTGTGGTAAACTCAAAAATTCTGAGTTATGAGCATGTTGAGGGCAGCCCACCCTCGAAGGAATATGCAGTTTGCTTGGCCGCCACTATGACAAATTTGGTTGACTCATTTCATGCACAATTTTTGAGGTTTGGTACGCTTGTTTTGTATTCTCTTCCTCAAAATCAGTTTTCACAAGACAAGAAGTGGATAGGGAAAGGAAAGTACAAACATTTTCTATTCATGTGTGAATTTGCAACCAAGAAGAGTATGTGTATGCCTAATATTTTCATTGATTTTGATATTCACACTGCTGTCATACACATTTTCAGTTTGTTTTGGGGACATGTTAACATGCCCACCAAAGAATTCAATCACACGGTATGCAAATTTTCAGTTTGGAGTATCATTGGTACATGATACCAGATCGTTTCCAGGTCATTTGACACTGCTGTTGCATTGGGATCAACAAAGAGGAAGGTATGGTGTTAAATTTTCATGCCGTGTTTTGGGAAATAAAGGCAAATATGATGAATATTCAACTATGAAAGGAAGAGGTGCAAAGCTTGTCATGAAATTCACTTTGGATCAGCTTTACATCATGTGTGTGAATGTGTTTCAGAACTTATTCTCATGGGAACAATGCATTGTGGGTTGTGAGAGTGAAGTGTTGGCCTTACCTAAGGTGAGTTGGGATACCTTAAAGTCAATTTTTTTTATTTACATTGCTGTAATTTATTTCAGCAGTTTTCTTGTGGCTTTTAGAGCCATAAAGCATGGAGATAAGGGATATTTTTCCATTGGTACACTCACACATGGATCGAAGGATGAAGTAGGGCTCACATGGGGACAAATTTGGAGTTGTCAACCTGCTGATTATTTATCAGATTTTTATTTTATGACAGCAGTTGGTTTTCTTGGACAACCTTACGAATTCAACGAAGTATGGGGTGACCATCAAATGCATGGAATTAGTGAAGCTACAACAAGCAAGAATGGGGAGCCAACTCCCATAACTACAGGGCCCAAGAGAGTGTTGTCCAAAACTCATGTTTTCTTTCATATGTTTGTTTCTTGTGTAGGTACAAACATAAGAACCACGGAGCAGATGAGATTCATTTGGAATCCGGGCACTTGTAATTGCTTGAGGGCAAGCAATCTTGGGAATGTCCCCTTTTCTGGGACATTTATGAAGACGAAGAACTGAAGACCTTCAACCCATTTTCTCTCCTCTTCAGTTCGAGGATGAAGCTAGGGGATTGTTTTGAAGATGTTTGTTGTCTATTATTTGCATTGTAACCCCTTGGCATGCGTAGCGCTACAAGTGGGAGTCTTATTTAGTTTTAAAAAGTGCACATAGGCATATAATTTCTTAATATTAAATTAAGAAATTAAATAAAGTGCACATTAAGTGAGTTTTTTAAGTATTTTAATTAAGTTCTATGTTTTCCCTCCAAAAAAGGGATAGGTCGGCCATAGTTATAGTTGTACCCTTTTATCTTATAAAAAAGAGGTTGCATGGCCTTAGTTGAGCATGTTGATTTGATCATTTATGTTTCTCTATGCTTGGAGAAATAGGATGTATGCCCAAGGGATGCATGCCCTAGCTTTTCATTGTGCTCTCTCTCATTCGACTTGGAATTAAAGTAGATCTGATTGTGAAGACTCATTGAAGGATTTTTGTGCTTGATGCTGGTCTATATTTCTTCCTAACCCTGGCGATTGGTTTGGGAGGTGGTGGGTGAATATTATGCATGCTTGAAACTTCCATATTGTGGCAATTTGCATTAGAAGGTCATTCTAATCCTAGCGCCTCATTTTGGGGTGTGTTCTTGCTGATTTGGCTTTGGCTTCCTCTCGGACTGTTTTCTTGCTGGTTTAATCTCACTTATAGCTGTTGTTTTATACCAGCCCTAACGACTTGGAAAACGGGTGGTTTATGCATGATTTGATGCCCCAAAAATATATTTATGTTGCAGATCTGATTTAGCATAACTTTGTGAGTATGTGTGACCAGATTTGGGGGTTTTGGGATTGATGCAAGTGCCAGATTTAATTTATGTGCAAAACAACAATTTATTTTGCCCTAGGCGACTTACTCTTTTGGCTGTTCTGGGAGTTTGGTAATTGTTGTTCTAATGTGGTTTGGATCATCTTGTTCCTTGTATTTTTCCGAGTTCAGGCACACTCATTTACCCAAATCGGAGTGGTTTTGAGGAAGATATGAATTTTTGAAAATTGTAGCAATTTGGGGTTTGATTATTAATTTTTTTCAGCTGTGTGATCAGATTTATGCTATTTCCTAACTTGTCCAAAACGGGGACATCACAAATACCTTGGCAGGTACTTATTGCACAAATGCCTTGATAGTCCATGATTATTATTGTATTATCAAAATGCCTATTTGGTTCATTTGGTTTCTCATTGTTTTTATTCTTTCTAAGTCTTGAGTGAGGTTATGGTTTTCCTTTAATGCAGTGTTGGCTATGTTTAAATCTGCATTCTTGTGTGGGTGTAATGTCCCTTTCTGGGCTGAAACTGAAAAACAAAGGAAATAACACAAACCCCAATTGGAAGTAAACTGAATTTCATGACAGCCAACTGACATTATTATAAACCCTTGCAGCGAACTGAATTTGCACTTTTAGGGCATCTAACACTATCCAAACAAGCTGAAAATTGATGTATAAATTCTCCAAAATATTGTACTCAACAAATGGAACAGACACCAAGCAAAAACACTCTGACATATATGCAAATTTGGAAATTCTATACAGCTGTAATTAAATTCATGACGACAAAGTTACAGCTCACAACAATGGCTAGAAATGGAGATTCCAAGCCCCAAAAATCTCATGAAGGTGTGCAATCAGCCTCTAAAATTATGAGGGCTATGAATATCAACTCCAAATGAAGAAATGTGCCCTAGATGGCACCCAACTCCACCTCTAAGCAAGTCGCCACCCTAGGAGAGGGCCCAAAAATGGCAATCAAACCCTAGCAACTCTTCTTCTATCAAACCCTCGTTGAAAATTTGCAACATCAATCTTCTTGAAACACTTTGGAAACCGCAGAATGGAGAATCCTCAACAAATTGAAGATTTTTTGTTCTTCAATCGAACAAGGGTTTCGTCCCCCTTGTTAGCCACATCAAAGGATTTTCTCCCTTAGTGGAAGTAATTGAGCAATCAGCCCAAAAACCATGCAACATTATTTTTAGGCAAGAGATAATGATGCACAAATGAGCCAAGTGAACCACTTATATAGCTCATATGTGGTGTCAAATCTCTAAAACATGATCCCCATGAGAACTGACCTCCTTGGGAGATATGTTCCTTCTTTATCTTCAAGCATGCACTCAAAGACCGACCTCTTTATGAAAATATAAGTTTCTTTTTCCCATTGCATATTTTTTTTATTTTTTTTTCCGACAAAAGAAATGAGTATTAAAAATACCTTTATATTAATAATAATATTAAGTTGCCCCTAAAATGGAGAATTGATAGGGCCCAACTTAAAATATTATTAATTATTTTATTTTAGAAAAGGGGACATTACAGTGGGGAAAGCTTGGGCCATATTCTCAAAATTTAAACCTCATTCACGCTTAAATGTGCCCCCATTAAACTTGAATCATGTTTGACTATAGCCCATATTCATTACACCATAAAATTGCCACACGTCGACTTCGGTTATGTGCCTTATCATAGTGAGGGTAATTTGAACTCAGGTCATGCTCTCGAGATTGTTAGCTATTACCTCTTTGTAATATTCCTTTCTCAAAAGCAGCAGGTCAAAGACCCTTAGCCTAATTTTGCGACAACTAAGGAAATGGAAAAAAAGGGAAACTCATCCTAATAAGTTAATTAAAAGTGCATAATAATTTTATTATAAGTACTTTAATAATTTATTAGTGATAAAAGAAAAAGAAAAAGTAACTTTATATTTATTTCCCCCTTAGAGGAAAAATGTGACCCATATAGGGACATAATACAAGGGGTAAAGAAATATTAAATAAAGGGAAAAATATTAAATAAAGAAAACAGAGCTAATTGGCCCTATTGTGTGGCAAATGTCCTAAGAAAAGTTATAAAAGCAAGTTGCCATGTATGGAGAAGGCATCATTTTCTCATATTTTTTTATCTGAAAATTGGTTGAGCTATTTGCTTTCCATTTTTGCCTCAAAGGATGAAAACCCTTTGACGTGTTTTGCATTAGAGGACAAAAACTCTCTATTGCCAAGGTTGAAGAACGAAAACTCTTCATCCTTTATGAGAGAGAACTCTATTTAGGGGTTTCCATTGAGTTTTAAGGATAAATTCTGAATTTCCAGCATTGTTTGAAGGCCCTAAGGTGCAAGTTTATATTTTCTCCAGCTAGGGTTTGAAGAAGAAGACTGTAGTTGATTTTTGGCATGCATTTCTAGACAGATATAGGGTTATCTACACCCTTGTCAGTGGATTTTGACACATTCTAGGGCACTGCTGATCCGGATTTCATCTCCATCTCCTTTGCCAAAATTTTAGAGGTTATTTCTAGCTTGTATGCATATGATTTGGGCTTTGAAAACATTTTTCCCAGCCTTGTCTATAAGCTGATTTCTTCCACATCATATTCCTTGTTAATATGACATAGTTAAAAAAAATTACATTTAACCTTCTTTTATAGAATTATCCAAGCAAATTATGTTATAATCTTTCTACCACTTCAACAAATTAAGCATGATATCAATAAGCTTACATGCGTTTTCTTGATCTCTTTAAGAAGAAAAGGGCCATGAAATTAATACCATATAAAGACACTTGTTTTTCCATCTTTCCAAGCACATTTGCACAAAGAGCTGGCCCACACGATGATTAAGTACCCCTATGAATTGAAGGGCCAAGAAATTAACCCATGGAGTTAGGTACATCAAGTATTGTATTGTGAATTTCCAAAGGAACGAAAAGATAAAATTAATCTTTTCATTGTCCATGACATTTCTTCAACTATTTATCTTGTATTTCTCAAGGAATTGCGAAGGGCAGAATGACCTTCAGGGCCCAAAGCACCCACATGACCAAAAAGAGTGAAAGCTTAACCTAATGTTAAATACATAAAGTTTTGTATTGTGAAGGACCATGTTTTGCAACAACAAAAGTTGGTCTTTCATTAAAGCTTCATTCTGTTCCATTTCAAGAGGACACTTTTCACCTCAATGGAAATATGTTATGTATATGAAGCATATTTGGTCAGGATGGATTGAAGAATATATGACAGCTAGCCATCTATTTTCACCCTATAAAACTAAAATAAATCTGAAGGATGAAAATCACTAACACATCATCCCTAAGAGATCCAATATAACGTCTTCTTTCCCAGGCCTTTTGAGACATTAGGGACAACTCATTTCGGTTACTTTCAAATGTCTTAGTGAGAGGTGTTTGGGGCAAAATTACTTGCATATTTAACTCGTGCTTCCAATCTACCTATTGTGTTATTGCTCATACTAACATATTTAACTCATGGTTTCAACCTTCTGATGTTATTGCTGTCTAACCTGTGCTTCCTCTATCAGTGGATTCTTATTGGTTTAAAAGATTCCTTTTACATTTTTGGACCTCATTCTGTTGTTTTTGTTATTTATTTTTTCAATGCTAGCCAACCATTTGAACTCAAGCACCCTTATTTGATTTCTAGAATACCAAGGAAGTGAAATTATATGCTGGAATGCATTTAATATTTGATCATATTTATGTACAGGATAGCTCAGGTCTTGTTCCTGTGACAGTAGGTGTGGCGGCAGCAACAGGAATTGGTCTAGCTGCAATATCAGAGGTAGAGTGCTACCATCCGTGCTTATGGTTTGTAGAATTGGATAAGATTTGTGATGGATACATTTTTTATTGCTTTGAAATTCGAGGCTACTGCTATATTTCCATTGAAATGTGTTATGTATATTTCATGCAGATAGAGACAGTACTTCAACTTTTGGGTTCAGCTGCACTGATTCAAATATTATTGAAAAAACTTCTATTTGCAGAAGTATGTTCCAACACTTTTATATAACTTTCTTAAGTTTCCAATTTCTTTGATGCGGTAAAAAAATTTCAAGGAACATGCAATTGCAAACCTATATCTTAAGCTTGCAAGAATTATTCTTTATAGTATGGATTGCTTGATTGTGAAAATGGTAGCTGTTCTATATAAGATTGGGATAATTTTGTATAACTATTTTGTGATGACTGTTTTACTAATATTTTGCTTTTTATTAGGACCGGAAAAGAACACTCCAACAACTTCAAGAATTCTTAGACACCAAGGTTGCACCAAAAGAACTTGTTGTTGAATTGAAGGTCAGTTTCTTTGTTCTTTAAGCTTTTGGGTATTTGATAGATATTAAAATATAGTTTCATTTTCTATTCCATTAAATGGTAAGTGGAATCCACTTAAACATTGTGTTCATCGAAAGGCTAGAGTCCTGTACTAAGTATTTAACTATATAACAAACATATATGGCTGTGCCAACGATAGATTCAGGATATTACGTGACTCAAGGGTGCGAGTGCAGGGATAGACTAGCAGGGTGCACAATGCATCCTATGAGTCCATGCACATTTACTCCTAAGTTCCTAACACTTGGGAAACAATCTGCACCATTCCATACAGCGCGATTTTTTATCCTGATTAAGGTGGGCCACTTGCTACCTTTGTCCGCTTTTGCAATCATAGGTTCTTGGCTGAGGCTCATTATCTACGGGAAGTGGTTGCCTTGAGGCATCAGGTTTTGTAGGGGACCCCCATAGACTATCAGATTGATTACCTCTTTCTTTCAGCCAATTTGAGATATTTAACTATTTTGTAAGAATGACCAATGATCAGTTGATTCTAAATAATCAAAAAATATACTACATATTGAATGTTAAATTCAGACGGTATGCTGATCAAATCTTACTACTTTAAAGTCTATCATACATCTCTTGCACTAAACATATAAGGAAAGCATATCAATATATATAAAGTAGGTGTGCACGCACAACCATGAACACGGGTGCACACATGCTCATAATTATGTGACCGATGTTCAAATGATCCCTCCTATTGTGTCAAGTCCCTTTTATTCCAATTAGGCAGTCCGTATCTCCAGAAGACATCCAAAAAGGCAATCTAATTAAGTTTTATAACTTCTCTACTAACAAATAAAATTTCAATGTGGATTTGATGGAAAGGAGAATGTACATCAGATACTTGTCATGGCATCAAAATTTACATGAACAAGAAAAGGTGGAATGCAGAAAAGGAATAGAAAGTAAGAAACAACAAAAATGGGGACATCACTCTGTTCAATAATAGGGAGAAGTAGATTCAAGTTAAGTATAGAGGGTGAAATAGAAGGCATAACTACTTATTAACAGCTCAAGTATGAAATTTTACCTTGACTCCCTCAAAATTTCCAGTGGATGGATTTGTGTTTGACGTAAAGGCATCGATCCTTTGATATGTCGTGCTTATCTCGAAGATCAGATACTATTTTGTATTTTAGTTTAAAGAATCAGTGTCACTGTTAGGATCATACATGATAGCTGCATAGCACAAAACCTAGGCAGTCATGAGATAAATCTCCCTCATTTACCGGTGAGGCTCCCGTGTCAGATTTGTCAATTAAAGTATGCTAATATCTAAATGGGGTTTTACTTTAACTACTCAGTTCATGAACCATAACTGAACAGTTCTGCAGCAAGTAAGCAGCTGTTTAAAGAAAGGAAATATTTATAGAAGAAGGAAAGGGAATTATATAAACACAGAGAAGAAATGGGGAAGATGTGCATCCCAATCAATAGATAGCAGAGTTGATTGCATGCACATAGAAGAAACCAATAGATATAAACACAGAATTCTAAGCAAAGGTAGCTCTAGATCTAGATCTGAAATAACACAAAGTTTATTAAAAGATCTAAGATAAAAAGCAAGAAACACAATACACCGTGACACAAAGTTCTCCGGAAATCTGCTCCTGTATATTCCTTTGCTTCAAGTGGCTCTCAAGGGTTTCAGCACAAAGTCTGGAACACAAGGTTGCTGCTTACAAATTCTGATCATTAACCCGAAGGTTCTTCCTCTACTTATAGAATGTAGAGGGGCAATTACAAGTCGGAAGCTTTTAGTTGAACTGGCACATGTGGAAGTCGGAGGAAAGAAACAACTGGCAATCTCCCTCCTGGAATTCCTCTTTGCATGACATGTATGATTTGCAACTGAAAATAGAACCTTCTATTTTGCACGTCTGCCACCTATCTCCAAGTAGTTGACTTCTTCAAGTAATGGCTTTTAAACCAATCACTTAAGTTGTATAATTTAATTGATCGCTCAATTACTTTGTCGGAGGAAAGAAGAAGGAAGAGGAAAGCTGCAGTCTTGTCCTTTTTCATGTCTGCATGCAGCTGATTCTTTTGCCTTTGATTCTCACCAAACTGGATCTGGGAGTAGCTAGATCTGGAAGCAGCACAGCTGGAATCTGGAAACAAGCTGGAATTGGAAACAAGCTGGATCTGGAAACAACAAGCTGGCTAACAATCTGGAATCTGGAAGCTGGATTTTGCCTTCGCCTTGTCTTCTCTTTTATCCTTGAAGCTTTTGCAGTTCTTCTCCAGTACATGCATCAATGCAATGTTTGCCATAGATAACTCATCATCCTTATTTTTAATTGCATATGAGCAATTAAAAATTCTGGAAAGCACTCCTGGATGAATGAAAATTCAATGAAGGCTTCAACTGGAAGATGGGAGCATTTGCACAAGATCTTGGAAGGAATTTTCCACGCACTGACTTCTTCACGGGCTGCATTTGAAACAAGAGGATGAAGCCTTTGTGCCGGAAAGCAACTATGAGATCTGGATTTGCATTTTATGGATCTGCATCTGGATCTGGATCTGCACCTGCATAACAAACTCTGGCAACTGGGCTGTGGATGGAAATGCTGCAGCTCGAATGATTCCACTGCTTTTAATTGCACGCATGAGGAGTGAAGTCTTTCCTGCTCTGGATCTGTCTATCAATTCAGCAAGAGGTTCCGAGCCTAGATCTGTGTCTCCAATGTCTACAAATTTAGAAGTGATGCATGACTCCGTTGTGCTTTCTTTTTCATCTTTCTTTGCCATGGCTTTGTCTATCTTTGTCTGAACAATTCTTTTTCTTCTTATTTGACTGGAATTCTTCAAAACTGGTGCAGATCTGGATAATTCTTCAGATTCGGAGGAAATATTCAATGTATTGGACATTGATTATAAGTTCCTTTTCTTTATAAAGCACCTGTAATCTAATTCCTGCAATTAATTCAGACAAAGATGGCAACCGGAACATGCACAGTGAATTTTAATCATAAAAATCTGCATAATTCAAGCCTGCTGCCCCAAAATTTGATGTTTTATTTGCATGCAAAGTGAGCATGAATTTTTCCAACTTCACCTGAGCACCTGTATCACTTATGCAAACAATTATGCAGACACAAATCAACTTCCTTCAATGCATGCGCCAAAATTGGAAGCTTTTAGCCTTGATTTCACCTTCTTTTGAGCAAAAATCCTCTTCAAATGGGGCGCACTTTTCCTCTGGGCTGCACTTCTTTACCTGTGAATTAATTAATTCATCCTTATGGCAGCCCATGCTTATATAACCCTCATAATTCTATAATTAATAATTGCCCTTCCTATTCCTGGCAATTAATTAATTAAAAATCATGCTTTTCTCTTTAACTGATGTGCTAAAATTGCATGTTTAAGGACAACCATCCAATAAATTAAATTTAATCAATTTAATCATCCACTCTTCACTTCACTTAAGCTTCACAGTGTGCTTTAACCTTAGCCACTGAAAATAGAATTAATTTAATCATTTAATACTTTAAAAAGTATTATCTTTCTCCCAAAAGGGGCGCACTTTTTGACATGAAGGGGCTGCCATTAAATAAATAAATTTATTTAATTTTAGAGCAATCTATTTTCAACCACCTTTTGTCCTTTGCCTTTGTTGACTTTTCCACAAGCCTGGGCGCCTATTTTGGGTGAATAATTAATTAAATTAATCAATTTAAATGCCATTACTTATTCCCAAGGTGGGTCGCACTTTTTGACATAAAGAATTCTATTTTTAAGAATCACATGACAATGGGATTATTTACCCTGCAAGGCAGCCCTGAAAATCCCATGATTCACTTAAGTCGATTTGACTTTCATAATGGGATTATTTACCCTGCAAGGCAGGCAATAAAATCCCATGATTCACTTAAGTCACTTTTCTTTTATTCCACAATGGGAATTTTTACCCTGCAAGGCAGGTAATAAATTCCCGCCTGCCTGCTGCCTCTAATTTTCCCACTGCAACTTAAGTGACTTTTCTATCATGGGAAAAAGTACCCTGCAAGGCAGGTACAAAATTCCCACCTGCCTGCTGCTTCTAATTTTCCCATGATCCACTTAAATCCTTTGTTTTCCAAAAATGCGGCCAGCCCAGAAGAGGCTTTTTGGTGCACGACTTCGTCTTTTCCCAGTGAACCAGACCTCCGATGGCGACTTCCTTCTGGCATAACGTGCGTATATGATCCCCAGTTACTCCAGGCCAAGAATCAGGCCAAACCGGCAAAGGAATTGATCTAGAGAAATTTCACAGAAAATGAAACGGGAAAACACAAAAACACAAAAATTGCCAAAAGTCACAAATAAAGCCCAGAACTCATTCCTAGTTAAAACCCTTCTGGTATATAGGAATAATGATATGTTCGATCACAACAGGTTAAATCGGAGCGCAAATTGCCTCAAACGGGGCTCAAAATAATTAAATACAAATTTCCCGCAGACAAATCCCGACGACAGAATATAACAATTTTGGGCATCTGGGTATTTGGCGAAAATGGCTAATATGGCTCTTTGGGAATATCTTGACACAATACAAGAACTTTCAGGCAATAAAAACACAAAACGACCCATTATTTTAAAAGTACGAT
This sequence comes from Taxus chinensis, assembly GCA_019776745.2. Lineage (NCBI taxonomy): Eukaryota > Viridiplantae > Streptophyta > Pinopsida > Cupressales > Taxaceae > Taxus > Taxus chinensis. The sequence goes on from CM034151.1 coordinate 887,209,793, forward strand.
TTTTTTTTCGGATAGGGTAGTCACAGATTTCAGGATGAAATCTGGGGACACCAGTTGGCTCCGTCTGTGGACATCTTTTTCTCTGTCAGAATGACAAGGGAAAAGATGAGATCCCAGCATCTCTGGTTTCGTATCTTGTCTTTTGGGCACGGGGTCAGGCAAACAAAAACAACACAACACAAAAACAAAACAAGGAAAAACAAACAAAGTTTTATTTATATACATACAGGTTTTACCCTGCTTTTTCAGTTCCTGAACAAGCTTCAGATGCTGCCCGTTGAAAGGCAATGGTAACTCAATTCCATCCCGGTAGGCAAGGAAGAAAGTATCCATTCCTGCAGCTCTTTTGATCACGAAGGGCCCTTTCCAGAGTGAATCAAATTCGTCGTGCATGCCCTTCGGTTCATATCTCTTGTCCCACCAGAGTACCCAGTCTCCGATCTCGAACTTCCTTTCTTTGGCCTTCTTGTCAAATACTCTGGGCAAGTCCTTATCAACTTCATCTGGTGGTGGCTCATCCTTTCTTCTCTCCGTGGCGGGTAAGTCTGCATCAACTTGCTCCGTTCCCAGATTTATTTGCTGCATTTTTGAGGAAGAACTATCACCATATTCTTTGTTCTTCTTCAGGTACTGATCATGCTTGTTGAAAGTCTCCACTAAGGAAACTAAACCCTTGGGGATTTTGTTACCTTTTGGTTGGATTGCTCCACTATTGTCATCATAACATGGATCAGCTTTTCCTGTGACTGTTTGTCGTGGTGGTGATTTACTCCCTTCAACATGCAGACATGCAGATGTTTGTTCAGGGACTTTGGGGTGGTAGACCATCTCCACTTTATAGTTTCCTTGTCTGAATATGGACGGTGGTCTATCCGGATTCAATAGTGCAGCTGTGACTGCCAAAGAATCTACCTTGGAGTTTTGATTTATTGGAATGAAGTCAATAGAGAAGGCTGCAAAATCGAATGTGGCAGAAAGCACTTTATCTCTGTAATGCTCCAGCTTATCTCTTTTGACTTGACTTTGCCCTCGAACCTGCTTTACTAGAAGTTCAGCATCTCCTTGGGCTTTGAGGAGTTTTACTCCTTTCTTTTTAGCTTGCTCCATTCCTAGAAGCAATGCTTCATACTCCGCCGTATGATTGGTGTTCTCGAACATCAGCTTGTGGGAGTATGGAAATATCTCATGATCTGGAGATATTAGTAGAGCGCCAGCTCCTGATCCAAAAGAACAACATGTGCCTTTAAACTCCAGAGTCCAAACTTTTTCTTCTTCTTTTGCTGGCTCTGGCTCTGGTCGAAGTTCTGGCTCTGGAATGTCTTTATCCATTTCCAAGAAATAGACCCCACGGTCAGATTCCTGAAAAAGAATCTGAGATCTAGGATCCTCAGATTTTGTAACCGTGTACCTGGACTTCTTTTCCGGCTCCAGCTTATGGTTAATCCCTTTGATAGGAATATGTGCACAGGACCAATCCATCTTTACTTCTCCTCCCAGCTCTTTGCAGAAGTTTCTGCTCAGCAACATCCCGTAGGAGACAGGAATATCTGCAACTAGAATTGTCATCTTTAATCTTTTGTCAGGAAAAGCTGCCAGAACAACTTGTGCATCTTTGATTTGTCCGATTAAAGGGACTTGTCTCTCCATGGAATAACACCTTTTTATGGTCTTTGTCAAGGTAAGCCCAAGAGCATCTGCAACTTTAGCTGGCATGACATTGTCAGAAGCACCCGAATCTAGAATGCAATTGCTTAACTTGAAACCATTAAGCAATAAGGAGACATAGAAAGGTTCCACCCTTTCAGAAGATGGTGAGGGTTTAACAACTGCAGTGTTGTTTTGTGGAGGAGTATCTTTGGGCTTAGGCAAAAGGCCTTTTGATGTATTGGATTGTCCTGGTGATTGTACATATTTGACTAGCCTATTTAACTGCTCAGGAAAAGCTCTCAGGTATTCGGCTTCTGACATTTGAACTTTAGTTTTCTTGGCATGATCAATAATGTCAAAAGAAGAAATAGATTCAGATACCTGAGCCGCTTTCTGTGGTTGAGATGAAGAACTCGCATGCTTATCTTCTAGGAGCTAAGGAAGAAGGTAAAGGGATGCCCCTTCTTTGTTCGTCAGCTAATGCCTCAGCTTGGCGAGTTTGTGATCTTGTAAGTACTGCATATGTATGACCATGATCATCTTCATGAAGTTTCTCATCGTCATGTTCAAATTTGTAGTTCAGGTAATTAATGTTGGAGTCGCCAGCAGGTCCTATAAAATCATCATCCTCGAGCTGATCAGCGTCAGCTTCCTGGTCTTCTTCATTCATCTCCACGTTGTTTCTGGGAGCAGCTTCAATTGCTAATCTTTGGGAACCAGCAATGCGGTTCCGTTGTTGTTGAAATTCCGAGCAGGGGCAGTATTGTTGCCTTGAGCCATTTGAGCCATTTGTTTCTTCATCTGCATCATCTCATTTGCTAACTTTTGCAGTAGTGAATCGGAAGTAGTAGCAGAGGATGAACTTTCAGCTCTAGAAGTGTTGCTCTTTATCTTTCCAGCCATGATGAGGTCGTCTTCAATTTCAACCGCCATGTTTTGAGCTGCTAACAAATCAGCAGGACGTGCTCTTCGCAGTTGATAGCTTACTTCAGGAAGTAAAGCATTGATGAAGAACACCTTTTGATTCTCATCATTCAGAGAAGCAGAAGCTGGAATTTTGTACAGTAATCTTTGGAATTTTGCAATAAAATCCCGCATGTGCTCATGTGGCTCCTTCTTCAACTGAGTGAGTTGAGTTATCAATGTACTGGAATCTTCAGCTGGTTTGAATCTTTTCAGGAATGCATCCCGCATAGTAGCCCAGTTGGTTATGGTGCCAGGAGCTAGCCGGTAGAACCATTCTCCAGCCAAGTCATGCAGAGTCTCTATGAAGAGTCTGACAGATACATCTTCATGTTCGACTGCAAGCACTCCACAGGATATGAAAAACGCAGCCAAGTGGTCATCTGGATTCTGCTTGCCATCTCCAAAGAATTTTGGAAAATTCTTTCTCGTCCCTTTAGGTAGATCATGCATAGGAGGAGTCAGATTCAAAGGCCCAAAAGCTGCTCCCCATGGAACAGGTACTATCTGGTTCTGATTCTGCATGATGAATGGGGCACGTCTTCTCCTTGTGTAGACTTGATGAATAATTCCAGCTGCCGGATTATGCTGAAGATGATCCGGATCTGGATGAGTGTGCACTCTCCTTCCTGGTGAGAGACTAGATCTGCGGCTTCTAACTTGAGGAGGATGATTGAAATTGAATTGCTCCTGCAGTCTGAAGAAATGATCAGTCCTTCCTTGCGCCTTCACGGATCGGGTGAATGGACGTTCAGCCAGGTTGAGATTTGTATGGAAAACACTCTGATCTTCAAAAGATAAGCTTTGATCTGCAAAGATAGTTGTTCCCCAGCGGAGTCGCCAAAAACTGTTGGCTAGATTTTCTGCATAGCACAAAACCTAGGCAGTCATGAGATAAATCTCCCTCATTTACCGGTGAGGCTCCCGTGTCAGATTTGTCAATTAAAGTATGCTAATATCTAAATGGGGTTTTACTTTAACTACTCAGTTCATGAACCATAACTGAACAGTTCTGCAGCAAGTAAGCAGCTGTTTAAAGAAAGGAAATATTTATAGAAGAAGGGAAAGGGAATTATATAAACACAGAGAAGAAATGGGGAAGATGTGCATCCCAATCAATAGATAGCAGAGTTGATTGCATGCACATAGAAGAAACCAATAGATATAAACACAGAATTCTAAGCAAAGGTAGCTCTAGATCTAGATCTGAAATAACACAAAGTCTATTAAAAGATCTAAGATAAAAAGCAAGAAACACAATACACCGTGACACAAAGTTCTCCGGAAATCTGCTCCTGTATATTCCTTTGCTTCAAGTGGCTCTCAAGGGTTTCAGCACAAAGTCTGGAACACAAGGTTGCTGCTTACAAATTCTGATCATTAACCCGAAGGTTCTTCCTCTACTTATAGAATGTAGAGGGGCAATTACAAGTCGGAAGCTTTTAGTTGAACTGGCACATGTGGAAGTGGGAAAGGAAACAACTGGCAATCTCCCTCCTGGAATTCCTCTTTGCATGACATGTATGATTTGCAACTGAAAATAGAACCTTCTATTTTGCACGTCTGCCACCTATCTCCAAGTAGTTGACTTCTTCAAGTAATGGCTTTTAAACCAATCACTTAAGTTGTATAATTTAATTGATCGCTCAATTACTTTGTCGGAGGAAAGAAGAAGGAAGAGGAAAGCTGCAGTCTTGTCCTTTTTCATGTCTGCATGCAGCTGATTCTTTTGCCTTTGATTCTCACCAAACTGGATCTGGGAGTAGCTGGATCTGGAAGCAAGCTGGATCTGGAAACAAGCTGGAATTGGAAATGGCTGGATCTGGAAACAAGCTGGAATCTGGAAGCTGTAGCTGAAATGGATTTGGAAGCTTTGCCTTGTCTTCTCTTTTATCCTTGAAGCTTTTGCAGTTCTTCTCCAGTACATGCATCAATGCAATGTTTGCCGTAGATAACTCATCATCTTTATTTTTAATTGCATATGAGCAATTAAAAATTCTGGAAAGCACTCCGGTGAATGCAAATTCAATGAAGGCTTCAACTGGAAGATTGGGAGCACATGCACAAGATCTTGGAAGGAATTTTCCACGCACTGACTTCTTCACGGGCTGCATTCGAAACAAGAGGATGAAGCCTTTGTGCCGGAAGCTTTTGCAATTATGAGATCTGGATCTGCATATGGCTTTCTCCATGCATCAGATCTGCATCTGATCTCTGCACCTGCATAACAAACTCTGGCAACTGGGCTGTGGATGGAAAAGCTGCAGCTCGAATAATTCCACTGCTTTTAATCTGCACGCATGAGTGAAGTCTTTCCATGAGTGAAGTCTTTCTGCTTTGGATCTGTCTATCAATTCAAGAGGTTCCGAGCCTAGATCCGTGTCTCCAATATCTACAAATTTAGAAGTGATGCATGACTCCGTTGTGCTTTCTTTTTCATCTTTCTTCGCCATAGCTTTGTCTATCTTTGTCTGAACAATTCTTTTTCTTCTTATTTGACCGGAATTCTTCAAAACTGGTGCAGATCTGGATAATTCTTCAGATTCGGAGGATATATTCAATGTATTGGACATTGATTAAAGCTCCTTTTCTTTGTAAAAGCACCTGTAATGAATTCCTGCAATTAATTCAGACAAAGATGGCAACCGGAACATGAACAGTGAATTTTAATCATAAAAATCTGCATAATTCAAGCCTGCTGCCCCAAAATTTGATGTTTTATTTGCATGCAAAGTGAGCATGAATTTTTCCAACTTCACCTGAGCACCTGTATCACTTATGCAAACAATTATGCAGACACAAATCAACCTCCTTCAATGCATGCGCCAAAATTGGAAGCTTTTAGCCTTGATTTCACCTTCTTTTGAGCAAAAATCCTCTTCAAATGGGGCGCACTTTTCCTCTGGGCTGCACTTCTTTACCTGTGAATTAATTAATTCATCCTTATGGCAGCCCATGCTTATATAACCCTCATAATTCTATAATTAATAATTGCCCCTTCCTATTCCTGGCAATTAATTAATTAAAAATCATGTTTTTCTCTTTAACTGATGTGCTAAAATTGCATGTTTAAGGACAACCATCCAATAAATTAAATTTAATCAATTTAATCATCCACTCTTCACTTCACTTAAGCTTCACAGTGTGCTTTAACCTTAGCCACTGAAAATAGAAATTAATTTAATCATTTAATACTTTAAAAAGTATTATCTTCCTCCCAAAAGGGGCGCACTTTTTGACATGAAGGGGCTGCCATTAAATAAATTTATTTAATTTTAGAAATCTATTTTCAACCACCTTTTGTCCTTTGCCTTTGTTGACTTTTCCACAAGCTGGGCGCCCTATTTTGGGTGAATAATTAATTAAATTAATCAATTTAAAGGCTGCCATTACTTATTCCAAAGGGGGCGCACTTTTTGACATAAAGAATTCTATTTTTAAGAATCACATGACAATGGGATTTTTTACCCTGCAAGGCAGCCCTGAAAATCCCATGATTCACTTAAGTCATTTGACTTTCATAATGGGATTATTTACCCTGCAAGGCAGGCAATAAAATCCCATGATTCACTTAAGTGACTTTTCTTTTATTCCACAATGGGAATTTTTACCCTGCAAGGCAGGTAATAAATTCCCGCCTGCCTGCTGCCTCTAATTTTCCCACTGCAACTTAAGTGACTTTTCTATCATGGGAAAAAGTACCCTGCAAGGCAGGTACAAAATTCCCACCTGCCTGCTGCTTCTAATTTTCCCATGATCCACTTCAATTCTTCTTTTTCCAAAAATGCGGCCAGCCTAGAAGAGGCTTTTTGGTGCACGACTTCGTCTTTTCCCAGTGAACCAGACCTCCGATGGCGACTTCCTTCTGGCACAACGTGCGTATGTGATCCCCAGTTACTCCAGGCCAAGAATCAGGCCAAACCGGCAAAGGAATTGATCTAGAGAAATTTCACAGAAAACGAAACGGGAAAACACAAAAACACAAAAAGTTGCCAAAAGTCACAAATAAAGTGCAGAACTCATTCCTAGTTAAAACCCTTCTGGTATATAGGAATAATGATATGTTCGATCACAACAGGGTTAAATCGGAGCGCAAATTGCCTCAAACGGGGCTCAAAATAATTAAATACAAATTTCCCGCAGACAAATCCCGACGACAGAATATAACAATTTTGGGCATCTGGGTATTTGGCGAAAATGGCTAATATGGCTCTTTGGGAATATCTTGACACAATACAAGAACTTTCAGGCAATAAAAACACAAAACGACCCATTATTTTAAAAGTACGAAATTTTTTCGGATAGGGTAGTCACAGATTTCAGGATGAAATCTGGGGACACCAAGACTGCACAACTCTCATTAATTGATTGAGATCAGAAGACGAGAATGCAAGCTTATTTCTATATATGGAATGCTCGATGATATTAGGAGATAAGAATGATCCATAGGGATCCAAAATGACTCTACTTCATCAGATCAGCCAACAACAAAGAAGGAAAATGAAGAAACAAAGGTTCTGTCTTTATGTTAACAGAATTGCCGCTATGAGCAGAGCGGCAATCTGTGTACACTGCCCAACCGGTCTGCATTGGGCGGAGGTCTGCACTTTCAGACCAAAAATAAAATTCTAAAAACAAATGGTCCAGAATTGGAAAGGCTGTCCGTGTCTCTTCTGCTCCATGACCTTTCCCATCCTCTAGTGCACGGGAGGACATGAGAAAGGCTATAAATACATTTAGGAAGGAGAGTTTTGATCATCGGAAGCAAGAGACTTCATGGGAGTAAGTGCAAGAGTTCTAAAGTGCTGGAATTGAGTTTGTAGAAGAAAGAGTTTGAGAACAGAGCAGTCAAGTAGTTGGGAGGAAGTGTGAGACATTGTCAATTTCCTTTCTCACTTATTGTAAAGTTTGTATCTCTCATAGTTTGAATTGGCCAATAAAGCAAAAAGGGAAGAAAGAGTTGTTTTCCCTTCCTGACTGGTTTTCCTCCTCTGGAGGTTTCCAGGATAAAATTCTTGGTGTTCTGAGTGTTAAATTTCTCTTTGAGAAAATTCTAAGGCATAAACAATTCAATCACTAGCTCATCTGTCATTTTCTATTTGAAAGTAGAACAACAGTATAATTGTGGTTTTGTGAACGAATTCCAAAGTAGATAGTTTACAGATCATTTTGGTATCAGAGCTAACAAGTATCCAAGACTGTGGTATTCGTTCTTGGATTTGTATGACAGTGACGAGATCCAAAGGCGAAGAGGCTTTACCTTGCGATCCAGATATTTCTACAAGGAAGTGGAAACAAAGAATTTGGGGACAAATGGAGGAAGAAAACTTGGTCCGTAGAATCGAGATGCTGGAGACCATGATGGATAGGATGTTTAGAAGACAAGAAGAACTTGCAGATTTGTAGAAGATGGACTTCTGTTAAGCAAGACTCCATGGACTCAGTGGTTCGAGGCTTAGCCGAAAAGTTTGGCATAGGGAGGAGCCACCATGAGGAAGAATATGGGGAAGAGCGTGAAGAAGAGACTTCAAATGCAAGAGAGAAGGTAAAATCTGATCATGCTCCTTTTAAAGTTGAGACGAAAGTTGAAATTAAAAGCTTTGAAGGACAAGTAGATGCAAAGTTGCTTGATAAATGGTTAAAACAATTAGAAGTCTACTTTAGCGTCCATAATGTCACTGAGGCACAGAGGATCACCTTTGCACGTCTCAAAATGGAGGGACACGCTCTAGTTTGGTGGGAAACCCATCTAGCCACTTGTGAAAAGAAGAAACGTCCTATTGTGAAATCTTGGCAAGAATTTAAAGAATTACTTAGAGCTAACTTCTATCCTATTGGCCACAAGACTGACCAAATGATTAAATGGCAGTATTTTAGACAAGGCAGTGGTCAAAGTGTGCAGGACTATACTACGGAGTTTCGGAGGTAGGCCATGTTGCTGAATATGGACTTGGAGGATGAGGATATTCTGACTAAGTACTTGGGAGGACTTCACACTCACCTTCGAAGAAAAGTCATCTCCACGAAGCCCAAAGATCTCAACGAGGCGTGTGTGCAGCATACTATATAGATGATGAAAAGAAGCAAGGAGAAGCAGAGCCAAGGGCAAAGTAATCGACAAATCAGCAGAAGAAAGAACATGGGCAAACAAGTAACAAAGGTAAGTGGAAAGGGAAAGGTAAACAAGCTGCCACTACTTTAAATACTTGTAAAGATCCCAAGAATTTTTGCAAGAACTGTGATATCAATGGTCATACTGACGCTACATGTTGGAAGTTGCATCTGGAGTTACATCCGAAGAACCGAACCAAGGACTCAAAGAAGTCCATGACATTGTAAAGACAGAAGGGGAGGTGGAAATCGAAGATGACTCTGATGTAGACGAGAGGCTTGGATGCATGGCCACCAACATGGACAACCAGGAAGAGGAGATGAGTAGACTATTCCAGATCAAAATCCAGATCAAGAGAACTAAGGTAAATGCTTTGGTTGATACCGGTTCTCAGTCTAACTTGATTTCTGAAGTAGTTGTAAAGAAGCTTGGTCTTGAGACTTATGAAGCATCCACACCCTTATCCTTTGGGTTGGGTGAAGAAGGGTGTTGAAATTCAGGTAACAAAAAGATGTAAGGTCAAGTTTGGGATAAATTCCCAGTATATTGATGTATTGGAAGCTGATGTTATTCCACTTGATGCTTTTGATGTTGTTTTCAGGAGTCCTTACTTGTATATCAGGGATGCTATATTTATGAGAAGGGAAAACCGATACAGATGGGTCAAGGATGGGATCAACTACAACATCCGGGCACACCAACGTAAGACACAGGTTACTATGGTGAGTGCTAACCAAGCAAAATGACTTATTCAGGAAAATCATAATCAGTTTTGTTTACTTTTGTTAAAGGATAAACAAGATGGGGTAGAAGTTTCAGAGATTTCTAACCAGGGAAAACATGATTTGGATAGTATTATTCAGTCTTTTCAGGAAGTTTTTCAGGCTCCCAGTGGGTTACCACCAAAACGGGAAGTAGAGCATGAGATTCAGCTGTTGCCAGAGTCCCCTCTACCGAACATCGGGTTGTATAGGCAATCCTTGCTGGAGAGTACTGAAGTAAAGAAACAACTCCAGGAACTACTAGACCAGGGTGTGATACGTCCGAGCACCTCACCATGTGGTTCGCCTATTGTGATGGTGCCGAAGAAGGATGGTTCTTGGAGAATGTGCATCGACTACCGTGCTTTGAACAAGATCACCATAAAGAACAAATATCCACTTCCCCGCATAGATGATCTCTTGGACCAGCTTCAACATGCCAAATTCTTCATGAAGTTGGATCTCAAGTCAGTTATCACCAAGTCAGAATGAAGGAGGAGGATATATGGAAGACTGCCTTCAAGAAAAAACAGGGTTTGTATGAGTGGTTAGTACTTCCATTTGGTTTATGCAATGCACCCGCTACATTTATGAGATTGATGAATGATGTATTGGGATTTCATAGATTCATGTGTCATTGTTTATCTAGATGATATCTTGATTTTTAGTGCCACATGGGAGGAACATCTAACTCATTTGCAGCAAGTCTTGCAAGTTCTCAAGGAGAAACAACTGCTTTGTAATATGAAGAAATGTGAATTTGCCAAACAATCACTTGTCTATCTTGGGCATGTGGTTGGAGGAGGAGAGCTACGAGTGGATCCAAAGAAGGTGGAAGCCATCACCAATTGGCCAACACCAACAGAGCCACAGAGACTAGGAGTTTTGTGGGAGCAGTACAGTACATGTGGAAGTTCATTCTGGGCTTCTCCGCGATTGCAACACCTCTACACATAGTGGCCGCAAAGAGTAAGGGTTTTGACTGGGGTAAGGAACAAGACAAATCCTTTGAGTTATTAAAATACAAGATTAGTCATGCTCCAGTACTTGCTCTTCCTAATTTGCAGCAGCCCTTTGAAGTAGAGACAAATGCCAGTGATTATGCTATGGGCGCAGTGTTGCTTCAAGGGAGGTAAACCCGTATGCTATCATTCTGAAACTTTTACTTCAGCAGTTAAAGGATATTCAGTATATGATAAGGAAATGTATGCACTAGTTCAGGCAATTAAAAAATGGAAGCATTATTTGTTGGGTAAAGAAACTATTGTGCACACTGACCACAAACCTCTCCAGTATTTGCAAGCACAGTCTAAATTGCAGTAGGCAAGGCACTACAAATGGATGGGGTTCCTTCAACAGTTCCATCTGGTGATCAAATACAAGAAGGGTAGTACAAACTTGGTGGCAGACATGTTGTCTAGGCCGCCTACACAGGAGAAGTTCTCCTGCTTGGCCACTATCTCTCAGATCGAGCCCTTCACGAAGGAAGCTTACGGAGAGGCATATGCCCAGGACAGAGACTTTGGGGTGACATTTCAGCAGTTGCAGTCCCAAGGGGCTGAGAGGATGGGGATTGAAGATTGTTATCTCAAGGACGGGCTGCTCTACCGATGGGGGAAGCTTTGTGTGCCTAAAGAAGAAAGACTTCTATTGATGAGGGAAGCACATACCTCGAAAGTAGCGGGACATTTCGGTGTTGGTAAGACCCTAGCCCACTTGCAAAGGTACGTGTATTGGCCCAATATGCAAGAAGAAGTATCAAAATTTATACGTGGATGTAAACTTTGTTGTACCAGCAAGCCTAAGACTAGGAAGGAGGGTTTGTATATGCCTTTGCCAGTACCTACTCATATGTGGGAGGACATTTCTATGGACTTTGTAGGAGGATTACCTATGTCTAAACATGGCCATGACTATCTCTATGTTGTTGTTGATAGATTCAGTAAGATGTGTATTCTTATGGCATGTAAAAAGACAGTAAAAGCACATGAGGTAGCAGATCTTTTCTTTGCTAATGTATGGGTGCATTTTGGCTTGCCAAAGTCTATTGTTTCTGACAGGGATTCCAGGTTCTTGGGGAAGTTTTGGACTACTTTGTGGGACAAGATGGATACCAGGTTACAAAGGAGCACGGCTTTCCATCCACAGACAGATGGACAGACAGAGGTGGTGAACAAGACTTTGGTACAGTTGATCAGAGGGTATAATAGCAAATACCCAAGGACTTGGGATGAGTCCTTAGCCTACATTCAACATTCCTATAACTCGGGCAGTACACACATCCACTATGAAGTCACCATTTGAAGCATGCTTGGGATATCTACCTACAAATCCGCTGGACATAGTAGTTGGACAATAGGATGAGGAGGAGACATGAGACACAAAGGTGACTAGAGAAAACAAATTCATTGAGAGGATCCGGAAAATCCATCTCAAAGTCAAAGAACAGTTAGAGAAATCTCAAGCCAAGTACAAGGCTAGACACGATCAACACAGGAGAGAGCATAAGCTTCATGTTGGAGACAGAGTTTGGCTTTACTTGAGCAAGGAGAGACTACAAGGTCAAGCATGGAAGCTCAAGCCACTACGATATGGACCCTTCACCATATTGGAGCAGGTTGGAGAAAATGCCTTTCGACTTGATTTACTGCCATTTATGAGGATGTACTTAGTAGTAAACTGTGAGAACTTGCACCTATATGAGCCATCCATGCTAGATGAAGATGAAGAACTACAATTGCTACCTTCCATTGAGGATTGCATCTTGGACTCACGAGGTGAATTGGAGGAGGATGTAGTGTTGCAACAAAAGGTCAGAGAGACTAGAAGAGGTCCGCAGGAGTCTTGGTAGGTTGGACTGAAAGGGAAGACACCAAGGCAGGCCCGGTGGTACTTGAAGGAGAAAGTGAGGGAATTATTTCCTCATCTACTCCCCCACTAAGCTTTTGTGGGACCAAAAGCCTCCTAAGCAGGGGAGGTGTGATCCATAGGGATCCAAAATGACTCTACTTCATCAGATCAGCCAACAACAAAGAAGGAAAATGAAGAAACGGAGGTTTTGTCTTTATGTTAACAGAACCGCCACTCTGTGCAGAGCGGCGGTTACAGAACCGCCGCCCAACCGCTGCCTGTAACTACTGCCCAGGGTGGCGGTCCTGTTCGGTCTGCATTGGGCGGTGGTCCTGTCACTTTCGGATAAAAAATAAAATTCGAAACGAACAGTCCCAGAATTGGAAAGGTTGTCTGTGTCTCTTCTCCTCCATGACCTTTCCCATCCTCCAGTGCACGGGAGGACATGAGAAAGGCTATAAATACATGTAGGAAGGAGAGTTTTGATCATCGGAAGCAAGAGACTTCATGGGAGTAAGTGTGAGAGTTCTAAAGTGCTGGAATTGAGTTTGTAGAAGAAAGAGTTTGAGAACAGAGCAGTCAAGTAGTTGGGAGGAAGTGTGAGACATTGTCAATTTCCTTTCTCACTTATTGTAAAGTCTGTATCTCTCATATTTTGAATTGGCCAATAAAAAAAAGGGAAGAAAGAGTTGTTTGCCCTTCCCGATTGGTTTTCCTCCTCTGGAGGTTTCCAGGATAAAAATCCTTGGTGTATGTGTGTGTGTTAATTATTTTCTCTTGCAAATTTCAGTTCTAAGGCATAAACAATTCAATCACTAGCTCATCTGTCATTTTCTATTTGAAAGTAGGCAGCAGTATAATTGTGATTTTGTGAACGAATTCCAAAGTAGATAGTTTACAGATGATCGACATAGTCAAAGTTTTAGGGTAGTCCAACATCCTAGCTCACACTGAATATTATGTGCATTTTTTTTATCTTCACAATACAAATTTTCTTCGAAAGACTGTCAGTATTAAAAGAAATTAGACTTGGTTAGATAGATGGTGTTGATATTTTTTCATGGTATCTCATTTGTTTTTGTTGACTACAATTTTATTTCTGTTCAAATTATTTTTCTTGAATTTAATTGGAACACTCATCATTGTATTCTCAATATGATTTATTTTATCGTCTTTTCACACACTCCAATGATAAAATCTAAGCTTTGCACATTGTATTCCACCCTCTCTTAATCCTAGAGCAGTCATTCCGTTAGAGTAGGAACAATAGTAAGGATTATGTCTCTGTTCATATTATTTGATTTGCGTTTATAATCTAGACATTAGATGACAACCCTTAATTTTACTGAGGTGCCATCAGGAGAATAGGGTAAGGCATGCTAGTTTTGATTAATCTAGGGAATACAAGAGAGACTATAAACTTGCATTTCATACCTATGGAGAACAACTGAGGTAACCAAAGTGTTGGAAAGGATCTTTATCTTCAAGTCCACTCCTCGAATTTGGCATTTCTATGCTTATTTTCAAGACCATAGTAATATTTCCAATAAGCCTTTTTTTTATTTTAGTTTCAATTTAAATTATAATCTATAACAATACCTAAGTCTTTGTAGGATTGAACCCCTTCAAGGATGCTATTTTCGTACATATTAAAGGCAAAGGATTATTCTTGGATTTTATTATCATTGTTTTGGTTTTGTCCATGTTTATGGTCGGTTTATGACTTTCGGAGAATAACTGGAAGAGGGACAATCTTGCTTGACACCAATATTACACTTTATTCTCTGATTGTTTTTGCACTTAATTTTAGCAACACCATTTTGATTACTCCTGTAATCTCAGGTGGGGTGGCAGGAGGCAGGGGGCAGGAGGGGTTGAAGCCAATGGGAGGAGGGATAGGGTTGTGGATTCCAAGTTCTTCCAGTCATCCCCATAGATTAGCTTTAGGTCCAGTGTGAGGCTTTTTTAGAGTCCCCAAAATAGCAGGGAAGGCTTTCTCTATTGTTTTTGCAATCATCAAAAAATATTGCAACACCAGTACGTCAAACCCAAAAGTCAATATTTGTGCAAGCAATAGAATGAGAGCCCACTAGCGAAGTGTTGGCTTTCAAACAAGGTTCTGATAATTCCTTCTAATGAAACGTATCCTGTGTTTCTGCTGTTTCTGTTTTATCTTGTGAAATAGAAAACAATGTTTGTAAGATTTCTGGTGCTTTAATAGTTGGAGAATTTTCAAACTACATCGTGAAGATTCCTTGTTATTTATTTGTAATTATTCAATCTACTTCTCTATCACTTCAAAATTTCTCAATAAATAGTTCAGTTTTTATTAATACGCTTGAATTAGAAACTTTAGTACATGTTACTCCATTCTCAGATGAAACTTATACTACATTCATTTTTTATGGTTCTATGTCTACTTTATCGAGCACGTTTTTGATATTTTCTGATTTTGCATGATGATTATATTATATGATATCAGAATATTAAGACCATATATGTCATCTTTTTTCGAATGCAGGAGATAGGAAAGGCCTTCCTTCCAAAAACTATAGATGTGGCCACAAATAATGGTGCAACAGTCCCTAATTCTACACCAGCAGCAGTTTTGTCTAGCACAGAGGTGGGAGGCAATTCAGCAGTGCCAGTTTCATCTAGCACAGAGGTGGGAGGCAATTCAGTACCTCAGCCTGCCCTCGTTGAAAATGCATCAACTCCTTCCAGTGTTGCTTCTGCTCCTACTCCAAAGCCCCAATATTTGTCACCATTTCCTCATGTACCATGTTTTCTTCTATTTCTTTGCTTTATCCCTTAATCTTTAATCAACTTCTCATCGTATATTCCATTAAGATTGTTTGATTTATCAGTACTACTAATTTTTTTGCCATCGTTTGGTTTTTTTTGCAGTATCCAGACTTTAAACCACCTACATCTCCTATTCCATCAAGGCCTTGAAGGAGCATTCAGAAGTGGCTAGCTCATTTTTTCTCAGTTGAATGCTGCCTGCACAGGTCAACTTTTTCATGGTGTCATCATAAAGGACAGTTATACTTTGACGTTGTGTTTTCATAATGCCTTTCATAGCTCAGAATCTCAGGCACATGTAATAATGCTTTGTAACCAACATGACTTGATGTTGTTCTGCGAGTTTTAGTGGTTCTGAAGTTTTCAGATTTGTTCGTGGAGATTTCAACCCGAGGTTTTCTATTGATATGCAACTTCATGCAGATTCAACTGCTTTATGAAGGCATTGAAACACACAATCTTGTATAACTGGCTCTATTTTAATTGTATGTGCATTATGTCTATATCATCACAAAGTATTAGAAATCAGAATAAAAATGTGTTTATTGTTAACTGATTGGATACCTACATAGTTTCTCTTACAAGAAAGCTTGATTTTGAGCTATCTTTTAAGTTCATATCTTGATGTTTCAAGAATGTTACTGGTTTAAAAAAATATCATTAAAAATCAACAGGAAGTAATCTGATAATAATATGGTTTTGTATTTCTATGCAAATTTTAATGATTGTGCTCCGTGCCAAATTAGGGGCCAAGCCCCAAAATATAAAATATAAGTTTTCATAGTTTACCTAGTAAAAAAATGTGCTTATAGGATTCACACAATGATTCATTTGAGAGATTCTCATACAAGTTTGAACTCCGACAAACTAGGAGTCAAACATTATCTCAATCCCTATAGAACCTCACTTATCAGTCATCCTAATCCCCGCTATCTAGTGAGTTGTTGATACAATTCACATAATGCACACAATGTTCTTCTACCGAAATTTTCAACATTTTCTCCCTTAGTATAAACATGGTTCAAAGGGAAATGAATAGTACTACAAGAGAATTGGGGCATATGACCAGTTTGGAATGGACTTCGATGATCGGGATCATATTGCCAATTCAACATGGGTAGTGGGAATGACCTCACTACGTCTGGGACAGGGACCCATGCTATCCGATTTCTCAAATCATAAACAATGCCAAACAATTGTTCACATCACGACCAACAAGTGAATATAGATAAAACACGCTATTCACTGCAAGTGTTGCATGGACATCCTCTTGTCTTCTATGTTGTTTGGCTAGTTGGCTAGGCCTCACCAACTAGGTACAAATCAACTAGTTGAACTATATCCTCATTATATCTTTAGTGGGTTTTGGACAACCTCACTAAACAACATGCTTGTAGTGATTGTACTTGATTATTGTCGCATGATCACGAACAACAAAACGGTCGACCACTATTTTTGTATTTTATGTAGTTAAAATAAATCATTAGTGTCACTGATGACTAACAACTCTTCAACTATGTAGTCATTTAGGAACTTTGGGTTTTTCAATGCAAAAATCAGTGGTCTTAGATTTAGTGACACACTTGAGATCGGTTGGTGGCCTCCTTCCTTTGTTTCCTCCAGCCACCTATTGACTGAGCTTGTCTGATTTGGTCGTATTGCATGTGATGTTTCCTCTCAAAATGAACACACATTTTACATAGACGTCAAATTCCTCTAATAATATTTCCTTACAACTAGCAATCACACCTGAGCGATGCAATGGAGAGTCGATTGGGAGGCATTGAAGACATTGAAGTTGAAGGATTGAAGGTGAAACATTGGAGGGGGGAAGAGTTGTGATGACGGGGATTGAGGAAGGAGAATCTCTGGGCTGGGGATTCTATTGGAGGGAATAGAAGTGATCCCCTTTTTTTTCAACAAGTCACATATGGACCTTATGTCACTTTTTCTTACCATCACGGTATCATCTATTTAATGCAATGTTTGTTGAATATCAAATTTGTCTTAATAGTCACCAACTTGAAAAGCCCTATTTTTATTGGATCTGCAACTTTTAGGGATTATAGCAATCACATTGTTATGTGTTTAAATAACGAAAACATAGAAGGTAAAAAAAATAATGATTGAAAACACGGTATATTATGAATTAATTTCGACACATATTCTAAGGGTCACATCAAAAGCATCTTGGCATTTCATATATCGAGCATAAGTTATCAGAAAGAAACTTGTGTTGAGTCGCTTGTTGACAAAAAATTGTAAACATGGTGTTGGAAATGGAAACGATTCTCCAAAAGGTTGAACCTAAGAAAATCCTGACACACATTAAGATATCCTTATCATAATTTCACGTGACAAACACTAGGTGGGAAGTTGTACAATGTGGCAAAGGGGTAGAGAGACTCTTTTGTTTTAACATGTCGAATTTGAAACTAAGGACAACTTCACGATATGATTAGTTGTGTCTCTTGCTTTCGGTGGTTGGTTTCTCAGTTACGCTTTCTAGTGGGAATAGTGGCAAGTGAGTCCAGGGAGTAGCTCAACTTGAAGCTCTCATTCGCACAAGAGCACTGACACAGGGGCTTGGACATCCATAGCTCCAACAAAAAAATTGATATATATTGTTGACGCTTTGTTGTCTCTTAATGGAGATGATAAGATGGATGATGAGGATGAATTGGAGGGTGTGGAGTGTAAGGGAACATATGCGTCAAACTCAAGGATATGCAAACTTCCTATCTATAGGCAGTGGTGAAGGAGACTTTATGAATCCTTTGGGAATAAGGAGAATGTGGATGTCAGGGTCAATGGCCTAAGGCTTACCCTCTCAGGAAAGGGTCATTGCGGTCCCTTGATAACCCCATAAAGAACTCATATTTGGAATCAAGAAAGGCATTTCGAAATTGTGTTGTCTCCTCTATTAGGTTTGTGCATTGTGCAAACAATTATGATTTTATGGTGGGAATGCCGGCGAGCCCATTCAAAACATCCCATGGATTTGTTTGAGGCCCTCCAAATTTTTGTGACATAGCGTCTCCACTTCATATTGTTCTGTTATGTGATTCCATCTGACCCTTTTCAGACCTACACCATCAACCTCCCAGTTGCACTAGAATGAACTAGAATGGGAATTTAGAGTAGGGCAAAGGAAACCATCGAATCTTAATGGAAGGTGGATTTTATAGATGTAGATGTGAACACCTTGGGTGGCAAGACCCCAACTGCCAATATTTTGTTCCACATAGAAAACATTTTATGGAGGAGCATGCAAAGGCATTGCAACCTACCACTCACTATAGGATAATAAAAAAAACTCAACATTCACAAATCCTTATGCATGATGATTTTAGGATATTCACCATGGACTTCTATGATGGTAGAATATGCACAAAATGGTTCTATTGAAAAGGCCTTGGAATTTTGTAAGAAAATGCAATAGAAAAATGTAAATCTAGACTCCATAACCTTTGTCAACATACTCCCATCTTGTGCCAAAAAAGGAGATTTCTAGCAAGGAATGGATATCCATCAAAACATAATGGAAAGGGAATTCTTGTTGTATGTTGTCATTTAAAATTCCCTTGAATACATGTATGCAAAACCTGAAAGTATACACAAGGCACGGGAATCATTTTAAAAAATGTGTAGAAACAATGTGGATCCATAGACTACATTTATGCACAAAATGACTTTTGTGAGGAAGCTCTCAAACCCTTTGAACAAATGGAGCACTCTAGAGAATTCCCTGATCATGTAAGCTCTGGTTGTGTTTTATCACCTTATAGCCATGCAAGTTTGGTGGATAAGGGTTGCAAATACTTCAATAACATGAATAACTCTGATTGCATCACACCTCCAATTAATCATTTTGTGTGCATGGTTGACGTTCTCGGTCTTGCAAACTATCTTGAGGAAACTCTAAAATTTGTCAATAAAATTCCAATCACATAGTTTGTTGTGTTGAAGAGAACACAATGAATGAATATGGAACCCCCTACACCCCTATCATTCGATGTTTTACTCTACCCCCAATGTAGAACCATTGTATTCATAATATTCAACCATCGTTATTGAAACCAATGTTATTTAATTGATTGGTGTGGAGGAGGCACTTTAGATGTTTAATTGATTGGTGTGGAGGAGGCACTTTAGATGTTTAATTGATTGGTGTTTGATTCAGAGCTTCAAAGTGGGCAATCTTCCCATATTTTACTATCAACGTAACTATTGCATCTCTTTTGATGATAATTGAAAGAAATAGAAAATTTTGAGAAAATATGGGGAAAATAAGTTTTTCTATTTATTTGTTTTATTTTTTATGGCGTTAAGGTTTTCAACTAGACGATGTTTAACTTGTAAGATAAGAAAAATACATGAATGGAAAGTTGGAAAGAAAATGGTGGGAATTAAATAACCACAAGTCCCACAGTTGTTCCACAACTAAGATAATATATGCCATCTAATAGGTTCTAGGTTCAAAACCCAACCACAACGCTTGCTTGTTGTAGCACTTTGTAGCCCCCCTTTTTCAGTTTTAATCTTGAGTAATTGCATGAAACTAGGTGATGTGTGAACAATAATTGATAATTGAGTTGCTCCTACAGTTGCTCATATGAGCCATAGGTAGATATTGTTTTTTGGATTGAAAGTCTTAGACCGAGACGTATGATTTCTTATGTTGTTGGGAACAAATTTCTCTCTAATTTACAAGGGTTTTTTTACTAATAAAACCATCGAAGTATATCGTGTAATGTCCAAGTGTGAAAGGGATTCCTTGTTTTCTTAATTTAAGAGGTGATGTAATTACTCTAAGTTGAAGTAGATTTTTTTCCAATTCTAGCTGTGGAATTCATGAAGAAAGAATCAACAACCATATATAGATTAAAAAGTTTTGAACTTCAAGGATGTTGAATCTAAATGCAGTCCTAGAGAGAGATAACACAAAAAATGGTAGCCAAGATGATCCATAGGGATCCGAAATAACTCTACTTCATCAGAAACAATCAACACAAAGAAGGAAAACAATAAAACGGAGGTTCTGTCTTTTAAGTAACATGACTGCCGCCCTGTGCAGGGCAGCAGTTATAGAACTGCCACACAACCAGGGCAGCGGTCCCAGGACCGCCGGTTTTCACAGGGCGGCGGTCCTGACCATTCCTGACAGAAAACTAAATTTGAAATGAACAACCTCTGAATTTGAAAGGATGTCCGTTTCTCTTCTCCATCATGACCTTTCCCATTCTCCAGTGCACAGGAGGACATGAGAAAGGCTATAAATACATGATTGTAGAAGTGTAGAAGATCATCGAAGCATGGGAGCAAGTGAGCAAGAAGTCTTGGTGTTGGAAATTGTATTTTTGTAGAAGAAAGGAGTGTTGAGACAGAGCAAGCAAGTAACTGAAAGGAAGTGTTGAGATATTATCTACTTCTCTTTCTTACTTATTGTAATTTTTGTACCTGTTGTTTTAAATTGGCCAATAGAAGTGGGAAGACAGATCAATTGCACTTCCCGACTGGTTTTTCCTCCATTGGAGGTTTTCCAAGATAAAATTGTTGGCGTTATAAGCATATATTCTTTCATTTACTACAATTGTTGATTCTAAGCACAATAGTAATTCATTCACTAGCTATCTCTGTTATTTTTTAATAGAAAGTAAACAAAAACGATTAATTTGTGATTTGTGAATAATTCCAAAGTTGAAGAGTTTACAGATCATTTTGGTATTAGAGCTAACAAGTATCCAGGATTGTGGTATTTCATTCTTGAATTTGTATGACAGTGACAAGATCTAAAGTCGAAGAAGCTTTACCTTGAGATCTGAAGATTTCTACAAAGAAGTGGAAACAAAGAATTCGGGGAGAAATGGAGGAAGAGAACTTGGTCCGTAGAATCGAGATGCTGGAGACCATGATGGATAGGATGTTTAGAAGGCAAGAGGAACTTGCAGATTTGTAGAAGACAACTTTCGTCAAGCAAGACTCCATGGACTTGGTGGTTCGAGGCTTAGCCGAAAAGTTTGGCATAGGCAAGAGCCACCATGAGGAAGATTATGGGGAAGAGCATGAAGAAGAGACTTCTAACACCAGAGAAAAGGTAAAATCTAAACATACTCCTTTTAAAGTTGAGACTAAAGTCGAAATCAAAAGTTTTGAAGGACAAGTAGATGCAGAATTACTAGATAAATGGTTGAAACAGTTAGAAGTCTATTTTAGCGTACATAATGTCACTGAGGCACAGAGGATCACCTTTGCACATCTCAAAATGGAGGGACATGCTCTAGTTTGGTGGGAAACTCATCTAACTACTTGTGAAAAGAAGAAGCATCCTATTGTGAAATCTTGGCAAGAATTTAAGGAATTACTTATAGCTAACTTCTATCCTATTGGCCATAAAACTAACCAAATGATTAAATGTCAGTATTTTAGACAAGGCAATGGTCAAAGTGTGCAGGACTATACTACGGAGTTTCGGAGGCAAGCCATGTTGCTAAACATGGATTTGGAGGATGAGGATATTCTGACCAAGTACTTAGGGCGAATTCACACTCACCTTCAAAGAAAAGTCACCTCCAAAAATCCCAAGGATCCCAATGAAGCATGGGTACAAGCATACTACATAGGTGATGAGAAAAAGTAAGGAGAAGTAGAGCCGAGGGTAAAGCAGTCAACAAATTAGCAGAAAAAGGATTATGGGCAAATAAGTAACAAAGGTAAGTGGAAAGGGAAAGGCAAACAAGCTGCCACTACTTTAAATACTTGTAAAGATCCCAAGAATTTTTGCAAGAACTATGATATCAATGGTCATACTGACGCTACATGTTGGAAGTTGCATCTAGAGTTACATCTGAAGAACCGAACCAAGGACTCAAAGAAGTACAGAACAGCTGTAAAGACAGAAGGGGAGGTGGAAATCGAAGATGACTCTGATGTAGACAAGAGGCTTGGATGCATGCCCACCAACATGGACAACTAGGAAGAGGAGATGAGTAGACTATTCTAGATCAAAATCCAGATCAAGAGAACTAAGGTAAATGATTTGGTTGATATCGGTTCTTAGTCTAACTTGATTTCTGAAGCAATTGTAAACAAGCTTGGTCTTGAGACTTACGAGCATCCACACCCATATCCTTTGGGTTGGGTGAAGAAAGGCGTTGAAATTCAAGTAACAAGGAGATGTAAGGTCAATTTTGGGATAAATTCCCAATATATAGATGTTTTTGAAGCTGACGTTATTCCACTTGATGCTTTTGATGTTGTATTTAGGAGTCCTTACTTGTATATTAGGGATGTTATCTTTATGAGAAGGGAAAACCGCTACAGATGGGTCAAGAATGAGATCAACTACAACATCCAAGCACACCAGCATAAGACACGGGTTACTATGGTAAGTGTTAACCAAGTAAAACGACTTATTCAGTCAAATCATAATCAGCTTTGTTTTCTTTTATTAAAGGATAAACGAGATGGGGTAGAATTTTCAGAGATTTCTAACCAAGGAAAACAAGATTTGGATAGTATTATTCAGTCTTTTCAGGAAGTATTTCAGGCTCTTAGTGGATTACCACCAAAACGAGAAGTAGAGCATGAGATTCAGCTATTGCTAGAGTCACCTCTACCAAACATCAGGTTGTATAGGCAATCCTTACTTGAGAGCACTGACATAAAGAAATAATTCCAGTAACTAATAGACCAAGGGGTGATACGTCCGAGCACCTCACCATGCAGTTCACCTATTGTGATGGTGCCAAAGAAGGATGGTTCTTGGAGAATTTGCATTGACTACCGCGCTTTGAATAAGATCACCATAAAGAACATATATCCACTTCCCCGCATAGATGATCTCTTGGACCAGCTTCATCATGCCACATTTTGCACGAAGTTGGATCTCAAGTTAGGTTATCACTAAGTCAGGATGAAGGAGGAGGATATATGGAAGGCTGCCTTTAAAACAAAACAGGGTTTCTATGAATGGTTAGTACTTCCTTTTAGATTATGTAATACACCCGCTACATTTATGAGATTGATGAATGATGTATTGCAGGATTTCATAGTTTCATGTGTCATTGTATATCTAGATGATATCCTGATTTTTAGTGCCACATGGGAAGAACATCTAACGCATTTGCAACAAGTCTTGCAAGTTCTCGGGGAGAAACAACTACTTTGTAATATGAATAAATGTGAATTTTCCAAACAGACAATTATCTATCTTGGGCATGTGGTTGGAGGAGGAGAGCTACGAGTGGATCCAAAGAAGGTGGAAGCCATCACAAATTGGCCAACACCAACAGGAGCCACAAAGACTAGAAGTTTTGTGGGAGTAGTACAACACATGCAGAAATTCATTCTGGGTTTCTTGGCGATTGCAGCACCTCTACACACAGTGGCCGCAAAGAGTAAGGGTTTCGACTGGGGTAGGGAACAAGACAAATCCTTTTGAGTTATTAAATAAAAGATTAGACATGCTCTAGTACTTGCTCTTCCTAGTTTGCAGCAGCCTTTTGAAGTAGAGACATATGCCATTGATTACGCTATGGGCGCAATGTTGCTTCAAGGAGGTAAACCCGTATGTTATCATTCTAAAACCTTCACTTCAGAAGTTAAAGGATATTCAGTAAATGATAAAGAAATGTATGCACTAGTTTAAGAAATTAAAAAATGGAAACATGATTTGTTGGGTAAAGAAACTATTGTGCACACTGACCACAAACCTCTCCAGTATTTGCAAGCACAATCTAAATTGCAGCAGGAAAGGCACTATAAATGGATGGGGTTTCTTCAGCAGTTCCATCTAGTGATGAAATACAAGAAGGGTAGTACAAATTTGGTGGCAGACATGTTGTCTAGGCCACCCACATAGGAAAAATTCTCGTGTTTGGCCACTATCTCTCAGGTCGAGCCCTTCACGAAGGAATCTTACGGAGAAGCATATGCCCAAGAAAAATACTTTGGGGTAACATTTCAGAAGTTGTAGTCCCAAGGGGCTGAAAAGACGGGGATTGAAGATTGTTATCTCAAGGATGGGCTACCCTACTGATGGGGGAAGCTTTGTGTGGCTAAAGAAGAAAGAATTCTATTGATGAGGGAAGCACATACCTCAAAAGTAGCGGGACATTTCTGTGTTGGTAAGACCCTAGCCCACTTGCAAAGGTATGTATATTGGCCCAACATGCAAGAAGAAGTATCAAAATTTATTCGTGGATGTAAAATTTGTTATACTAGCAAGCCTAAAACTGGGAAGGAAAGTTTGTATATGCCTTTACAAGTACCTACTCGTCCGTGGGAGGAAATTTCTATGGATTTTTTAGGAGGATTACCTATGTCTAAACATGGCCATACCTATGTCTAAACATGGCCACACCTATGTCTAAACATGGCCACGACTATCTCTATGTTGGTGTGGATAGATTCAGTAAAATGTGTATTCTTATGGCATGTAAAAAGACAGTAAAAGCACATGAGGTGGCAGATCTTTTCTTTGCTAATGTATGGGTGCATTTTGGTTTTCCAAAGTCTATTGTCTTTGACAGGGATTCTAGGTTCTTGGTGAGGTTTTGGACTACTTTATGGGACAAGATGGATACCAGGTTATAGAGGAGCACAACTTTCCATCCACAGACAGATGGACAAATAGAGGTGGTAAACATGACTTTGGTACAGTTGATCAGAGGGTATAATAGTAAGTACCCAAGGACTTGGGATGAGTCCTTAGCCTACATTCAACATTCCTATAACCGGGCAGTACACACATCCACTATGAAGTCACCATTTGAAGCATGCTTGGGATATCTACCTACAAATCCGTTGGACATAGTAGTTGGTCAGCAGGATGAGGAGGATACCCGAAACACATAAGTGACTAGAGCCAACAAGTTCATTGAGAGGATCTGGAAAATCCATCTCAAGGTCAAAGAATAGTTAGAGAAATCTCAAGCAAAGTACAAAGCTAGGCACGCTCAACATAGGAGGGAACAAAAGCTTCATGTTGGAGACAAAGTTTGGCTTTACTTGAGCAAGGAGAGACTACAAGGTCAAGCACGGAAGCTCAAGCCACTACGATATGGACCCTTCACCATATTGGAGCAGGTTGGGGAAAATGCTTTTTGACTTGATTTTCCATCATTCATGAGGATGTACTCTGTAGTAAACTGCGAGAACTTGCAACTATATGAGCCATCCATGTTGGATGAAGATGAAGAACTACAATTGCTACCTTCCATTGAGGATTGCCTCTTGGACTCATGAGGTGAATTGAAGGAGGATTTAGTGCTACAATAGAAATTCAGAGAGACTAGAAGAGGTCCACAGGAGTCTTGGAAGATTGGACTGAAAGGAAAGACACCAAGGCAGGCCCGGTGGTAATTGAAGGAGCAAGCAAGGGAATTGTTCCCTCATCTACTCCCCCACTAAGCTTTTGTGGGACCAAAAGCTTCCTAAGAAGGGGAGGTGTGATACATAGGGATCTGAAATAACTCTACTTCATCAGAAACAGTCAGCACAAAGAAGGAAGACGATAAAACGGAGGTTCTATCTTTTAAGTAACATGACCACCGCCCTGTGCAGGGCGGCGGCTATAGAACCGCTGCCCAACCAAGGCGGCGGTCCTGCCCATTACAGACAGAAAAATAAATTTGAAACGAACAACCTTTGAATTTGAAAGGATGTCTGTTTCTCTTCTCCATCATGACCTTTCCCATTCTCCAGTGCACGGGAGGACATGAGAAAGGCTATAAATACATGATTGTAGAAGTGTAGAAGATCATCGAAGCATGGGAGCAAGTGAGCAAGAAGTCTTGGTGTTGGAAATTGTATTTTTGTAGAAGAAAGGAGTGTTGAGATAGAGCAAACAAGTAATTGAAAGGAAGTGTTGAGATATTATCTACTTCTCTTTCTTACTTATTGTAAATTCTGTACCTATTGTTTTAAATTGGCCAATAGAAGTGGGAAGAAAGATCAATTGCCCTTCCCGACTGGTTTTTCCTCCATTGGAGGTTTTCCAGGATAAAATTGTTGGTGTTATGAGCTTATATTCTTTCATTTACTACAATTGTTGATTCCAAGCACAATAGTAATTCATTCACTAGCTATCTCTGTTATATTCTAATAGAAAGTAAACATCAGCGATTAATTTTTGATTTGTGGATGATTCCAAAGTTGAAGAGTTTACAAATCACAAGAAAAATATGGCAGCCATGATATTAGAAAGTAGAGGTGAAAACACACGTTCCAAAAACATATTTCTAAATACAAATTTTATTTCCATGTGGACCGCTCCGATTCTCCAACATGAGCCCCCATATAGATATATCCAACCATCCCTATTCAACCAAGATGAGATCGGGTCTATCCATATGGGGAAAAATCGATCATATTCTCGAAATGTTCCAGTTGAGAGTCAATTGAGTTTGGTAACAAGTAATTTCTTTTGGGGACAATGTGTCGAGGCCCTGAACGTAGTGTTGATTGAGAATACAGGAATAGAGTATATGCGGGATTTCCATTGCTAGAACCCATAACCCAGGTTGATTTATCAATATCAATTGGAATAGGTGGCCCACCCTCTATATTATCTGGGGCAGGCATCTCGAGCACTACATCCTCCCCCATATCTATATAGAGGGAACACCTCTAGAGATATTTGGCATCCATTCCACCTGATGGGGCATAGAGGGGAATCAGTCGAGTAAATCGATCCCCTCCCCCTCCTCCTTTGAATATAGCTCTATATATCTATGGGGGTGACTATCTATCTATATACCCCATATGTTTTTCTCAATTTATCTCTTCAATTAATTGATTTGACATTGCCCCACTATGCTCGAGTGGATCTGTATAGAACTAGAGAAACTAGTTATATCTTTCCCAGATGGAAAACTACCCCCTCTACCACTATTGGA
The DNA here is from genome assembly GCA_019776745.2 of Taxus chinensis. Taxonomy (NCBI): domain Eukaryota; kingdom Viridiplantae; phylum Streptophyta; class Pinopsida; order Cupressales; family Taxaceae; genus Taxus; species Taxus chinensis. The sequence goes on from CM034151.1 coordinate 887,236,831, forward strand.
CACTCTACCTATCCCCTCGAAAAACCCCTACTATAAATATATCAAATGATATTAGATACACTTGACTATACCATGAAGAATATCAACCACTCCGGTTACACTAGATCTGCATTACCCCCTTTGAACCATTGATGAGTTCCACCAACCTTCTCTGAATTGAAGGAACCCCCCCACCCCTCAATTTATACTCCCAACCGATAATCCGCCTCAGTGAAATCTATAAGCCTCTCGCTTTGGAAATCTAAGAGACCACAAAATACTGTTCATACTTCCAATTTAGTTGAAAATGAAAATTCTTAATGCTAGTGAATGAAAACTGAAACTTAGAACTACTTTGCAGTAGTGAAAGGTAAAAAAATTCGACACACAACATAATATTTTATTCTGGAAACCCCCAAGTTGAGGGAAAACTATCCAGGAAGGGAAATTTCTCTTTCTTCCCAATATGATATTAGACAATTCAAAGAAAATACAGATTACAATAAGTTGAAGGAAGACCAACAATGTCACTTCCACCCTTCTTTACTTACTTGCTTTGTGCTCACTGTTTCGCACAGAATGTTTCCGTTCTTAAAATATAGGTGCTTCTATCCTTTCATTCTCTTGAGAAACAGATGAGGGTTAGGGCTAGGAGGAATACCTGTTGAGCATTGGGAGGGTGTGCGCGTACCGTAGAGAGAGATCAGATCGATTGCGAAGAACTCCTTTTTTTCTAAGAAGGACTACCTGCAAGTAAGAATACAAGACCACCCAGATTTTAGTTAGACAATAAATGAGGGAACTGCCTTGGGCCCAGGAAATATTAGACTTCCTTTCGAAGGTGGTCAGCTCCCCTTTTAATATGAATTAACACAAATGATAGCAAAGAGGCTATTGCAAAATTACACTATAATTACCTTGTTAAAAAGCAATAGAAGAACGAATGGTTTTGGTTTGAGTCACAGTGACCGATTCCGGTCACTGTATAACCGACTGCGGTTATACACCGGTACTAGTTGCTGATAACCAATATCAGTAGGGGTGGTGATTTAGGGGCTTTCAATGAAGGTTGGTTGTGAGGCAGCTATGGTGTTTATAAGATTGGAAAATGATTAGGGGTAGGCAATAGGGTGATGGAGAAGACTCAGAGAGTGTGGGGGCTGTTCTTGGGGCAATGTAAGGGTAGAGGAATGACAATTAGTAGGGTGCTGCCGGGTAGTAGATCTAGGACTGAACCTATAATTACTATGAATCAGAAGTTCAAGAAATGCTATTTAAAAATGTATAAGACACTACTTACTAGTTCCTGATGAAGATACAGGTCCAAGGATTGTGATGACGAAGGTAGGGCTCAGGTGGGATGATATGACAATCAAAAGTGAGCCATCTTCTCTCCCAATGCTTAGATGAGTGTCACTATGCTCTAGTTGCTCAGTTGCAGTCTTGGGCTCGATGTCCTTCTCTACAAACTCTTCTCTTTTCTTCACTTGTTTCTGCTCTACCAAGTGAATTCCGGATTTTTTCAAATGAATTTTGATCCTTTGTTTTTGGTTGGGGGAGGTCATTTACAGGGAACCGATGGCGGTTACGTAACCGACGGCGGTTGAGTAGGAACCGATGTCGGTTAAGTCAAAGTGGGCTATTTTTAGTAAAATAGCCAACTTTCCCTCCTTTTCCTCCCGAGGGATTAGTTGTGGGCTTGGTCAAGTCATGATTAGGTTGGTTTTGGTGCGGGTGAGAAGTAATTAGTCATGGGTGTGGATGTAGACCAAGTTATAGGTCTTAATTAGGTTAGTTTAGGGTTAGGGCTAGGTCATGATGAGGTGGAAAAATGAGGTGGTAGGTTTGGATATGTGGATTTATTTATTATAAGGTAATTAATAAATAATTTTGTAAGGTTTTAAGTGGTGAGGTTAGGTTGCGAAATGAGATGTGGGGCACAGGGTGTCGTAAGACACAAATTTGGTGTCTACATTAGCCCCTTGTTGTCGTGTAGCTTGTCTTGTAAAGCTGCACTGACAATTAATAAGAAGTGATTGCCCCGGTTAAGGGTATAGGTAATCTCCCTCAACTCTATCACAGATTGAGACGACGTGAAATTAGGGATAGGGTTGATAAAGGATAAATGGTGTTGGGCTGATGGTAAGATGGTGGGGTAAGTTCAAGGAAGCAGACGCACGTTGAAATGCAGTAGTGCGACCAGGGTACATGATTTGAAGAGCAAACAAGCAATTCATAGGCAAAGGTCGATAGTTTATCCAAATAAGGGTGATATAATCCTGGTATCCAAGGCATAAGAAGTAGCTCCAGGGGATATAACGGGTAAGGTACATGAACGTTTAGGCATGTCCGACAGTACCAAATGGTTGGTTTGGTTGAGATAAACGTCACGGTCTCGGTCTAGGAAAAGTTGGTTGGCTGATCAATTCAAGTATCCTAATCATGCTAGAACACGAACAGGTGAGCTCGATTGAACAAAAAGCTACATGATGGGTGGATAAAATTGTAATTTGTGGGTCTTGGGCGAGGTACGTAATTGGTGAGGGTCTAAATAAAACTGAATATGTATGTTGATTTGAGTTATGATAATAATAAGAATGGTTGTGTTTTGAATGTTTGTTTTGAAAAAAAGGATAAAGATGGATGTTATCAAATAGAAATACACAAAAATATTTATATTTACAACACATGATAGGTTATGGTAGGGGATGGTCGAGCTAACCTTGGGAGACCCCATGTCTCCTAAGTGTTGCCTACATAGCCCATTGCACAAAGCAAGGAGGGGCCTCAGACCGATGTAGTTCTCCCTTAGGACCAGGGAGAGGTGAATTCAAGAAATTTGGTTGTGGTTAGTAAGGTGATGAGAAGCTAAGTTTGATACCAAATTTGTCACAAAGGTCTTGTAATAACTTGTTTTTGAAAGATTTTCCATTATCTGTTATCAGGCGATGAGGAACACCAAAACGACAGATAATGTGATGGTTAATGAATTCTACGATTTTTTCTTTTTTGATTGAAATGAGTGGAATGGCCTCCACCCATTTAGTGTAATATTCGGTTTCTGTGATTATCCAACGGTGACGTTGCGAAGAGGGCGGGTGAATCTCACCAATAAGGTCTAAACCCCATTGGGAGAAAGGCCAAAGATCTCGTGCGACCTGTAGTGGATGGCTAGGAGTATGTTGAAGGTTGGCATGTTGTTGACACATAATACAACGCTTAACATATTCGTAGTAGTCGTTATTAAGAGTAGGCCAATAATAGCCTAGGCGAAGGATCCGTTTGGCCATGGCAAGGCCACTAAAATGTCCACCACAAATGCCGTCATGGACTTGTTGGATGATATAGGTGACCTCCGCGCCGGTTAGACATCGAAGGAGGATGCCATCAAAGCCACGTTTATAGAGGAGTCCCCCCATGATGACATAATGAGAAACACTTTTAAGAAAACACGTTTGTCCGTTACTCGTAAGGTCAGATGGGAGAACAGAGGTTGTAAGGTAATTGTGAAATTGGTGATACCAAGTATCCTGCGAATCAGCGGAGACATTATTTATCATACCAACATCTGGGGCTGAGTAAGATGGGGCAAAGAGTTGTTGGACCAAGACAAATATGTCAGAGTCAGTTGGTGAGGTAGGAATTTGCGAGGCTAAGCAAGCCATAGTATCCGCAAATTTATTAGTTGAGCGGGGAATGGTTTGGATAGAATAATGAGTAAATAAGGTCAAAAGTGAATCCACGTAATGTTTGTACTTTTGAAGTTCCTCATTTTTACATTGGTAGATGCCCGTAACTTGATTGACTACCAATTGAGAGTCGCCAAAAATGTTAATAGATTTTACACCTAAGTGTAACGCAACCTGGAGACCCAAAACAAGGGCCTCGTATTCCGCTGTATTATTAGTGCAGGGGAAATCGAGCCAGAATGAAAGAGGCATAGGTTCAGCATCAAGAGGAATGAGAACAACGCCGGCCCCTCCGCCGCGCTGGCATTTGGATCCATCGAAGAAGAGGGTCATTGGATACGACTCATCACTGAGTGAAAGAGTGGCAATGAGTTCGTCAGGGAAAGTAAAATTGGTAAATTGTTCCCCAGGTAAAGGGGCTTCCGCGAGTTGGTCTGCGATAGTTTGTCCTTTGATTGATTTCTGGTGTACAAACTCAAGGTCGAGGTCAGCGAGGAGCATAAGCCATCGGGCGATGCGTTGGTTTAGATGAGGTTTGGCGTACATATAATGGATGGGGTCCGCGTTGGTGATGACAAAAGTTTTGTGATTCAGGAGGTAGTGTCAGAGTTTGGTGGCCACGAATGATAGGGCTAGGCACAACTTTTCTACATGTGTATACCTAGTCTCGTAATCCACCAGAGTACGACTTATGTAATAAATGGCTTGTTCTCGATGCTCGGAGTCACGATGTGCGAGCATGGCTCCTACAGCATGGTCGGTGGCGGAAAGGTAAAGGTAGAAAGGGCGATCGTCCTGAGGTGGGATAAGCACGGGTGGCTGCAAGAGATAGGCTTTAAGAGCCTCAAAGGCTTGGTGGCACTCTTCACTCCATTGAAAGACAATGTCCTTTTTAAGGAGATGATGGAAAGGTTGACATCGATCCGAGAGTTGTGAGATGAAACGCCGGATAGATTGGAGTTTTCCCTGCAAACTACGCAATTGTTTGAGGTTAGTGGGTGGGGGCATTTCTAGGATAGCTTTGACTTTAGCTGGATCGACCTCGATGCCACGCAAAGAGACAATAAAACCAAGGATTTTTCCCGAAAGGACACCAAAGACACATTTCTTTGGTTGAAGACGAACACAGTATTGTAACAGGTGATCGAAAATAATGGTTAAAACATCGAGATGTTCACTGCGATGTTTAGATTTGCCAAGAAGATCATCGACATAATCCTCAAGGATAGTGTGCATAATGTCATGAAAAATGTAAGTCATAGCCCGCTGATAGGTCGCACCAGCATTCTTAAGGCCAAACGGCATGACACGATAGCAGAAGGTTCCCCAAGGAGTTATGAAGGTGGTTTTATGTTGATCGGCCGGGGCTACCAAAATTTGATTGTATCCCGAGAAGCCATCCATGAGGGAAAGCATCTCATGGCCCGCAGTGAGATCAACAAGTTGATCAATACTTGGGAGGGGGAAGTCATCCTTTGGGCAAGCGAGGTTAAGGTCCCAGAAATCCGTACATATCCGAAGTCCCCCCGTTGCTTTAGTAACAGGTACGATGTTAGAAATCCATTGAGGATAATCAATAGGTAAGATGAAGGAAACAGAAAGGAGTCGTTGAAGCTCTTCTTTGACCAAGAGGGCAATGCGTGGATGCATTTTTCTCAGTTTCTGTTTAACTGGTTTGGAATCGGGTTTCAGGGTAATGTTATGGACAGCAATGTCAGGATCAATTCCTGGCATGTCAGCGTAGGACCAAGCAAAAGCTTGGTTGCGGGAACGGAGGAAGGTAGTGAAGGCAGTTTGTTCTGATGCGTTAAGAGATTGTCCGATCTTCACAATGTGAGGATCGTCCTCTGTGTGGATGTTGATTTCTATAGTCGACTCATTCAACATGGTTTGAGTGTCAGATGGTAAGGCGCGTTGAATATAAGAGTCGTCCGCACCAAGGTAAGTGAGGATGGAGTCGTCATCCTGGCACTCAACAACATTAATTGAAGGCGAGTCCTCTTCGATCATGTCTGGATACAGAAGGGGAAGAGAAGATGGGTCTTCATTATCACGTTGATAAGTGAGAGGACCCAGGAAGATAGCGTTTATGAAAAAAAAAAGGTAGGAGGGATAGATTCAGGGTCTATCGACTCTGTGGGTGACGATGGAAAAATGGGTGATGATGGTTCGGAAGGGGTGACTTCGTCATCTTCCTGGATACAACGGATATGCGGTGTCTTTGGTGTAGGTGGTTCAGAGAATCCAAGACCACGACGATCTTTGTGTTTGCGTGTAGTTACAGGAATGATCGTATGTCGGCCTTGTTCATAAAGACCGAAACCGAAGCCCTTCCAAGCACAGCGCGTCAGGAAGGTGAGGGCGAAACGACGATTAGTTAGATATTGAAAATCAGATTGGAAGGGAACCACACCAAGGGGAGGTTCAGGGGTGACAGAGGATGTATCGACACCCCCATACGTTAGGTTGGTGCGGCAATTAGGTGGTCCGTAGGAGATTACTTCCCCCACACGACGGTCGTAGGTAGGATGCGCATGTAACTGTCCGTACTCCTGTGGGGTATGGAAAGTGCTAACGTTATATAGGTGATACTCCCCCAGTGTAAGGCGTTGAAAAACATCTACTAAGGGATCTGAGGTTGGGATGTTGTCCGCGGGGAAGGAAGTGGTATTTGCGGCGGCGGTTTCATTGGTTGAAGGTGTAGGTGCGGTTGAGGTGGATGGTTGAGGTGTGGTCGAAATAGATGGTTGGGTTGGATGAATGGGTGTCTTGACTGGTACAAGCACATCATTAGGGTGATATAACATATTGCAGGTTTTGAAGGGGGGAGGGTCAGCTTTTACGGTGTAGGACTTCCCCTCATACTCAAATTTTATGCATCTATGTAAGGTGGAGGGAACGCATCCCATAGCCCGGATCCAAGGGCGGCCTAACAACATGTTGTATTGGAATTCTCCCTCAAGGACATAGAAGAGTTCAGGTAAAGTACGTGGCCCTACACGAATGTTAAGGATCACGGTGCCTAAGGTAGAAGTAATAGCATCATTGAATGAACGCAACATGGTGGGGTTGGCACACATGCAGCTGGAAGGGATATTCATTTGTTGGAAGGCTTTGGAAGAGATGATGTTTAAGCTAGCACCCCCGTCGATCATAACACGACGTACTCGGATGTCCCGGACGTAAGCCGAGATGAAAAGAGCGGGGTCAGGATCTTCTGCACCAAAGTCGACAATTTCGTCTTCGGAGAAACTGACAGCAGCGGCTTGCTGTACAGGGACGGAAGTGGTAGTTTGTTTGGTGAGAGAAGCAACGTGGTTGGGTGTTAAGATGGAGGCAACGGGCAAGGTTTCGTTAGGTAAGACCTCTATACCTTGAAGGATCTCAACGAGAGCTTGTCGATGAGATTCAGAGGTTTGAATGAGATCATACAGTGTCATTTTTACAGGTGATTGGTGAAGCTGTTTGATCATGGTACGGTGGGCAACTCCATCAGAGACGGGGTAGGCAGGTCCATGAATAACCACTTTAGGTGGTGGTGTGATCGGGATGGCGGATGGAGGAAGAGAGGTCACAGGTGTGCTTTCTTTAGCTTTCCCATTGTTTTTCTGCCCTCGAGTAGCAATACTAATCATGTTGATCTCGTGAACACGAGAGGAGGAAGATGGTAGGGATAAGTCATTGTCTTCGAGAGGTGGGGTTGCAATAATGATATTTCTTGGTGAGGTGGGGACAGGTGGTATAGGAGAGGGGATTGAAGCTAAAGGTTTCTCCCTTCGTAAGTTGTCTTTCTTAACCTTTCTATCCGAGAGAGGTGACTGACGAAGGATGGCTTTCAAAGTTTTGCATCCCTCTACATCATGTCCTGGTGTGCGGTGGTAAGCGCAGATTTTAGACTCATCATAACCTATAGGTCGAGGCTTAGATGGATCATAGGGTCTAAGTGGGGGTAGGGAAATGGTCGCATTCTCCACCAACATATCAAGGATTTTGGCGTAAGATCCTTTGAGCGGGTCAAAGTCAGAGGAAGATGAGGCTATTGACTGGGTGGGTTTCGGTAATGATTGGGTATGGTTGATTCGTATGGGTGGTGGTTTAGACAAGGGGTTTTTATAATTGGATTTAACTAAACTTGGCTTTTTCGGCGCAGAAGTTATGTTTAGTTGGTTAGATGATGAGGCCACAGATGACGTGGTGGCAGGAAACAACCACGGGGAAAGAGGAGTGACAGTAAACAAATCCTTTGATGATCGAGTTTGTTTAGGGTTGGTAGGTGGACCGGCTATTTGGGGTGACGGTGTTGATACACCCATGGATCTCTGTATGGGTGTAGAAGGTGTAGGTCGTTTTAAAGAAAACGTAGGAGGTATGATGTATTGAGGCAAGGTGGAGGGATGAGGTCCCAATATAGAAGGTAGGTGTGACGGCGATGGTTTTAGTTGTGACAGAGGCATAGATTGGAGTTGAGGAGATTGGGTCTGTCTCCTAGGTGGATTGACGGCTTTATTTTTGGATAAATCTAACCGTTTAGGTGGGTGTGTCAGGCTGGGTATTGGTGACGTCCCAAGCGTAGGGGAAGGTTTGGTTAGGTTAATAGAGGTGGATGAGGTATTTGGTAGAGATGAGGGGGGTGAAGATGAGGACATAGGCATTTTGAGCTTTTGTAAACACCTCGGGTATATGGTAGAGATGTCTGGATCGGTCATCTGCATTTGAGTAGAGCATGGTGTACTCAAACGCTCCCATAGGACTCGTCTATCTTCTGAGGGGTGACAATCCTCACGTGTGAATAGGAACTTTTGTATGGAAGAGAGGTGGGTTGTGATTCCGGTCCACTGTGGGTGTGATACAGGGGGTAAATGAGGCACTGTATCAATGGGCGTTAAGAGGTCAACCGGTCGCTGAAAAGATTTAGGCGATGAAGAACTAATAGGTAGGAGGGCATGTTTGAGAGGATCCGTCATGATTAAAGAATTTGGTGATGTTGGTTCGAGGGGTTTCTCGTCTAAGGATGACAGAAACAGTGGCGAGCCTTCTTCTTTTATAGCAAGAGTGACGGAAGGAGATGTTTGGGAAATAGATAAGTTAGATAACATCCGCTCACAATCTTGCAGGGATGTGGTGTAAGAAGACTCATTCGTGAGAAGAGAACTTTGGGCGGTTAATTCCTTTATGGGTAAAGGAATGGCAAGATTATCGTTTTGTCTTGATGGGGGTGAAGAGGGTTCGGATCCCTGCGTTAGTAAAGAGGTTTGATTCAGAATTTCCTCGATAGAAGCTTTTGGTTGGGAGTCGAAAACTGCATGGATTTCATGAACACTCTCCTCGGCTAAGATATCTTGGTTTATGTTACTGTTAGAAGAGTGGTTTGGGAATGGTTTGTTGAAGATTTTCAAATTTCGGTTAGCAGGGGCATTAGGATTATCGAGGGTTATATCCCCTGCATCAACCATTTCCTGCACTATGTTTTTCAACATCTTACAGTTTTCGTGACTGTGTCCCTTCACGCGGTGGAAGTTACAGAAGTCATTTTCTTTGTACCAAGAAGGTATAGCGCGGGTGGAATCAAACCCGGAGTGAGGTTTAACAGGAGGTAAGGTGATAGCTCCCGCTTTGAGCAATTTTTCCAATATCACACCATAAGTTTCTCCCAAGGGAGTGTAATTGATGGGCTCGGCTTTATACTTATAGGTGGTTTTTGGCGGGGTATTAGATGGTGCTTGGGATTTGACCATCACTGCGTGTACAGCTCCTTTTGATTTCGAAGCAGTCGATGCGTGAGAATTGGTGGTGTTGGGTTTGTTGGTGGAGTCTTGGGTTCGGAAATTAGGGTTTTTGTTGCGCAACCGCAATTTCTCGTCCTCTAAGGCTCGAATCTCTAGTTTCGAGCCATAGTAAAGGCCTCATCAAAGGTGCGGAAAGTTTGAATTTGGAGGGTAGGAGAAATGTGCTTAGCGCAGGCCCACGTAAAGAGTTCGATAAGTTCGGCCTGAGGCAAGGCATAAGTAAGTTGGTTGATAAGGCCCCGCCATCGTCCAACGAAATCTGCGATAGATTCGTCTTCGAATTGTCGGATGGCATAGAGGTCGGTGATGGATACTTTCTTGGCGATATTAATGGAGAAATGATCCAAGAAAGATTGGGCTAATTGGTTAAAAGAGAAAATTGAGTGCTGGGTTAAAGCACTGTACCATTCCAAGGCGGGTCCTGATAAGGACATGGGAAAGGTGCGGAGTAGTAAGGCATCGTCATGAGCAATCAGATAGCAGGCATGTCTAAATGATCGCAAGTGTTGTTGAGGATCCTCCTTACTATTAAAACGAGTAAATTTTGGTAATTCCCATTGAGGAGGATATGAATGAAGGGGGACAGAAGGATGAATAGGCTCCCGACAAACTTGCTCGTATGTCAGGGTGCTACGGCTTCCTGAAACAGAAGCCTCCAGATTTTGCATCTTGTCCATCATTTGTTTGATTAAATCAGTGGTTGGGTAAGATGATGGTGCGGTTGTTGTAAACGGAGGCGGATTGGGCCAAGAGCCACTACTAGACAATGGTGGGGTTAAATGTTGATAAGGTATTGACGACGAATATGTTGAGGCGGCCGAATAGGGATGTCCTATATAAGATGTTGAAGCCACCGGATACGTGTGTGGAAATGAAAAGGTGGGCGGAGCTTGAGAAGGAAAGCTTGTGTGGATAGGTGGTAGAGAGCAAGTTATGAAAGGAGCAGTCTGCGAGAGAGACGAGGTAGGAGCAGTCGGCGGTAATGATATGTGGGGCCCCAGGTTAACCAAAGGAAAGCCAATCTGTGCCGTATGAACCCCTGAAGCCGCTGAGTTGGGAGACGGGGCTAAGGATGAAGAAGGCAAGGTGGAGTTATCAGGTGGGGAAGGAGCTAAGTGAGCAGCTATACTAATAGGCATACCAACAAGGAGTTGACCATCGGGTGTACGGTCAGGGGTATGAGACAAATAGTACTGTACAGTGCTAGGATTAGCGTCCAAAAATTTCACAAATTCCTTATCTCCTACAGGGATTTTGGGAACCTCACTGGTGTCCGTAGGATTCCCCATAGGATGTGAAGGGGGTGATTCAGGAAAAGGCACGGAGCAGGCATGTGAAACCATGGCTGCAGCTTGTTTCTGAGTGATAACAACCATGGACAAGAGTACACAGTAGGGATGCAATCTATCAGGAACAGAAGCAGCAACAAAATGTTGGAATTGGTAGGTTGCTGGTTTTCGGGAACTGTGAAAGACAGTAACCGATATCGGTCTAATAACCGAGGTCGGTCAGACTTTAGCCGGCGTCGGTCAGTTAACCGATGTCGGTAGAATAGAACCGGTGTAAGAAGCTGTAAGAAGCTGCTTATTTGGGGTTAACAAGGCTTAGTATACCTACCAAACTGTTCTGAAGTGATCACTGAAACAGTGTATGACAGAGAAACAGAACTAAAAACAAGCAAGATGCACAAGCAAATCAAGAGACTAACCCTAGGATTAGTTTTAATTATTGTGGGCTTATGCCTTAGACGCAAGATGATGTCAATCCTAAACAAAAGACCTAAGGGAAATGTCAAGTTTGTTTTGGCTTATAAGGTTACCTCAATCGGGCGGAGGAATACCGCGGAAAAAGGGGGAATGTTTGAGCTGTTGTGTTGATTATGATGTGATTTGGTATGTGTTGTGCAGTGAAAGTAAGATTAATTTCTTGTCAATACCGTGGATATCACCCCCACGTGTACGACCTGTTACTTAATCTATGTTCACTAGAATTGAAAACAACAAGCAAGAATGTGATGCACGTGTTTTAAACCCAAATCGAAAATGATATTCGATGAAGCAAAGAAGATGACTTTCACTAATGCAACGATGAGGAAGAAAGACAAATTCTTTTACCAAAATGACAAAAATATCTTGTGAATATTTAGAAGAAGAAAATAGCAAGTGTGCTCCCTATATGAAAGCAAGCAAGAAAGAAAGAAACCCAAGAAGGGTCCCACCGGGCGTGCCAAAATGTTTCGCACAGAATGTTTCCGTTCTTAAAATAGAGGTGCTTCTATCCTTTCATTCTCTTGAGAAACAGATGAGGGTTAGGGCTAGGAGGAATACCTGTTGAGTGTTGGGAGGGTGTGCGCGTACCGTAGAGAGAGATCAGATCGATTGCGAAGAACTCCTTTTTGTCTAGGAAGGACTACCTGCAAGTAAGAATACAAGACCACCAGATTTTAGTTAGACAATAAATGAGGGAACTGCCTTGGGCCCAGGAAATATTAGACTTCCTTTCGAAGGTGGTCAGTTCCCCTTTTAATACGAATTAACACAAATGATAGCAAAGAGGCTATTGCAAAATTACACTTTAATTACCTTGTTAAAAAGCAATAGAAGAAAGGCTGGTTTTGGTTTGAGTCACAGTGACCGATGCCGGTCACTGTATAACCGACTGCGGTTATACACCGGTACCGGTTGCTGATAACCGATATCGGTAGGGGTGGTGATTTAGGGGCTTTCAATGAAGGTTGGCTGTGAGGCGGCTATGGTGTTTATAAGATTGGAAAATGATTAGGGGTAGGCAATAGGGTGATGGAGAAGACTCAGAGAGTGTGGGGGCTGTTCTTGGGGCAATGTAAGGGTAGAGGAATGACAGTTAGATGTAGGGTGCTACCGGGTAGTAGATCTAGGAGTGAACCTATAATTACTATGAATCAGAAGTTCAAGAAATGTTATTTAAAAATGTATAAGACACTACTTACTAGTTCCTGATGAAGATACAGGTCCAAGGATTGTGATGACGAAGGCAGGGCTCAGGTGGGATGATCTGACAATCAAAAGTGAGCCATCTTCTCTCCCAATGCTTAGATGAGTGTCACTGTGCTCTAGTTACTCAGTTGCAGTCTTGGGCTCGATGTCCTTCTCTGCAAACTCTTCTCTTTTCTTCACTTGTCTCTGCTCTACCAAGTGAATTCCAGATTTTTCAAATGAATTCCGATCCTTTGTTTTTGGTTGGGGGAGGTCATTTACAGGGAACCGATGGCGGTTACGTAACCGACGGCGGTCGAGTAGGAACCGATGTCGGTTAAGTCAAAGTGGGCTATTTTTAGTAAAATAGCCAACTTTCCCTCCTTTTCTCCTGAGGGATTAGTTGTGGGCTTGGTCAAGTCATGATTAGGTTGGTTTTGGTGCGGGTGAGAAGTAATTAGTCATGGGTGTGGATGTAGACCAAGTTATAGGTCTTAATTAGGTTAGTTTAGGGTTAGGGCTAGGTCATGATGAGGTGGCGAAATGAGGTGGCAGGTTTGGATATGTGGATTTATTAATTATAAGGTAATTAATAAATAATTGTGTAAGGTTTAAGTGGTGAGGTTAGGTTGCGAAATGAGATGCGGGGCACAGGGTGTCGTAAGACACAAAAGGAAGAGACACGACCCATGCGTTTGAAATCCATGACTGTTCATGGCTTCATTTTTTAATTTTCATTAGTGGTTGAACTGCCAGTGAACGCAGACAGGTGGTTAAACAACCGCCAATACACAACTGTCGGGGTGGTTATGCAACTGCTGCTCTGGATAGAGAAACAACTCTGTAACTTAACATTCTAATCTCCTTTTTGATTAATTTCCCTTATAATTCTGGTTGTTCTGATGAAGCGGTGTTTCTTTAGATCCCTATGGATCACACCTCCCCTGCTCAGGAGGTTTTTGGTCCCACAAAATCTTAATGGGGGAGTAGATGAGGAAATAATTCCCTCGCTTTCTCTTTCGAGTACCAATGAGCATGCCTTGGTGTCTTCCCCTTGAGTCTAACCTGCCAAGACTCTATGGGACCTCTCCTTGTTTCTCTAAGCTTCTACTGTAACACTACATCCTCCTCCAACTCGCCTCATGAATCCAATACACAATATTCTATGGAAGGTAGCAACTGAAATTATTCTTCTTCATCAAGCATGGATGTATCGTATAGGTGCAAGTTCTCACAATTTACTACTGATTACATCCGCATGAAGTGTGGCAAATCAAGTCTGAAAGCATTTTCTCCAACCTACTCCAGTATAGTGAAGGGTCCATATCGTAGTGGCTTGAGTTTCCTTGCTTGATCTTGTAGTCTATCCTTGCTCAAGTAAAGCCAAACCTTGTCTCCAACATGAATCTTTGTGCTCTATACGATGTTGATCATGTCTAACCTTATACTTGGCTTGAGAATTCTCCAATTGTTCTTTCACCTTGAGATGAACTTTTTGGATCCTCTCAATGAACCTTCGCTTATCTAGTCACTTCTGAATCATGTATATCCTCTTCTTCCTGCTGTCCAACCATAATGTCCAGTGGATTGGTAGGTAGATATTCCAAGTATGCTTCAAAAGGTGACTGCATAGTGGATGTGTGTACTACCCTATTGTAAGAATGTTGAATGTAGGCTAAGGACTCATCCCAAGCCCATGGATATTTACTATTGTATCCTCTAATCAGTTGTACCAAAGTCATGTTCACCACCTTCCATTTTCCCATCTATCTGGGGATGGAAGGTCGTGCTTCTCTGTAACTTGGTGTCCATCTTGTCCCACAAAGTAGTCCAAAACTTTCCCAAGAATCTAGAATCTCTATCAGAAACAATAAACTTTGGCAAACCAAAATGCACCCATACATTAGCAAAGAAAAGTTCAGCTACCTCACTTGTCTTTTATTGTCTTTTTACATGCCATAAGAACACACATTTTATTGAATCTATCTACAACAACATACTAGATAATCATGGCCATGTTTATACATAGGTAGTCCTCCTATAAAATCCATAGAGATATCCTCCCAAGGTTGAGTAGGGACCGGTAAGGGCATATATAAACCTTCCTTCTTGATTTTAGGCTTGCTTGTACAACAAAGTTTACATCCTCTTATGAATTTAGATACTTTTTCTTGCATATTGGGCTAATATACATACCTTTGCAAGTGGGCCATGGTCTTTCCAACACCAAAATGTCATGCATACTTTCGAGGTATGTGTCTTCCCTATAAATAAAATCCTTTCTTATTTGAGCACACAAAGCTTCCCCCATTGGTAGAGCAACCCATCTTTGAGATAACAATCTTCAATACCATCTTTTCAACCCCTTTGGACTACAACTACTGATATGTTACCCCAAAATATTTTTCTTGAGCATATGCCTCTCATGTAAGATTCCTTCATGAAGGGCTCAATATGAGAGATAGTGATAAAACTAGAGATTTTCTCCTGTGTGGGGCTTAGACAACATGTGTACCACCAAATTTGTGTTACCTTTCTTATACTTGATCACCAAATGGAACTGTACTAAAGGATATCCCATCCATTTGTAGTGTCCTTTCCTACTACAATTTAGACCGTGCTTGCAAATACTGGAGAGGTTTGTGGTTAGTGTGCATAATAGTTTCTTTACCCCAACAAATAATGTTTCCATTTCTTTATTTCCCGAACTAGTGCATACATCTCTTTATCATATACTGAATATCCTTTAACTGCTGAAGTGAAAGTTTTAGAATGATAACATGTTGGCTTACCTCCCTATAGCAACACTGCTCCCATAGCGTAATCACTAGACATTTGTCTCTACTTCAAAGGGTTTCTGCAAATTAGGAAGAGTAAAGTACTGGAGCATGACTAATTTTGTATTTTAATAACTCAAAAGCATTGTCTTGTTCCTTACCCCAGTCAAAACCCTTACTCTTTGCAGTCATTGTGTGTAGAGGTGCTGCAATAACAGAGAATCCTGGAATGAAATTCCTCATATAGTGTACTGCTCCCACAAAAATCCTAGTCTCTATGGATCCATTGTTAGTCTTTCCATGTTGGAGATGGATTCCACCTTCTTAAAATCCACTCGTAGATCTCATCCTCCAACCATGTGTCCAAGATAGACAATTGATTGTTTGGGAAATTCACACTTCTTCATATTGCATATCAGTTGTTTCTCCTTGAGAAATTACAAGACTTGCTGCAAATGTTTTAGATGTTCCTCTCATGTGGAACTAAAAATTAGAATATCATCCAAACATTAAATGACACATGAATCTATGAATTCTTGAAATACATCATTCGGGTCAACCTGCATAAATGTACTGGGTGACAATTAAGTGGACATCAAATGGAATTTTACTAAAAACAGCAAAAATCAAATTTAGTCTTTGAAGGACTTGAACCATGCCGATAAAGTAAAACTATTCATAATGACTTGGGATAACCAAACTTGCGATAGGGGAGCACTATTAGCATTTTGAATCTGGTCGAAGATACTGATTTATAAGTGGGAGAGGATAAATGTTCATTTATGATAATGTTTTTACAAAGCACGGTCTTTAAGACACATTTTCCTGTGAATGTTTATGTCTTCGTTTGGCACCATCACTTAATATGTGAAAAACTGGTGAATCCCAACTTTGGTGTATATACATGTTCAAAAAAACACCTCATTGAGTTTCAATATTACCTCTGATGAAGTTATGGCGGGCAAACGGAAAGTGATTGTTTTCTATATAGTTTTCATACCACTTTGGTAGAGGGGAAAATCATAAAAATTGAATCTCATTACTCAAAAAAATACAAAATAAAATGGTATCCCAAGATAGATTTTGGCAATAACTTCTCACCAAAGGATAATGAATTATGTTATCCAAATCCTTCATCCAAATTGTGGGCAAACGGATCTGATAATTTCTATCCCATCTAGCGTATCTTTCAATAAAAATACCAAATATTGAATTATGAGTGTTACCTGAATATAGCTAATCTTGTGCATTTTTTACACTTAAAATTAGTAATTTTAGAAACTAGATTCCTTGCATATAATAAATCATAAATTGCAGTATAGATTAACACTAACACCAGATGTATGTATTGCTAATAATACCCTACAATATTGAATAAATGTTGTTATTTGCCATATAAGGTACGGATGACACCATACAATGCTCCATCAACTTCCTGCACTTACCCATTCATCAATCTCCCAAGATGTAGCAATCCACTTACATAAACCTCTAATAGAAGTAGTAACCAATCATGTAGAACCTTGTTTTACCTTCAAGTCAATATCCATAATGATCCTCTTTCATCCTTTAACTAGGATGGGTAACACTTAAATCCCAACTGTCATGAAGACTTTGCATGTTGAAGTTGGTCCAAGAGATCATTAATACATATGTGAGTGGATATAACTAATCTATATGGGGATATTGTGCCAAAGTCATAGTAGTCATATGCACATTCTCCAAGGAACATCCTTCTTTAGCACCATCACAATAGGTGAACCACATGGATGAGGTGCTTGAATGTATTACATCCTTGGTCTAACATATCCTAGAGTTGTTTCTTTACCTATGTACTCTCCAACAAGGATTTCCTATACAACCCGATATTTGGTAGAGGGGACTTTGGCAACAAATGAATCTCATGCTCTATCTCTCGATTTGGTGGTAACCCGCTAGGAGTCTAGAATACTTCCTGAAAAGATTGAATTATGTTATCCAAAATACTTCATCCCTTTGTTAGAAATATATGAAATTTCTACCCCATCTTCGGCTTATATTTCAATAGAAGTAAAAATAATATTATATTTGATTATAGTCTCTTTCCTTGGTTAGCATAGCATAAAAGTTTTGACTTATCGCTAGTGTGCTCAGATGTTGTAACTGACTCCATCCTTAGATCCATCTATATCGGTTCTCCCTTCTCATGAATATAACATCCCTGATATACAAGTAAGGACTCTCTGAAAACAACATCAAATGCATCAAGTGGAATTACATCAACTTCCAATACATCTATATACTGAGAATTTATCCCAAACTTGAACCTACATCTTCTTTACCTGAATTTCTACACCCTTCTTCACCCATACCCAAAGGATAAGGATGTGGATTCTCATAAGTTTCAAAACCAAGCTTCTTTACAACCACATTAAAAATCAAGTTAGATTGAGAACCAATATCAACCAAAGCATTTACCTTAGTCCTCTTGATTTGGATTTTGATTTGAAATAGCTTACTCATCTCTTCCTCTTGTTCTTGGCTGTCCATGTTGGTGGCCGTGCATCCTAGCCTCTCGTCTACATCAGAATCATCCTCTATCTCTACCTCCCCATCTATCTTACAAATATCATGGACTTCTTGGAATCCTTGGTTTGGTTCTTTGGATGAAATTCCAGATGTAACTTCCAACATGTAGCATCAATATGACCATTGATATCACAATTCTTGCAAAAATTCTTAGGATCTTTACAAGTATTTAAAGTGGTATCTGTTGTTTTACATTTCCATTTACCTTTGTTACTTGTTTTTCCCTTCTCTTTCTTTGGCTGATTTGTTGACTACTTTGTCCTTGACTTCGCTTCTCCTTGCTTCTTCTCATCATCTATGTAATATGTTTGCACACATGCTTCATTGAGATCCTTTGGGATTTGTGGAGATGACCTTCCTTCGAAGGTGAATGTGAAGTCCTCCCAAATACTTGGTCATAATATCCTCATCCTCCAAGTCCATATTGAGCAACATGGCTTGTCTTAGAAACTAACGTAGTGTAATCCTACACACTTTGACCACTTCTTTGTCTAAAATATTACCATTTAATCATTTGGTCAGTCTTATGGCCAATAGGATAAAACATTTCTCCAAGTAATTCTTTAAAACCCTCCCAAGTACTTACAATAGGATGCTTCTTCTTTTCACAAGTGGCTAAATGGGTTTCCCACTAAACTAGAGCATGTCCTTCCATTTTGAGATGTGCAAAGGTAATCCTTTGTGCCTCCATGACATTATGCACACTAAAGTAAACCTCTAATTGCTTTAACCATTTATCTAGCAATTCAATATCTAATTGTCCTTCAAAGCTTTTAATCTCAACCTTAGTTTCAACTTTAAAAGGAGCATGATCAAATTTTACCTTCTCTCTTCCAACTGGAGTTTTCCTCTTCATGCTCTTCCACATCTTCTTCCTCATTGTGGATCTTTCCTATGCCAAAATTTTTGGCCAAAACTTGAAACACTGAGTCCATGGAATCTTTCTTAACTGCTTTTATCCTTTGTTGATATGAGAGTTCTCGTTGGTGTTGAAACAACCTATCCATTTCATCTTTCCAGCATCTCAATTCTATGGACCAAGTTCTCTTCTTCCATTTGATCTCTAATCCTTTGTTTCCACTTCTTCATAGATATATCTCGATCACAAGGTAAACTTCTTCACCTTTAGACCTTGTCACTATCATACAAATCACACAAGAATGAATACCATATTACCTTGGATATAATTGTCAGCTCTGATACCAAAATGATCTGTAAACCTCTAACTTTGGAAATTTACAAGACCAAAAAGTGTTGTTCCTACTTCCAATTATTTTAAAATGAAAATTCTTAATGCTAGTGAATGAAATATGGAACTTAGAACTACTTTGTTGTAATGAAAGAAAATAATTTAACCCATAACACAATATTTTACCCTGGAAACCCCTAAATTTGAGGGAAAACTAGCCAGGAAGGGAAATTGCTATTTCTTCCCAATATTAAATTGGCCAATTCAAAGAAAATACAAATTACAAGAAGTTGAAGGAAGGAAAAAATGTCACTTCCACCCTTCTTTACTTGCTTTTTTGTTCTCACACCTTGCTTCTACAATTCAATTCCTAGCTTCAATGGTTTCTTTCTCACTTCTCTTCATTCCAACTTCCATGATCAATTCCACTTGCATCCTCTTGCTTAAAAATCTTGCTCCCCATGTCCTCTCGTGAACTGGAGAATGGGAAGGGATCAAAAGGAAGAGACATGACCTAGATGTTTGAAATCTACGACCGTTCATGGATCATTTTTTTGTTTTCATTAGTGACAGAACCGCCAGTGAATGTAGACTGACAGTTACACAACTTCCGGTCTATGCATAGATGTGGTTACACAACCGCTCAGGGTGGTTATAATAACTATGTAACCACTCTGCACAGGGCGGCGGTTTAGTAACTTAACAATATGCTCTCCTTTTTGATTAAATTTTTTACCTTATGATTCTAGTTGTTCTAATGAAGTGGTGTTTCTTTAGATCCCTGTGGATCAGTGAATACTTGAACAATCCCTAGAGGAACATCTGTATTTCAATGCAAAATTAAACCACAATCATCGATCACCTAACACATATCATAGTTGGGAACCCTTCACCCAATAGAATACAGACCTATCAATATAAAAACTTTTATTTTTAACTTTAGACGACATATGTACTTTATTCTCACTTTAGACAATGGAAATGACTAAATACCTAATTTATAAATTGGTACAAATTTTTCAAATTGACCCAATAATAGCAATCACATGTGATCAATGCAATGAAAATGCTAAAGGGGATGCGATGAAGAAGTTAAAATTGAGGGAGGGAAACATTGCATGAGGAAGATGGGTGATGAAGAAGGGGTACGAGAGAAGAAAAGTGTAGAGTTGGGGAAAATGTTAGGGGAAAATAATATGAAACTCTTCTTTATTACATTGTCAATCTCTTGAAGGAGAAAGGGTGTACGATGCACAAGTCATTGAGGAAACATAGTACACATATATATTAGATGAAAGAAAGGCATGGTCAATCAATACTGCCAATGTCAATAGAGGAAAATGTTAGTAAGTCTTTATGTGGAAGACATTGGTGTATTGCATGGAGAGGGGGTTTTTTGGTCCTAGTGTAGAGTCTTCTTTTACACCACCTGCAGAAAGGGAAACTTGAATTTTTTCAAACTTTGAACTCTACGTATGTTAGGTACATAAAATTTTCTTTACGGTTCCTTATGTCATTGATTTCATGTACATTTGTAATCAAGGTTTCTCTTGAGTGATTAAGGTAGTGATCACAGTTTCCCTCATCAATACTCTTGTTGACAATGTCTGTAAATGGCCACCAACACAAAAATTTAAACTTCCATTTCCTTGACGTATGTCAGAAACATCCACCTAGACTCCCATTTGGAAATGCTTATCAACGTGATTAATGTTTGAGGCATTGGAAAAAGAGATTTTTTTTTGCAGTCCTGGGTCCTCCTTCAATGCTTTAGCTCATCCAAGGTCATAAATAAGGAACATTTCAGTTTGAAGATTATAGTTCATTTGATTGGTTTGAATATTATAATTTGATCGATCGGTTTGAAGATTATAATTTTTTAACAAGACAAAAAATCTAAATGCATGGATGTCAGTCCAAGATAGTTGGAAGAGATGTTAGAACATTTGTCACATGTAGCTTACATGATATTTTTTTTAGAGATTCGACCAATGCAATGTTCAAACATCACATGGAAAGAGAAAAAGTGGGTGAGTCAAGGGAAGATGAAAATTTGGGTGATCTCATTTGTGGTGCAAGGAGCTTCCAAATGCGAGTAAGCTTGAATCGTAATACTAAAAATGGGATCCATGATACAATACACTGTTAAGATTGGATAATCCTCAATGTAAGGATTGATACCTATTGATCTCGAAAAACCAAATGCAAATCTCATAGTAATCAAACTCAAGGGATAGTGTCAATGCATTTGAATTAAATGTTCAATGTGATCACAATGCTAAGCAAAGTGTAGGGGAGAGACAATGTATATTCAATTGATGAGTTTGAATATTATAATTCAAGTTATTTATCATGGTGATCCACACCCATTTGAGATTTATTAGTTTGGTCGTGGTGGTGTGGGTTATGAATTAGGGAAGTAGAGATGTTATGTTAGCACGTCCATTAGTAGATTGAAATGAAAATGCAAACACTAGAGCACTTACCTCATGAGATCGATGATAGAAAAAATTTCTCACACCCCCATTTTTTCTATCATCGATCTCATGAAATTGGATGCAATGTAGGTCGATATAAATTCCAAGATCCCATTGGTAGATTTTGATGCAATTTCATGGGTCAATTGAACTCTTCCATTACAAACAAGACTGCATGCCTCAGTTTCCATACTGGGCTCCACCCAATTATAGGTGTGGGCGTCTATTTGAGTGGAATTGGAGTAAGTTTTCTCTCAAGGAAATATGAATTAACCATAAATAATTAATGGGTGGAAGAGATAAGGATGCTAAAATGTGACATTGAGAGGATCATTATCATCATCATCTATCATTATCAACAAACTATGATACTCTGCACAAGTTTCCTCTTGAGAAGTTTTGGTATGTAATATCAAGTGTACGCAAACCATACACTCTTATTATATTAGAGAGGAGGGAACATGTATTTATGTTGATGTATCATAGTAGAAAACATGGGTGGGAGATCCATGTGAATATTATAGGGCACAACTACGAGGGCCTTTCTCCTAACTTTCACATGCCCATTTTCACCATCATAGATCTCATGAAATTGAATATGGTATAGGTTAAATTTCAATATAAATTCCAAGATTCCATAGGTAGAGTTCAATGTAACAATGGGCCAAGTGTACCCTACCATTATAGATAACATGCCTTGATTCTCCTGCCGGAGTTTTCCCGACTATAGGCGTGGGTAGCTATTTGAGTGGAGTTGGTTTAATGTTGATCTTTATGAAATATGGCATGTTTATGGACAATAAATGGGTGGCATATATAAGGAGGCTGAATTATATACTCCGTTGCGACTCGGGTGTAGCATTTCCTTCATCTATAATGTATTTTCATCCCCTGCCTTGTAAATTCATAGTACTTGAACACCGTTCCCACCCCCCTCATCAATTTCATTTTCTAAAACACCAAAGCTTTGTATTATTATAGTTTTTTATTACTGCGTAAAGGTTTTTGATGAGATGATGTTTAATCTGTTAGATAAGAAGAAGGCATAAATGGAAAGTTAGGAATAAAAGGTGGAAATTAAATATCTACATATCCCACACCTATTCCATGACTCAACTTGTTCTTACAAAAATAATATTTGTTGTGTAATCCACTTTATTGTTTCAAACTTTCTCACATCATTCTTTTGAGTGAAATTTCCACATAAATGGGAAAAAATAAAAAATGGGGACAATCTAATAGGTTCTAGGTTTGAAACCCAATAACAATGCTTACTCCTTGTAGCACTTTGTATCCCCCTTCTTAGTTTTAATCTCAAGTAATTATAAGAAAATAAGCAATGCAAAAACATGCATAGATAATTGAGCCACTCCAGCGGTCTGTCATATGAGTGATATGTAGATTTAATATTTTGAATGAAAGTTTTAGATTGAGACTCCATATGGTTTCTTACATTTTTGATAAAAATTTCTCCCTGATATATACAGAGGTATTAGTTGGTTGGGTAAAACATATATCAATATACAATAGGTTGGGAAACATTCTAATTCTCGATATTGCTGATAAAAACATCAAAGTGTACTATGTAATATCCAATTCTGAAAGGGATTCCTTTTTTTATTAATTTAAGATATGATGTACTTACTCTAGGTTGAAAGAGTTGTTTTCTTACCAATTCTAGCCGTGGAATTTGTGAAAAAAGTAGTAGGCATAAATAAATCAATTTTTTTGAACTTCAAGCATGTTGGATCTAAGTGCTGCCTCAGAGAGCACTAACACAAAGAAAAATAATAGTCAGGAAAAAGATGACAACAATAATACTTAGAAAATAATTAAAGAAAACAAAAAACAAATAAAATATATTATGTCATTGATACGTAGGTGGTGTTAGAATCAACAACCCGTGGTCCAGTATACTTTGAAAAACTCCTTCGACATAAATAACTAGTATTGAAATATACTATTATCAACTCAAAATCCTAAAAATGATATTAGATACTAAAACATTTAACAAACTAGAGACATACTATAAACTTTGAAAACTATACTCTAGAAATATCTTTTGAGTTAGAAAAAAACATAAGAGTAGAAGTTTGTAATCAAAACAAAAGATGAACATCAAATGAGTATATGAGACAATCTGTAACACCCTGAACTGTTGTTACTTTCTCCTGAGCATTCAAGTGTTGATATATGATTTCTCATGTATAAGGATGTGTTCCTTTGGTTTTGGGAAGTCATGCTTGATATGGATTATATTTTTTCTACTCTTAAGATCTTTGATTGAACCGAAATATGATTGGACTCTTTTGTTTCTTTCATTCTTCACTTTTGAGTACAATCTGATTTTTGGAAGATTGTGGATTTATCCACCTTTATGACTCAACCTTGGATCAGTTGCATTGATCCAAGGCATGTTTTAATTTTATTTAGGATGAGCAAATGGTATTGACATTTCGAGATTTACTAAGTCTCACTGAGCTTTGAATGTTCAATTCTGAAGGTTAACTCTGGCTGATCATGGTAATTAGAAATTGGTTCTAGTTATCATAGCATCAGGAAGGACCTAGACCTTAAGCCAGGTAAGATGTGTATGTTTTATATCTAAAGTTTAAATTACTTGATGCCAAACAAAATCTGATACAAGAATGTTTTATCATGTTTGAACTCTATTACTAATTAGTCCTATTTAGGGGACCTATACTAGAATCAGTAAGGTTAGTAGTTTTAACCTAAACTATAACCTAATATTGCAAGGTTAGTTAATCTAACCTAGTCCTTAAACTATAAGCTTAATACTCCTAAGGGTTAACTAAACCTATCACTATGGAGGGTGACTAATGTTATATCCTATGGAAATGAGACTAATGTCATATCCTATGATCTAACCTAAGTCACTAACCTATCCTAAACTAATGCTGTGAAGGGGGACCTAAGGAGGGTCACAAGTCATGGGCGGTGATTTCCATGGAAATTAAGAATGGATAGGGATGAAGGACAGGGAATTCTGCCAGGTTTAGTGGAGGGTAAATTTGCTAAGTGAGTCTTATGTGGCAGTATCTCTAAGGATGGGAATGCTTGTTTATTTTGTTTTGGCATTCACCAACTTTGGAAGTCGGTGGTAATGGAAAATAGGTGGGAGAATAAAAATAAATGCAATTAATGTGCATAGGGCCTCGAGCGTGGATTGCTTGGGAAGGCATGCAAGTGGAATGTTGTTTGGTTGTTTTGTTTTTCATGCATTCCATTTTTCACTCTGCATGGGCACTAGTTCTTCGAACCAGCCGGTCTACTCTTCGTTGCATGGCAATTTTTAGAGTTTCAAATTTACTTCTCTGTCAGGGGAAGTGTATAAGGCATGGAAGTAACAATATTTTGTTGTTTAATCTTTCGTGGAAGAAGAAGAGAAGGTGCGAGTGCATTCAGAGGTCTTCTTCGAATTTTTAGCGACACTATCAGGCATGATAGGCCCTAACTGTTAAAAATATTTCTTTCCTTTAAATGTTTTCATTAGAATAACTCTGTTCAGATGATTTGTGCACATTCGGCTTGGCTGGTAGCAATATATTGGTGTTTCTTTTGTTGATTTGGGAATTCTGGGTTGTATGTAGATCCTGGATGAAACCTGCTTCTTAACTCTTGTTTCCATGATGTGAATACAATATGGGTTTCACTTCCTGTTGGAAGTGTTTTATGTTTTCTTTATCTGGCTGAGGTATTGGATTAAAACTAGCTCCATGATAGACTTCGTGCTTGATGATTTTGTGTTTGAAAACGCCACTGTAATTAACTGTTGTTTCGAATATGGTTGGAGTATTTGATTGTTGCTTCGCCGTATGAACTCTAACTATTACTGGACATGTTCATGAAAGGAAGTAGTTGATTTTGTGGTTGGAATTATTTTTTTTTCTGTAAACTCGACTAGTTTAGTCGCGTGAGTTGGAAATATTGTTGAAATCTAAGCTTGTACCTTTATTTTAAAGGGGTCTGAATGTTCTTATGGATATAGGTTCTGTGAGTAAGGAAGTATTTGGTGTAACTATTCTTTTTGTGATTTTTTCATGGATATTAGGAACATGGCTATGTTTAGGAGGAAACGTACTTGGAGGAACTCTGTTCCCTGACAATTTGTGGTTGATACTAGGAAATTATGTTTAATATTTGGTTAAGAAAGGATTGTGTTTGATGTTGCCTGAGGTGATTTTGAAATTTGTATTTAGAATTCAACTATTAACTATGTACATGAATTTTGGTTTGGTATCTTGGAATGATTTAACAACCTAACAGTGTAATGGTCGGAAATAATTAGTTCGATCCATTGGTAAGTAATGGTAACAGGATAGTTACCCTAACTCTTAGTCCAAAATGATTCGAGTAATGGGTGAAATGTAGACTGATTACTTAGATTAGGATTGTGGTCTGAGTTTAGAACGTTTATAACGTTTTGTAGCGATTATTGGTCTTTGTTTAATGTACAATCATAAGACCGTGGAGATCTATAGGTAACTTTTAAGGCAGCTCTACCTGACTGGAGCTATTGGTGAACTTAAGTGTTGTTTTACTTGCCTTATTTTTCCCTGATTGAATTAGAGAATATATATATATTACTTCTTGGAAGTTAGTATAGCTCTGAACTTGATTAAAATAGAGTTCTGATCTCTCTATTCCTTCCTCTGAGTTATGAAAGATATTTGTTATAGGAATTTGAAGAAGGTATTTTCACTCTCTCTCTCTTGAAAAATTAATGAGCTCTTCTATAGAATTCTGTAAGGAACTCTACGGTATGGTTATGAGATGAAAAGACTGTTAAAAATTAAGTGGGAAGAGTGGTAAGTGGTGAAATCTTAACTTAGAAGTATCCTTTCTTTTATTAGTAGGATTATTATCCTGATTTAGAATTTCAGTTTATTATCTACTTGTATAAAAGTAGCCCTGTAGTAAAAGTTTGGCTTACTTATCAATGTTTATGAATTTGAAATGATAGAGTTAAAGGAAATCCGCTAGACGAACTTGCTTGAGGTAGTAATTTGTCCTTTGTTTAAATTATTTTTTATGCAAACCTGTAGGTTGCATACCTTAAGAAGGTTTCATTCTTTTGTTTAGAGTGATTATAACATGATTGACACTGTTCTTGGTTTTCTGATGGATAGGTACTTAATATTCATATTGTTTCTTCTTATTTTCTGGTATAAGATGAATCATCCAAAAAATATTTAAATTGAAATTGTAACTATAATATGAGTCATGTTATAAAGTCATATTATAATGGTAGAAAGAAAACTAGCGTGATTCATGATTATGGATTTGATGAAATTGATGTCATTTAAACATGATTTTTTAATGAAAACAATTGGTGGAATGCAATTGCTTTAAGACTTAGTGCTTATCATGCTCAGTTCACTAAACTGACCCGTGCTAGCAATTTTTGCAAATGGTCATCTTAAGTGGTAAAGGCAGGCAGATCTGAAATGATGCATAGACTGTTTAATCTGGTTCTTATGAAGAGTTCCGACATGATTTTTCTAATTGTACTATAGAAGATAGTTTCTCTTTTGCTGATGAATATTGTATTAAAATATGTCGAAGTGCATAGGTTGTAATTTTATAGGTTTGGGAATAAATGAAATGGGGACATATTACTTATGTGGTCTGTGTTCTTATTCGTGGAAATGATCTTCTTTTGTCTGTATGAATGAGAGTGAATTCTTACTATTATATGCAATGGGGTCTAGATGGATTCCCTAAGTAAGCCATGTATGATTATGTGGCTAAATACTACATGTTTCTGGTTAGTAATTCTTATATACTATGAATATGGTTAAATTAGAAATTAGACCACTGCACTTTTTTTTAGGGAACGTTGAGGTTGAACTACACCCTAAAATGTGGCTATAACTGGAAGAGTATTCTATTACTCTCTTAATGTGCTAATTCAAAGCAACGTAATTGATGGTTATAAATCACCATGTCTTAATGGTAATAAGTCTGATATATTTCAGTCTTCAAGATTGTTACGAACCCTTGTTGGTTTAGTTATCTTCCTTATGGGAAAAATTAGGGCTGTTGTCCTATTATGAGGATACAAGGTTAATAGGAACTGTACGTTGGAAAAGTGACAGGCGAGCGTGAGAATCAACAAGTGACTCTTCCACGTACCCGACCTCCCGAGGTCGTGCCGAGACAGCCAGTGGGGGTACAATATGCAGACAAACTAGTTGGGGAGTCTAATGTCTTCGACACGCACTAATGGTATTTGCGAATCTAAGGAAAAGAAGGCCCTTCTAACTTGGACTGGTGTGATAGATCGATCAGCGAGGATGACTGCTCGAAGGCTCCAATCAATACCGAGTCTCTGGCGTGATTCGATCTATGGGTTGTGGGATGCGTGGAAAATGACCCGGGATGGTTTCGTGTATTTCTCCTGATAGGGTCATATGGTGAATATAGTCAACTCTATGGAGCGATTCTCTGGCCTAGTCCAAAATTCTCTAGCTTTGTTAGCTGTTGTGTCTAGTAGGGACAACTGTTGAATGATGATAGGTGGAATCGGAGTAGACTGAAACACTAATGTTACGTAGGCCAGTGTCTATATCTAATTCTGACTTTTGGATTCGTTAGGCTGTGGGATTTGTGGATCGCAACCGTAGACTCTTGGTTGTTGCAGTCCTGTTATGGTCATACGTGAGATCAAGTTCTAATCCCTAGTATCCAGTAGTCGTAAGATTTCTCAGCCTCTACGTTTAGAATCAATAATTGTGTGATTTTCTCAGAATACCTCACAGGTGTTCTAGTAACTTGAATTCTTAAGCTGGTATCTATATCTACGAGGGTGTCTCCAGCGTCTGGCTGTGGAACTAAAGGATCGTACCCGAATATTTGTTCTCTTTCAAATCCTTCTACAGTCATATGCGGATGTTTTCTAGGATAATCATGTAGTTTCGTTGATTTGACCAAAACAGTGTGTGCTTGGTCGTCTTCTACGTTTAACCCTCTCAACTGTTACCTGATCTGTTGGAAGTCTGTTGTTGTTTGGAACACTTGTATCCTAAGGTTTTGGTCAATGTCAGTTATTGCCACTACGATATTGGGCTGGGGCACAATTGGCTCGAAAATGTATTCCCTGGGCTCCCTAGGTCCCGTAATTGTCATGCAAAAGCAGTAATGAAACAAACTATAATAAAGTAAAATCTAAATACACTTCTAGCATATATAATTTCTTTTTGTATTTTCTGGTAATTTATAAGAAAGCAGCTATTTAAAATATTCAGAATTGACAACTAAACTAATAATGTAAAACAAACAAAATAGCTGAGTGTAGCTATTTGTCTGTGTAATTTTGTATATCTATTCTAAACAACGAAATAACTAATTTATTTGTAAGATTCTCGATCCTACCTCAGAAGTGAGGAATGAATCATAGTTTCTCAGAAACTATCAATCACCACAACTTCCTTGGCGATATCGAGAATGGAAATAACTGAAATAAAGCGAATTAACTACTTTATTTGATAAGTTCTAACTAAAAATTTGAAAGATGGAACCTGGATTTCATAGAACAGTGGCGAATCCGACGGTGTGTGTGTTCTTGTCCCCTCAGTATGATCTCTTCATTCTTTGTGCTCATGTGAATCCAGAAAATCGTGTAATGCTTGCATCAACAGGAATAGATATTTGGATCAATGGACAGCCTTCAGAATGCAGACAGAATAGAATGCGGATAGGAGAGGGATAGCGCAAGAGTACAGTGCTTGGCCTATGTAATTCCTAGCGGGGTCTACCGTGAATCATGCAACAAAAGGCGTCCAGAACCTGAAACTAGTCTGTATGAAGAACAGAACCTGCAACTTTAATGGCTACCTAAACTATTCTACTCCAGAAACAATAATACTGTTTGCACAAGTTGGATCTGTGGCTTACCAACAGCTGAGTAATGCAACTAAGCATGTAAAAGAGTTAAACTATCAAACTTAAGAAAACTAGAAGACTGAACTACTGGAAAGTGGTGAGGTTTTAAACAAGAATGAGGGGCCTAAGAGAGAAAAGATCAAGCTCCCAAATCTAGCTAAGCTTCAGACCAAAAAGTCCAGACCAAAAGTAATGTTTGCACTTGCAGAAGTTGGATATGTGGCTTACCAGCTGCAACACAAAATTGCACTGCTTGCACAAGATGGATTTGTGGCTTACCAACAGCAACACAAAGCTAAAACAAACCTGCAACAAACTATGCTACCAATCCTAAGCAAACTAAAAAAGACCGCAACACTGAAAACATAAGAAATTTGGAGTGAAAAATGGTGGCCCTTTGCTTGAGCACAAGCCAATTCACTTATAGGAATTCCAATCACCCAAAGATCAAATCCAAACTGAACTCCTAAACAATAAACAAAGGAAAAACACTATTCCAGGGGACCAAAAACATAAATGCATTCTAAAGTCGGTAAGAAAAGCTGGTGAAACGTTGAACTTTGCATGTGTTTTGTCAAAGAGAACGTTCTGGAAAACACGTAAAGGACCGCTGCCCTGATCAGGGTGGCGGTTACAGGACCGCCGCCCTTTTCAGGGCGGCGGTCATGAGACCACTGCCCTTCAGGGCGGCGGTTTCGTCACTGAAGACCAAAAGGCTAAGGAAAGGGAGGAAAAATAGGGAAAAAAAAGCACGCGGGGGCTAAGCGGGGCATGTGGGATGTTAACACATATCCGTAAAGCTTTTCTGGATCCCGAACACCTTGCGAAGAGACCTGCATCATCATTGGGGCATTTATTACACTATTCCGCAGTACAGTACCTTACAATTTTAGGTATGTACATATTGCCCCCTAAGAGAAGCGTTTTAGCCATGAAGAGGCATAAAACGGTGGGTCCGAGTATTGCTGTCCCGAAATGGGAAGTTAGAATTTATACCTTATACGTCCGTGTGTCGAAATGACGCCATCCGAAATTCCCGCTACCTGCAAAAATGAAAGGGGAACTCGAGTGCATGATAGATACAATAACTTGGAAAATAAACGCTAAAATAATAGGGGAAGAGGACGTACCATTAGTGTGAGGATAGAAACTTACCTCCATTGGCACTCTGAACCTGTGAAAAGGGGATTTAAAACGAATTAGAACGCTATATATATAAAAGTGGGCCCATTTTACTATTCATTTGCGTGAGTTGATTTGATAGATTTTGAGCTCTGGGGCCCACGGTAACGGATTCTCACGCGAGTAGAGTCAAAACGTCCACAGTTGAGATAGTGATCAATGCCTCCACGTGCGGAAAAGTGACAGGCGAGCGTGAGAATCAACAAGTGACTCTTCTGCGTACCCAACCTCCCAAGGTCGAAATGCCGAGACATCCGGTGGGGGTAGAATATGGGATGCAGACAAACTAGTTAGGCAGTCTAATGTCTTCAACACGCACTAGTGGTATTTGTGAATCTAAGGCTAAAGAAGGCCCTTCTAACTTGGACTGGTGTGATAGATCGATCAGCGAGGATGACTGCTCGAAGGCTCCAATCAATATCGAGCTCTGGCGTGATTCGATCTATGGGCTGCGGAATACGTGGAAAATGACCTGGGATTGTTTCGTGTATTTCTCCTGATAAGGTCATACGGATGATGAAAATAGTTAACTCTATGGATGATTTTCTGGCCTAGTCCAGAATTCCCTAGTTTTGTTAGCCACTGGGTATCTAGTAAGGACAGTTGTTCGATGATGATAGGTGGAAGTGGCGGAGTGGACTGAAATACTAGTGTGCGTAGGCCAGTGTCTATATCTAACTGACTTGTGGATTCGTTGGGCTGTGGGATCTGTGGATCACAACCATAGACTCTTGGTTGTTGCGGTCCTGTTATGGTCATACGTGAGATCAAGTTCTAATCCCTAGTATCCAGTAGTCGTAAGCCTTTTCAGCTTCTACGTTTAGAACCAACAGTTGTGCGATCTTCTTAGAATACCTTACAGGCGTTCTTGCAACTTGGATTCTTAAGCTGGTATCTATATCTACGAGGGTGTCTCCAGCGTCTGGCTGTGGAACTAAAGGATCACACCCGAATGTTTGTTCTCTTTCGAGCCCTTCTACAGTCATGTGGATGTTTTCTAGGATAACCTGTAGTTTGGCTGATTTGACCAAAACAGCATCCATGTTTGGTCGTCTTCGATGTTTAACCCTCTCAACTGTGACCTGATCTGTTGGAAGTCTGTCGGTTGTTTGGAACACTTGTATCCTAAGGTTTTGGTCAATGTCACCTATTATCTGCCACTAGGTATTGGGCTGAGGCACAATTGGCTCGAAAATCATATTCCCTGGGCTCCATTTAGGTCCCGTAATTGTCATGCAAAAGCAGTAATGAAACAAACTATAATAAAGTAAAATCTAAGTACACTTCTAGCATATATAATTTCTTTTTGTATTTTCTGGCAATTTATAAGAAAGCAGCTATTTAAAATATTTAGAATTGAATAACTAAACTAATAACGTAAAACAAACAAAATAGCCGAGTGTAGCTATTTGTCTGTGCAATTTTGTATATCTATTCTAAACAACGAAATAACTAATCTATTTGCAAGATTCTCGATCCTACCTCAGAAGTGAGGAATGAATCATAGTTTCTCAGAAACTATCAATCCCCACAACTTCCCTGGCAATATCGAGAATGGAAATAACTGAAATAAAGTGATTTAAATACTTTATTTGATAAGTTCTAACTAAAACTTTGAAAGATGGAACCTGGATTTCGCAGAATAGTGGCTTAAATCCGACGGTGTGTGTGTTCTTGTCCCCTCAGTATGATCTCTTCGTTCTTTGTGCTCACGTGAATCCAGAAAAGCGTGTAATGCTTGCATCAACAGGAATAGATATTTGGATCAATGGACAGCCTTCAGAATGCAGATAGAATAGAATGCGGATAGGAGAGGGATAGCGCAAGAGTACAGAGCTTGGCCTATGCAATTCCTAGCGGGGTCTACTGCGAATCATGCAACAAAAGCATCCAGAACCTGAAACTAGTCTGTATGAAGAGCAAAACCTGCAACTTTAATGGCTGCCTAAACTATTCTTACTCCAAAAACAATAATACTGTTTGCACAAGTTGGATCTGTGGCTTACCAACAGCTGAGTAATGCAACCAAGCATGTAAAGGATTTAAACTATCAAACTTAATCAAACTAGAAGACTGAACTACTGAAAATGGTGAGTTTTAAACAAGATCGATAAGAGAGCAAAGAGCTCCCAAATCTAGACTATTTGGACCGATAACAAGTCCTGAAATAATGTTTGCACTTGCACAAGTTGGATATGTGGCTTACCAGCTACATAAATTTTACACAGCTTGCACAAGATGGACTTACCAACAGCAACACAAAACTAAAACAAACCTGCAACAAACTATGCTACCAATCTTAAGCAAACTAAAAAGACCGCAACACTGAAAACATAAGAAATTTGGAGTGAAAAATGGTGGCCATTTGCTTGAGCACAAGCCAATTAGCATTTATAAGAATTCCAAACATCCAAAGATCAAATCCAAACTGAACTCCTAAACAATAAACAAAGGAAAAACACTATTCCAGGGGACCAAAAACATAAATGCATGCTCAAGTCGGCAAGAAAAGCTGGTGAAGCTCGTTGATAATTTGCGTGTGTTCTGTCAAAAAATGTGTTTGGAAAATGCGTAAAGGACCGCCGCCCTGCTCAGGGCGGCGGTTACAGGACCGCCACCCTGTTCAGGGCGGCGGCGGCGGTTTCGTCATTGAAGACCAAAAGGCCGAAGGAAAGAGGGAAAAATAGGGAAAACAAAGCACGCGGGGGCTAAGCGGGGCATGCGGGATGTTAACGCATATCCGTAAGGAGCTACCTTTCTGGATCCCGAACACCTTGCGAGGAGACCTGTATCATCATTGGGGCACTTATTACACCGTTGTCGCAGTACAATACCTTACAATTTTGGGTACGTACATATAAGGATCTTGTACGTCGGAAAAGTGATAGGCGAGCGTGAGAATCAACAAGTGACTCTTCCGCGTACCCGACCTCCCGAGGTCGTGCCGAGACAGCCGGTGGGGGTAGAATGTGCATGGGATGTAGACAAACTAGTTTGGCAGTCTAATGTCTTCGACACGCACTCAAGTGGATATTTGTGAATCTAAGGCAAAGAAGGCCCTTCTAACTTGGATTGGTGTGATAGATCGATCAGCGAGGATGACTGCTCGAAGGCTCCAATCAATATCGAGCTCTGGCATGATTCGATCTATGGGCTGTGGGATACATGGAAAATGACCTAGGGATATGTTAAAAGTGTATTTCTCCTGATAAGGTCATATGGTGGAGTCGATGAATATAGATTTTGACTCTACGGTAACGATTCTCTGGCCTAGTCCAAAATTCCCTAGTTTTGTTAGCCGATCATGTCTAGTAGTGGACGCCACCCTGTTCGATGATGATAGGTGGAAGTCGGAGTGGACTGAAATACTAATTTTGCGTAGGCCAGTGTCTATATCTAATTCTGGCTTGTTGCTTTTTAATGGGCTGTGGGTTATCTGTGGATCGACAACCATAGACTCTTGCTTCAAAAGGTCCTGTCTAGGGGGGGCGCCTACGCGAGATCAGGCTCTAATTTTTAGCTATCCAATAATCGTTTTTTTGCCAGTTTTTGGCTTCTTTGGGGTTAAAAACCCGCGCGGGTTTTCGCAATCTTCGCAGACTGCCACCCCTGGCCAGGGCGGCGGTTACATGACCGCCGCCCTGGATTCTTAGGGCTGGTATCTATATCTACGAGACTGTCTCCAGCGTCTGGCTAAGGAACTAGCGGATCACAAAACCGCCCCCCTGTTCTCTAGGGCGAGCGGTTTTGCACAGAATGCATGTGGATACCTCTTTCTAGGGAAAACTATACACTTGGCTAATTTTTAGCATTTGTGCATGTTTGCTTGACTCGTCTTGCTATCGTTTAGATCCTACTTAACTGTGACTCTGATCAGTTGTAAATCTGTGGTTGTTTGGAATACTTGTATGCTGAGGCGAAGGTCTAGGTCAACTATCGCTGTGACGAGGTTTGGAGCCGAGAGCAGAGAGTGGCTCAAATATGGCTATTCCCTGGGGTATTGAAGATGCCCGTGATTCTCATACAGAAACAGGAGGTAAATCATTGCAGAGGGCCGGCATATTGCGGATGATCGCAAATTGCCTAACTATTGCTGAAATAAATCTAACTGTCACATACTCTGTGACTATTCTTCTCATGAAATATACTAACAATTCTATATCGGAACAAACTATTTTAAGCGTATGCCAGGGGTCCGTGGTGAGTGGACCATTATTTTAGACAGACAAGATAACCACATTGTGGGGGTCTTGATCATCGGGAGGCGACTTACATGTAGAGACAGCAGGCTCACGGGCTACAGATTGCACAGTGGGCGAATAGCCTGTCTAATGGGAGATGCAAGATTCATCGATCCTACGGGTCGAAGAAGGGGGTGAGGAGTCAGATCCATCCCTTCTTTGAAACCATCCCCATATCCCGACAGGCCATCCATGGGGATCCTTGAGCCTCGAGACTGATCGGGGATAAAGGGAGGGGACTACTTTGTTATACTGTTGGGCCTCCATCATTGCACAGATAGAGGGGCATGGCCGGATATACGCCTGGGGGGCAGACATTTTGGGGACCACCTATCACGACTTATATAGGGTGGTCCGTTTACAGGGACAGTCGTTGAGCCACCCAACTCTAGTCATGAGTTGGGTGTATGAGCATTTTATTCCTTATGGCAGAGGCGTGGAGGTGGCAGATCCTGGGGCTGTGAGGGTGGCCAGATGGTCAGATATGTCGGTGCTTAGAGCACCTCACCAGCCAGTAGCCTCCCTCACTATAGCAGACATGGAGGCCACACCGTACCAGCTTATGGCCGGCATATGGGGAGAGGAGGCCATGACATTGGTCTACTCCAAAAACAATGATACTGTTTGCACAAGTTGGATCTGTGGCTTACCAACAGCTGAGTAATGTAACCAAGCATGTAAAGGATTTAAACTATCAAACTTAATCAAACTAGAAGATTGAACTACTGGAAATGGTGAGTTTGAAACAAGAATGAGGGGCTCCAAATAATGTTTGCACTTGCACAAGTTGGATATGTGGCTTACCAGCTGCAACACAAAGCTAAAACAAACCTGCAACAAACTATGCTACCAATCCTAAGCAAACTAAAAAGACCACAGCACTGAAAACATGAAAGTTGGAGTGAAAAATGGTGGCCCTTTGCTTGAGCACAAGCAATTCATTTATAGGAATCCAAACATCCAAAGATCAAACCCAAACTGAACTCCTAAACAATAAACAAAGGAAAAACACTATTCCAGGGGACCAAAAACATAAATGCATGCTCAAGTCGGCAAGAAAAGCTGGTGAAGCATTGATCTTTGCGTGCGTTCCATCAAAATAACGTTCTGGAAAACGCGTAAAGGACCGCCGCCCTGCTCAGGGTGGCGGTTACAGGACCGCCGCCCTTCAGGGCGGCAGTTTCGTCACTGAAGACCAAAAAGCCAAGAAAGAGGGAAAAATAGGGAAAACAAAGCACGCGGGGGCTAAGCGGGGCATGCGGGATGTTAACGCATATCCGTAAAGCTTTTCTGGATCCCGAACACCTTGCGAAGAGACCTGTATCATCGTTGGGGCATTTATTACACCGTTCCGTAGTACAGTACCTTACAATTTTGGGTACGTACATATTGCCCCCTCGGAGAAGCGTTTTAGCCATGAAGAGGCATAAAACGGTGGGTCCGAGTATGGCAGTCCCGAAATGGGGAGTTAGAAGTTATACCTTACACGTCCGTGTGTCGAAATGACGCCATCTAAAATTTCTGCCACCTGCAAAATGAAAAGAGAACTCAAGTGCAGATAGATACAATAATTTGGAAAATAAACGCTAAAATAATAGGGGAAGAGGACGTACCATTAGTGCGAGGATAGAAACGTACCTCCGTTGGCGCTCCGAACCTGTGAAAAGGGGATTTAAAACGAATTAGAGCGCTATATATATAAAAGTGGGCCCATTTTCCTATTCATTTACATGAATCGATTTGATAGATTTTGAGCTCTGGGGCCCACGGTAACGGTTTCTCACGCGAGTAGAGTCAAAACGTCCACAGCGAGATAGTGATCATGCCTCCACGTGTGGAACGCCACCCCGCGAGATCACAGGTTGGTTTTTCTTCAATTTTGTGCTTTTCCCTCTTCAATTTTAAAATGCTAAATTTGTTGTAATGGGGGGGTCATTTTTGAAAATGTTAGGCTTAAAAGGTCCGTGTAGGGGGGACGCCTACTAGGTAGGCTCTTTTTTTAGCTAAAATGGTCTGTTTTTGCGTTTTTTGGACTTTTTAGGGTTAAAAACCCGCGCGGGTTTTCGGACCGCGACCGCCGCCCTGGCCAGGGCGGCGGTTACATGACCGCCGCCCTGTCCAGGGCGGCGGTCACGAGACCGCCACCTTCAAGGCGGCGGTTACAAAACCGCCCCCCTGCCCAGGGCGGCGGTTTTGCACTGAATGCAAAAGGACCTCACTTGAAAATTTTCACTTGTATTTTTAGCATTTGTGTATGTTTTTATGATCCTCCCTGCATCATTTAGATACTAACTTACTCTATTTTGTGTGTTTTTGGGTGTATGCAGGTGAAGGAGGAGTATATTAGATGGAGCCGGGAGAGAGAGTGTGACTGGCTGCCCGGGGTATTGGATGCCCTTTCAGCAGATGAGGAGGACACATTGTAGAGGGCCGGCATATTGCGGATATCGCGTGTGCCCCACGTTGCTCCGTCTAGTCACATACTGGGATGCAGATCGGAACACTTTCTGATTGCCAGGGGTCCATGGTGAGTGGACCATTACATTAGAGGATGTCTACCGCATTCTGGGGGTCCCGATCATCGGGAGGAGACTCACACTAGAGACAGTAGGCTCACGGGCGCAGATTGCACAGTGGGCGACATATATGGGAGATGCAGTCATCTCCACGGGGTCGAAGAAGGGGGTGAGAGTCAGATCCATCCCTTCTTTGCCCATCCCCATATTTCGACAGGCCATCATGGGGATCCTTGCCACGAGACTGATCGGGGACAAGGGAGGTGACACTTTGTTATACTGTTGGGCCCCCATCATTGCATAGATAGAGGGGCATGGCCGGATATACGCCTGGGGAGTAGACATTTTGGGGACCACCTATCACGACTTATATAGGGTGGTCCGTTTACAGGGACAGTCTTTGAGCCACCCAACTCTAGTCATGAGTTGGGTGTATGAGCACTTTATTCCTTATGGCAGAGGCGTGGAGGTGGCAGATCCTAGGGCTGTGAGGGCAGCCAGGTGGTCAGATATGTCGGTGCTTAGAGCACCTCACCAGCCAGTAGCCTCCCTTACTATAGCAGACATGGAGGCCACACCGTACCAGCTTATGGCCGGCGTATGGGGAGAGGAGGCCATGACATTTGTCTCCTGCTCCATCACAAGGCAACTTATTGACCATGTGGGACGGGTGGAGGTACTTCCTTTCAGCAGAGTTCCTCAGCAGTTCGGCCTCCCATATGTGGGCATGCTTCCTCCAGTAGCACCAGTTTATAGATCAGTTCGGGAGGCTAGAGGGGGGCCTAGAGGCCGTGGTTGGACAGTGGTTACCCCTGGCATTCCTATTGCAGCTAGGGGGATAGTTCGGGCCAGAGGGAGAGCTGGTGCGCCTCGGGCACCTTTACTTCGGATTACCGCGGGTCCTGCTCATAGTAGTGATGACCCTCTAGATATTGACTCCGGTTCTGAGGAGTCCACAGAGGGAGGGTCGGAGGAGCAGACGGACGAGAGTGATCCTGAGTGGCATGATACTCAGGATATCTTGCAGGCGGAGAGGGCGGAGAAGAGCGCAGAGAGAGAGACTCTGGTTTCTGAGGAGCCACTCTCCCGGGGCCATGGTGGAGATGATGAGTCCGTTGCGGGGCGTCATGTTGCCCCAACTATAGGAGCAGCTCCTCAGTCGGCGGCGGCATCTGCAGCGGGTGCTGGCCCTAGTGACCCATCTTGGAGGCCCGGTGATCCGAGTAAGTTATCCTCTCCTCTTTTAGTGTTAGTTTGATTTAGGACTTGTTTTAACTGCTATCTCTCGTTATATTTGTATCTTGTATATTTTAGCCACTTGCCTAGTTTCTAATTCGTCTTTCTTCTTTGTTTTACAGAGACTGTTGACGAGTGGCAGGATCTAATCCATAGGGTATGCACTGATTCTCTGATGATCCCTATGGATAAGACCCATGCAGAGCTATCTGTAGATGCCAGGGAGCCCTCAGCAGCCGGCAGGCACACCGACGTCTTCACTCCCGTTTGGCATGTGGCCAAGATGGTTTCGACTCTCCACACAGAGTTGGCAGGCTATAGGACAGCCGAGCGTCTTATGAGGAGCCACTCTCATGGCGAGACCACGGCTGCTCCTCGGGACCCTGAGCCCTCCATCCATTCAGAGCGCCAGCGTAGCCGGAGTCCTAGGCGAGGGCGCGCACCTTCGGCGGGATCGTGCGTAGGGGTTGAGAGGCCACTTGGCTCCTCTGTATCTTTTGTATTATAGATTCTTTTGTGTATCACGGGCTCTTTGAGCGTTTTGACCATGCCTAGTGCATGATGGCATTGTATACAAACATTGATTATTTATATATATGCGTCGATTTTGGATCAAAACTTTGTCACTTGTGTGTTTCCCTTTCTGTTTCCAGCTGCTTCTCGTGTATACTACGATGTATGTTTTATATGCTTTCTAGAATGTATGCAATGGAAAACAGATGATGCAAATGTTTGCTTTCGTTTTGTGTTTCATGATGCTGATACATGATAATGTAGATATACTGTGATCTTGAATCTTAACTTTCTGTGAGCAATTTGGATATCTCATGATTTGTTTTGGCAAAGTGATGAAAATAACCAGTATGATGAACAGATTAACTTGCCCCACTCCTAACTCCACGCAACTAGTAAGATGCGAGGGCTCATCACCAAGAGCCAAGAAGGGCGCAAGTTATGAAATATGGTGAAATGATAGTGATGAAAGACAGACGAAGTTTTGGTGGAACCAAATTGAAAACTACAAGCTTACTCTACCTGAACAACTTCATAGTTTTGGATGTAACTTGCTTCGCGGTTTATCTAG
Source organism: Taxus chinensis (assembly GCA_019776745.2). NCBI lineage: Eukaryota > Viridiplantae > Streptophyta > Pinopsida > Cupressales > Taxaceae > Taxus > Taxus chinensis. Next base: position 887,276,414 of record CM034151.1, read on the forward strand.
ACTTAGACCCGTAGATGGCCACATAGCAGACAAAATCTGGGTTTTTAGGATTTTTAACTCTTTTTGGTGTTTTTGAATATCTGATCCATTCGTTTTTGACTCAAAGTTTGAATTGTTTGTTTATGACCTTTTAACATTTACTTTGTCTAGAGGACCCCCTACACTTTGCCCCATGCTACCTGTAAGAAGCATGGGTTTATCACCGTGGGCAAGGCATAGGCGAGTAAGGGCATTTCCATCCTTTCCCAACCCTATGTCACTAGTAAGAGACGCAAGCTCATCACCGAAGGTTGGTGGGAGCAAGGAAATGTGTAAAAATAAAATTTTCTGTTTAATCACTTCTTGACTTGTCTTTTTGAGTAAAATGTCAGTGTATACTTATTTCCAAAGAGATGTGTATATGGGATAGATGTGACACCATGAAGCTTCTAGAACAGACCATAGGCAAGACACCTATCCTAAGAAGAAATCAAAGCGAGAACAAACTTGCAGATCTTGGTATGGTTATTGTTAAGACTTCGTCATGTTTGATTTTGTTTGATAAAAGATTCTGAAGATGATTTGATGATATCGAAGATGGAGAGGTATGATTAAAGAACTTCTATGCCAGAAACATCACGAGTTTGTAATGAATTGCTTTGAGAATAGATTCTTTGATCACAATTTATGTAAGAACAAGTGGACAAAATGATCCTAATTTAAATGAAAATGCAATGTAGATAGTTATATAGGCAGCGCTTAGCTGCTTATGCACGTAGAAACGTTTGAGGTGGAGGGAATTGACTGTTTCACCAAACTCCTCACCTTCTAACGTACATAAGAGATAAGCACCATTCCCGTAGTCCTTCATGACTCGGTATGGGCCCAACCATTTGGGCCAAAATTTCCTTCCTTCGCCGGTCTTCTTGTCGATCCGGCTGTCTAACCTCAGAACTAGATCACCTTCATATATGTCACGTTCATAGACCTTCTTGTTATACTGCCGGCACATTCGGTCGGCATAGACTCTATGTCATTGTTCAGCATCTAACCTAGCTTCATCCAGGCTTTCTAATTGAGAAAGACGTGCTTCTCTGTAAGCGTCCTCATCCAGAATCCCTTGTAGTGAAATGCAGAGACTGGGGATTTCAACTTCAAGTGGGAGAACTGCTTCTGACCCAAATACCAGCGAGAAAGGAGTTACTCCTGTTGGTGTTCTTATTGAGGTTCGATGGGCCCACAAGGCCGGATATAACTTTAAATGCCAATCCCACTTGTTTTCTTTCACTGTTTTAAGGAGAATGGCTTTCAGTGTTTTGTTCGTTGCTTCAGCCTGCCCATTGGCTTGGGGATAGTACAAGGAAGCCATATGATGGCTGATTTTAAATGTGTTGCATAGCTCATGAACCTCTTCATTCTTGAAAGAATTTCCATTATCTGAGATAATGATTTGCGGGATACCATACCTGCAAATGATTTTGTTCAAAATGAACTTAGCGATTACAGAACCAGGTACAGTTGTAAGAGGCATGGCCTCTACCCATTTAGTGAAATATTCAGTGGCCGTGATTATAAAATTGTGGCCGTCTGTGGATGAGGGAGAGAATTTCCCTATCAAGTCCAGGCCCCATGTAGAAAAGGGCCACGGAGTAACGATCGGTTACAAAGATTGTGCCGGCATGTAGATCTCATGAGAGAACTCCTGACATTTATGACACCTGCGTACAAAATCTATTGTGTCATGTTCTAGAGTGGGCCAGAAATAGCCCATTCGATGTATTTTTCGAGCAGTGGCATGGCCACCGAAGTGGCCTCCACATATACCACTATGGGATTCATGGAGAATCTTTTTGGACTCTTCTGTATCAACACACCTTAAGAGCATTCCATCGAATGCTTTCCGATAGAGCACCTGCTCTATAATGACGTATTTAGTTACGATAATACGTAACCGTCTTCTTTGTTGAGGTGTAGCTCCTTCTGGATACCTATGGTCCATGATATAACTAATGATATCAACGTACCAAGGGCACTCAGATATAGCAGGTCGGGTTTCGACGTAGTATACACATTCATCTGGAAAGTCTAAGTCTACTAAGTCGCCTCCGTCTAGCGGGTTATCAGCTAACCAATCTGCGATGATTTGCCCTTTAACTGACTTTTGGTTTACAAAAGTTAATTCGAACTCTCCCATTAAGGTTATAAAACGTCCAGCTTTTTTGGACAAGGACCCTTGTGTGAGAAAATTCCGTAAATGGTCCGTCTTTACTATGACCCTTGTCTCTTGATTTAGCATGTAGTGTCTTAGGCGTTTAGTAGCAAAGACTATGGCAAGACATTCTCGCTCTGCTTGTGTATAGCGCGTTTCGTAGTCGAGCAATGTTCGGCTAATGAAATAAATCGCATGCTCTCTTCTTGTCATCGTCTTCTTGGGCTAGCATGCAAGCTAATGAAACATCGGTAGCTCGTGAGTACAAAATTAAAGGGTGATCTAGCTTTGGTGGTATTAGCGTAGGTGGTGATAGTAGGAAACGCTTGACTGCATCAAAATATTTATTGCAATCTTCAGTCCAATCAATGCTATAGTCCTTCTTGAGTAAATTGTTGATTGGATGAACGGCGAAGCTTAAATCCGGGATAAATCTCCGGATTGCACCCAACTTTCCGAGAAATGATCTGATTCCAGATTCATTCGAGGGTGGGATCATTTCGAGGACAGCCTGAATTTTGGTTGGATCAACATCGATCCCTCGTGATGATATGATGTAACCTAGGAGCTTTCCTCCTGTTACACCAAATACGCATTTTTATGGATTTAGCGTGACTCCGTATTCTATTAGACGTGAAAGAATGATGCGGAGTACTTCAGGGATGGTCACAACGCTTCTTGGCCTTAGCCAACAAGTCTTCTACGTAGGATTCCATGATTTTATGAATTAAATCGTGAAATATGTATGTCATGGCCCGCTGGTATGTAGCACCAGCGTTCTTGAGACCAAATGGCATAACTGCGTAGCAATAGGTTCCCCAAGGAGTTATAAACGTGGTTTTAGCTTGATCTTACTCGGATATTTTGATTTGATTGTATCCCGAGAATCCATCCATGAGAGACAAGAGTTCAAAACCTGCTGTTGCATCAAAAATAACGTCTATGGACGGTAATGGGAAGTCGTCCTTAGGGACAAGCTTTGTTGATATCTCGAAAATCTATGCAGATGCGTATCTTTCCATTTTTCTTGAGGACGGGAACGATGTTGGATACCCATTGGGAGTAGTCAACTGGCTTGATGAATCCTACTTGGAGGAGTTTTATCACTTCCTCTTTTACCATGAGAGCTACTTTGGGCTTCATGGGTCTTGATTTCTGTTTAATTGGCTTTGCATCTGATCTAGTGACGAGGTTATGCACCGCAATGTGGGGTGCGACTCCTATCATCTCTTTGTAATTAAATGCAAATGCCTTCTGATGTTCTTTGAGAAATTGAGTATGTATCTCTACCTCCTCTGGGTTTAACAAAGAACCTAGCTTTCAAAATTCTTGGTTCATCTTCCGTTCCGATATTGACATCGATTGTTTCTTCAATTAAAGAGGCGTTACCCTCTTCGAACTCAGGTGGTGCTGGAGGTAGCTCTATATCATCCCCGTTTTCCACCGCGTATATATTAGGTTATTTTTGTGAGGGAAGATTCGTTGCGGGATTTCCGAAGTAGGAAGATGAATGTGGGATTAGAGATAAATCTAGCGTGTGATAGGAGAGATGTAGCGCTGCATAGGCATTTAAGTAATCCAAAGTAGCCGCATCATTTCCAACATGGTCTAGGATGGTAGATTCACTTCCGTTTGAAAGAGGATTTATCATTGTTTTTATCAATGGTTCGTTTCGAATGGATATTGTGAAATGAGTATCTTCTAGTTCATTGCTTGGAGTGAAGCGTGATGCCGAAGTTGCTATTGAATCGGCGAGAAGATTTTTCTCTCGCGGGATTGCTTCAATGGATATGAAATTAAACGCCTTGCTTAAATCTAATACAGCGTTTTTGTAAAGTTGTAAGTGTTCGGCTTTAGTTTCATATACCTCTGTAACTTGGTTTGCCACTAATTGTGAGTCTCCTAAAACTATGATATTATCAATACCAATTCTTTTGGCTAAGGTAAGGCCAAGGAGGAGGGCTTCGTACTCAGTGCCGTTGTTTGTACATTCAAAGTTTAATTTAAAAGAGAATGGGAGAACCTTCTCTTCTAGCGAGGTAAGAATTATACCTGCCCCCGCTCCATAACGGCATTTAGCTCCATCAAAATGGAGAGTCCAATACTTAGCTGGGAGTATGGATGTAGGTGTATCTGCTGTGTTTGCACACTCTACTTCTACCATACAGAGATCTTCTGCTGGCAAGGAACCAACACCTAGGGAAAATCTGATACCTACTGAATCGAATGGTAAGAACATTGGTGAATCTTGTTCTATCAACTCAACTATCTTCGCAGTAGTCCCTAATGATACTATTTATTTATTTTTACCTTTAGGGGTTGGAATTATTTTGACTATGTTGGTAGTTTCAAGATACGTCGTAGGTATCAACTTTTCCTCTGGCTTTGAGTCAGAGGGTTTGTTAAGTTGATTTGTTGGCAGTTCGAATTCTGAGTGTACACCTGGTCTCTTCTTTAAATCAGCTAGGTGTACGTCAAACGGCTTTGGATCACCTTTGGCTACAAATACCTTTCCCAGATGCAAGAATCTTACTTCTTGAAATAGCGTGGAAGGGATTGCCTTCATGCGGTGTATCCATGGTCGGCCGAGGATCATATTATAATTGGTTTCCCGATCTATAATATAAAACTCAGTTAGGATTGTTTTAGGTCCCAAGGTAACCGGTAGTATTATGGTTCCTATCGACGTGGCTTTAAGGCTATCGTAGCCTCTCAAGGTATTTCTTGTAGTAGAACAGTTTGTTTCTCCATATCCCAATTTTTGGAGAAAAGAGAAAGGGACTATGTTAACTGCGGCCCTGTCATCAACCATTGCCCGTTTTACATAGTTATTATAAACTTGTACTTGCAAGTGTAGGGCTAGATCGCCTCGGCGTGAGATCTCAGCATCTGTAGGCATTTTACTTATTTCGAATATGAATTCGACATCCCTATCTGCTTGTCCTGGAGGATAAACATCAAAGTCTATATGATTTACTTGTGCTTCTGGTGGTGGAGTGATACTAATTAAATGACCCAAACCTAACGCCTCTAAAAGAGCAGCCCTGTGAGCAGGGGAATTCTTTAGTAAATCAAGGAATGAAATATGCGAGAAGGTTTTTGTTAGATCATTAATTAGATCGTAAGCACCCATAGGTTTTGCTATGGTTTGTTGGATGTTATCTGCTTCCGGCAGATGGTTTGGACTTGGTTGAGAGAAATACTCTCGTGTTCTCGTAATTGCTTCAACGGGTAATTCGGAGTCTAACTCTACTAATCCAACTGCCTTAGGTCGTGGTTGACTTCCTAGTTGTGGCGCGACTAACGGATTTAGCGAGGTTGAGGCCTCGTGATCGTTGTTTCCTGTTATTGCGCCTTTGTTTGTTCCAGTTGGTTTCAACCCATTGTTATCATGATTTGGGAGTGGATCATTAAAGATCTTGAGAGGGGTGTTCTGAGAAGAAACTGCCCCTGCGAAGGTACTTGCCGTTGGTGACGTAGGATCTGTTAAGAACATATCCATAAAAAATTGTTTTTGTTCATTTGGCAAGCGTTGCATGAATTTGTTGTAATCACGACACGTTCTAGTGTCATGACCCCGAATTTTATGGAAACCACAATAAGAATTGGGGTTGTAATTCCCGTTTTGTTGGCTTGGTGTGTATTGTGGCCTAAAATTCCGATCAAACTGTTGCCTATTAGGACTAAAGTTTTGTTGTTTCTGGTTTTGACTTTGGTTTTGATAACCAAAGGAGTTTTGGCTTGGTCCTTGTATGGGATTTCGCCGTTGTTGTTGTTGTGGATTATTAAAATCTACCGTATTGATCGTCGGGGTAAAATTGTTGTTTCTTTGGTTGTTTGTTTGTGACGGAGTATTAACGACATTTACCCTCTTGGGCTGGTCAGTTACCCCATCTGTTGTTACCCCACGATTTTTGTTAAGGATTTTGGGTCCTTGATTGACGCTTGTGGTGGTTGTAGTATTTTGAGTAGAGGTGATTAACCTCCCGTTTGCTCCATACGTCTTACGGCCACTATCTATTGCTGCTTGATCAATTCGCAGAGCGCTCTCAAGTACTTCGTCATAAGTCCTTAGTGGGAACTTCTGGACTTCTTCCTTCACTTCTCTGCTAAGAGAATGAAGGAATAAATCACATAGCTCCATCTGATCCATGTTTGGAGCGCTTGCCGAGGAATAAAGGACTGTGCGCCACCTTTGAATGAAATGGGCGACAGACTCGTTATGTTCTTGCTTGATGTGCAAGAACTCCCTGATTCCTGTCCTTAATAGTTTGTTCATGTCGAAGGCTTTGATGAACTCAGACACAAGTTGTTTGAATGAATGTATAGAAGCCTCGGGTATTCTGTAATACCAATCGAGGGCAATGCCTTCTAGCGTTTTGGGGAATATTTTAGCAACAACCCCATCCCATGGGAGTAATTCACGAATGGCTGTAGCGTAAGCTTTGATATGCGCATTCAGATCTCCTTCTCCTTTGTATTTGGGAAAATCGGGAAGAGGCCTTGGAAGCATAACGCTTCGTATGGCGAAATCTAAGGGCTCCTTTAAATATTCTGAATAAGTCCCTATCGCATACGTCTCAACCATTGATGGTGCCTGTTGAGGAGGCGGTGGCGGAACGGGTTGTTGATATGGCATAATGTACGCGTTAGCAGGGGCATAAGGCAATCCCTGTATTTGAGTAAACACACCGGGGGATGAGTACATATCCCCTTGTGGTGATTTGGAGTACATGTTTAAGTACGAAGATGTACTATCCAGGAACGGATTTCTCTGTACTGGACCAGGAGGAACAGTGCTAGCGATAGTGGGTCCAGTTGGCACTTGGCTAGAGTAGTATGGAGGATTGGAACTCCCCGTTTGTATGAACGGAGGATTTTGATTTGCTTGAGCAAGTTCTAACCCTCTCACTCTTTCTACTAACATTGAAATGACTTGATTTGGTGAAGTCACGGTACTTTGCCTGAGTGGCGTTTGTTGTGTACCTTGGTGTTGTATAGGCATATGATAGCCTATCATGAACTGATTGCTATCCTGCCAAGTTTCTCCAAGAATATTTCCTGTAGAGATATTTTCTTGAAAATGGGTCTCAGGTTGTACTTGTAAACCTCCTATAGGTAGGTACATACCCCGGGAGTGTTGTTCACTCCTAGGATAAGGTATGGATTGTCTTTCGTCTAAGACCAAGTATGGATCTGATTGTCTACTAATAGGCGGTCTGAGTAATATCTGAGGAGATGAAGCAGATTCTCCAGTCAATGTCATATTGTTTGAGCCTGAAGGCTCTGTTTATGTTTGAGCGAGTTGCTCCAACCCCTCTGTTTGGAAGGACGAGTTATATCTAGTCCTTGGCGTTTGTGTTGACAACTGATTAGTTGAATAGTTGTCGCCCCACATTGAGAGTGAGGGTGATGACTGCCTATTTTGTTGGGTGTAGTATGCCTCAAGACCCAAGAGGGGTCTGCCGTATGCATCGAATCCCGACATATTCGGGGGGTATATGAATACCTGCAGAATAATGGGAAGGAGCGAAGGTGATTTGGAGAAGATGAAACTTCTCAAAGAGAAGGTGAAAGAATTTGTTTGCTTCACGTCGGGTTCACCAATTTTGTTGGTGAAGCTGATGTGAATGCTAATGAGGTACAGAAGGTGAAACAGTTGTTTGTTTCACGTCGGGTTCACCAATTTTTTTGGTGAAGCTGATGTGAATGCTAATGAGGTACAGAAGGTGAAACAGTTGTTTGTTTCACGTCGGGTTCACCAATTTTGTACATCAGAAAAGTGACAGGTGAGCGTGAGAATCAACAAGTAACTCTTCTGCGTACCCGACCTCCCGAGGTCGTGCCGAGACAGCCGGTGGGGGTAGAATATGCAGGAAAACTAGTTAGGCAGTCTAATGTCTTCGACACGCACTAATGGTATTTGCGAATCTAAGGCAAAGAAGGCCCTTCTAACTTGGACTGGTGTGATAGATCGATCAGCGAGGATGACTGCTCAAAGGCTCCAATCAATATCAAGCTCTGGCGTGATTCGATCTACGGGTTGTGGGATGCGTGGAAAATGACCCGGGATGGTTTCATGTATTTCTCCTGATAGGGTCATATGGTGAATATGGTCACACTATGGGCGATTCTCTGGCCTAGTCCAAAATTCTCTAGCTTTGTTAGCTGTTGTGTCTAGTAGGGATAACTGTTGAATGATGATAGGTGGAATCGGAGTAGACTGAAATACTAATTTACGTAGGCCAGTGTCTATGTCTAATTCTTTTATGGATTCGTTAGGCTGTGGGATCTATGGATCACAACCATAGACTCTTGGTTGTTGCAGTCCCATTATGGTCATACGGGAGATCAAGTTCTGATCCCTAGTATCCAGTAGTCATAAGCTTTTTCAGCTTCTATGTTTAGAACCAACAGTTGTGCGATCTTCTCAGAATACCTTACAGGCGTTCTCACAACCTGGATTCTTAAGCTGTTATCTATATCTACTAGGGTGTCTCCAGCATCTGGTTGTGGAACTAAAGGATCACACCCGAATATTTGTTCTCTTTCAAATCCTGCTACAGTCATGCGGATATTTTCTAGGATAACCTGTAGTTTGGCTGATTTGACCAAAATGTGTGTGCTTGGTCGTCTTCGATGTTTAACCCTCTCAACTGTGACCTGATCTGTTGGAAATCTGTCGTTGTTTGGAAGACTTGTATCCTAAGGTTTTGGTCAATGTCAGTTATTGCTACTACGATATTGGGCTGGGGCATAATTGGCTCGAAAATGTATTCCCTGGGCTCCCTAGGTCCCGTAATTGTCATGCAAAAGCAGTAATGAAACAAACTATAATAAAGTAAAATCTAAGTATACTTCTAGCATATATAATTTCTTTTTGTATTTTTTGGCAATTTATAAGAAAGCAGCTATTTAAAATATTTAGAATTGATAACTAAACTAATAACATAAAACAAACAAAAATAGCCGAGTGTAGCTATTTGTCTGTGCAATTTTGCATATCTATTCTAAACAATGAAATAACCAATCTATTTGCAAGATTCCTCGATCCTACCTCAGAAGTGAGGAATGAATCATAGTTTCTCAGAAACTATCAATCCCCACAACCTCCCTGGCAATATCGAGAAAGGAAATAACTGAAATAAAGCGATTTAACTACTTTATTTGATAAGTTCTAACTAAAACTTTGAAAGATGGAACCTGGATTTCGCAGAACAGTGGCGAATCCGACGGTGTGTGTGTTCTTGTCCCCTCAGTATGATCTCTTCGTTCTTTGTGCTCACATGAATCCAGAAAAGCGTGGAATGCTTGCATCGATAGGAATAGATATTTGGATCAATGGATAGCCTTTAGAATGCAGACAGAATAGAATGCGGATAGGAGAGGGACTATCGCAAGAGTACATAGCTTGGCCTATGCAATTCCTAGCGGGGTCTACTGCGAATCATGCAACAAAAGGTGTCCAGAACTTGAAACTAGTCTGTATGAAGAGAAAAACCTGCAACTTTAATGGCTGCCTAGACTATTCTACTCCAAAAACAATAATACTGTTTGCACAAGTTGGATCTGTGGCTTACCAACAGCTAACACAAAGCTAAAACAAACCTGCAACAGGAACTATGCTACCAATCCTAAGCAAGCTAAAAAGACCATGAACTACTAAAAACATGGAAAGTTGGAGTGAAGAATGAGTGGCTCCAAATAATGTTTGCACTTGCACAAGTTGGATATGTGGCTTACCAGCTACAACACAATAGCTAAACCAAAGCACTGCAATGAGAAACTATGCTAAGAATTCTAAGCAAAGGAAAACTAAATCTACTAGCAACAAGAAATTCAAAAGCAAACTTTGGAGTGAAAATTCAGAGGCCATTTGCATGTGCACAAACCATGCATTTATAGGAATCCAATCATCCAAAAATCAAGTCTAAACTGAACTCCTAAATATTAAACAAAAGAAAAACACTATTCCAGGGGACCAAAAACATTAATGCATGCTCAAGTCGGCAAGAAAAGCTGGTAAAGCGTTGATCTTTGCGTGCGTTCCGTCAAAATAACGTTCTGGAAAATGCGTAAAGGACCACTGCCCTGCTCAGGGTGGCGGTTACAGGACCGCCGCCCTGTTCAGGGTGGCGGTCACGAGACCGCCGCCCTTCCGGGCGGCGGTTTTGTCACTGAAGACCAAAAATCCAAGAAAAGAGGAAAAAATAGGGAAAACAAAGCACGCGGGGGCTAAGCGGGGCATGCGGGATGTTAACGCATATCCGTAAAGCTTCTCTGGATCCCGAACACCTTGCGAAGAGACCTGTATCATCATTGGGGCATCTTATTACACCGTTCCGCAGTACAGTACCTTACAATTTTGGGTACGTACAGGAACCAATCGGAAACTTGACACAATCTTAAATCTTATTAAAAAAATTCTCTGCGAAATTGAACTTAATTTCATAAGGTAACTCAAGAAGTGTGGAACCTAGGATTAGGGAAGGATACCCAATTAGGAGGGCCTGTAATCCAAATATAACTCAACACATGTGAATTATTGGAGGAATGTACATCTTTCCAAGGTTGTTTCGTAGGATGTTGACACATGTCAACTGCAGGGTTGTACCTTCGAGAAGATTAGGATCTTCTCGAGGATACAACAATGCAGGTGACATATGGCAACACCCTTCTGCTTTGATCGTTAAGATTTACACCCGAAAATTGATCAAGATTTCCCTTCGGGACTGGTTAGGACCATAGATGTGTTATGAGGCAGCCCTTTGAGACTCTGGGTACCTTGACACACAAGGTTAACACTGGTTGACCCAGTATTTCAGCTTACCCCTAGTCTTCAAGGGCATCCTTATAACGTGAATTATGATATTAACCTAATCCAGAGTGAAAACTTGGGTCAAGGGGACTGACAGAAGTCAGTATAAGACGTTCTATATAACATTGGAGTGGGGTGAAGGACGTATTCTGGATTGACGAGTATGCCATCAAGGAATAAGTAACATGAACAGTATGTTTCAAATCTTTGGCCAAAGTATCGCAAGCTGCTGATTGCGTTGTCCTATGTCACCTAGTCTAAGGAACGTGATGCCGATGAATAATGGTAACAATTATTCATGTAGGTTCCTTGGACAGAGCACTCAGAATCCCAGATTAGGGAAGAGAACCACGATAATGAAGTGTTCTGTTGAAAACAACAAACTCTAAGATACACATGAATAGATCGGTAGTTCACCGAGTCATGGAATGAATAGATCGGTGGTATACCGAGTCATTACAGCTGCATATGGTTATCTGTTATAAGAATGATTGTTATGATCTGTGTGTTCTAAATTATGTATTTAGAACTAGAAAATGCTAATAATTTTTTTTTGTCTTGTTCTGAAGTATTAAAATGTGGATGTTACACAATCTCTATGTAATAAAAACTATTAGCTAACATATAGGTAAGGATGACATTGAATGGTGTCATGAAAGAGTCTTGTTGATAAGGAATGTGGACAAATAACATACATAAATTTGTTAGATGTGTAAAAATTATGCATGAAAAATTCTATGTGGGAAGTTTGATGGGTTTTGTACACAGTAAAATGACGAGTAGGGGGTTAAATTTTATGGTTGTTTAGATGTTTTTTGTGATTTCAATTGTAAAATACTTGTAAATATTTAAAATAGTTATCGCATGAGATTTACATATTTAAATTGTGACAATCATTTTTTATATGTAAATTATATTATTATATATTTAAAAAATTGAATAAATATAATATCATATTTTATATATTTATAAGTAGTGTATAAATAATATTATTTTATATTTTTGAAGGATAATATTAGAAAATTACTGTCACCTAAAAATTGTTTAACGGGGATAGGTGGCTGAAATTTAACCCCTGATGGTGAGCCAGAGTTGAGCCCGATAAAATCTATTTAGCCCACTTTGTATATATGATGACTAAATGAAATCAAGCTCATTTCTAATTATTGATAGGTGGAATACTAATATTAGTATATTTAAGTTAATTTTTTTAATTGTACATGATGTTTAAATGGAACAAAGTGTTGTGGTAAACTCTCCCCATTTTAGTAAGAAAATGGAGCCCCCATTTTTTGAGTTGTCAGATATATTCATACACTTATAATAATTTCTTGAAAGTCTCTTTAGAGAAAACCATGAGAGTTATAACCATGCATACCAAGATCAAAAACTCAACTCATTCAGAATTTGCATATATTCAAAAGTCTATCTCACTCATGATTTGTAATGTTTTAAAAACTTCATTGCCAATAAAATATGTTTTCATGGGTATGTTTTAGTGTGTTTTGTGTGTAGGATAAATCAAAGAAAGGATTAGAAAATACTTTGAGTTTTCCAGGAAAGAATTACTCTAGAAACTATCAATTAACGTTCAAATTCCTTGGACTTTCGTTAAAATGAAGCTATCAAATTTAACCTGAAGATAGTTCTTTAGGGAAAACTAGATGTGTACCAATTTGAGCCATGTATCCATCACAAAAAGTTATCATTCATCAACATTATACATACATTGGGACGAAGAAAAAGGTTTTAAGTTTTGAAATAGTACATGACACAATCTTTGACAAGTTTCTATCATCGACCTTCTCAAATAATTGAACCTTGCACAAGGATATAAGTTTGAAAGACTTGCGGTGATACAAAGTAGTGATGTTCAACAAGTTTCATCAAGGCTACAGGGTTATTATAAGACCTATAAGAGGAAGCTCAAGCTCATATACCACTAGGTTCCCCTGACAATACAGGGATATATTTACATATGAGAATATTAACGACTATTCCTTCACCTACTTCAACGGATAAAGAGAAACAATAATGATATGATAGGCTTATACCTCAATTCATCTCATACCTAAAAGTCATGTCTTAGATGACATCATTAACATAAAATTAAATACGTCTAATCATGAGACCAACAGTTGGAGAGGTTGCAACCCCCACTCACAAAGGAAAAGGAAAACAAAAGGAATTTGAAACTAGTTCAACTAATCAGAGTGTAGTAGGCCCCCCTCCTATGGTTCAATTGTAAGCACCTATGAAATTGAATCCTATTACTACTATGGTGAGATCCATTTCCTATGTTTCCATTGTGATTAGTGATATTTTTTCTCCCATAATGGTTGTTTCTTCTACTTCTTCCATTGTTTCTCCCATTGTTCCCATATCACTTCCTCCTTCTCCCATTGTCATTCTACCAATTGATTCTTCTACTTATTCTACTTCTTCCACTTTTCCATTATCACCCCCATCATCAACCATCACCTCAAAAACCATATTTAGGCCCTCACCCAGGAGAGTTCCTATAAATCCCATCTCTTTCATGGAAAAGATGACCTCAAAAAGGTTGAACATAGACATGGCCATGCCTCCACCATTAACTCCTTAGTTTAGGCCCTCAATTCCTTTCATTCCTATATTAACACTCCCTAAATTTCCATTACAAGATCCAGTGGGTCATATCATTGCTATACCAATGCAAATACTTCCTTTTACTCCTCCTATAGGTCATCCCATTATGAGACCATCTACTTAGTCTTCTTGTCCACTACTCCCATTGTTTCTTTTTCCACCTCTGCTATTATGAATACCTCTACTATTGGGGAATTTTTAAAATATTCTAAAGAGAAATTAGATTTGTATAAACATCAATGAGAACAACAAAAAATAATGAGGAGATCCCAAGATCCTAGTCACCAGCCTCTAGAGGTCTCCTCATACTATAATAAGAAAGAGAAGATTTTACAGAAAGTAACTACCAACAAAGTATCTACACAAGGCTAGGAAATATTTCTCAAAATAGAGGAATATGTTATGGGTCTTTCAAATAAGAAGACAAGGGATGGACAATAAACCATCAACCCATTCAATACCATGGAGTATTCCCTTAAAATGGCCAAAGGAATAAGGCAAGAAGCAAGAGAGGAGGCTAGTTCTACAAGAATCCAAGTTTCAAGAACTCATACTCTTAGAAAAGATGTACATCTGACCTTAAGAGACTTGTTTGTCAATTTAGAGACATATTTTTTGCCAAAGATAGAGAAAACATGGTTAAACTAAAGATGGATAATTTGAAAAGGGAATTCATGGTCATGAAATCCAAGGTAGAGGTTATATTCGAGATTGTTAAAAATAATCTCTTACCCAATGTGATCCGGAGGACAATTTGGGACTTCAGATGTTCCCTAAATATCCCTAAACCATGACAGTACAATAGATAATTCCAAGATCTTTCCGATGGTGTCAATGTTATCGCTAGTCAAATTTGGGCCAAATTTTAGACTCTACAAGGTCAACTAGACAATATGGTAGTGACACGTGGAAAAAGTGAAGTTAATAAAAATGGTAAAAATTGGGTTTTGCAATGCCGATCTTCAACACTCATGATCTTTAATGCTATTTTTTGGATGGAGGCCCTTAGCCAGGGTCGACACACTCTTTTGATGGAGGGGTGTCTTTGCCGCCATTTCTTCACTATGGAATTGCCACAATTATCTATGTATATGTTAGAAAATGTTCTTGCACTATCAATGTGGGATATTACAATGCATTATTAATATACAACAGGGAACTGAGTTAACTCGCCATCTCGGCGAGCTGGTCACTTGATTAACCGCAAGGCTCAAAAATTAAATTGGGGTGAGCTATTCAATAAGCCTCACCACCTCACAATGTGATGATTGAACACAACTCGGCCAACAAACATACTAAGAGGTCAAAAAAATGTTGGACATATACGCGACATTCATACATTTCCACAACCACATACGCCTGGCTTTATAAACAACTTGAGGGATCCTCAACGTACCACCGCCCAACCCTTCAAACTCAGGAATTTCAACCTAGCTCGACGTGACATGTAACAACTCATACCCAACAAAAGTTGTCTTAAGACTTATTGGTTGGAAATTTGGTTGTTGGAGATAATCAACAGTTTAGGGGATAATAGTCCCTCCTCTTTATGGGGAGGTTCCCTTATTTCACCAAAAACTTGAAACTCTAAATATGTAAAAATATACAGACTAATTAAATTTTAATGAGGATATTGGTGCATGCAAATGATTCCATATCCTCAATAAAGAAAAAGAGTAAAGAAATAAGGTTTTGATGAAAAACAAAAACTTATATGGGCAAGAAGGATGATTTAGGGAAACAAAGTTCGAGCTAACTCATTAATCAAGGATAAAAGTACCCTCCTTGGTTGTGCAAAATCACCCACTACTATAAGGAAAGAAGGGAAGAAGTAACACTTTCAAATACATAGAATACATATTTATATTTTATCAATGCATGCAAAACAATTTTAAAACATGTGATTCAATATATATGAAAACCCATATAATATAAAATGTAGATAGACACAAAGCTCATCACATCTCATTCTATGGATTGAACATAAAGTTTCAACTCTCAAATATACTAAACTATGACATTCACGAATTGCAGGAAAAGGAAATGTAAAGAACATAGGAGAGAGTGAGAGAGAGAATTCTTCTTCTATACTGATCAAAAACTTTGTATTTACATTGAATGGCACCAACATCCAATAGCTTTACAAGTGAGAAAGAAGCCTTATATAGGCTGAGGGGAGGATGTAACTACCTTTCTAACTAATTGTCTTTTAATTAAGTGCTAAAAATTTAATTATTCAATTACATAAGTTGGCTTTATTTTACAATTTTATTTTCAAAATAATAAAGCCAACCTCAAAACATAACAATTAGATAAAATATCACTATGAACTAGGAGAAGAAGGAACATTGGGAATAGACACAACTGTAACCTTTATCTTGAGTACTTAAACCTTGAATTTAGTCTCAAGTGATGAGATCTCTATACATTTGGGGACTAAATTATTTTAAATAACAACTAACCAAATCCTAAAAGAATACTCCATTTCTTTGGAAAAACCACCATTCTACAAGAGCCCCTTAGTGGTATCAACCACTACATTATGTAGTTTAGAAAGTTCCTCCATCTTATCCTTACTGACTAATTGTTCTTTGAAGAGTTCCTCCTTGATCAATGATTTAAACCTTGCTTTGACTTGATCCACCAGATTTCTCTATGGATAATTTTCCTTGCATAATTGATAGCGAAGACCTTGCAAATCAACAAATATTTTTGATTTCAATGACTCTCCTTTTCATACCATGTTTCTCAATTCAACTGTAGCTTTCTATAGCACCCTGATTCTCCATTCTACACTATAGGTCCAATTATTTGACAAGTTTCTCTTAGAATCATCAAATATTTTTGTGTCACAAGAGGATCTTCTTATCAGTGATGCTCATGATATAGAGTTCTTGAATATAGTTAGCCTAAAACTTGAGCTATTTATCACTTGTATATATCCCTAAGTTGATATGATCTTGAGAAGAAATGATGTTGTCATATACCTTGTAATCCTCCTCAATAAATTGCAATCCAAAGATCAAAATGCCCTCCACCCAGGCCTCAAAAAATCTACCAAATGATGCATTCTTGTGGATATTTGTTATGGATTCGACATCAATTTCAGAAAGGAAAACAATAGGTGGAAGCGATGAAAAAATATTAGGATCTAGAGGGGTCTTATTGATCCATAGGGATCTAGAAGAAGACCACTTCATCAAAACAACTAGAATCAGATAGAAAGAGGAGGAGAATGTTAAGTTACAGAACTACCACTTTGTGCAGAGTAGAGGTTGCATAACCACCCCCTACACAATTGATGGTTATGTAACTGCCTCAGTGGTTGCGTAACTACTGGTTTGTAGACACTGACGGTTCTATCACTAATGGACAAAAAATTAAATAGAGCCACGAAAAATTGTGGATTTGGAACGTTCAGACTATGTCTCTTCCCCGTACGACCCTTCCTATCCTTCAATGCAATGGAGGACATGGGAAGCAACTATAAATACAAGGAGAAAAAGTGGTTTTGGGCATCGAAGCTGGAATTAAGAGAAGTCAGCAAGAAACTATTAAATCATGAATTGTTTTGTAGAAGTAAGGTGTGAGAATAGAGTAAGAAAGTATAGAGGGGAGGTGTTAACATTGTGTACCTTCCTTCATCTTATTGTAATCTATATCTTATTATAATTTGGAAAATATATAAGTGGGAAGAAAGAGTTATTTCCATTCCCGATTTGTTTTCCCTAAGACTGGGGGTTTCTAGGATAAAACTATTGTGTGTATGTGCTAAATTATCTTCTTTCCTTTGCTGCAAATTAGTTCTAAGTTCATATTTCATTCACTAGTATTTAAGAGATTTCATTTTTGAATTAGAATTGGAACAATAATTTTTTGTGGTCTTATAAATTTCCAAAGCTAGAGTCTTACAGATCATTTTGGTATAAGAGTTGATTATTATCCAGGACTATGGTATTCATTTTTGTGATTTTTATGATAGTGACAAGGTGTAAAGGAGGATAAGTTTTACCTTACAATCCAAACATATCTATGAAGAAGTGGAAACAAAGAGTCAGAGATCAAATGGAGGAAGAGAACTTGGTCTAGAATTGAGATGTTGGGAACCATGATGGATAGGTTGTATAGAAACCAACAAGAAATTTCAAATCTACAAAAGATGGCTTCAGTTAAGCAAGATTCCATAGACTCAGTGGTTCGATTTTTGGCCGAAATTTTTTTCATAGGAAAGAGCCACGAAGAGGAAGAATATGTGGAAGAGTGTGAATAAGAAACTCCAGTTGTAAAAGAGAAGGTAAAATATGATCATGCTCCTTTTAAAGTTGAAACCAAGGTTGGGATAAAAATATTTGAAAAGACAAGTAGATGCAGACTTGCTTGATAAATGGTTAAAACAATTAGAGGTTTATTTTAGTGTTCATGATGTCACTGAGGCACAAAGGATCACCTTTTCACATCTAAAAATGAAAGGATATGCTCTAGTTTTGTGGGAAACCCATCTAGCCAACTGTGAAAAGAAGAAACATCCTATTGTAAGATCTTGGGAGAATTTTAAAGAATTGCTTGGAACTAAATTTTATCCTATTGGCCATAAGACTGATCAAATGATTAAGTGGCAGTATTTTAGACAAGGCATTGGTCAAAGTGTGTAGGATTATACTATGAAGTTTTGGAGACAAGCCATGTTTCTTAATATGAACTTGGAGGATGAGGATATTATGACCAAGTATTTGGGAAGACTTCACACTCACCTTTGAAGGAAGGTCATTTCCACGAAGCTCAAGTATCTCAATGAAGAAGGTATGCAAGAATATTATATTGATGATGAAAAGAAGCAAGAAGAAACAGAGTCGAGGGAAAAACAATCAACAAATCATCCAAAGGAAGATCAGGGACAAACAAGTAACAAAAGTAAATGGAAAGGGAAAGGTAAAAATAATGCCACTACTTTGAATACTTTTAAAGATCCTAAGAAGTTTTCTAAGTACTATGATATCAATAGTCATACCGACGCTATATGTTGGAAGTTACATCCGGAATTGAATCCAAAGAACTGAACCCAAGATTCCAAAAATTCCATGACAACTATAAAGATAGATGGGGAGGTGGAATTAGAGGGTGATTCTGATGTAGACGAGAGGCTTGCATGCATTACCACCACAATGGACAACTAAAAACAAGAGGAAGAGATGAGTAAGTTATTTCATATCAAAATCCAAATCAAGAGAACTAAGATAAATGTTTTGGTTGATAATGGTTCTCAATCTAACTTGATTTTTGATGAGGTTGTAAAGAAGCTCGGTCTTGAAAAGTATGAGCATCCATGCCCTTATCCTTTGGGATGGGTGGAGAAGGGTGTATAAATTCAGGTAACAAGAATATGTAAGTTCAATTTTGGGATAAATTCTTAGTATATAGATGTATTGGAAGTTGATGTAATTCTAGTCGATGCATTTTATGTTGTTTTCAGGATTTCTTACTTATATATCAAGGATACTATATTTATAAGAAGAGAGAACCAATACATATGGGTTAAGGATGGGATCAATTATAACATTAAGGCACACCAGAAAAATAAAAAAATTACTATGGTAAGTGACAACCAAACAAAAAGACTAATTCAAGAAAATCATAATCAATTTTTTTTTACTTTTATTAAAATATAAACATGATGGGGCAGAAATTTTAGATATTTCTAACAAAGGGAAACAAGATTTGGATAACATCATTCAATATTTTCAAGAAGTATTTGAGACTCCCAGTGGGTTACGACCAAATGGGAGGTAGAGCATTATATACAACTGTTTCCAGAGTCCCCTCTACCAAATATCAGGTTGTATAGGAAATCCTTGTTGGAGAATATAAAGGTAAAGAAACAAATTCAAGAACTATTGGACCAAGGGTTAATACACCCAAGCACCTCGCCATGTAGTTCACCTATTGTGATGGTGCCAAAGAAGGATGGTTCTTGGAGAATGTGCATTGACTACCATACTTTGAACAAGATTACCATAAAGAACAAATATCTACTCCCACACATAGATGACCTCTTGGACCAGCTTCAACATGGAAAGTTCTTCACGAAGTTGGATCTCAAGTTGGATTATCACTAAGTCAGAATGAAGGAGGAGGATGTATGGAAGACTGCCTTCAAGACAAAACAAGGTTTGTATGAGTGGTTAGTACTTCCATTTGGTTTATGTAATGCACCCGCTACATTAATGAGATTGATGACTGATGTATTGCAGGAATTCATAGGTTCATGTGTCATTGTTTATCTAGATGATATTCTGATTTTTAGTGCCACATGGGAGGAACATATAACACATTTGCAGTAAGTCTTGTAAGTTCTCAAAGAGAAACAATTGTTATGCAACATGAATAAGTGTGAATTTTCCAAACAATCACTTGTCTATCTTGGGCACATGGTTGGAGAAGGAGAGCTACAAGTGGATCTGAAGAAGGTGGAAGCCATCAGCAAGTAGCTAACACCAAAGGGAGCCTCAGATACTAGAAGATTTGTGGGAGTATTATAATACACGAGGAAGTTCATTCCCAGATTCTCTACTATTGCAGCACCTCTACACACAGCGGCCGCAAAGAGTAATGGTTTTGACTGGGGTAAGGAACATGATCAGGATTTTAAGTTATTAAAGTAACAAATTAGTCATGCTCCAATAATTTCTCTTCCTAATTCAAAACAACCCTTTGAAGTAGATACATATGCCAATGATTATATTGGGAGAAGTGTTGCTACAAGGAGGTAAGCCAGTATATTATCATTTTGAAACTTTCACTTCAGCAGTTAAGGAAAATTCAATATATGATAAAGAAATGTATGCACTAGTTCAGGAAATAAAGAAATGGAAACATTATTTATTGGGAAAAGAAACTATTATGCACATCTACCACAAACCTCTCTAGTATTTGTAAGCACAAGCTAAATTGTAGTAGGCAAGGCGTTACAAGAGGATGGGATTCATTCAACAGTTCCATTTGGTGATCAAGTATAAGAAAGGTGGCACAAATTTGGTGGCAAGAATGTTGTCTAGGCTGACCAAACATGATAAAATATGTAGTTTGGCCACTTTCTCTCAGATCAATCCCTTCACGAAGGAAGCTTAGGAAGAGGCATATGCTCAAGACAAATATTTTAGGATGACATATCAACAGTTACTGTCCCAAGGGGCTGAGAATATGGGTATTGAAGACTATTATCTCAAATACAGGCTACTCTACCAATGGGGGAAGGTTTTTGTACCAAAAGAAAAAAGGCTTCTATTAATGAGTGAAACACATACCTTGAAAGTAGTGGGACATTTTGGTGTTGGAAAGACCATGGCCCACTTGCAAAGGTATGTGTATTGGCCCAATATGCAAGAAGAGGTATCTAAATTCATAAGAGGATGTAAATTTTTTGTACAAGCAAGCCTATAATCAGGAAGGAGGGTTTGTATATGCCTTTACCGGTCCCTACTCATCCTTTTGAAGATATTTTTATGGATTTTGCTAGGACTACCTATGTCAAAACATGGACATGGTTATCTATATGTTGTTGTTGATATATTTAGAAAAATGTGTGTTCTTATGGAATGTAGAAAAACAATAAAAGCATATGAGGTAGATGAACTTTTCTTTTCTAATGTATTGGTGCATTTTGGCTTGCCAAATTCAATTGTTTCTGACAAATATTCTAGGTTCTTAGGGAGTTTTTGGATGAATTTTTGGGACAAGATTGACACCAAGTTACAGAGTAGCATGGCCTTCCATTCAAAAATAGATGGGAAAACATAGGTAGTGAACATGAATTTGGTGCATCTGATTAGAGGATATAATAGAAAATATCCACGGACTTGGGATGAGTCCTCAACCTACATTCAACATTCATACGATCAGGTAGTACAAACATATACTATGCAGTCATCGTTTGGAATATGCTTAGGATATCTACCTACTAATACTCTAGACATAATAGTTGGGCAATAGGAATAAGAGGAGATACATGATTCAAAGGTGACTAGAGTAACAAAGTTCATTGAGAGGATCTAGAAAATCCATCTCAAGGTGAAAGAACAATTAGAGAAATGAGAAGCCAAGTATAAAGCTAGACATGATAGACATCGTAGAGAGCATAAAATTTGTGTTGGAGAAATTTTTTGGATTTACTTGAGCAAGGAGAGATTAGAACGCCAAAAAGGGAAACTCAAGCCACTACGGTATGGACCCTTCACTACAGTGGAGCATGTTTGAGGAAATGCCTTCAGGATTGACTTACCACCTTTCATGCAAATGTAGTCAGTAGTGAATTGTGAGAACTTGCACCTAGATGAGCCATCCATGCTTGGCGAAGAAGAAGAATGCCAATTGCTACCTTCTGTAGAGGATTACGTCTTGGATTCACGAGGTGAGTTGGAGGAGGACGTAGTGCTGCAACAAAATATTGGAGAGATAAGGATAGGTCTGCATGAGTCTTAGCAGGTTGGACTTAAGTGGAAGACACCAAGGCAGGCCCAATGGTACTCAAAGGAGAAAGTGAGTGAATTGTTTCCTCGTTTAATCCCTCACTATGATTTTGTGGGACAAAATGCCTCCTGAGCAAGGGAGGTGTGATCCATAGGGATCTAGAAGAACACCACTTCATCAGAACAACCGAAATCAAAATAAAAATCAGATAGAAAGAGGATCAAACTATTAAGTTATTGGGCCTCGAAATATTGGCTAAGTACCAAGGGCATGTGCACGCGCGAGGAAAATAAGAAGAAGGGCATGCGGGGATAAGCACACAAGAAAAGGGCTTAAGAAGGGTTTAGGAGAAACCAGGGCACGTGCGCAAGGCAAGACAACATCATCTAATGACTTAGCCATATTTGGAATTCTGGAGGAACTTAAGGAAAAGCGTGACCCAACTAGGCGTGCTGAGTGGATAGGGTGCAAGCCTGGAACCTTGGTGGTCAAGAAAAGGATATTCCACATAGGGAATATTCCTAGGAAGTCATCGTTATGGAAAGTGGAGAGATCGGAACAAAATAAACATGCACCATTGAAGGACCACATAGACAATTGGCATCTGATCTACTCCTGAGAAAAGGCATGGCGGTGGGTGATGATGCTATAAAGAGAGATGCTTGGAAGCAAATAAGAGGGATGAAGACATAGATGGAAGACATCAAGTATGAGGAAAGTGAAGATATTCAAATAATATTAGGAGGCCATAGGAGTTGGGGTTCTCATTAGAGGACTGTAGGAGTGTTATCATGTCCAAGGGATGAGTCTGTAAAATGTTTGTAATAACGGAAGCATAGATAGGACTTCTGATATATGGGTTATATCTTTGTCTTGATATGTTTGGTCTGATATGACCCTTTTGAATGTAGTGTGGTTATTGAGACTATGATTAATATAAATATATGTCTCTTTAGTGAACATATGGTTCATGGGTGCAAACCCTAGTGTTATTCCCTCATACTTATAAGGTAGATATATTCTTTGTATTTCATGCCATGATGTTTCCTTTGTTATTAAGTGCATGGGTATATATATGTGATAGCTCATCCTATGCTTTTAAAACGAATGCATGAACATATAATTTTCTGCGTATAGTCCTTTAATAATGGCAAGATCTTCTCACAATGCTCACATAAAGGAGGGTCTCGGTGCCCGCGTGTGCCTCGGGTGAGCGCCCAGTGCCCACTGGGTGATAGGATGGTGCACATGGGGTTAAAAGTTAGTAGGTGGATAAAATTGACTACATAAGTTATAGAACCACCACTTTGTGTAGAGTAGTGGTTGCATAACCACTCCTATGCACAAGAGATGGTTACATAACCATCCCAACGGTTACATAACTGTTAATTTGCCGACACTGATGGTTCTATCACTAATGGACAGAAAAATTAAACAGATCCATGAAGAATCACAAATTTGGAAAGTTTGGACTGTGTCTCTTCCTTATACAACCCTTCCTATTCTCTAGTGCACAAGAGGACATGTGAAGTAACTATAAATACAAGGAGAAAAAGCGGTTTTGGGCATCCAATTTGGAATGAAGAGAAGTGAGCAAGAAACTGTATGTACCCAAAATTGTATTGTACTACACCGCCGGAAAGATGTTACACATACCCCAATGATGATACAGGTCTCTTTTGCAAGGTGTTCAAAATCTAGAAAAGCTCGCCAAGTATACGTTTATATCCCACATGCCTCGCTCATCCTTCCGCATGCTTTGTTTTTCCCTCTTCCCTCCTTTTTTGTTGTAGTTTGGTCTTCAATGATGAAACCGTACCACACCCTGTCTGGGTAGGCAGTCCCATGAACTGCTACCCAAGATAGAACGGCGGTGATCGTAACTAACCACCCTGCACAGGGCGGAGGTCCTATTCACGTTTTGTAAAAAGTTATAACGATCATATCAAACATAAATCTTCAATTTCTACCCGCATTCTTTAGCTACTTTTCTTTGCATTTATGTTTTGGCCACCCTATGAATAGTGTTTTCACTTTGTTTAATGGTAAAATAGTTCAATTCCAAGCTACCTTCTTATGATTGCATTTTCTATAAATAGCTAGCTTGTTTTCAAACAAATGTCCCCTCTCCTTATGATTTTCTAATCATTCAGTCTTTTGAGTTTTCTTGCAATTATAATTCTTTTAGTTTCATGTTTTACATCCATTGTTGAGTCTTTCCTGTGCTGTATTAGGGGTCATTCAATCTTCTTGTTTCATTTTTGCCTCATTGTTGTTCCGTACAAGTCAGTTTGAGAATAAGATTAGTTTCATTCTGTAGATTGGAATCCATTTAAAGTTACAGGTTTTGTTAGTCACAAAAGATAGCTTCTAGAACTCTCGGCACATTTGTGTTGTATTCCCGCAATAAATCTCGCTAAGAATTTCATACTCAAGCTCTGTTCACTTACACTATCTCTCTCTTACTCGCATTATATTCAGTCTATATCCAAAAGATGCCATTGTTTCAAGTTCCTTCATTCTGTTGATGATACCATATACATGATTTTATAGATTTGATGAGAACACGAAGCAACGAGGAGACCACACTGAGGGGATAAAGTCACACACAACTGGATTTACAACTGTTCTATAAACTCAAGGTTTGAGCTATCAAAGTTCTAGTTACAACATATCAAATAGTGTAGTGAATAATTTTATTTCAGTTAAGCTCGCTTTAAATATTGCCAAGGAAGTTGTGGGGAATAATAGTTTTTGAGAAGCTATGATTTTTTCCTCACTTCTGAGGTAAGATTGAAGGTTTTCAATTAAGTTAATTAGTTGTCTTTCATCTAGATTCACACATTTGCATAGGTGAATAACCACACCAGGTTATCTCGCTTGTTTAGTTTTAGTATAAAATTATTTTAAATGAGTTGTTTGTAATTATAATATTTCAATCGTGTATTTTGTTTAGATTAGTTTTCCTTTCAGCAGTAGTATACATTTTTATTTTCAGTATAATTTAATTCAGAGACTTTCAAACTAGATTAAACACTTAAATTCTTAGTTAGGAGGATAAACCACTAGGGAATTTACACATACCCATTCATAGCCTCTAAATCTCCCCTTTCTCATTCCATCTACCAGGAGATCACACTACCAAAACTTAGTCACTTATCCTCCCATAGTTAGCTATCAAGAAAGTTACTTTCCGATTCTCATCCTCACCTGTAGCTTTTCTATCTATAAAAAACAGACCATAATCCTGACTGTGACTTCATCTAAGTCACCTGCATTTCAAACTACCGGCTGTCTTGGCGTGACCTCGGGAGGTCGGGGTACGGGGAAAGGTCACTTGCCGATTATCATCCTTGCATGTAAATTTTCCATCGTACAAAACTGGTGAACCCAGTGTGAACTCGAACACGAACATTCTAATCCAGAGTTAGATTCCTACTTGTTATTCCAATTGATTCACTTTTCATCAAGTCTCTACCTCATTAGCCTTCACATCAGCTTCACCAACAAAAGTGGTGAACCCTGACGTGAATACACACCAAAATTTCCCCTTTTATTTTCATTTCTTTCATCCACCTTTGCTCTTTCCCATTATTCTATGGGTATTCATATACCCCCCGAATATGTGAGGGATACAATGCATATGGCATACCTCTCTCAGGTCTTCAAGCAAACTATAGTTCAAACAAATAGACAACCATCACCCTCACTTTCTACATGGGCTAATAACTATTCAAGTAATTAATTGTTATCTCAAACTCCACCTCAAAGAATTAGCTCTAGTTTTTCATTCCAAATGGAGGAGTTGGATCAGCTTGCACAAAAATGCAAAAACAAAAGCCCTCAAGGCTTTAACAATATGACGTTTACTGGAGAATCCACTTCATCTACTCAAGTCTTGTTTAGACCACAGATCAATAAATAGTCAAATCTAATCCCATTTTTGGATGTGGAGTACTTAGCATGCTATGCTAGAAGTGAACAACACTTCCAAAACATGTATCCACCTATAGGGAGTTTACAAATACAATATAATACCCTATTCCAAGAAAACACCCCCATTCCTCCACCTATGGGAAATGCCCTCGGTGAAGCTTGGCAGGGTAACGATCAATTCATAGCAGGGTATCATACCCCTTTACAACCTCAAGGTATACAACAAATGCCATTAAGGCAAAACACTGTGTCTTCACCAATAGAGGTCATTTCAGCCTTAGTTGAAAAGGTTAGAGGGCTAGAACTTGCTCAAGCAAACCAAAATTCATATTTTGGGCAAGCAGGAATCCCCAACCCTCCGCATCACCCCAGTCAGGTTGACCTCCTTACAGGAACAGGCACGTTAGGCATGCCTCCTCAAAATCCTTATAATTACCCACAACAAACACCAACTAGGACCGCATTTTCAAATGCCACTCCAGTTGAAAACATGACACCTCTTGGCTTGGCACCAAACAACCCATACCAGAAAAATGCTCCTCCTTACTTAAACATTTATTTAAAAGTCACCACAAGGAGACATGTTCTCTTCTCCCGGGATGTTCGTTCAACCACAAGGATTCCCTTATGTCCCTACAAATTACGTATGACTACACCATATCAGAAAAACCATTTCCACCCCCACCCCCTCAACAAGCACCATCAACGGTCAAGGCCTATATAATATGGACTTATTCAGAATATTTAAAAGAGCCCCTAGAATTCACCATAAAAAGTTAAAAAGTTTTTTGCTTCCAAGACCTCTTCCCAATTTACCCAAATACAAAGGGGAAGGAGATCCAAATGCACACATTAAGGCCTATGCCACATCCATATGGGAATTACTCCCTTGGGATGGGGTTGTTGCTAAGATATTCCCTAAAACCTTAGAAAGATATTGCCCTTGATTGGTATTATAGAATACCTAAAGCCTCGATACATTCATTTAAACAACTCATGTCTGAGTTCATCAAAGATTTTGATATGAACAACTTGTTAAGAACATGGGATTAGGGAATTATTACATATAAAACAAGAGCATAATGAATCCACTTCTCATTTTATTCAAAGATGGCATACAGTTCTCTACTCATCAGCAAATCCCTCCAAACATGGATCAAATGGAACTATGCGATTTATTCCTGAATTCTCTCAATAGAAAGATAAAGGAAGAAGTCCAGAAGTTCCCACTAAGAACTTGTGATGAAGTACTCTAGAGCGCTCTTTGAATTGACCAATAAATTATAGATAGTGGTTGTAAGACATATGGAATAAACGGGAAATTAACCACTCCCAATCAAAACACTGCGGCCTATCCTAATACCAGGAATGCTAATCAAGGACCTAAAATCCTTAACAAGAACCACGGAGTTATGAAAGATGGAGTAACTGACCAAGTTAAAAGGGAAAACATTGTAAACATATCACCACCTGTTAACAATCAGTGAGAAATAACAATTTTTCTCCAACAATCAACGTAGTGGATTTTAATCGTCCACAATGACCACAACAACAACGACGATGACAACGGAAAATCCAAACAAAAGGTCCAAATCAAAACCCAACTTAGATATCAGAGTCAAAACCAAAGGCAACAACCTCAAAATTTTAACTCTAATAACCAACAACATTATCTAAGAATTTTTGGGCCACAACAGGTTTTAAATCAATAGCCTCGAAATTATAATCCCAATTTGTATTGTGGCTTCGACAAAATTCAAGGCCACGATACTAGGAATTGTCATGACTACAATAAATTCATGCAACGTTTACCAAAAGATCGAAAGCAACTCTTTATAGATATGTTTTTAGCAAATTATATAGTACCCATGCCAAACGCTTATACAGGACAGTTTCCCCTTAAAATGCACCCCTCAAGATCTTTAATGATCCACTCCCAAACCATTATAACAGTAACAAGATAGATCCTAACAGAACAAACAAGGGTGTTATAATACGAAACAATGATCATGAAGCCTCAACTTCATTAAATCCACTAGTCACACCCCAACTAGGAACTCAACCCGAAGCTAAGATAGATGGCCTGGTGGAGTTAGATACCTAGCTACCCATAGAAACCATAACAAGAACACGAGATTATTCTTCTAAACCAACTCCAATTTATACATTGGAACCAGACAACATTCAACAAAAATGTTGGTAGAACCCATAGGCACCTATGATTTAATTAATGACTTAACTAAAACCTTGTCTCACATCCCCTTTTTGGATTTGTTAAAAAACTCTCCCACCCACAAGGCTGCCCTCTTAAAAGCATTAGGCCTTGGTCATTTAATCAACATCACTCCTCCCTTGAAACGCAAGTAAACCATGTAGACTTTGAAATCTATCCTCCATGAGGCAGTCAGATAGAAATACTGAGTTTATATTTCATATGAGCAAAATGCCAACTGACGTTAAGATTTCATGAAGAGGTGACCCAACTTTACATTTACAAGTATGGGTTTACAATAATTATGTTAAATATGCAATGGTCGATGATGGGGCAATAGTTAACATAGTCCCCTTCACTTTTCTTCAAAAGATAGGATATGGAGAGACAAATTGTTCCACAACATGAAATAGGTTAAGAGGATATGATATCCTCAAGGCCACTTCAATTGGAACCATAGTTTTACTAGTCACTTTAGGACCCAAGACCGTCCTCACCAAATTTTATATTATAAATCAAGAAACCAACTATAATATGATCCTCAGTCAGCCATGGATACACTGCATGAAAGGCAATCCCTTCCATGTTATTCCAAGAACTAATATTTCTACACTTAGGGAAAATATTTTTGGCACAAGGTGACCCAAAGCCCTTCGATATACACCTAGCTTGATTTGAAGAAAATACCAGGCGTTCACTTCAAGTTTGAACTCTCCAAAAAATCAACTCATCAGACTAAATAATTCAAAACCAAAAGAGAAGTTTATACCCACCACATAATTGGAAATTACAAATCTAGTTGAAGACATTCCAACACTCAAAAATGAGACCAACGTTATAGAAACAGTGTCACTAGGGACTACCGCAAAAATTGTCAAGTTGCTAGAGAAAGACTTACCTATTCTCCTACGATTTGATTCTATGGGTATGCGACAACACCCTAGAAATTTCTTCTCTTCCATCAGATGAAGTTTTTATGGTAGAAGTAACCAAAGCAAAAAAAATAGATACAAGAAATACCCCAACATCCATTTTTCCAAGAAAATATTATACTCTCCACTTCGACGGGGCTAGATGTCACTTTGGAGCTGGGGGGCAGGAGTGATATTTACTTCACTTGAGGGAAAGATCCTACCTTTCACCTTTAAATTAAAATTTGAATGTACAAATAATGGGGCTGAGTACGAAGCTATCCTCCTCAGCCTCATCCTAGCCAAAATAATGGATGTCGATGACATTACGAGTGTTAGGAGACTCGCAACTAGTTAAAAACCAAGTCTCTGAGGTATATGAAACTAGGGCTAAACATTTACAACTATACAAAACAATAGTGTTAGATCTAAGCAAGGGATTTAACTTCATATCAATTGAATGAATCCCACGAAGAGACAGAACCTTCTCGCAGACTCAATAGACAACCTCAGCTTCCCGTTTCACTCTGAACAGTGAGTTAGAAGATACAAATTTCATAGTATCACTTCGTACCAAACCATTAGTGCATAAAATACCAATAAAACTCACTCCTAAACTCATGGAGAGAAGCTGAGAATTATTTTTCTATCATGGATCACTTTGACAATGATAGAGTCACTCTCGAATATCTAAATGCCTATGCAGAACTACACCTTGCTTACCGCATGGTAGATCTTTCCTTAATACCACATTCCTCTTCCTATTTTGGAAATCCCATGGTAGAGTCTCCTCCACTAGAAGGATCTCGATATCTACGAGATAGAAGATGGAGAAAGCTTGGAACTACCTCCTAGCCCCACCTGAATTTGAAGAAGGTAACACTTCTTTAATAGAAGAAACCATTGACATAAACATTTGAACGGAGGAAGAACCAAAAATTTTGAAGTTGGGATCCTCGTTTAACTCCAGAGGAGATAAAAATACACACCAAAATCCTCAAATAACATCAAAAGGCTTTCACATTTAATTATAAAGAAATGACAGGCATTGCACCACACATTGTGGTACATAACCTTGTCACTAAACAAGATGCAAAACCAATTAAACAAAAATCAAGACCAATGAAGCCAAAAGTGGCTCTCATGGTAAAAAGAGGAAGTAATAAAACTCCTCCAAGTAGGATTCATCAAACCCATTGACTATTCACAATGGGTATATAATATCGTCCCTGTTCTAAAAAAAGAATGGGAAGATACGCATTTGCATAGATTTTTAGGATATTAACAAAGCTTGTCCCAAGGATGATTTCCTGTTACCATCCATTGACGTTATTGTTGATGCAACAGCTGGATTTGAACTATTGTCCCTCATGGATGGGTTCTTAGGGTATAATCAGATTAAAATATCTAAGCAGGATCAAGCCAAAACTACATTCATAACTCCCTGGGGAACTTATTGCTATGTTGTCATGCCATTCAGTCTTAAGAACGCCGATGCTACATATCAACGGGCAATGACATACATATTCCACGATCTTATCCATAAAATCATGGAATCCTATGTGGATGACTTATTGGCCAAGGCCAAGAAATGTTGTGATCATCCAAAAGTACTCTGTATCATCCTCTCATGATTAATTGAATATGGTGTCACATTAAACCTAGAGAAGTGTGTGTTTGGTGTGACAGGAGGAAAAATTTTGGGCTACATTATATCTTCACGAGGGATTGATGTCGATCTAGCCAAAATCTGCGCTGTTCTCGAAATGATCTCACCATCAGATGAGTCTGGAATCAGATCATTTCTTGGGAAACTCGGTGTGCAATCCGAAGGTTCATCCCAGATTTAAGTTTTACCATTCATCCAATCAATAATCTATTAAAGAAAGATTATAGCATTGATTGGACTGAATAATGCAATGAGGCCTTCGAAGCAGTTAAACACTTCTTGTTGTCTCCACCCATGCTAATTCCTCCCAAACCAGACTTCCCTTTGATCCTATACTCACGAGCCACTCATGTCTTGCTAGCCTGCATGTTGGCTCAAGAAGACAATGATAAATGAGAACGTGTGGTCTATTTCATCAGCTGAACGTTGCTCAATTATGAAACATGTTATATATAGGTAGAGAGAGAATTCCTTGCCATAGTCTTTGCAATAAAACGTTTAAGACATTACATGTTAAACCAAGAAACAAGGGTCATTGTAAAAACAAGATCATTTACGAACATTCCTCATGTAAGGGTCTTTATCTAAAAAGGCTAGGCATTTCATAACCTTAATGGGAAAATTTTAGTTAACATTCGTAAACCAAAAATATGTTAAGGGACAAATCATTGCAGACTAGTTAGCTGATAATCCACTAGATGGAGGCGATTTGGTAAATCTAGACTTTCCTGATGAGTTTATATACTTCATCAAAACCAGGCCCCCCATCTCTACATGTCCTTGGTATACTAGATATCATCAATTTTATCATAGACCACACATACCCAGAAAGCACCACATCACAACAAAGAAGGCGGTTACGTATTATCACTACTAAATATGTTGTTTTAGAACAGGTACTCTATCGTAAAGCCTTCGACGACATGCTTCTAAGATGCGTCGACACAAAAGAATCTAAGAATATTCTTTATGAATCCCATAGTGGGATATGTGGAGGCCACTTTGGTGGTCATGCCACCACTTGCAAAATACATCGGATGGGCTATTTTTGGCCCACTCTTGAACATGATGTAGTAGAGTTTCTACGTAAGTGCCACAAATGCCAAGAATTCTCTCACGAGATTCACATGCCAGCACAATCCCTACAACCAATAGCGAACCCTGTGGCCCTTTTCCACATGGGGTCTGGAATTTGATAGGGAAATTCTCTCCCTCATCAACCGATGGCCATAACTTTATAATTATAGCCATGGAATATTTTACCAAATGGGTAGAGGCCATGCCCCTCACCACCATACCAAGTTCAGTAATTGCCAAATTCATTCTAAACCAAATCATTTGTAGGTATGGTGTCCCACAAGTCATTATCTCTGATAATGGCACATCCTTTAAAAATGATGAGGTCCATGAGTTATGTAGCAAATTCAAAATAAACCATCACACGGCCTCTCTTTACTACCCTCAAGTCAATGGGAAAGCTGAAGCAACAAACAAAACATTAAAGGCTATTCTCCTCAAAACAGTCAAGGAGAACAAGCGAGATTGGCATTTAAAACTATATCCAGCCTTGTGGGCCCATCGAACCTCAATAAGAAAACCAACAGGAGAAACCCCTTTCTCATTGGTATTTGGGGCAGAAGTAGTTCTCCCACTTGAGGTTGAAATACCCAGTCTCTGCATCTCATTACAAGGGATTTTGGATGAAGAAGCTTATAGGGAGGCATGCCTCTCTCAACTAGAAATCCTTGACAGAGGCCAAGATAAACGCCAAATAATGGCATAGAGCCTATGCTGACCGGATGTGCTGGCAGTATAACAAAAAAGTCTATGAGCGAGAAATATATGAGGGAGATCTAGTTCTAAGACTAGACAGTTGGATTGATAAGAAAACTGGCGAAGGAAGGAAGTTCCGGCCCAAGTGGTTGGGTCCATACCGAGTCATGAAAGACTATGGAAACTGGTGCATATCTCTTGTGCACACTAGAAGGTGAGGAATTCAATGAAACTATCAATTCCTTGCATCTTAAATGGTTTTACGCATGAGACATCAGAATCACCACTTGTACATTATAACTACCTACATTGCATTAGTCATCTTACTGTTTCATTTTGTCCACTCATTTCGTAAAAATTGTAGTCAAGGAACTTACTCTTAAGCAATCTATTACAAATTTATGAAATTATTGGCAAAAGCATTCAAATCACATCTCCTCAAACATCATCAAGTAATTCAAATCTTCTCATCAAGTTTGACAGACAAGTATTGACGAAAACCATACCAAGGCCTGCATACTTGGTTTTGCTCTTTCTTTCTACTAGGTGAAGTTGTCCTTATCTATGGTCTGTTCTAGAAGCTTCTTGGTGTCACATCTATCCCTCTTAAATCTCTTTGAAAGAAAGGATATCCCAAAGTCATAGGTCAGAAATGTCAAGATCAAATGGAATCAAAAGTGCCAAGAAAATAGAATATTTTATTTTACACACTTCTTTGCCCCACCAACCTTCAGTGATAAGCCCGCATCTCTTACTAGTGGTGTGAGGTTGGGAAAGGAAAGAAGTGCCCTTACTCACCTATATCCCACCTTTGGTGAAAAACCCGTGCTTCTTACTAGTGGCATGAGGCAGGGTGTGGGGGGTCCATTCACACAAATTAACAAATCTTGGTATAACAAAAAGCACAAATCAAATTATATTAAGAGAAAAAAAATGTCCAAATTCCAAAGATATCAAATCCTCAAAACCAGATTTTGTCAACCAGGTTGCCATTTATGAATCTAAGTCTAGATAAACTGGAAAATAAGTGACCTACTGAGCTTGGTGGTAGTTTTGAGTAGGGTAAGTGTGTAGGTCTAAGTTTGGTTTCTGATACTGGTTTGTCTGTCCCTTATCATTCCATTCAGTCAAACTCTTACAATTTGAGCCCTTCCCAACTCTTGGTGTAGAGCCCTCACATCTTACTGGTTGCGTGGAGTTGGGAATGGGGAAAATTCATCTCTTTATCACTATACATTCATCATGTTTTGCCAACATAAGAAGAAATTACGAACATTTCCCAAAGAATTCAAAAGTTTAGTACTACCATATGTTTGTATCATCTCATATCAGCATTACAAAAACATACAAAGTAAAACATTCTGTTTACTATTATTTGTCATCCATTACATACATTTTGAAAAGCATGAAAACAAATACTCTAAAAAAATCTAGTATACATGTGGAAACAAGTCACAAAATTCTAGGCACCAAAAGTCTAGATCCAAAAAGATATATATATATATATATATATATATATAAATGAGGTTTTATATATAATGCCATCATGCACTAAGCATGGTCAAAACGCTCAATGAGCCCAAAAAGTACAAAAACACTCATATAAATATATCCAACAAAACACTACAAAAATGGCCTCTCAACCCCTATGGGATCCCTCAGAGGGCGTACGACCACATCTAGGACTCCGGCTACGCCGGCGCTCTGAATGCACTAAGGGCTTCATGGTCATGGCCAGTAGTTGTTCCGTCTCACTATGAGAATGACTCCTCCTCATCAAGCACTCGACCATCCTATATCTAGCTACCTCAGCATGGAGAGAAGTCATGATCCTTTCTTCCTGCCAGACAGGGGAAAAAACATCGGTATGCCTATCGGCTGCTGAAGGCTCTCCCATGTCCTCAGAAAGCTCAGCACGAGTCTTCTCTGAGGGGAGCAACAAGGTATCTGTGCATACTCGGTGAATCAAGTCTCGCCACTCATCAGCAGTTGCTGCAAATAAAGGAGAAAACAAGTTAGAAAACAATCAAAAATAAAACCAAGAATAAATGAAACAAAAGGAAATAACAACTAATACAATTCTAACTAAAACACAGTCAAGAGAAGAGTGGCAACTCACTTGGATCTCCAGGCCTCCAGGAAGGGTCTCTAGGATCCACGCCTACCACTGATGCTACCACTGACTGGCGTCCCTCTCCCACATCTGGAGCAATGTGATGGCCTGCGACAGACTCGCCATCTCCCCCTAAATTCTTGAGAGGACAACTCCTCTGAGATCAGAGTCACCCTCTCTGCACTCCACTCCACCCTCTCAGCCCGTAGGATATCCTGAGTGTCATGCCACTTGAGATCACTGTCATCCTCCCCACCCATCCCTCCGATCTCCATCTCCTGTGTCTCCTCCTTTGTCTCTCCCCCAGTGAACTCCTCAGACTCAGAGTCCACATCAATAGGCTCATCACTGCTGTGGGTAGGACCAACGACAATCCGAAGTAAAGGTGCCTGAGGAGCACTGGCTACCCCTCGAGCACATACCACCCTCCTAGCCATAATGGGGACACCAGGAGTAACAGTAGTCCAACCCTAGCCTTTAGGACCTCCCCAAGCCTCACGAACAGATCTATACACTGGCCCCGTTGGAGGAAACATGTCAATGTATGGGAGGCCGAACTGCTATGGTACTCTATCAAAGGGGTGGATCTCCAACTTCCCCTCCCTGTCTATCAGCTGACTGGTAGTCTGGACAAGTAATCAATGTGACAATATCCTCTCCCCATAACCCTGCCATGGCCTGATAAGGAGTGGCCTCCATGTCTACAGTGGTCAAAGAGGCCATTGGTTGGTGAGGCGCTCTAAGAACAGTCATCCCTATCCACCTCGTTGCCCTGACGGCCCCGAGATCCTCTGCCTCTACACCTCTCCCATATGGAGTGATATGCTCATACACCCAACTCATGACAAGAGTGGGGTGGCTCAGTGATTGTCCCTATAGTCAGACCACCCTGTACAAATCATGGTAGGTGGTCCTCGAGGATGTCTTCTCCCTAAGCATAAACACATCCATGGCCCTCAATCTATGTAATGATGGGGCCCCAGCAATATAAGAGGGTGTCCCCTCCCTTGTCCCCAATCAATCTCGAAGCAAGGATGCCCATAATAGCCTTGTGGAGTGCAGGAATGTCTGACTCAACAATGGAGTGGACCTTCACCCCCTTCTTCGACCCCATCGAAACAATAACATCCCCCATATAAGTGGCCCACTGAACCACCTAAGATCTCGATACTGCTGTCTTAAGAGACAACCGCCTCCCAAGGATTAGAATCCCTAGTATACGGTAAGAATCCTCCAAGGTGATGGTCCACTCACCCCTAACTCCTGGAAATTGGAAGGTGTTCCGATCGGCATCCCAGTATAAAAATAAGTCACATAGTATGTGACTAGCAGGTGCAACGTGAGGGACTTGTGTAATCCTCCAAATACCAGCCCTCTGAAGAGTATCTTCTCTACTTGAGTGAGTGCCTCTAACACTGTTGGGAGCCAATCACACTCCCTCTCTCTACTCCACCTAATGTATTCCTCCTCCTTCTGCATACACCCAAAAACACAAAAAGGAGTAAGTTAGTATCAAAATCCGATTGGAAAAACTATCAAAAACATGTAAAAGTGTTAAAAATGCAAAAATAAGTAAGCAAAGCATTGTTTTTTGCTTTCTGTCAGGAACTGCCACCCTATGCAGAGTGGTGGTTCTGTAACCACTTCCTTTTAAGGCGGCAGTCCCATAAC
This sequence comes from Taxus chinensis, assembly GCA_019776745.2. NCBI lineage: Eukaryota > Viridiplantae > Streptophyta > Pinopsida > Cupressales > Taxaceae > Taxus > Taxus chinensis. Next base: position 887,312,796 of record CM034151.1, read on the forward strand.
CGCTGCCCTGTGCAGGGCAGCAGTCCTGTCCCAAACCCGCAAACGGCTTGGAAGCCCTAAAAATGCCTAAAAACAAGCAAAAGACACCATTTTAACTAAAATAAGGACCTACCCTATGGGCGCCCCCCCCTAGAGACTCATTTAAAACTAGTATTTTCAAAAATGCCCTCCCTAAGACAAATATTTTATCATTTCTACATTTTAGGTTTAAAAACAATAAATTAAGGAGAACTAACCTGAGACTTTGCAGGCCGATGTTCTGCTCTCAGAGGCATTGTCACGTTACCACCACAAACGTTTTGACTATACTCTCATCGAAAACCATCACCGTGGGTCCTAGAGCTCAAAAACTATCAAATCAATCCACGTAAATGAATAGTGAAATGAGTTCGTTTATATATATATATAGCCTTTTAAAATTGATTTTGAATGTATTTCACAGGGTCAGAGCGTCGACGGGGGTAAGTTCTAAACCCCACGTAGATGATAAGTGGGATTTTGGATGGTGACTTTCCAACACACGAGCATGTCGAGTATAATTCCTAACTCCCCATTTAGGGATCCTCCATACACAGATCCACCATTTTATGCCTCTTCATGGCTAAGACGCTTCTTCGATGGGGCAATATGTGCGTACCCAAAATTGTAGGGTACTGCACCACCGGAAAGATGTTACACATACCCCAATGATGATACAGGTCTCCTTGCAAGGTGTTTGGAATACAGAAAAGCTCATCAAGTATACGTTTGTATCTCGCATGCCTCACTCGGCCTCCACATGCTTTGTTTTGCCCTCCACCCCCCTTTTTCCTTACATTTTGGTCTTCAGTGACAAGACCGTCGCCCTGCCTGGGAAGTGGTCCCGTGAATCGCCGCCCTACACAGGGCGGCGGTCCTGTTCATGTTTTCTAGAAAGTTCCGACGATCATGTCAAACGTAAATCTTCAATTTCTACCCACATTCTTCAGCTACTTTGCTTTGCATTTATGTTTTGGCCGCCCTGTGAATAGTGTTTTCACTTTGTTTAATGGTAAAAGAGTTCAATTCCAAGTTACCTTCTTGTGATTGCATTTGCTATAAATAGCCAGCTTGTTTTCAAACAAATGGCCCCTCTATTTCTGAATTCTATTATTCAGTCTTTTGAGTTTCTCAATTAGAATTCCCATAGTTTCATGTTTTGCTTCCATTATTAGTTTTCCTTTGTTGTTTAGAGTTCATTTGATCTTCTTGTTTTAGTCTTGCTTCATTGTTGTTCCATGCAAGTCAGTTTAGAGTAAAGTAGTTTCATTTGTAGATTGGAATCCATTTGAGTTTCAGGTTCTGCTCATGAAAAATGATAGTTTCAAGAACTCAAATCGGCGTATTTGTGTTGTATTCCCATAATAAATCCCGCTAGGAATTGCATAGTCAAGCTTTGTTCACTTGTGCTATCCCTCTCCTACTCACATTGTATTTGGTCTATATCCAAAGCTGCCATTGTTTGAAGACCTTCTTCTGTTGATGCTATCATATACACGCTTTTTTGGATTCACAAGAACATGAAGGAACGAGGAGATCATACTGAGGGGACTTGAAGTCACACACAACTGGATTTACCATTGTTCTGTAAATTCCAGGTTTGAGCTATCAAAGTTCTAGTTACAATGTATCAAATAGAGTAGTGAATCATTTTATTTTAGTTAAGCTCACTTTTAATATTGCCAGGGAAGTTGTGGGGAATGATAGTTTCTGAGAAGCTATGATTTGTTCCTCATTTCTGAGGTAAGATTGAAGGTTTTCAATTAAGTTAATTAACTGTCTTTCATCTAGATTCACACATTTTCACAGGTGAATAGCCACACCAGGTTATCTCTCTTGTTTAGTTTTAGTATAAGATTATTTTAATTGTTGTTTGTAATTATAATGTTTCAATCGTGTATTTTGTTTAGATGAATTTCCCTTTCAGTAGTAGTAAAAAAAAATATTTTTAGTTTAAGTTAATCGCCCATAGAGACTTTAAATTAGATTATCACTTAGATCTTAATTAGGAGGATAAACCACTAGGGAATTTACGCTACATTTTCATAGCCACTAAATCTCCCCTTTGTCATTTCAGCTAGCCTATGAGATCACACTACCAGATCTTAGTCACTTATCCTCCCATAGTTAGTTATAGGAAAGTTGCTTGCCGATTCTCATCCTCGCTTGTAGCTTTTCTATCTTAGAAAACTGACCATAATCCCGGCTGTGACTTCATCTAAGTCACCCGCATTTCAAACCATCGGCTGTCTTGGCATGACCTCGGGAGGTCTGGGTACGGGGAAGGTCACTTGTCGATTATCATCCTTGCATGTCACTTTTTTGTCGTACAAAAACCATTGAAGTATGAATTTTGTAGAAGTAAGGTGTGAGAACAAAGCAAAGAAGTATAGAAGGGAGGTGTTAATAATGTGTACCTTCGTTCATTTTCTTATAATATGTATCTTCTTATAATTTGGTGAATATATAAGTTGGAAGAAAGATATATTGCCTTTCCTGACTAGTTCTCCCTCAAACTGGGGTTTTCTAGGATAAAAATACTGTGTGTATGTGCTAAATTATCTTCTTTTCTTTGCTAAAAATTACTTCTAAGTTCATATTTCATTCACTAGCATTTAAGAACTGTCATTTTCGAATGAGAAGTAGAACAATAATTGTTGTGGTCTTGTAAATTTCCAAAGATGGAGGTTTATAGATCACTTATCATATGAGAGAAAGGATTTGGTGAAGTTAAAGAAATTTTAGTTGTTCTTCAAGTTTCTCCTGTGTTTTCTTACGTTTCTCTACCCTCTCAATAACCTTTGAAACTGTTTCCTTTAGATTTTACACTTCTCCTTTAGGGGTGGACTCTCTAAGTGGGATCCTTGTCAACTCCAAGTATGAAATTGATATCTCCTTTTCATTCTTATATCCCTTTGGTTTAGAAATTACTGTCCTTTAACATCCAAGACCAAACAAGAGGTTTTATTTTCCTTTTTTGGAGGAGGAGTTATTCCTATCAAAGAAGCCACTGCATCAAATCCAAGAGAAAAAATCTATGATGAGGCCTTCCTCTTTTTTTGTCAATCATGGGTTTAACCCATGTGAATGAATCACTGAAAGGTGTAGCTAGAGGAGGTGGTAATGCAAGTACATTTGGAGGACCTAGATGTTGAGAATTGGAAACCTCAAGAGTAGGAGCTTTGATAAAATAAGAAGATGGTATCCTGAATTCTTACATAGGCCTACTATTTTTTCCTATGTCTAGCTCTATGATCTCTACCTCATCTTCCTCATCTTCACCTTCCTCATTACCTTCTTCTTCATCATCATCATCATCATCATCTTCATTATTATTTTATTCCTCAACCTATTGTTCCTTCTCATTTACTTTTACTTCTTCCTCATAAGGCCGTGGCACTGGATTAGGAGTAGGAACGACTTCATCAGTTGGTTCAGAATTTTTTTCTTGCTCCACTTCCTTTTTAGATGTTTCTTCATCCTTCTCCACCTCTTACCTTGGTTCCTAAATCTAAGGGCAATGAAGTAGGGTTCAACTATGTTAGAGCATCCTTATGAGAGGTGGAGGCTTCTTGGGAGGAATATGTATTCTTTCATTTTCCTATTGAACCACTACCTTTTCCCTACTAACACAAGGTCATTCAATTCAACAATATAATATCTTTCTTTCTGAGAGTAGTCAATGGTTGGGGCATGCATGTGTTTAATGGTTTTGATGTATTCCACAAAGTAAAAAATCATAATCATCATCTTTTAGTCACTGAGGAACATGGTACAAGTTGATGTATTTGATCTGTTGCAGTGATAGCAATCTAAAAGACCTTTTTCTCACTTCATACTCATTTGCACTATTGGTACCCAAATTTTTTCTCCTTTTCAGTCTGAGCAGCATCAAAGATATGGAATGAAGCTTAAAGTTATATAGATCATGATGTGTGTCATTTTGTAGCCAGGGATGTGATCTAATTGGCACTCAGATTTTTGGAGAGATGGATAGCACTCAAATAGGACTTGATCTTGTCCTAACTGTTTTAGGTTGTGCCTTTCAACCAAGGTAAGAGGACCTATTTTGTAACCCCCAAATGGTGAAGGAGATAAAGATATCACTCAATTTGTGAAAATAGTATGAAAAGGCCTTAGGAAAATATGATCAATGCTCCAAATCTGAGTTTCACAAGTTGTCACTCCCAGATTATGGAGATATTTTCAATGCAAGGCAAGGGTTACTGAAGACATTGTATGATTCTGATTTGCTTTGTGCATTTTTGTAAATGTATTGAATTATTTTGTTGACACATAATGCAATGCAGGGGTAGTATGGGGCAGGATTAGTTATTCTGAATGAATTTTTTGGCGGGAGATTTTAGACAAGACTAACCAAAATTTGCCAAATTATTTGAGGACCTTTGCAAGAAATTTGTAACACCTAAACAACAGAATGCTTCAAAGGGGTTAAGATACTCCTTCAACCAGGATATGTGCACCAAATGGAGGCCCAAATCTGCACTCTTCCACACAATATTTGACAACATGCCACAAAAGCTTGAAGCAGATGAACCAACAAAGCATCCAGAAACCTCTATTTTATCATGACCTAAGGTACACCCAAAGGTTTACAAACAATCTCTAAATTCAAGGAAGGTAAAGTGATTTTAAATGTATTTATCTCTTTATCAGATGAAATCTATTATGAATGTGAGATTGCAAATGCCACTAAACTATCAACAAGAAATGAGACCATGTATGATCAAGAGGGATTTTAAACACAAGACTGCAATAGGAGCAAGAAACACAAATTTGAAAAACATTCTGAAACATAAGTGCATGCAAATTTTGCCAAGAGACAACACAAAATAATCTAGAAATGATCAAATCGATCAGCAGGGGAATGCTATAAGAACAATCTCAGATCTTGTTGATGGCTTTACAATTGAAACCAACTAAACATGATACAAATCTGATGCAAAAGGAATTAGAAATGGTTCTTCAGACAGTTTCTCAGAGAATGGGCTTCTTCCTATATTTTCCAGTGAAATTCTAAGTTTCTCTAACCTTTTGCATGTCAAAAAACATGCATTATATAACATTCTATTACATTTGATCCTTATTTTCGAAGAAAATAATATGCCAAGCATCAAGTTTGTTACAAAATTCCAATATGATTCGTAGGTAGGAACGTTTAACATATTTGTAACAAAAGTTGCCAGGTGTTTCAAAAAAGGTGAATCATTACAAAACCTTCATCATTATCCATTGTGGAGGCACGTTTTTCATCCTCAAAGCATGCAAACCCCTTTCATTTCATTATTTCATCCTTATCCCTCCAAAATTTGATTCTGCAACTTCTTGATTTGATATTTCACATTTTAGACAGGCTGGGGAAAAAATTATTTCAAAAACACCTCAAATCTGCAAATTGAGCCCTAAAACCACTTGTATTGGTCCTTGCAGACACAAACGACATGAATTCACCAAAAAATTGATGAAAATTGATGCAAAATTTGCATCTCCAAGTTTCCTGGAGCTCAAATGGTGGCCAAAATGAAAAATGCACAGTTACTGTTGATTTTCCTCTACCCCTTCAATATGAGCCCTCCACGTGTCAAAATGCGATTGGGAATGGATTTGGGATCACTTTTTGACTTTTTAACATTTTTGGAAAAATGTAAAATTTTGTAAATTTTTCTCCACCCCTCCGCCCTTGAAATTTGGTGCTGACACGTGGCAAAAGGTGGGCCCCACTGGAATCGTGGCTCAATTATGCACATTTCCACCTTTTTTGGAAATTTAGAAATTTTTCACTTTTTTCCCCGCGGGCCCGCACCTCCACCTTTGTCCTAGACACGTGTCACCTTCTCTATCGATGAGGATCTACAGGCTCATTTCATGTTTTAACTCCCTTTTTCACCAAATGAAATTTTCTCACTTTGCTTCCGCCGCTCCGCCCCTCCACCTTTCTCTGCCACGTGTCACCTTCTAAATCACTGAGGATATGTGGGCTCATTCAATGTTTTTACCCCTTTGAAAAATAAAGGCTAAAAACACAACTTGCCTCTGCTGACCCGCACTCCCCTCTGACCCTGCCCCTACCATGTGTCCACCCCTGATTGGCCTAGTGGACCCGTGTGCCTATTTTGATTTATAATACCTTTTCACCAAAAGGTGAGATTTTTCCAAACTGCTTCACCTTCCTCCCTGCTTGCCACATGTCCCCTTGTGGTTCATTTGGCGGACCCGTGGCCCTTTCCTCACCCTTTTTCCCTTTTTGCCAAAAATTCAAAAAGATTCTAAGTTCCCCTCCAACCTTCCATCCTACCTTTGAATGAGAGCATGACACGTGTCCTCCTCTGGGACCTATGGAGCTGCGGGGGAAATATTGAATTTTTGCCAAAAAACCAAAAAATGTTAAGTTTTCAAAGAAACCCGCTGAACCTTGTCTAACCACAAACAACCACGTAGGAGGAGATTCTTGGTATTAATTTGACAGGAAAAGTACGCCCGTATGACCGCCAAAAACATAGAATTTTCCAAGGATTCCCGAATTTGATTTTTTCTTCGTGGGTGAAGGATTTTTTGGTCAAAAAACAAATGGGAAATGATTCTAGGAAATTTTTGACCATGGGGATATATTTTTTACGGGAAATATGCATGAAACAAACAAATTCAAGCTCCAAAGGCTGGGAAAGATGGAAAAAATAACAGAGGCCCATGGATTTGGAAAACTAGGGCACAAAACAGGGCATACATGTATTTTTCTTTAAAATTGGGGAAAAATAATAAGTTTATGAGCTTTTCAAAGCATCCAATATGGAGGAAAAGGTTTGCAGACCACCAATTTTGAAGAAAAACGTTTCAGAAGATGCAAAGCAAAAGGGAAAGATGGAAATATAACAGAGGATCAAAATAGGCACCAACATCGGCTCTTGCTCGGGGATGGGCACTCCCAGTGAGTGCCACATGAAAAATAAGTAGACCAAGTGCCAATACAATCCATTGGGAAAACGGAGTCATGAGCCAAAGCCACCAAAAACCAACTGAGAAACCAACAAAAATGGCTGCCACACACCAAGGCAAACCAAGAACCACCAAAACACCAAAAGTAGAGCAAAAGCCAAACACTATAAACTGTACAAGTTGGTGCATACCTCAAATTTGGGGATTAATCCAAGAAATGCTTCAGATGTCTGCCATTAACAGACAATTCAAGAAATTCCCCATCTAAGTCCTTGAGAAAAAAGGTATTCTCACAAGTTCTGATATCAATGGAGTAAGGGCCCATCCATAATGCATCAAACTTACCATGTTTGCCCTTATCTTCATTTCTGCTATCCCACAACAAAACGAGATCTCCAATATTGAAGGCCCTAGGAGTGACCTTCGTGTCAAAAAACCTCTTCAACTTCTCTCTAAATTTGACACGTCTTTGGTGGGATTCTCTTCTCTCTTCATCCAAATCTATAATCTGATTAATCCTTGCTTTATATGGACTGACCTCTTGATCTTCAAGTTGTTGAAAAAATTGAAATGAAGATAATTGAAGATGTAAGGGTAGTAGAGCTTGATTTTCTTACACCAACTCAAATGGGATCTTACCAGTAGCTCTCTTGGCAATGATTCTATCAGCCCAAACTGCAAATTTCAGTTGTTCACCCCACTTTCTCTTATTCAACTCCAAGGTTCTCCTAAAGATCTTCAACAAGTTCTTATTGCTGGACTCATCTTGTCCATTCCCTTGGGGGTTATAGTTTGAAGAATAAGTCAGATTGGTTCCATACTCCTTGCACATTTCCATCAAAGGTTTAGCTTTGAAACACATGGCATTATCAGCCAAAATCTTGACTGGCACACCAAATCTACATATGATATTATTCACAAAGAAGTCCATAAAAACTTGGTGTGTAGCTTTCTTGGTGGAGATTACCTCTACCCACTTGGTGAAGTAATATGTGGCTATAAGGATCCATTTATGTCCAACACTAGAAGGGTCTGAGATCTCATCAATGAAGTCCATCCCCCACTGTTTGAATGGAGCTTCAATTGATATAGGTTGCAAAGGAAGGGATCCTAAAGCTTTCATTCTTCTAGAGAAATGTTGACAATTTTCACATTTTCTAATCAGCATGGTTGCATCTTTGAAGAGAGTAGGCCACCAATAACTAGCTCTCAAAATTTTATGTGTTGTATACCTTCCATCAAAGTATCCTCCACAAACTCCCCCATGGAAATCAAAAAACTACTTTGGGAGCTTCATCTTTAGTTATACATTTCAAGAGGACACGTTCAGGGTTCTTCCAAGCCAGCCAAAAGTCAGTGATGATGTATTTTTGAGAATCCATCTTGAGGGCTCTTTTCTAATTTTTATTCAAATGACCAGGACAACATAGGTGTCTGAGGTAAAAGATTATATTCTTGTACCACTCATAACTTACCAATTTCTTAATAATATTTTCCCTTTCTTCCTCTACCTCATTCACTTCCACAGTCTGCAAGTTGCTCTCAACCATGAGCTTGGCAAGACCCAAACCTCTTACTAGCTTTGTGGTTTGGATGTCCATATCATACTCCTACAGTTTTTTCACCCATATACATATCTTTCTTGAGATCTCCATCTCTGATAAGATGTCTTTTACCATGGTGTGGGGAACATAAGCAACAACTTTTGAACTTAAGATATAAGGCCTAAAAATATTTTTTGCTGTCACCAAGGAAAATGCTTTTTTTTCCATGATTTTATACTTTAGCTCAGTAGCTTGTAAAACCTTGCTAAAGAAGGCAATAGGCCTCTCAGCCCCATCTTCATCCTTTTGGAGAAAAATAGATGCAATAGTATTTTTTAGAAGCAAAAGATTTTTTTTAGAAAGGCTTCTTATAATTCGGAGCTGCCAAAACAGGTGCATGTTTCAATGCCTCTTTGATTCATTCAAAAGGTAGAATAGAAGCCTCCTCCCATTTGATAATTTGATCTTTCTTTAACATGTATGTGATAGGAAGAGTTAACTCAACAAAATTGGACACAAACCTTCTAATGAAATTGATCTGTCCAAAGAAAGATTGGATGCCCTTCTTCGTTCTTGGAATTGGAATCTTGTTGATTGCTTCTACTCTCTCAGGGTCAATCATGACACCAACCTTTGAAACAATATGACCAAGTAGCTTGGCATTTTGCACTCCAAAGTGACACTTCTTTGGATTAAGAGAGATTCCAAATTCTCTACATCTGATCAACATTTTTACCAAGTGCTGCAAGTGATATTTTTTGCTCCTTGAAAAGACAGTCACATCATCTTGATAAACTGCAATGAAGTCATTTATGTAACCATCAAAAGCAACATCCATTTCTCTTTGGAAAGTAGCCTCAGCATTCATGATACCAAAAGGTATTCTCACATAAACATATGTTCCCCAAGGAGTGGTAAAGGTAGTTTTAAATCTTTCTGGCTCCTTGACAACAACCTAATTGTATCCAGAGAAACCATCCAAGGTGGACAACAATTTAGATCCAGTCACTAACTGCAGCATGTTTTCCATTTTTGGCAAAGGATAATTGTCTTTCAATGAAGCTCTATTCAGATTTCTGAAGTCTACACAAAGTCAGATATCTCCATCTTTCTTTCTGACTGGCACAAGGTTTGCAACCCAAGATGAATACCTTGTGGGATGAATGATCCCTCCCTCCTTCATTTTCTTCAATTCATCTTGCATTCTCATGGAGAGGAGTGGATTAATTGGCCTTTTCTTCTGTTTAAATGCTTTGGCACCTTTCTCAAGAGGGATCTCATGTTGGAATAAGTCTTCTCTATATGCTTTCAGATCTGAATATGACTAGGCAAGATAGTCTTCATATTGTTTCAACAAGTGGAGGTAGGATTGTTTTTCTTCCTTGCTTAAACTGCTGCCCAACCAAACTTTTCTTGGTTTATCATTAGTTCCCAAGTCATGCTCTTCCCCATCCCTTGAGGCAGATATGTTTTTATTGATGATGTAATCAGCATTATTGAAATTTGACTCAAGAGCAACCAACCCTGTAGGAATGGTGTTAGTTTTCAATTGGATGATATCTTTTCCAAACAAAGTCTCTCTTCCTTCAGTCACACACACCTTTGGATCCCAATCAATATTCTGATCTATAAACTCACCTTGATTTTGTAATAACCTCTGCACTTGAGCATCATCATTAAACACTTGATAATGCTTGATGTTGTCAGGGACAACTGGCCTAGTTAACACTTCAACATTGTACTCACAATAAGGTGAAACAATGCACTCTCCAAACATTGACCCCAACACTACCAAATTTTTAGCAACAACATTGAAACTTCAGTCATGGTGCACAATATTGAAGGAATCAAACATCTCAATTAGATCCCAAACCGCATGCTTATATTGTTTCATCCTCTGATTTTTTTAGCATACAAGTTTCTTATTTATTTGACAACTAGCTCTGAATCTCCCTTTGCAATGATGTCCTTGACACCATACTTCCATGAAATTCTCAGACCCAACAATAAGGCTTCATACTCAGCAATGTTGTTAGTACATTCAAAATTAAGCTTGAAGGAAAAAAAATTCCTCCAAGCTAGGAGAAATCAAAATTATACCAGCACCATTTCCAAATTTGGAGCAAGCTCCATCAAATAGCAAATTCCAAGGAGAACTTACTTGATCAAGGCAATTTGAATGACCCATATTGTGTTCTTTTCCATCAGCAAACGCAATAAACTTATCAGCATCAACATCAACAAACAACACCTCATAAGAAGCATTATTTGGATCTTCAATTAGATGCAACATCTTCTTTTCTCCATAGAGCTTGACAAGCCTGCCTTCAATGGGAATGGTGGAAAAAGACATATCCATTTGGACACTCCCCCCAACACTTGCAGCCCACTTTCTTGACAAAATCATACCCCATTTGGCAGGGCAATAAAAAATCACAACATCTAATTTCAAATTCCTCTCGGGATAAGATGCAAGCTGCACCACCAAACCATTCACACAACCAACTGCTGGCACTTCTCTTGAGTCCATGGCAGTACACTTTCCATAGGCTGATGTCACTTTTATATCCAGCTCATTCATGACTTCTAGAGGCATGACATTACATGATGCACTGGAATCAAACATACAATTGTGAAGTATTCTATCCTTTATCATCAAAGTTGTGAAGAATGGATCAACATTCAATTGGGAATCAACCAAGGATGTCCCCAAGTATACCTTAGGTGTCTCTCTAAAATCCTCTACTACTGGTGGTGTTTCAAGGTCTACAATGATCTAAGGAGGAGTTTCAACAACATTTACATTTCTTCTCGAAGTAGTATTCTCCTCCTTCAATCCCAAGTACTCAAATGCTCTCTTCTTATGTTTAGGAATCCTAAGCAACTCGATGATTGGAACACTCTTTGAAAAAACAACATTGGAAGGGAGACAGGAAGATTCATTAGATGGCAAGGGATTCTTGGCAGCCTGGGCATGAGGAGGACTGAGATTTTTGTTTGGAACAACAAAAATTTTGGCAGGTGCTTATCTTCTAGAAGCTTCTTTGGGAGTGCTTGTGAGTGAGGGTATTTTAGGTTTGGCTTGAGGCCCAACTCCCTTAACAACTTTACTTCTAGTGTTATAGTATTTCTCTTGAGCTACAACAAAATTTATCAACAATTTTCTATCTTCCTCCGAAGGGATACTACCATTATACTTCTTAATCATCAAAGCTCTTAAGTATTCAAAGTCATTGTTGGGAATTTCAAAATCTTGCACTATATCAACTTCAAGAGTATGAGAGGGAAGAAAGACTTGTACCTATTTGATGTAATCCCAAAAAGTTACAGTTGTCCTTGCACTTATTACCTCAGTAGATGTTGCTCCTCCTTGTGAGCTTTAAGAACATCCCACCATGCAGATATCATCATCAGTACCATCATCATTATTAGCTTCACCTTCTTACTGGTCCACTTCACATGGAGGATGGGGTAGAAAACACCTATCACGCCAATCAATATCAGCAACTTTCTTAACAACATCAACCCTAACATTTAGGGGATCAGGTAACACTCTTCCTTCATGTGCTTGAGGATGTCTATTTGCAGACCCCATGGGTCCTTTCCCTCTATCATCAGATATTTGATCACCCCTAGGATGATTAATATGTCATGGTTTTGTGCTCTTTGCTGACCTTGTGAAGTCTACCCAATTCCCTTCTCAAATCTTGCCAACTTGTAGGAGATCTCTTTGAAAACCCCTACCAAAGTCTTCACAACCTCCTCCAAATCAACACCCTTAATAGCTTGAGGTTTTTCAGGGTTTATCAACTTTACACCATCTCTCTTGAGAGGTTTCCCAATTGCTTTGATATTGTTTTCAATTTGAAGTGCCATGGTGAAAGATTTCCTTAGGTTAGTAGGGTTCTTGTCTCTTAGGTAATAGGCTGCCTTTTTATCAAATGCATCTGCATATTTGATTAGACAAGATTCATCACAAGGCCTCAGACTAACAGGAAGCCTTCTCAAAGTTTTGTTAAACCTTGTCTTGAATTCATGGACTGATTCATTGGGATTCTTCTTGATATTCTCAAATTCAGACAAGAGAAATCTAGGATCAGTCTTGTCACCATATTGCAACGTAAATGCATTCTTCATCTCAGTCCAAGAATCAATTGAATTATCAGGCAGAGCCTTGTACCAATCCCTAGCATCCTCTTCTAGTGTATGAATGAACAATTTAACATACACATCTTCAAACTCTATTTCAAAATCCTCCATCATGTTAACAAAAAGTTTGAGATGCTGATCACCAGTTATTGCATTATTACCTTAGAAATTTGGCAACCTATTCTTGACATCTTGTGGGACAACATTTGGGTAACCATCCATTCCTCTAAAGTCTATAGGACCAAAGGTGTTAACAACAAATGGAGGTCTAGGCTAAGCCATATTTTTTGGTGGAGGTGATCTTGGGGGTGACATAAGCTGATGAGGAGTGCAAGGTCTTTGGGGCTCAAGAATGTGATTCACAAGACTAGTATTCTCTAAGTGCTGATTTTTTGGGAAAGTTTTATTTGAATTGAAACACAGAGGTGCAGAGTGAAGAAGAAACTCACCAGGTATAGCAGAAGGACCTTCACTATGTGAAGTAAACAAGTTTATGAGAGGATTACTTGAATCAAAATCACTGGAAGAAGAGTGATAATCCTCTACCAAAGGCTGATCTCTCTCACTGATGGATATACCTTTTCCTGATGTCTGACCTTTACCAACCTTCCAAATTATTATCCCTTCTAACTCTAAGTTCCTTGAATCTGAAAACAACTTCTTATCAAAGTCTCTAATGAAGAGAGATCTTCTTCCTTCCAGTTTTGCAGAGATTAACAACACCAAAAACAAATGATAGAAAGGTAAGATACTGGTATTTATCAAGATCAGAACTACATGGAGTCACCACTAAGGATTTTTACCCTAGTTGTGCAAATGCACTAAAATACTTTGTCAAATACCTATCAACACTAAAGATCTTGCAAAAATTTATAGATCACACCTTTCTTTTCTTGAATCTATCAACCACAAATGCAAATGAAGTGCAACTACTGCTGGAAACTGATAAAATTGCAGGAAGAACGTATATCCTCACTTAATCCTTACAAATCTGATTATAAAATGATGCTTCAACAATGTATTTTCATGCATAATTTGCAAGGGAAATTACCAGGGTTTGATGTGCATTCAAATATCTCAAATATATATGCACATGAATCAGATTGAACTAAGAATGTCCCCGACAATGGCACCACTGGTGTTGGTACCCAAATTTGTTATCCTTTTTAGTCTTAGTAGCATCAGAGATATGAAATGAAGCTTGAAGTTAGATAGATCATGATGTGTGTCGTTTTGTAGTTGGGGATGTGATCTAACTAGAACTCAAATTTGTGGAGAGATGGATAACACTCAAATAGGACTTGATCTTGTCCTAACTGTTTTAGGTTGTGCCTTTCAACCAAGGTAAGAGGACCTATTTTGTAACCCCCAAATGGTGAAGGAGATAAAGATATCCCTCAATATGTGACAATAGTATAAAAAGGCCTTGGGAAAATATGATCAACACTCCAAATATGACTTTCACAAGTTGTCACTCCCAAATTATGGAGATATTTTCAATGCAAGGAAAGGGTTACTAAATACATTGTATGATCCTGATTTGATTTGTGCATTTTTGTAAATGGATTGAATTATTTTGTTGACACAAAATGCAATGCAGGGGTAGTATGGGGTAGGATTAGTTATTCTGAATGAATATTTTGGGGGGAGATTTTAAACAAGACTAACTAGAATTTGCCAAATTCTTTGAGGAACTTTGCAAGAAATTTGTAAGACCTAAATAGTAGAATGATTTAAAGGGGTTAAGATACTCCTTAAAATAGGATATGTGCACCAAATGGTCATGGTTTTGAAATTCTCAAAGGTGGGGATTCCCAAGGTTGCATTGATATAGTTGATATCAAGCTTGTCAATTATTTGACCTTGTGGATCCTTGATTTATTTTGTTTCTGGGTCAAAGCTTGCACCATAGGCTAGGACAACATCATCGTATTGAATGGAGGTAAGGAAGCCAACAACATATGTAATTCCTTTGTTTTTAATGCATTGGGAAATTATAGTGGGAGTATCTTTAGATATGCAAGCCCAGAAATCATCTAAGCCCATATTCCTAACATCATTGTCTCCTATATTGGGACAAAGGTTTCAAGGGAAGAAATATGTTCATATCCTATGTATTGGAGCTTCATTTTGAAGGTGTGGGAGAAAAATCAGAGAGAATGGAGGCTCAATAATGGTTTTCTAGAGATCTTTGAAGGAGAGGACCAAGAACACAAAAAAATATCAAATTTAAACCAAGAAGGGATAAAATCTCTCACCTTTAGTATGAAAAGTATGATGCCTCCACAATGGTTCCAATGCACTTTGAATTTTTGAAATTGGACAACAATTGACCAAGTTATGGGAAAAAAATATTCTTAGGGAATGAGGAAGGAAAACACAGTGCATAGTGAAAATCTTGATTTACAATGGTAAAAAATGACTAAGTTTTAAATTTTATAGCAATGGGATCAAAATATATGTAATTTAGCACAAAAAATTGTAATGTGGAAGTTGAAAATGTTGTGGGAACCTTTATAACCATTTTCTTTGCTATGTGGGCATATCGGAAGTTTTGGGAACTTGAGGAACTCCTTACAATGTGGAGAAAGTGGGAGTGCAGGGAACCAAGGGCCCAAGGGAACAAATTCCTTGTGTTCTCTAGGTTTCTACAAAGTATGCAATATAAGGAAGCTTAGTGATTTGTGGGAGATACATGGCTGCGGGGAACCAAGGGATCAAGAGAACGGTTCCCCTTGAATTAACAATTTCCGCATAAACTAGCGAAGGTAAAGTTTGTGGGCTACAGGTCAATGGCGGGAACAATGCAATGCAGAGAAAAATGCAATGTGGGGAACTAAGGATTGGATAGAATGAGTTCCTCGAGTTCCAAATATTCCCGCCATTCCCAAAAATAAAGGAAAACATAATGGAAAGTGGCGAACCAAATTATGCAGGGAAATCATGTTCGATAGGAATTAGTTCCTTAAGTTCAATAAAATCCCATATAAATGTAGTGATGGAAACATAAAACAATGCAAGGAATAATGAATTGAAGAGAACCAAATCTCATGGAGAATGATGGCCCCATAGGAACTAGTTCCACGAGAAGTTATAAAATTTGCACAACACTATAAATGAATGAATTGCGAGTAAAATGGGGATGCGGGGAACATGAGGAACAAGGGAACTGTTCCTCCTGTTCCACCAAATTATACAATAACCGCAAAATACCTAAAATGACTCTAAGTAAACTAACTTCTATATTTTTTTCACTTATCAGACTTCAACAAAGGCCAATACATCAAGGCAAGGGGTCACTTAGAATTTTTTTTGAAAACTTCACAATTTTGGATAGGTGACAACAATTGTCTCTTTCTGGGGCTTGAATTGACTTGACACATAGTGAAAGTAAGACGAAGAAAAGAACCTCAAAATCTCATAGTTACGGGGCCTCGTGCATACATCCACTGCGAAAATATACAGAGCAAGACCATATAGAAGGAAACAAAGATAAAAAACACATACCAAAACAAGGGCTATACAAGACTATGTATAAAACTATATACAAAGGACTGGTATCCACCTATGACTTGAAAAATTTTATACACTGGCCACTATATGGAAATGGAAGGGAAGTTTCATCCATATAGTTCTAATTATAGGAGTTTTCACTAAAAAAGTGCTGAATTTTAAAAGGACCAAGCCAGAGTGAGTCTATCCTAGCATGACTTCCGCAAGGTTCTTGTCTTTTGTCTTAGATAAACAATATGTCTCCAACTTGAAAGCCACGGGACTTGGTCTTTTTTCAAAAAAAATATTGACTCTTTGTTGATGTGCAGAGATCCAATCCACCACTTGCATTCTTTCTTCATCCAACTTTTGTAGGTACATGATTTTCTTCTCCATGACATCTTTGAACTGCTCATCTTTTATGGCTTTGGCCAAGTGCAAGACTGGGAGCTCCAAAGTAACTATAAATTGATCTTCCATTCCATAAACCAATTGAAATGGTGACATCCCAATAGTTCTTTTTGATGTGATCCGGTCAGCCCAAAGAGCATAATATAACTTCTTATGCTAGTTTCTCTCTGATTCATCCACTAGCTTCCTGATAATAGTTACCGAGTTCTTATTATTTGACTCATCCTGTTTGTTCCCTTGTGGATAATAGTAAGAAGAATGTATAAGGGAAATCCCATACCCATAACAAAAATCATTGAGTTCATGAGAAGATAAGTTAGGGGAATTATCTGTCACAATCTTGTTCGGGGCCCTAAATCTAACCAAGATGTTTTCCTTGAAGAAATCACAGACAACTTTAGAAGTGGTTATTTTGAATGGAATGGATTTCACCCACTTCATGAAGTAGTTTTTAGTAGTTAGAACATGAGTGTGGTCTGCACTTGATTTGGTATTGAGAGTTCCAATAAAATCAAGTCCCCAATGCTGGAAAAGCTCTTCAATGACCACTAGTTTCAAAGGAAAAGTGGCTAACTTAGGTCTACCAACAAAATTCTGATAGGGTTTGCATTTTGAAACCCACTTTGTTTCATTCTTGAACAAGGTTGGCCAGTAGTACCCTTCACAGAGAATCTTATGGGTTGTTACTGAGGAAGAAAAATGACCTCTATAAGCCTGATCATGAAAGTCTCTTAGTAACCTCTTCTTATGTTCCTTTTCCATACACATGAGGAAACGTCCATCAACTCCCTTTTTGAAAAGATAATTGTCCCAAAGGACATACTATGCAGCTCTGAGCTTGATGGATCTCTTTTATTTGGCACTGAGATGTGTCAGAAATTCCCCGTATGTTATAAAATGAGCAATATTGGAATACCACTCATCCGTAGAACTTAGAAAAAGAACCGTGGGTATTTCATTCATCTCCTTATTACTTTAATCAATTTTTGAACCTTCAACAATAAATTGGCACAAAACCTTACCTCAAACAATCTTAGTTGGTTTGATGTCAAGATCATACTCCTAGACCTTGGCTACCCAATTTCCTCATTTTGAACCAAATTATTGTTGAGTGAGGATGGACTTCACTGTTGTATCAAGTACAAACATAATGGAATGTGATTTAATAATATAGAAACGAAATTGTTTCATATCCTTCACCACAGAAAAATCATGCTTCTCCAGCTATGAATACTTCAAGTTGTGAGATTTCAAAATATATCTCATGAAGGCGATGGGTATTTCACATCCCTAAAAGTTCTTTTGGACTAGGATAGCAAACGAATTTTCCTCGGGGGCATAACAATGGATTAGAAAATATTTGTCAAAATCTAGGAAAATTAGAATAGGTTTCCTTGCAATATCCATCTTTATATTCTTAAAAGTGTTCCTCCCTTAAGCACTCTAGTGAAAATATTTCTTATCCTTCATCATTTGAGCTATGCTTCTAGTTAATTTTGTAAAATTAGGAATGAATCTTCTAAGAAAATTGATTTTGCTGAAGAAGTGAATTTCTTTCTTTCTTGTGTGAAGAGAAATATTCTGAATGACTTGAACCCACTCTGGATCAATCTTAATCCCATCAATTGACACAACGT
Organism: Taxus chinensis; assembly: GCA_019776745.2. Taxonomy (NCBI): domain Eukaryota; kingdom Viridiplantae; phylum Streptophyta; class Pinopsida; order Cupressales; family Taxaceae; genus Taxus; species Taxus chinensis. Next base: position 887,331,001 of record CM034151.1, read on the forward strand.
GCACAAGAAACTTTCCCTTCGTCACACCAAAAATAGATTTCTTTGGATTTAGTGAGATGCCATGATCTCTGCAATGATGAAGAAATGACTTGAGACGTTGAAAATTATCCTGCATGTTCTTAGAGAAGACAATAAGATCGTCCAAGTAAATCACTATGCATTTGTTCTTCGAATCCCTAAAGGCCAAGTCCATTGCCCTATAAAACAATGCACCTACATTGATTAAGCCGTAAGGCATCCTTCAATAAGAAAATGTGCCCTAATGAGTTGTGAAGAAAGTTTTGTGATGATCTTGCACATCTAATTCACTTTGATTATACCCTTAAAATCCATCAAGTATGAATAACATCTCAGAACCAGTCAAAGCTTATAGGATCTGATCCATCATAAGAAGTGGGTAATTGTCCTTTAGGGAGGCTTGATTTAGGTTTCTAAAGTCAACACAAATCTAAATTTCTCCATTTTTCTTCCTTATAGGCACAATATTGACAACCCAAGCTAAATGGTGGATGGGAAAAATAATATTAGCTTTCGGTAACTTTTGGATATCTTGATAGATAGTACCTACAATCTTCGGATTGTATTGTCTTTGCTTTTGGTGAAATGTTTGAATGCCTAGTTTTAGGGGAATATAATGTTGCATCTTCCTTGGTTTGAAATTTTTCAACTCCTCATAGGAGTAGGTCAGAACATCTATATATTTCTTCAATAATTCAACCATATTTCTTCTTTCTTCACCAGAACAACATTTTCCTATGTTGACAAATTTTGGCTCCTCATAACTTCCTAAATTGATCTTTTCATATTATGATGATTGACTGGTATCTTGTGACACTTTTCCTTGTATATAAATAGCATGTTTTTAAAACAAGTCTTATAAGATCACAATACATCTAGGTATCTTTTTACCTTTGAGTTTGATGTATCCATCTTGATCAGATTCTTCATCCACTCCTTCAGATACAAAGGAGGAAGTAGATTCACGATAGCCAACCTCACTTCCTTCGAAATACAACTGACTGGTGTTTTCATTTAATTCTAAAAAATAAATAAAATCTTGATCATCATTAAATACTTGTCAGTTGTCCACATTGTCTAGAATACTGGGTTTGAATATCATCTCCATTGTGAACCTTTCCTGATTGAAATCCAGATGAGGCATGAGTAGGGACCCTGAGACTGCTAGAGAATTTTCTCTAGTGTTGTTGTATCTTGAAACAACATTAATTGAGAAGGCATCCAACAAATCAATATAATCCCACACCTTGTTGTGTTAATGTTTCAGCCTTTCATTCTTCACCTAGAAAGCACCCCAAACCTACTTGACAATAAGTTCAACATCACCCTATGCACAGAGGTTATTTATTCCCATCTCCTTTACTGTTGTTAGGACAAGAAGAAGGGCCTCATACTCAATAGTATTGGTGGTATTGGAAAATTGAATTTTATAGGAGAATGAGTGGACTTTACCATCAGGTGACACAAGAACAATGCCTGCTCCAGAACCCGTTGTGGAACAACTCCCATCGATCTCGAGAGTCCATATGTCATTCGGATCTTCTTGGACAACCTTAAGAATCTTGAATTCAAATTCAGACATCACCATGTAGTTTCCATGATCCATGTATTCACACAGGATCTCTTCCTTAGGATCATATGTGTTTTGGAAAATATATTCAACTTTCTTTTATGGAAATAATTTCTTCATCTCCCATTTGACTAGAATCAACACGTGAGACCAGACCATCTGAATCTCACCACAAACTTCTTTGTAGAAATTTATACTCAAAAGCATACCATATGATGGATGTGTGTCAACAACGAGGATAGTGGATTTGACTCGTTTCTCATGAAAAGTAACGAAAGCCACTTGAGCATCCTTAATCCTTCCGACTAGGGACACCTCCTTGGTCTCCACTAAATAGCAGGAACAAGAAGTTTGAGTTAGGGTGAGACCAAGTGCGTGAGTAAATTTTATAGACATCACGTTGTCTGATGCTCCGGAGTCAATAAAATAGTTACTAATTTTGTGTCTGACTATTAGCAGTGTTACATAGAAGGGCTCAATATTACTAGATGTGGAAGGTGTGAAAGCCATTAAGTTTTATGGAGATTTAGACATAGGGGTAAGCAAGAGACCTTTATAAGACACAGAGGATTGAATAGGATGAGCATTCACAATTTTTACCACTTGGGAAAAGGCCTCTGTGTGAGTCTGATAAAACTCAACTTCAGAGATTTGAATTTTTGTTTTCTTGATATGGTCTATGATATCAAAAGATCCTGAAGATGATTGGGCTTCTTGGCTAGAAACAATAGGGGCTTTATGTTTATCATATTTAGGAGATGAAGGTATTTTGGACACATGTGTGGGGGTTGTTACTTTAGGCACAAAAGAAGAAGAAGAAGGATTACTATATGAAGAAACAACACTTACTTTCTAAGTAGCACTTGGAACGGGTGCTCCTCTTCTAGCAACCATTGGTATGACAGATAGAGCTTCTTTGGATTTATATTTCTTCTTAAGTTGTATTATGTCTTTTTTCTTTCTCAACTGCCCTCTGGTCATGATAACATAAGATTCACTATTCATGTCAGCAACTATATCATCATAATCATCATCATCTGACTCATAAACGAGGTAATTAATTTGAGAGTCATTTGCCTCCTCTTGAACCTCTTTATATTATTATTCAACTTCTTCAATATCCTTTGTTGCTACCTCGTCTTCATCTTCTTTTAATTCACATGCCGCATTCACTTGGACCTTTAGGAGAGGAGCTTCAATAACAATATTTTTTTGAGGAACAAGTAAATGATTCCTTGGATGAAAGTTTCTTCTCGAGATGTCCTTGTATGACACATTTTGAGCCAATACAATTGGGGAGATCTTTTCAATAAGCCCCACCACCTCACAATGTGGTTGTTGAACAAAACTAGGCAAATAAACATACTCGGTGGTCAAACAGACACTGGACACATACGTGACATTCATACATTTCCATATCCACATACATGTGGCTTTATAAATAGCTAGAGGGGTCCTCAACACGCCATTGCATAGCCCTTCAAACTTGGGCATTTCAACCTAACTCGGTGTGGCACGTAACAACTTGTGCGTAGAAAAAGTGGCCTTAAGACTGATGCTTATCCCCCGCCATTGCACGTTTAAACACCGCCCATACTTGAAATGCACTGCATGTGGGATTTTCCCAATTTGGAAAATATAATGGTGGAGGGTGGTTAGAATGGTTCAAACCCCCAACCACCAATTTAATAAAATAAAACTTCACCACTAAGCCATGAGAGCTTGATGAGTTAAGAAGGGGGCTCACTACTATTTAAAGCAATGTTTTTGCAGGTTTGTGGAAAGGGCAGTTTAGACTTGTTTTCAAAAATCATTATTTTTGAAGCCTTTGGAGGCCAAACTAGACTTTGAGCAGAACTAGAAATCTTCTCTAAACTCTGAGACGATCATTTTGGTCATTTTATTTTTCCTTGAAGCATTGTTATTTTTCTGTTGTAGGGGTTTTCTGGATCAGTTTCATGGAGAACTCTTGTGGGAATACTTATAGAGACACAAATGGATTTGGGGACTAATTTCTAAGAAATTACGGAGTATTTAGATCTGGTTCAGCTCTTTTGCAGGTCATTGGGATCTATTAATCATTTTAGAAGGTTTAATTGTACATCATATGATTTTATAATAGATTGATTCACATTTTTGTGAATCCAGAGGCATAGCCCAATTGGGTGAACCCCGTTAACAAAATTTGTGTTGTTTTATTGCTGATATGATTATTATTTTATTTCTGTAACTTAATCAGTATTTTTAATCAAAATTTTGCATATTAGAAATCAGTAACGACATTTTCATAAAATCGGGTAATAATGGAATCTTTGAATGGTTCAGTGGGTTAACTGATATTGATGTTTATATTCATTTTAAACTCAGTTTTTTGAAAACACATTGGATCATATTTTATGTTAGAGTAGGTATTTACTGTTAGGAAATTAGTGTTCTAGTGTGAAAATATAGGTTTGAATGTTAGTATCGTTTAATATGTAAATAATATGTGAGTGTGTACAATTAGTTGTGATGTACAATTCATAGAGATAGGAGTGTGAGAGTATCTTGGGATTGGAAGTGATTCTTGAGAGATATGAGAATTTTTTTGATATGCCTAACTCCTCCAAACAAGGAGTTCAATAGGCTATATAATGTAATCTTTATCAATGTAAAAATATCCCGAATATATTTTAATTTGATAATATTTATCTATCTTATGTGAATTATTCGGTGTTTAAAAATGTAATAATCTGGAACAGAAATATTATCAGAGCAACATTCGTTCCTACATGGAAGAATAATGGATATAGTAGGGTCAGCCATTTAGTTTCTTCGCACATGTGTATTGAATTTAATCTTTGCATGATTTGTGCCTGTGGGTTATAATTTTGTTTGTGTATTTTCATGCATCTGGAGAATATTTTCTTGGGTGTGCAGACCTGTAAGGAAGCATGGCTGGGACATTTTCAATCTTATTGCCAGAACCTATTTTTCATTTGACAAATCTGCTTTGCATAGAATTATATACGCCAGATCCATTCATGTTATCATTGGTTCAGCCTGTTAGTAATTGGTATTTCCCGCGTTGAAAGAACAAGACTCTATTTTACAAGATCTATATGCAAGTTTTCCCACTCTCATAAGTTTCAGGAGGACGAAACTGGATTAAAGGCATCCATTGAATGCGTACCAGTCTGTTTTAGTGTCATGAATTATTGTCTTTCAGCCAGAAATGTTGCAGACATGGACGTGTTGCATTGGTTCTACGTATCCTAAGCTTGCCTCACCAAAAGACACGTCCCTGCAACACAAGTGTGCAGCCAAAGAAGAAAAATGCAGTGACTATTGAGAGTTCATGTTTGTTTTAAATTAATGTATTTACTTTGTGTTCATACGTAGGATTTATGTGGAGATGAGTAAAAAGTCAAGGTCAAAAGTATACTAAGTTTTGTTATTTAGTGGTGTCATATTTAAAGTCTCTATATTTAATCAACTATTACAAATATAGTAAAGTCAAGTTTAAAGTTTTATTAAATGCTCATTTGTTTTATATCGTTTTTGTTTCAGGTTTAGTTATTAAAAAAACCAAAAGTTATTTGGTTATTATTTAGGTGATATGAATTATAAATTTAAAAGTTTCTGGTATTTGATTTAGTTTTAGTTTTTGTTTTTTATTTTAAATTTTTAATCTTTTTTAGTGTTAGAGTCTTTTATATATTAATTATGTAATTTTATTAATTGTAGTTTTATGTCATAAAAGTTTTATACATTGTCATTTCCTTGTTATTGTTTGTCTCTATAATATGTTATCGTCATTTTGTTAAAATTGTTGTCAGAAGTCTTATTGAATGTCAAGTATTGTCGTTATTTTGTATTGTCTCATTGTATAAGAGTCAAAAGTTTTTGTTTGTTTGTCAATTTTGTGAGTCCTAAATAATTCAAAAACTTAAAAAATTGCCTTATGGATGCATTTTTGGTGGTAACCGACGTCCATCAATGTAAATTGAGCCTCATGATCAAATTCAACTAAGTTAGCAGCAGACAAATGGAGGCTAGAGGTAATGGAGGAAGGAGGTGTTTTAGCGATCTCTCGTCAGGCACCATTGACGATGCCACAATACTTCTTTGGTGGCCATGTTATTTTAGTTGTGTTCTGTGTGTTTAATTTTAGCATGTGTGGTAGTAAATAAGAACAAATGGATAACTCTTGTTCATAGTTATGAACATATTTTCCAATATTTTGTTCTCTTTTGTAAAATGTGGATGGGAAACATGTACGCTGCTATGGAGTGGTTGGTGGTCCACTAGAAAACCAATTTGAGAGTTCTTGAATTTCTTAGAAAATCACACAGAGAGTGGTTAATGGTTCCAATAGAAAACTTGTTGGAGTTGATGGTACTCTTTGAAAACCATCGGATTACAGAACATGAGCATGTACTAGATAGAACTCACCCATGTTCACACTAAGGGGGTGAATGTTAGGAAATTAGTGTTCTAGTGTGAACATATAAGTTTGAATGTTAGTATTATTTAATATTTAAATAATACGTGAGTGTGTATAATTAGTTGTGATGTACAACTCATAGAGATAATAGTGTGAGAGTAACTTGGGATTGGGAGTGATTCTTGCTAGATATGAGAAATTTATTGATATGCCTACATCCTTTAAACAAGGAGTTTAATAGGCTATATAATGTAATCTCTATCAATGTAAAAATATCTCGAATATATTTCAATTTAATATTATTTATCTATCTTATGTGAATTATTTGGTGTTTAAAAATGTAATAATTTGGACCAGAAATGTAATGCCATAATTTTTTTCAAATGCAAGCACACTAAATTTTTAGATTTTATATGTAATGCACAACTAAATATTTCAAGTTTTCAAGTGTATATTGCATGACTATATATTGTGTAGATTTTTAAACAAAGCAACATCTTCCAATAAGAGACATTGAAGTAAAAATTTCATGGTTTCATTTTGATCTCAAATGATAATATTACAAGATTTTAGAAATAATAAAAAAATAAAAACTTTCTTAGTAAATACCAAAGTTTACAAGAAGCAATAAGTACAATAATGGTTATTTACAAGAGTGAGAAGCTTTACAAAGCCACATTTATTTACAACATGAAGGTAATGCCCACAAAAGATGAGGATGACCAAGATGGCAAGAAGCTCCAACTATCTCCAACCTGAGTGTCCTCCTAAGAGTGTTGAAATAAAAGAGAATGCTTATTTACCACCCAACCAATAGGCATCATCACATGCCTTTCCATGGTTAGAAGCCATGCTAGCCTCCCCCAAGCCCATGGGAGAGAGGAACAAACTTCCACAATGTGCACAAGTATGAAGGGGATAAAGCACACAAGAAAAACATAAGACCATTTAACACTTAGACAAACTACAAATGATAAAACAACAACATGAGGATAACAAGGTCAACCTCACAAGGGGGAAGAGAGGAAGTAGGATGCCCAAATCAAGGTGTCCAACCATAGGAGCACCAACACAAACATGTATACAAAACTCCTTATACCTCCTAATCATTCATCCTCCTTATTTCTCCTTTATGCTATAGAAATCCTTCTTGGGAGGATTTTCAAACCCAAAAGGGTTTCCTCACCAAGAATGGGGAAAGGATCAAGCCATATGAACCTTTCTCTCACCTCAAACCATATGAGGGGATGAGAAGGACCTTCATGGCTTGACCAAAAAACCATGAGGTTTGAGAGGGAAAATCCCTCTCTTCCCCTACATTATCCAAAAACCATCAATCCAAATGATGGTGGAGAGAAAACAAGAAAAAAACAAGAACAAACAAACAACTACATTAACCATATAACTCGCAACACATCATTTCACACACACCATTCCATTGATTAAGCATAGTTAACAAGATAAGCACAACTAAGAAGAAGAAGGTTAAGTATCCTACCTCTATAATGCTTTCCAAGACTCTAAGTTTTTTCCCTTTGTCCAAGCTCACCTCCAAACTCCCAAAATTCTCCGAGTGCTCCAAAAAAAATGAACCAAGAAGACCTATTCCTTCCACATGAGTAAGAATAAGAAGAGGAACCCAAAAGTTTCCTTACCAATGGGAAAGTGACAAGTGTCACCCCCTCTCCTCTCAAGAGTCAAAGATTCCAAAAACCAAATAAGTAAGAGTAAACTCATCTTTTATCCCTTATCACCTAAAATACCAAAAACTAAAATAAAACAAAGTGGAGCAACTTTTAACAATTTCACACAACCCAACCATCTTACATGGATGGTGACTAAGGAGGAAAAAATGAGAGGGAAACTCCCTCCAAACCTTGGAAATAGGCCCCCTACCGATTATGTAGGGTCCAAGGACCCATTTTCATGCTAAGGGAACCCCCAAACTCAAAAGGGGTCCCTAAAAATGCCCAAAATAACCCAATTTCGGGTTTGGCATGCTTGGGCACAAGGGTAGAGGGCGTGGGGTCCACCCAAGGTTCACATGTGGTCCCCATTCCCTTCTACCAACACACACACACTTTCCCAAAACCAACACTTAACTTAAGACAAGATCATTAAACCCCTAAGCTAGTTTACTTAATAAAACACACCCTAAACCTAATTAATTTTACAAAACATAATTACATTAAAATTGAGAGGTTCACCCATGGTGCCCAATTAAATACATCTATTCTAAGGCCTGAAACATTTAGCATGGTTAGAACTCAGCCCGTGGGCCGCTTGTGCACAATTGTGTAGCTGCCCTGAAACCCATGCTTTCCTATACCTGTCACCTGCACACTCATTGCACACATTAACCGCATTTGTCCAATATAATAAATATCATCTATACATCACAATATCAATCAAACTTATAATGTCCGAACATAATTTACAATTGATAGTGCAATGCATACAATTACCCACATAGTTTTCCATGAATCATCCACAAATAATATTGCGACGACATACACTTAGGTTAGCATGAAAATTACCATCATTAAATCCAAAACACTATATCATTAATCAAATCAACCACAAGAGACTAACATCTAACCAATAAGTCTATCATATAACCATGTTAGTGTCATCAACATCATAAGAGATATACCAGTATACGAATCTAGTCCAATTGGCGCTACGCGCTCAAAATGCCATAATGTCCATGAGGATAAAATATCATAGTAAAATGTCCAAAGTTTATCAGAGTCTCAATCAAAACATGTCTAGGAATAAAGGAACCAACAGATAACTGGAGCTATACAAATGTGGGCACTACATCCCCCTCTCCTAGAATTAGACTTCCTCCTGGAAGTCATTTGAAGAGATAGGGATATCTAGCCCTCAGTGGTGTAGCATCCTCCCAGGTCGTTGATGACTCATCATATCGGTCCCACTGCACTCTAACTTGGTCTAAATCTCGACCCCGAAGGGCCAACCTCCAGTGCTCCAGTATGCGTATGGGCTCCAATCTCCACTGCCCTCCGTCCTCTACCTGTAATGCCAACCAATCCAAAACATAAGAAATATCTGGTACATATCTACATAGTACGGAAACATAAAAAACGTCATGGGCCCGTGCAAGGCGTGGTGGCAAAGCTAGGCGATAGGCAACTGGACCGATGACCTCAAGAATATCAAAAGGCCCCACAAAACGAGGTGATATCTTAGAACCCTTTCCATAACGGATCAGACTCTTATGAGGATGAACCCTCAAGAAGACTTTGTCACCCATTGAGAAGTGACGATCGATCCTCTTGGTGTCCACATACGCCTTCTTACGTGCTCTAGCCTACTCAAGACACTACCGAATCAGAACAACTTGCTGCTTTAAATCGTGAAGATAAGTTGGCCCCAAAAAAATCCTGTCATCTAGTCTATCCCAGCTCAAAGGTGTCTTGCAAGGTCGTCCATAAAAAGCCTGATAGGGAGCCATGCCAATGGAGCTATGATAACTGTTATTGTAGGCAAACTCAACTAAATGCAAATAGGCTTCCCACTTCTTCTGCTGATTCATCACATACATCCTCAACATGTCCTCCAGAACCTGATTAACCCTCTCTGTTTGCCCATCTGTCTCTGGATGATATGCCGAACTGAAATTAATCTATGTACCCAAGGCCTCCTGAAAAGAAGTCTAGAAAACTGATGTGTAGATGGTGTCTCTGTCATTGATGATCGTCTTTGGAATCCCATGCAACCTAACAATGTCCTCCATGAACACTTTGGCGATGGCTTGTGCATTATAGGTGACCTTGGTTGGTGAGAAATGCGCAACCTTGGTCAACTTATCCACTGTGACCATAATGGCATCATGATGATAAGAGGACATAGGAAGTCCTACTATGAAATCCATGGAGATCACATCTCATTTCCACTCGGGAATATCATGAGGGTATAAGAGTCCTGCGGGATGAGAATGCTCTGCCTTGACTCTCTGACACTCAAGACAACGTGCTACAAAATCTTCTATGTCCCGATGAAGACCCGACCAATAATATAACTCTCTCAAATCAGCATGCATCTTCTTCACTCCTGGATGTGCTACGTATGGGGCTTGATGAGCCTCAGTAAGGATGACACTACGCAGATCACCTGCCTTAGGCACATAAATGCACATATGGAACTGAAGCAAACCATCTGACTCTAGCATGCATCCTGAATATCTGCCCTCAAAAGAACCCTGAGAATCCAATATCTACCTAGCACCCTCATAAAACCTATCCTCTGGAATATGCTCAAGTATCCTGCCTCTCAAATCTGACTACAGTGTCAAAAAAGCAAGCACATGCCGTCATCTACTAAGTGCATCTGCAACAATGTTTTCCTTTCCCTTGATATACTGGACCTCCATGTCATACTCACATAGGAACTCCATCCAACGCCATTGACGAGCGTTGAGGTTCGGCTGAGAGAAGATATGCTATAAGCTACAATGATCTGTCCTCAAGATGAAAGGTCTACCCAAAAGGAAATGTCGCCAACGCACAAGTGCAACGAACAACTACTGCAAGCTCTAAGTTGTGAGTAGGATAGTTAAGCTCGTAGTCCTTGAGCTTATAAGACTCAAAAGCAATAACCCGACGCTCCTGCATAAGAACCGCTCCCAAACCCTCTAGTGATGCATCAGTGCAAACAACAAAATCCTCTGTTGGGTCTGGAACTACTAAGATGGGTGCCGTGGTTAGCCTTTCCTTAAGCAACTGAAAGGCATGCTCACATTTTTCTGACCAATCAAATTTCTTCCCTTTCCTTTGAAGAGAAGTAATAGGGTGAGCAATCCTAGAAAAGTCCTGCACAAACCTGTGGTAATACCCTACTAAACCCATGAAGCTCCTCACCTCAGTGACTGATGTGGGTGCTGGCCAATCCAAGATAGCCTGAATCTTAGAGGGATCTACGGAGATACCCTCGCTTGATATGATATGACCCAAGTACTGAATCTCTGTCTGAAAGAAGCTACATTTTTCCAAGTTCCCATACAACTTCTGCTCTTTGAAAACCTGAAGTACCTGCCTCAAATGCTCCTCATGTTCCTCCTCGGAACGAGAATAAATCAATATGTCATCAAGGAACACTAAAACAAAGCGATCCAGAAATGTCCTGAATACTCCATTCATGAGGCTCATGAAGACAGCTGGGGCATTGGTCAAACCAAATTGGAACCACGGTGAACTCATAATGCTCGTAACGTGTGCGAAATGTTGTCTTATGAATGTCTGCCTCTGAAATGTGTAACTGATGATACCCTGACTTGAGATCGATTTTGGAGAACACTCTAGCTCCCCGCATCTGATCAAACAAGTCATCAATCCTAGGGAGCAGATAACGGTTCTTTATTGTGACTTTGTTGATCTGTCTGAAATCTACACAAAGCCTAAGAGAACCATCCTTCTTCTTCACAAATATGACTGGCGCTCCCTAAGGAGATACACTAGGGCGAATGAGACCCTTCTCTAACAACTCCTCTAACTGAATCTTGAGCTCGTGAAGCTCTGAAGTCGTCATCCGATAGGGTGCCCTAGAAATTGGTGTGGATCCAGACACTAAGTCAATGGTGAAATCCACCTCCCTACTAGGTGGTAAACCTGGAAGCTCTCCTAGAAACACATCTGCATACTCCCTCAAAACTGTGTGATCATCAAGGGGTGAATGCTCTGGAGTACTTTCTGAATGATCACTGATAGTGATAGAAAACAACTGGAAACCCTTACGCAAGGAAATGGGTCTTTGCATCCCTAAAATCACAACTACACTACCCAAATCATCCTAACACTCAATGACCTTCTCTCTACAATCCACCTTGGCTCGATGAGCCTCGAGCCAATCCATACCCAACACTACCTAATAGGATCCTAAAGGAATAACTCGGAGGTCAAGTGTAGTGGAGAAGACTCCAAAATCGAGTACACAACTCTCCACATACGAGTCCTGTTGGTCGTCAAAAAGGACTTCAAGAAGAGCAACAGTCAGGGGACAAGAAGTCCCTCCTCTTTAATGGGAGAGGTTCCCTTATTCAGAAACGAACCTATTTACACATATACAAAGCATGGTTTTACTATGGAACTTGGATATTATGAAAGTGTTTTCTAAAAGGATCATCAATCACAAAAGGACTGAGGAATGAAAATGCGAGAACGAGCAGAAAGGCACCATTCAGAATTATAGATGACAGAGTAATTCCTTATGCATGCGAGGGTACAACGAATTGGAATAAGATCATTTGTATCACATTAATAAGATGAAATTTGAAAAGACACAAAGTTCTGTAAATAACATCTGCAAGAATACAAATCTTCTCAGCATAATACAGACAAATGATCTAACAAGATTAAATGAATAGCTTGAGAATAAAGGAAACCAGATAGACAAAGAATGAAAAATCCTTCTGTATTGATTTCTTTATGATTTATTTACACTTTCAGAAATAAGCCAAGTTCTTCCTCCTTCAAAATGGCTGAGGAGAGGCCATTATATAGTTTACAAATTAGTTACTCTTGGTAACTACTTATTTTAACTAATGTTTAGTTAAAGGGATGCTAATCGCAATACCCCAACTAATTACAACAAATCTGAGAGGAAAAGGGGGAAGAGAAGAGAAGAATTAGGAGAAGAAGACAGGTGCTCATGACTGGGAGGGACCCACCGACTTTAAGATCCGCTGTCTGAATCTCTTCAATGCCTCTGCTATGTCTCTGCCTCGTGGGACTGATGTGTTGGCAGTAGACTGAGTCCAAAATCCAAGGCACTTCTCCATTTCCTTGTCAAACTCGACATGAGTATGATAATATTTATTTGCTTCTTCTATGGCAGATTGAAGAGAGCAGATTTCCTTCATTTTTTCCTTGGAAATGGATCTTTCCTTGAATAGATCACCTTTGACAAAAGCTCTGAATTGAGCTTTGATTTCTTGTAAAGAGAGAGGCACACCAGAAGTCTCATCATGAAGATGGCAATGTATATCTTTGAAGGCAGATATAACTAGTGTTTTGAAGGCCTCACCCTTCTGCCAGCTATTCTTTAACTCTCCCAAAGCCTCCTCCAACACCTTGATTTTCCATTCCACACTGTAGACCCAGGACTTTGACAAATTATCCTTGGCATCCTCGAAGACCTTGCTTGCCGTCAAAATATTTTCATCTATTTGTCCCATTAGACGGAGGTCTACTATGCAACTGCCCCAAAGTTTAAGTTCTTTATCAATGCTCCCAATAGTGGAGGAGAGCTTCTGTTGCAAATTACTCACCTTCCCGTGGAGTTTGAAGGCTTCATCAATGAAGTTTAATCCTGCAACCAGCATATCATCCACCATGGCCTCCATAGCCCTTCCATAGATAGAATACTTGTGCATGTATTTGATACTCTGCACTTCATCCTGGCTCAGAATTACAGGTGGTGGAAGAGTAGTCAATGGGGTAGGATCCAAAACTTTATCCTTGGACACTAGGGACTTGATGAAACTCGTAAGAATCTGGGCTTGTTCTTCCAACTGTTTAAATGTTTGCTACCCTTTCTCTACCCTCCCAATGACTCTGGTGACTGTTTCCTGAAGATTTTGGATCTCACCTTCAGGGGTAGACTCTCCCATGGGAATTCTTGAGAGTTCAAGGTCAGATGCCTGCAAATCCTGCTCAGGTTTGTCTACCTTAGGCTTGGCTATCTCTAGGAATTGTTGGCCCTGAGCATCAGACACTATCCTGGAGGTAGTTCTGGATTTTTTGGCGTGAGAAGGAGGAGTAGTGCCCAACAAGGCCGCCACAACATCAAAATTTGGTCCTGAGATTCGGGAGGAAGACTTTCTCTTCCTACTGTCAACGAGAGGTTGCACCCAGGAAAAAGAGGAAGAGGAGGAAGAAGGTGGGGCAAGAGGGCCAAGAGACAGAGAACTCATGGCACCCAAGGTTTGTACTGTTGTTGCCTCTAATTAAGATATAAGTGGGGCACTTGTGGCTTCTGACACAGAGGGGTCACTGGCACCAGGAAGCTCAGTACTTTGGACCTCTTTTTCTTTATCCATGGGGGCTTCTGGAGCATTTGTAGATACAGGCATTTCACTTTCTTCTCTTTCACTGAGAACAATGATGTTCTCTGGGCCTGAGGACAATTCAGTATGCTTCCTTAGGGGATCCTCCTCCATAGGCTCCTTCTTAACTTCTCTGACCTTCTTTTGATATACCTGGGTGGATGAGGAAGGAGTGGAGACTGTAGGTCCCTGAGTTGATGAGGCAGGAGGGGTCTGCACAGGTGCTTCCGATCTGGGTGTTAAATCTTCCCTCCTTGGTGTTGAAGCATCCTTGGAGGAGGATTCCCCTGAGTGCCTCCTAAGCTCACGGACTTTCTTATCAAACCAGATCTTGGTCCTCACTAAGACCGGGGCTAGGATTTCAGCCAAATCATCTTTTGTCCTTTTTAAACCAATCCAAGTCTTCCAAGGGAGTGTGTTTGACCACGTTGTCATACTCATATGAGTACAGGTCAGAATTGTCATCCTGGAGCCCTTCAGGAACCTGGTACAGGTTAAGCTCTTGGATTAATTGAAGGGAAAACCTGCCATAATGTCTTCTTCTTGCTTCAAAATCATCAGCACAGTCAGCCCAATAGTCCTCTGTGTCTGCCCTATGATGATAGGTGATCTTGATGTTCTGCTCAATAAACTTCTTCAAGTCAAAACAAGTTCTTGGCTTGAAGAAATGGACAGTAATGGGAGCTAGGGCTCTTTCTATATTTTGTGCATCCAGGGCTGTTTTGCAGGTGTAGTTTCCCAAGATGATAGGGAAGTGTAGGCCAGTGATTTTCTTATCCCTGCAGGTTATGTGCAACTTATCCAGCTACCTGCATACTTCTATTAAGGCCATTTTGTCATTGCAGAACATAGGAAGCTTGAGAGGAGTGCTCTCATAGCCTGCAAGCCTTATATAGGAAAATTTCCTAAATTGGATGAAGTAGGCACCGTAATGCGCTATCAGGCTCATAGCTTCATCAGAAAATCTCCTTGCCATGTCACTTTCCAGGAGCCTGACAATGTACATGGTGAAAGCATCATTCACCCTCCTGAAATTGTGATTGCTAGTTTCCAAGGTGAATTGAGGGTAGTAGGCATACACAGGGTCACCCTTATGAGCATCAATGTATGAGAACCCAAACCATTGCCTTGATGCTGCTAGGGTATACATCAAGTATGAAGTCATATAGAATTTCTTGGTTTGTTGTACATTGGATAACTGCTCTGCTAGGTTCATACTAATGATCTCTGCCCAATTGATATTCTGAGTTCCTTCGCACACCATATTGATAAGTGGGCACATCCAGAAATGGAACTCATTTGTAGAGGGTAAACCCATGACCCGAGCCAGTAGGATTATAAAATCTGACAATTCTTCATTGAAATCTGCACGAAAAAGAGTCTTGGACAGACGAGATGCCCCCTTCTTAGGGTTTTTAGCCAGGACTTCGCCACCCACGCCTTATATTTCTCACTGTCTTGATCGAAAAGGGCCTGTGCCTGATTCTGAGAGATAACTATAGCATTGTCCGTTTCTGGAATCCTTAGTGCAGTGCCAATGGCGGTAGCGTCAAGTTTGGCGATGAGCTCCCCATGCACGTTTGTCAACTCACTCGAGTCAGGGTTGAAATGAGCCCCGCAGGAGAGCACTGTGTCTGCGCATTGCACTGAGATAGGGAATCCACCGGTGAAAGCCAAACCACTGTCATGAATCATCTGCGCCATAGGTGAAGGGTTCGCATCTGTCATCCTTGCCCAAAAATCCCCAAAGTCGAGGTGGCGAACCTCACTGTCCCCGATATCGGGAACGACAGACTCGAGTGGTGAAATTTGTTCCTGCCCCTGGAATTTGATCTTCATGTTGATAGTAACTTGGAGAGCAAAGCTGCAGGCTAGACTTGGGATGGAATTGCAGGGGGAATGGATACGCGCGCAGAAATTTTGGTCGCAAGGGTTCGAGCAATAGATAACATGAAAGCAGTGTGCAAAAATGCATAGGGGGCAGCTCGTTATATAGCCGTTTAGGAGAGAGAAAGACAATAAATGCGCATTAAATACACATCTACCAAATTGAAAAGCAAGATATTCGGGTAGAGGGGGAAAAATTAGCACGAATGGCACTTGGTTCATTTGGGACACGAGGGACGCGAAAGCGCGAAGTACGCGGTTTCGGCCGATTTGGCGAGATGCGGGGAAAAGACACACAAATGTTCTTGGGACATGCGGGATGAAAGTACGCGGAATACGTGATTCGGCCGAATAAGACGAAAAGGGAACAACGGGTCTGGGTGAACTTGGGACATTTGGGACAAAAAGTTCCGACGGGCCGAAAAGAACGGACTTCAGGTAAACCGGCCTATCGGGGAACAGAGAGCCTGAATGAACCTGGGACACACGTGGAAAAAAATGTCTGACAGGCCCAAAAAACACACAAAATGACCCAAAAAAAACGCAGATTTTCCCAATTTCTTGACTTTTCACATTACCAGGATAACAGAAAAGACACTTAACTTCAAAATTTTAATTTTCAACTTCTTAAAAGTAGGGGAATTTTGAGTGGACAACAGCTGGCTCCTTCCGGGGATGACTTGGCATGAATTCAAAGAATGAGACAAGGCAAGAATTTAGACAAAACTCGGGGAAGTAGACCAGTACCTTATCCATTGGGCCATGGAGGCAAAAGCAAACCAATACAGAAGACAACACCGCAAACAACACACAAAAACAAGGGAAGGAAAGGAGAACACACACTATACAGAATATACAAAGGACTTCCTAATCACCTAAGACTTAAACAGTTTCAGGTACTGCCCACTATAAGGAAGTGGGAGAGAAGAACCATCCATATAATCAAGGTAAAAATAAT
Organism: Taxus chinensis; assembly: GCA_019776745.2. Taxonomy (NCBI): domain Eukaryota; kingdom Viridiplantae; phylum Streptophyta; class Pinopsida; order Cupressales; family Taxaceae; genus Taxus; species Taxus chinensis. Next base: position 887,347,925 of record CM034151.1, read on the forward strand.
TCTCACCAGCAAAGTGCCTGATCTTGAAAGGTCCGAGCCAAAGGGAATCAAACTTGCCATGGCTGCCACGAGGTTCATGCCTTTTATCCCACAATAAAACGATGTCTCCAATTTTGAAATCTCTGAACCTGGATTTTTTATCAAATAAGACTTTTACTTTCTGTTGGTGGGCAGATATCCTATCAGCAAACTTTCAATCTGTCCTCATTCAATTTGTGGAGATACATGATTCTCTTATCCAAAGAATCATTGAAACTGGTATCTTCAATGGCCTTCATTAAATGCAGGGCTGGAAGCTCCACTGTGACTGGCAATTGGGCCTCCACTCCATATACTACCTGAAAAGGAGACATCCCAATGGCTCTCTTAGGTGTGATCCTATCTACCCAAAGAGCATCATAGAGTTTCTTGTGCCAGTTCCGTTGGGATTCGTTGACTAATTTCCTTATTATGGCCACCAGATTTTTATTTGTTGATTCTGCTTGTCCATTTCCCTGAGGATAGTAATCTGAGGAGTGAGCCAGGGAGATGCCATATCCATAGAAAAAATCCATCATCTCGGTTGAAGAAAATTTTGAAGCATTATCTGTCACAATCTTGTTTGGCACACCATACCTTACCAAGATGTTTTCTTTGATAAAATTGCATACTACTTCTGAAGTAGTACTCTTTACTGGAATGGCTTCTACCCATTTGGTGAAATAATATGTGGTGGTTAATACATGAGTATGACCAGCACTAGAAGAGGGATTAAGTGTTCCAATGAAATCCAAACCCCATTGTTGAAAAGGTTCGATTACAACTGAAGGGGCAAAGAGGCCAACCTAGGTCTACCCACAAAATTCTGACATGCCTCACATTTATCAACCCACTTTGATGCATCCCTGAACAAGGTGGGCCAGTAATATCCCCCATGAAGAATCTTGTGAGCAGTAACAGTTGATGAGTAGTGCCCTCCACATGCCTGATTATGAAAAGCAGAAAGTAGCTTCTTCTGTTGTTCCTTGTCCACACATTTTAAAAATCTCCCATCCAATCCACGCTTAAACAAGGCATTTTCCCACAAAACATATTGAACTGACCTTAGTTTAACAGCCCTCTTTTCTTTGGTAGTCAAATGAGAGGGGCATTCCCCATAGGTGAGAAAATGTGTGATATCAGCATACCATTCGTCGATTGAGCCAAGAAACAAAACGGTAGGAAGATCAGCCTCATCCTCCAGTAACCCATGTCCAGCTCCCTCAGCGATGAGTTCACACAAGCCTTTTCCACGAACAAGCTTAGTTGGTCTGATGTCAATGTCATATTCTTGGACCTTGGCCACCCAGTTCCCTCTCTTGGATCCGAACTCCTGTTGTGTGAGAATCGACTTGATAGTTGTATCTGGCACAAAGACTGTGGAGTGAGAATTAAGGATGTAAAAACGAAACTGCTTGACAGCTTTAACCACTGCAAAAGCATGTTTCTCCATTATGGTGTATCTTAGCTCATGATTTTTTAGAATGTAGCTCATGAATGCAATTGGGAGTTCATGATCATTAGAATATTTTTGAGTCAGAACAGCAGCCAGGGTGTTAACTGTGGCATAGCAATAGATAATGAAATCTTTGTTGAAATTTGGACATGCTAAAACAGGAGTCTTAGCAATAGCCTTTTTAATACCTTCAAAAGCCTCTTTCCCTTCAGGAGACCAACCAAACGTCTATTTTCCTTTCATCATTTGAGAGATATTCAAAGTTAGCTCTGAAAAATTAGGGATGAATCTCCTCAGAAAGTTAACCTTACCAAAGAAGGAGTGCACTCCTTTCTTGCTAGTTGGAAGAGGAATTTGCTGAATAGCTTGAACTCGCTCAGGATCAATTTTTATACCATCCTTGGAGACAACGTGCCCCAATAATTTCCCCTCCATGACACAAAAAATAGATTTCTTAGGATTTAAAGAGATCCCATGTTCTCTACATTTTAGCAGAACTGTTTCTAGATGCTGGAAATGATCTGCCCTTGCTTTAGAAAATACAGTCAAGTCATCAAGGTATACGACGATACACTTCCTTTCAGAACTTCCAAAGGCCAAGTCCATAGCCCTCTGAAAAGTGGCACCAGCATTAATGAGCCCAAAAGGCATCCTTTTGTAAGCAAAGGTACCCCAAGGAGTAGTGAAAGTCATTTTGTGTTGATCTGTGGTATTAACTTCTACCTGGTTATATCCTGAGAATCCATCAAGCATAGACAACATTTCGGATCCCGTTACTGCTTGCAAGACCTGATCCATCATGGGTAAAGGATAGTTGTCCTTTAAAGAAGCTTGATTCAGATTCCTGAAGTCAACACAGATACGAATTTCACCATTTTTCTTTCTAACGGGTACAATATTGGCAATCCATGTTGAATGGTGAATAGGAAAAATGATTTTGGCTTTTAATAACTTCTGTATTTCCTGAAAAATTGTGTCAGCTATCTTAGGATTGTATTGCCTCTGCTTCTGTTTAAAAGGCTTAATTCCAGGTTTGAGAGGGATAAAATGTTGCATCTCCTTTGGTTGAAAGGCTTTTAAGTCTTCATAGGAATAAGCAAGGACATCTTTATACTTTTTCAAAAGACTAATTACCTTCTTCTTTTCTTCTGGTGTGCAACATTTTCCAATGTTCACGAGTTTAGGATCAGTAGAACTCCCAATATTAATTTTGTCATATTCAGCTGATTGTTGAGGTCCAGTAGAAGCTTTAAACTTTACATACCTGTCATGTTTGTCAAACAGTTCTTCTAAACTCACCAATCCTTTTGGAATCTTGTTTCCTTTGAGTTTGATACATCCATCCTGATCCGCTTCTTCTTCTTTGGCGGCTTCTTTGTCAAAGGGCACACTTTCACGAGGCAAATTATCACTTCCTTCAAAGTACAACTGTTCAAAATTATCCTTGAGTTCTAAGAAAGAAAGCAAGTGTTGATCGTCATTGAAAACTTTCCAGTTACTTGTATTATCAGGTACACTGGGTCTATGGATCATCTCGATGGTGAACTTATCTTGAGAAAAGTCAGGATGAGGTATAAGCAGTGACCCTGAGACTGCTAGTGAATCAACCCTGGTATTCTCTTCCCTAGGCATTGCTTCGATGGAGAAAGCGTCAAGAAATTCAATGGAGTCCCAAACCTGATTCTTGTAATGTTTCAACCTTCTATTCTTTACCTGGAAGAGGTTCCTAACTTGCTTGACAATCAACTTCTGCATCCCCACGAGCTAGAAGATTCTTCACACCTTGTTCTTTTGCCACCTGGAGTCCAAGAATGAGAGCTTCATACTCTGCTGTATTATTGGTATTTTCAAATTGCAACTTGAATGAGAAAGGATGAATGCTTCCTTCAGGCGACACCAATATGACACCAGCTCCAGAACCAGCTGAAGAACAACTTCCATCAAACTCTAATATCCAAACACCATTAGGATCTTTAGGTGACACTTTGGGGAGTTGGATTTCTTCTGGAGACATAATCATGTAGTTGTCATGCCCCATATCCTCATAGAGTATTTATGCTTTGGGATCATCAGTTTTTTGTACAATATACTCAGACTGCTTCTCAGGCAGCAGCTTCTTCATTTGCCCATTAACAGGTATGAGGGCATGTGACCAATCCATTTGAATTTCTCCACCCACATCCTTACAGAAATTTCTGCTTAGCAGCATCCCATATGAAGGAGGAATATCTGCTACTAGGATAGTAGCCAAAACTTTCTTCTCAGGAAAAGTAGCAAAAGCCACTTGTGCATCCTTAATTCTTCCGACCAGGGGCACTTCCTTACTCTCCATGGAATAACAAGATCCGTAAGTGCATGTGAGAGTCAAGCCTAAGGCATGAGCTACTTTGGCAGGCATTACATTGTCTGATGCTCCTGAGTCTATGACGCAATTACTGAGCCTATGGCCAGCTATAAGGAGTGTTACATAGAATGGTTTGATTTTTTCATTGGGTGAGGTGACAGCGGCTACCAGATTAGGCTGTGGTGTAGAAGGAGTGGGTAAAAGGCCTTTAGAGGTAGTTTTAGAATGGAATTGACAAAGTGAATCATTTTAGCAAAAGCCTTGGGATGGGTTTGATAATATTCAGCCTCTGAGATTTGAACCTTAGTCTTTTTTAGGTGATCAATAATATCGAAAGACCCAGAAGTGGATGGGTTATCATCGCTTGAGATCCTAGGTTTATCAATTTTAGGGGAAAAAGAAGTAACTTTAGTAGCAGAATTGACAGGACTCACCTTTGGTGTAGATGAAATGGGGATAGGGGATCCTCTTTTTGCAATTACAGGGATAGTTGTCGGCTGCTCCTTAGATTTTTTGGTGGGCTGCATCACTTTCTCCCTCTGATTTGTCTACTCTCGAGTCATGACAGCGTATGATTTGCTATTCATGTCTGCTACTACTTCATCATAATCATCTCCTTCATCAATGCCTTCAGTGGTGAAGAAATTAACTCGAGATCCCTCAAGTTCATTTGTTTCATCATCAACCTCTTCAACAAATTCCTCACAATCTTCATTAACCTCCTCATCCTCTAGTTCTTCAACTTCACAGGTTGCATTGACAGGAACTTTAATAGGAGGTCCTTCAAGCGCTAGCCTTGTTTGAGAAGCAGGCAAATGATTTCTGGGCTGAAAATTCCTCCTTGGAACATCTGCATAGGGAGTATGCTGAGCCAATTGTTTCTTAATGGCGATGAGATCATTTGCAAGTTTTTGTACCAATGGATCAGTATTAGGTCCAGGAGTGGAAGAGGAGGAAGAAGCAGACTTAGATTTAGAAGGGTCTCTCCTCAACTTCCCTGACATGATTAAATCATCTTCAACACTAACAGCAAGAGTTTGATCCTCGGCCAATGTTGCGAGATTAGCCCTTCTCAGTGCATAACTAACTTCAGGCAATTGGGCATTTAGGAAGAAGCATTTTTGGATTTGGTCTACAGGTTGAGTATTTGGTGGAATTTTGTTAATCAACCTGTTGAATCGAGCCACAAATTCTCTCATGGGCTCTTGTGATTCCTTCTTTATTTGAGAAATTTGGGCTAGCAAAGCATGCACGTCTTCTGCGGTTTGAAACGGTTTTCAAACCTAGTTCTCATTGTGTTCCAGCTAGTGATAGCTCCAGCCAGAAGGTGATAGAACCAATCAACAACATTATCTTGTAAAGTCTCAACAAAAAGCCTTACGGAGATGTCTTCATGTTCAACTCCCAGAACTCCACATGCAACTATGAAGGCTGCGATGTGTTCATCAGGATGTACTTTGCCATCACCCTTAAATTTAGGAAAGTTCTTCCGGTTACCTCTGGGTAACTCATGCAAAGGCTGAGGAAGGACAAGAGGCCCAACACGATGACCCCAAGGCAATGGTACCACCATTCTTGGAAAAATGGCTTGAAGAGGAACTGAAACACCAGCAAGAATCAGAGCTCGAAGATTAGGACTGATTTTCTCTGAAGGAATACCACCCATAGGGATTCTATCTTTGACAGGAGGAGTGCTTGTTGAACGAGCCTTTCTATTTCTTCTTACTGAAGGGAAAGGAAAACCCTGCTGTTCCAAAAGCTGAAACTGAGAATCTTCAATACCAAGGGCCCTTCTCCCTTGAGTAAAACGTGGAGTCGCCAGATCAAAAGATGATCGATAAATGATTATAGAACTGGAATATGATTCCCCAGCAGAGTCGCCAAAAACTGTTGGTCGTCAAAAAGGACTTCAAGAAGAGCAACAGTCAGGGGACAAGAAGTCCCTCCTCTTTAATGGGAGAGGTTCCCTTATTCAGAAATGAACCTATTTACACATATACAAAGCATGGTTTTACTATGGAACTTGGATATTATGAAAGTGTTTTCTAAAAGGATCATCAATCACAAAAGGACTGAGGAATGAAAATGCGAGAATGAGCAGAAAGGCACCATTCAGAATTATAGATGACAGAGTAATTCCTTATGCATGCGAGGGTACAACGAATTGGAATAAGATCATTTGTATCACATTAATAAGATGAAATTTGAAAAGACACAAAGTTCTGTAAATAACATCTGCAAGAATACAAAGCTTCTCAGCATAATACAGACAAATGATCTAACAAGATTAAATGAATAGCTTGAGAATAAAGGAAACCAGATAGACAAAGAATGAAAAATCCTTCTGTATTGATTTCTTTATGATTTATTTACACTTTCATAAATAAGCCAAGTTCTTCCTCCTTCAAAATGGCGAGGAGAGGCCATTATATAGTTTACAAATTAGTTACTCTTGGTAACTACTTCTTTTAACTAATGTTTAGTTAAAGGGCTGCTAATCGCAATACCCCAACTAATTACAACAAATCCGAGAGGAAAAGGGGGAAGAGAAGAGAAGAATTAGGAGAAGAAGACAGGTGCTCATGACTGGGAGGGACCCACCGACTTTAAGATCCGCTGTCTGAATCTCTTCAACGCCTCTGCTATGTCTCTGCCTCGTGGGACTGATGTGTTGGCAGTAGACTGAGTCCAAAATCTGAGGCACTTCTCCATTTCCTTGTCGAACTCGACATGAGTATGATAATCTTTATTTGCTTCTTCTATGGCAGATTGAAGAGAGCAGATCTCCTTCATTTTTTCCTTGGAAATGGAGCTTTCCTTGAATAGATCACCTTTGATAAAAGCTCTGAATTGAGCTTTGATTTCTTGTAAAGTGAGAGGCACACCAGAAGTCTCATCATGAAGATGGAAATGTATATCTTTGAAGGCAGATATAACTAGTGTTTTGAAGGCCTCACCCTTCTGCCAGCTATTCTTTAACTCTCCCAAAGCCTCCTCCAACACCTTGATTTTCCATTCCACGCTGTAGACCCAGGACTTTGACAAATTATCCTTGGCATCCTCGAAGACCTTGCTTGCCATCAAAATATTTTCATCTGTTTGTCCCATTAGATGGAGGTCTACTATGCAACTACCCCAAAGTTTAAGTTCTTTATCAATGCTCCCAATAGTGGAGGAGAGCTTCTGTTGCAAATTACTCACCTTCCCGTGGAGTTTGAAGGCTTCATCAATGAAGTTTAATCCTGCAACCAGCATATCATCCACCATGGCCTCCATAGCCCTTCCATAGATAGAATACTTGTGCATGTCTTTGATACTCTGCACTTCATCCTGGCTCAGAATTACAGGTGGTGGAAGAGTAGTCAATGGGGTAGGATCCAAAACTTTATCCTTGGACAGCAGGGACTTGATGAAACTTGTAAGAATCTGGGCTTGTTCTTCCAACTGTTCAATGGTTTGCTGCCCTTTCTCTACCCTCCCAATGACTCTGGTGACTGTTTCCTGAAGATTGTGGATCTCACCTTCAGGGGTAGACTCTCCCATGGGAATTCTTGAGAGTTCAAGGTCGGATGCCTGCAAATCCTTGCTCAGGTTTGTCTACCTTAGGCTTGGCTATCTCCAGGAATTGTTGGCTCTGAGCATCAGACACTATCCTGGAGGTAGTTCTGGATTTTTTGGCGTGAGAAGGAGGAGTAGTGCCTAACAAGGCCGCCACAACATCAAAATTTGGTCCTGAGATCCGGGAGGAAGACTTTCTCTTCCTACTGTCAACGAGAGGTTGCACCCAGGAAAAAGAGGAAGAGGAGGAAGAAGGTGGGGCAAGAGGGCCAAGAGACAGAGAACTCATGGCACCCAAGGTTTGTACTGCTGTTGCCTCTAATTGAGATATAAGTGGGGCGCTTGTGGCTTCTGACACAGAGGGGTCACTGGCACCAGGAAGCTCAGTACTTTGGACCTCTTTTTCTTTATCCATGGGGGCTTCTGGAGCGTTTGTAGATACAGGCATTTCACTTTCTTCACTTTCACTGAGAACAATGATGTTCTCTGGGCCTGAGGACAATTCAATATGCTTCCTTAGGGGATCCTCCTCCACAGGCTCCTTCTTAACTTCTCTGACCTTCTTTTGATATACCTGGGTGGATGAGGAAGGAGTGGAGACTGTAGGTCCCTGAGTTGATGAGGTAGGAGGGGTCTGCACAGGTGCTTCCGATCTGGGTGTTAAAGCTTCCCTCCTTGGTGTTGAAGCATCCTTGGAGGAGGATTCCCCTGAGTGCCTCCTAAGCTCACGGACTTTCTTATCAAACCAGATCTTGGTCCTCACTAAGACCGGGGCTAGGATTTCAGCCAAATCATCTTTTTCCTTTTTAAACCAATCCAAGTCTTCCAAGGGGGTGTGTTTGACCACGTTGTCATACTCATATGAGTACAGGTCAGAATTATCATCCTGGAGCCCTTCAGGAACTTGGTACAGGTTAAGCTCTTGGATTAATTGAAGGGAAAACCTGCCATAATGTCTTCTTCTTGCTTCAAAATCATCAGCACAGTCAGCCCAATAGTCCTCTGTGTCTGCCCTATGATGATAGGTGATCTTGATGTTCTTCTCAATAAACTTCTTCAAGTCAAAACAAGTTCTTGGCTTGAAGAAATGGACAGTAATGGGAGCTAGGGCTCTTTCTATATTTTGTGCATCCAGGGCTGTTTTGCAGGTGTAGTTTCCCAAGATGATAGGGAAGTGTAGGCCAGTGATTTTCTTATCCCTGCAGGTTCTGTGCAATTTATCCAGCTGCCTGCATACTTCTATTAAGGCCATTTTTTCATTGCAGAACATAGGAAGCTTGAGAGGAGTGCTCTCATAGCCTGCAAGCCTTATATAGGAAAATTTCCTAAATTATATGAAATAGGCACCGTAATGCGCTAGGCTCAAGCTTCATCAGAAAATATCCTCGCCGTGTCACTTTTCAGGAGCTTGACAATGTACATGGTGAAAGCATCATTCACCCTCCTGAAATTGCGATTGCTAGTTTCCAAGGTGAATTGAGGGCAGTAGGCATACACAGGGTCACCCTTCTGAGCATCAATGTATGAGAACCCAAACCATTGCCTTGATGCTGCTAGGGTATACATCAAGTATGAAGTCATATAGAATTTCTTGGTCTTCTGTACATTGGACAACTGCTCTACTAGGTTCATACTAATGATCTCTGCCCAATTGATATTCTGAGTTCCTTCGCACACCATATTGATAAGTGGGCACATCCAGAAATGGAACTCATTTGTAGAGGGTAAACCCATGACCCGAGCCAGTAGGATTATAAAATCTGACAATTCTTCATTGAAATCTGCATGGAAAAGAGTCTTGGACAGATGAGATGCCCCCTTCTTAGGGTTTTTAGCCAAGACTTTGCCACCGCGCCTTATATTTCTCACTGTCTTGATCGAAAAGGGCCTATGCTTGATTATGAGAGATAACTATAGCATTGTCCGTTTCTGGAATCCTTGGTGCAGTGCCAATGGCGGCAGCGTCAAGTTTGGCGATGAGCTCCCCATGCATGTTTGTCAACTCACTCGAGTCAGGGTTGAAATGAGCCCCGCAGGAGAGCACTGTGTCTGCGCATTGCACTGAGATAGGGAATCCACCGGCGAAAGCCAAACCACTGTCATGAATCATCTGCACCATAGGTGAAGGGTTCACATCTGTCATCCTTGCCCAAAAATCCCCAAAGTCAAGGTGGCGAACCTCACTGTCCCCGATATTGGGAACGGCAGACTCGAGTGGTGAAATTTGTTCCTGCCCCTGGAATTTGATCTTCATGTTGATAGTAACTCGGAGAGCAAAGCTGCAGGCTTGACTTGGGATGGAATTGCAGGGGAAATGGATACGCGCGCAGAAAATTTTGGTCGCAAGGGTTCGAGCAATAGATAGCATGAAAGCAGTGTGCAAAAACGCATAGGGGGAAGCTCATTATATAGCCGTTTAGGAGAGAGAAAGACAATAAATGTGCATTAAATACACATCTACCAAATTGAAAAGCAAGATATTCGGGTAGAGCGGGAAAAATTAGCACGAATGGCACTTGGTTCATTTGGGACACGAGGGACGCGAAAGCGCGAAGTACGCGGTTTGGTCAATTCGGGCGACGCGGGGAAAAGATGCACAAATGTTCTTGGGACATGCGGGACGAAAGTACGCGGAATACGCGATTCGGCCGAATCGGACGAAAAGGGAACAACGGGTCCGGGTGAACTTGGGACATTTGGGACAAAAAGTTTTAATGGGCCCGAAAAGAATGGACTTCGGGTAAACCGGCCTAATCGGGGAACAGAGAGCCCGAATGAACCTGGGACACGCGGGACAAAAATGTCTGACAGGCCCGAAAAACACACAAAATGACCCAAAAAAAACGTAGATTTTCCAATTTCTTGACTTTTCACATTACCAGGATAACAGAAAAGACACTTAACCTCAAAATTTTAATTTTCAACTTCTTAAAAGTAGGGGAATTTTGAGTGGACAACAAGTCCACGACGAGTTTAGCCCCATAGGCCAACTCAACCTGCCAACTATCGGGCTGCCTAGCCACCACTAGCCCACACTGGTATACAACAGAAGGAGATATAAAAGAATCAAAAGCACCTGAATCAAAAAGTACTGAGATAGAAATACCCCTGATAGTACATGTCGTCTCAATGACTGTGGCCTGATGCTCAGCCTGGCGGTTGTCAACCGCACTGTCTGATCGGATCTAGGAGCTCTCTGCATATCCGTAGTAGTGGGCTTATGCGGACACATACACACATAATGGTCTGGAGCCCCACAAATAAAACATCCTCCTGTACCCCTCTGAGATGGGGTCCCTCCTGTGCTCTGATGAACTGAACCTGCCGGTCCAACCCTAGCAGACTGTTGCGAGCGGGTTGGCTGTGAGTGATGAGTACCCGACCTCTTGTCTCTAGACCCACCAAAACCACCTCTAGACCCACCTCGCTAAAAACTCTGAGTCTGTCTACCCCTCTGATGCTAGTTTCCCTGATGTTGTGTCTGTTGTGATGGGTGTGGAGGAGCTCTCGATGCTGCTACAGAAGACCAGAATCCTCCTCTAGGGGGTGGTACTGCTCCCCGTGCTCTCTGACTCTAGAATGCCTGAATCCTGTCCTGGAACTTGCTCTTGTTTCTATCTCTGTGCTCCTGAGCCTTGGTCCTATTCTCCTCAGCCAAGTAGGCCTTCTCAACGGCCTTCTCAAGCGTGGGAGGAGATAACATCCTAACAGCTCCTGTTATATCTGCATTCAGGCCCCGAATGAACCTGTTTACCTGTAATTTCTCGTCTTGCAGGTAGTCTACATATTGTAAGAGATCCAAGAACCTGCTCTCATACTGCGCCATTGAGCCAAAACCCTATCGTAAGTCATGAAACTCATCAATCCTCTTCTGTACAAAATGCTCTGACATATACCGGGCCCTGAATCGCTCCTTGAACAACTCCCAGGTCACTGTATCTCGAGTCAAATGGAGCTTCTGCTCCTCATTCCTCCACCAAACGCCTGCTATGTCTTGGAGGAGATGTATGGTGAACCTAGCTTTGACATTGCTCTCATAAGAGTGTAAGCCAAAGCAACTATCTAGACTAAGGAGCCAAGACTCTGCCCCAAAGCCATCCGTCAAACCAGTAAACGTAGGCGGTTGAAGCCAAAGAAGGTCTCGAATCACACTGCCTGTGTCTCGATCCTGGCAATGTGGTCTAACAGGTGAGAGGGGTCGCATATCTCTAAAAGGTCCCTCGAAGCTGTGTGATCGGCTGTGACGAAATGAGGCCACCCTCTCGCCAAGGATGGAAGGGTTGTGTGACCTCTCTCATCTCGGAATGTCGTGCTCAGGTGGCTCTGGATGTGCGTCCTCATCAATCAACTCCTTGTCTCCCAACTGAATGTCCTCCTCTCTCGGAACTTGGGTCAATGCATGGTGTTGTGTCCCACTTGTTGTCCCAAAAATGCGATGTAAAATGAGAGGTGTGCGGTTTCCAATGATGGTTCACGCGAACACCCCATTCACGCGAAGAGACACGTAAGCCATTATTTGCCGTGTGGTGAAATTGAAAGTGTTCGCGTGAACAACATGTTCGCGTGAACCTGGTTCGCGCGAACCCCCCTGTTCACATATTGGAGGCGCTGCAGAGAAAATCATTTTCCTCCACCCCGTCTCCTTCGCGCGAAGTCTGTGCAACCGACCAAAGAGCCCACCACACCAACTGAGAGCCCACCAGCGACGAAGGTGAGCAACGATGAGCCCAGGTATGTAGCCACTAAAATACCATTTTTTGCAAAACCCTAGCAAAGTTTTTTTTGGTAAAACCCCATTTTTTCTCGTAGAAATGAATTGAATGTGAAGGTCTACTCTAAAAATACCTGGTTGGCCGTTTTGTATGCTACATCCTTGTTACTTGTAAATGGTCTCTTTGAGAAACTTGAGGGCAATAGGCAATATTTATACCCTTCCATTAAGTACATCCAATCAGACAATAAGAAGTATTCTTTTACCAGGTTCAGAGAAACTTGTTTTTGCAATGGACGATTGTACTGTAGTTTCAAGCTAATTTTATCTTAGTATTAGCTTTGATCCACGACTAAGGAAGAATTCATATGGTTGTTACCTGTACATTTTTCCAAGGTCCTCTTAGTTGCCCCAGTTGTTCAATGTATTTTTTTGAAGGGTTTCTTTTATGTGTTGCAAATTGTAACATTTTTGGATCTTTTTAGTTTCTGGAAAAATGAGTATATTGTGTAGCTCACAGCTACCCATGCCATACTAAGATCCCAATAGTGGCATAATTTTTGATTGGAGCCGAAATTGCAGAATGCACTGCCAAAATACCGAGGGGCTCTTTGGCCAAGAATCAGTCTTAAGGGTGTCTATCGACATGTTATGGGCATGAACCTAGGTCATCATCATGGCGGCATTAGGTCTTTATTGGTAATGGTATTTTCTCATAGTTTGGAAGGTATGATTGTGCTTATTATGGCAAAGCCAAAACATTCTTACTACAAGTGTTTATATAATAAGGAAGAACCGTGAGCATTGTGGTAAAACCATTCTTTTCAAAAATGTTGGGTTAAGCTTGAATATAAAGTAGTTGAGCTGAAAAGCTAAAAACAATTCTGATTACACTACAACAAACTTAACGATTATTGACGAGAGTTAAGTGTAATCATGGTGGCAAGGTCAATCCCTATAGATGTTGGTTTAAGCCTATGGATGAAGACCATCCTATGATTTGAATTTGGTTTAATTCTATGTATGAAGACCATAGAATGATTCATACTTTTTGTGGAGGAGATAGATCGCACTAACAATTACCCACGAGATGGAGGCAACGGGGTATTTTTCGATTCAAGATTTCTGAATGATGTTCACGAGTAAAATAATCATTCCTTTGTCACCTAAATGAGAAGTTTCCAATGCCATATTGATTGATTGCAGGAAACAAATATTCACTGCCGTGTACAATGGATTGGAGTCACGCTATTCAAAGCTTCATAAAATTTCCCTGAATCAGGAGATGAAGGTTTATTACGGTGTAGAATGAAACGATTCATATTGCTCAGCATTTTTTTTCTCCTAGAAATTAATTGAATGTGAAGGTCAACTCTGAAAATACCTGGTTGGCCGTTTTGTATACTACATCCTTGTTACTTGTAAATGGTCTCTTTGAGAAACTCTGAGGGCAATAGGAAATATTTATACCCTTCCATTATGTACGTCCAATTAGACAATAAAAAGTATTCTTTTACCAGGTTCACAGAAACTTGTTTTTTACAATGGACGATTATACTGTAGTTTCAAGCTAATTTTATCTAGCTTTATTTCTATTAGCTTTGATCCACAACTAAGGAAGAATTCATATGGCTGTTACCTGTACATTTTTCCAAGGTCCTCTTGGTTGCCCCCGTTGTTCAATGTATTTTTTTGAAGGGCTTCTTTTATGTGCTGCAAATTGTAACATGAAGGATCTTTTTAGTTTCTAGAAAAATGAGTATATTGTGTAGCTCACAGCTGCCTATGCCATACTAAGATCCCAATAGTGGCATAATTGTTGATTGGAGCCGAGATTGCAGAGTGCACTGCCAGAATAATGCATATCATGGTTGCTATGTTATAAATGTTTTGCATATGGTTTGGCTTGCTAAAAGTGCTCATACAGGTTCAGAATCCATGAGTTTATATGGATAGCTAAAACATCCACTAATTATATATAGGTGGCCAAGAAATAGAAAATAGAAAATTGATCATAGAATGGCTAAATTGGGATTTTCCTGTAGTGGCAAGAGTACTCTTCTTAGAGATGGTTCAGTGATTTTGATGTGCCTGTTTTGTATTAGACCTTCATTTCAATCAATACTTATCCTTTCGAGTTTGGAGGTTCTGTTCACAGTGTTGCATCTCTGTTGATTTTCTGGAGTAATCTGTGAATGTTTGTAATCATACATGGATTTGTTGGAGGAAAATTCATGCCTCAAATTAAGATGTAACCAGCTCGTGTACTGACAAATTTCAACAGTGGCATGTTGGGCACTCAATTTGAAGTCAAGGCTGTAGCGTTCTCTACAACACTTGTTTTGACTTAAAAGCAAATGAAGATGAACTTTCCTTTGATGGTCACTGATCATAGCAAATCCTTTATAGTCATATTGCAAAGTTTTGACTCAAAATGCTCTTGGCGAGGATGATCCTTTCCACTGTTATGCAACAATATATGAACTAGTCTGGGAGAGTTGCCAATAGATCAATAGCAAGCAAGCCAAAGGAGAACAAGGTTCTAGTATGCATTGGTACCAAGGGTACAAAAGGGACCACTAAAGGGCTGATATAGAGATAGACGATGCCCTTGTGACAGGCTATGAGAGTGACTAAAAAATCCTAGGAGGATTCAAGGTTGCCTTCTCAAGGCTTCTCCTAACACGCACAATTGGCAATCCTCTAGATGTAGAAAGAAAATTGGCACTGTGCACCTGCCCCCGTAGTTCAGACTGTGAGTAGTGAAAATTCGTCAGCTCTACAACAAGAATAAGAAAAGGATATCTGAGGCACCATGATCACCACTTGCTAGGTGAGGGAGATGGAGAAGCCTCACAGATCTAGAACCACCCGTGATAGTGACTAATGAAGCTAATGGGCACTTGACATCGGACAACTATGGATGAGACAGGCTGAAACAAGAAGCAATAAATTTGATGGCCCTAGAAGTCCTTTTGACATCTCGATGTCTGAATGTAACAACCTTCATAAGGTAGGGCCAATTATCTCTAACATGAATTACGAAAAAATATAGCTAGTCAAATCTCACTCAAATATCATAATAGATAGAAATGCTAAAGATAAAGCATTCTTCCATCTAACACCTCTATGAGAGAGAAAAGACGGCATATCCTTTTGCCTTGCGGAATATGGTGATCTATCTTGACTCCTAACTGGTGCGAAAAGATGTTGACCTTAGTCAGAGAGGACAATCGTCCAATCAGAAATCCACAAGGAATGCTCATCATAAAATTCTGCTACATCCTTGTTACTTGTAAATGGTCTCTTTGAGAAACTCTGAGGGCAATAGGCAATATTTATACCCTTCCATTATGTACGTCCAATCAAACAATAAAAAGTATTCTTTTACCAGGTTCAGAGAAACTTGTTTTTTACAATGGACGATTATACTGTAGTTTCAAGCTAATTTTATCTAGCTTTATTTCTATTAGCTTTGATCCACAACTAAGGAAGAATTCATATGGTTGTTACTTGTACATTTTTCCAAGGTCCTCTTGGTTGCCCCCGTTGTTCAATATATTTTTTTGAAGGGCTTCTTTTATGTGCTGCAAATTGTAACATGAAGGATCTTTTTAGTTTCTAGAAAAATGAGTATATTGTGTAGCTCACAGCTGCCTATGCCATACTAAGATCCCAATAGTGGCATAATTGTTGATTGGAGCCGAGATTGCAGAGTGCACTGCCAGAATAATGCATATCATGGATATATTCCATTTTCACAAACCTTAATACTACTGCCATGAGATTGATTTTTATGCCCAAAAAGAATTATTGAACCTTGTGTCTCTATTTCAATGTTTTACCGATGTCTTTTGTTGTTTAAATATATGCATTAGACATGTCTTTTACCGATGTGTTTTGTTGTTTAAATTTGGATTGGTGTTCTATTTGATTGCGCTAATTTTGTATCATATGCACAAAAAATTTGTTTCAGGGAAAGGTGAATCCCACTCAATTGTTCTGCTTTGATAATGGTTTGTGCCCAGGTAAACTTACATTCTCTTCTACAAACATTTCTTTGACTTTAAGATCATCTAAATGTATTCAAAACTTTTCATTTCTGAACTCTGCAACATCACTTGGTATATTTTGTTATCAAATGATTTGTAATTTATGTAATTTATTGAAGCTTGAAAAGTTCATATTTCTGTTTTCATTAATATAGGAGAATATCTTAGGAATTTTTTTTAATAAAAAGTACTATTGATTAGAATTTTACTTTCATTTTTTTTTACAGTCATGGCTTCTTCTGCAACTCCTAATTTGTTTGAGAGGACCGATTTAGAGATTGCAAAATTGCAATCTATTCTCGAAAATCTAACTACAGTTGGGCAGTATAAAGCCCATTGTGAAAGAATACTGGTTGATCTTCGTAGAATAGAGACAAGTTTGAAAACATATAATCCATTTGATTCTGAATCAATAACAAAATTTATGGATTCACTAAAATCAAGTGTCTCAGGAGATGTAGGTTATAATGAGATTACATCACGACTTTCCGATAAGGAAGTCGTTAAGAGGTCTTGTTGGAGTTTTTATGCAGACAAACGGAAAATAAGGGCATATTATGTAAACAAATGTTCATGTCCTTTATGTGCCCCTTTGATTTATCCTAGATTTGTGGCCTCTCAAGGCCAATTTCCAAATAATGACCAATTACCGTTATACTTCATAATGATGCTACATGCTGAGGTTCACTTAAACCTAAAGGTGAACTATTTAGACATCCCTAGTTATTTGGGGCAGGGGTGTGGCCGTATTAGCCACAGGCAGGCATATAGAAAGGAGGGAGCTCCTGCAGTTGTTGATGCGCGGCAGCTTGTACCAAGGCCACAACCATTCTTATCAGGCTATCAGGATGTCGCAGCACCTGTCGTTATGACTGCACATGAGGGTGCTATCGAGGGTCTTGCTGGCATTGCTCGCGAGACCCAATTGATCTCTTCTGACCGTGTGGGTCAGTACCTTCAGAGACGCGATACTAGCAGTGGAGGTGCTAGTAGCACCAGTGATGCACGCAGCGAGGTATACGCTCGTGCATCTTTGATTTCCCCAGATGACTTTGAGATAGTTACAGATCCCGCTCAGGCACGTCGGCTAGGACGCATCATGGCTACTGACTTGTTGCGTGCGTATGAGGTGATTGCTCGGCATTGCAGCATTCCACTATCGGGGGTTTTAGATTTTATAGAGCAGAGTGGGAGTGTATCTTCTAGTCAGGGTACTACTGCCGCTGCTACAGATAGATTTCCTGTAGCTGGGATTGTCACACCTGATGTTCAGCACATTTCTGTTCTGGTGTGTGAAAATTAAACCTTTAATATAATTAAAATTTATTTTAATTGATCATTACTTAACAATTTATTAATATTAAAATTAAACATGTACTTTTGTGTTTAGGCTTCTGCTCCAGTGTGTGGAGCTTCACAGCCCACACCATCTACCCGTGTCACATACACACAGCTCTTGACTGAGCACAACATGGATCTTGATGTTCCGGGTCTGAGTCAACTTGGCTTAGTTGGCGAGATATTTGCTGGTGTTGAGGTCGTGGATGACAATCCCATACATTTGGAGACGCGTTCCGCAGAGGTATAAATACATGTGTTTTAATATAATTAATATTTAATCTAAATTGAAATGTTAGAAATTAATGAACTTTATTCAAAAAACTTATTTATCAACTTCATACATTTTATTTATTTTGTTTCACAGGGATCTACGGGACAGAGATCTACGTGTAGCGTAGATACTCCCAACATCCGCGCAGGGACAGATACTGAGGTAATCAATTGTACATATCAGTTATATAATGTATTGAATTATTTAAAAAATTGTTGTAGATTTCTGCTTATATATTTTAATATATGGTACATGCTATATATAGTTTATGACATGTATATTCCTTTTTTTTTAACATGCAGGGTGCAGCAGAGCGTAGTGAGGGGTCTGGCACTCGCCCTAGTGCACGGAGGAGACTTCAGTGATATTTTATAGATTTCAAACATTTTACACATACTTCTGGAGATTTTAGACATGTATATATATTCATACTCATTCTAGACATTATTATTATATTTTGATATATGTCTTAGACATGTGTATTTACAATTATGGATGTGAATATAAGACACCCCCTTATGTGACAGCTGAATATATTGCTCAGTGTTCAACAATTTATTATGGAAATATATCATTTTGTTGCAATTTGCAATTCAAGATAGTACGTTCAGCAGCTCCATTCTTATTTACTGGATACATAGTCTGCGTAATTGATAACTGATCTCACTCCATCTGGTTTGTAGTATACATTGCCAATAAATGTGTAATTGAGCTATCATAATTATGGTAGATGGTAAAGACTGCTGATTAAATGTTTTAACGATCTAATGTTTTAAGCTTTCCCAGCAAATTGAGTTTGAAGATCGCTTTTTAGGTCAAGTGTCATATATATCACTGTCTGAGTTTAATGTAATTTGTTCCCCCAATGAAACAGGGGTCACACATTCATTCTGAACAGTTCAAGATTTGTATTACAATAGCTAGAAAGTTACATCACAGAGCATGCAACAGGAGTATTAGGTTTTCTCCAGGGAGTTCTCCCTGAACAGAACAACAAACTCCTCTGCAAACAGTTCAATCCATAGAAGCAATTGAACCATTTTCCATATCTTTGGAAGCATTAACAACAACAATAGAAGAAGGAGAAGAAATCAATGAATCCATTTCAGAATCCACGTTCATTGTTTGAGCTACAAAATTTTCATCCATGAGAGCTTGTAAAGTTCTAGGAATTGGAGGTGTCAAAACGTCAATAACTCCTTCTAACATCTTCACAATAGTGCCCATCGTGGGCCTTGAGTCCTCATCATCCTGAATACACCAGATGGCCACCATTGCTGCCCGTCTTACCTCTTCTTCATCAATGCCCATAGCCAAGTGATTATCTACAAGCTCCAGAATGTTTCCCAGGCTGATTTGCTTAGCTGCCCAGGGTGGAAAAAACCATTTTTCTGATTCCACGTTGCTGGTTTCAATATTTCTGCGACCGCCTATTATCTCCAACAATGTCATTCCATAGCTGTAGACATCAGCCTTGGCTGTAATTGGTAATCCAGATATCCATTCTGGAGCTAAATAGCCTCTGGTACCTCGCATTGTTGTCAGAACTCGGCTGAAGTCCCTGCCAATAAGTTTTGCTAGCCCAAAATCTGAGACTTTGGCATTAAAATTTGCATCTAGGAGAATATTTTCTGGCTTGATATCACAATGGATGATACAGTTCCTGCATTCTTCATGCAAATATGCTATTGCCCGTGCCGTCCCTAGTGCAATACGATAGCGTGTTTCCCAGTCTAGAATATTCTGCTTCTCTTTAAACAAGAAAGCATTCAAAGACCCATGGGGCATGTAATCATAGGCCAACAATCTCCTGTCACCCTCAGAGCAAAAGCCTCTAAGCCGAACAAGATTCACATGCTGGATGGTACCAATAGTGCTGACCTCCATCCTAAATTGCTTCTCTCCACCCTCTGGCCTCTCCAATTTCTTGACCGCAATAGGAATTGAATCTGAAAGGACACCCTTGTATACAGACCCAAACCCGCCACACCCCAACTTCTCCAAAAAATTTCTGGTGGCAATCTGAAGATCCTTGTAAGCAAACATGGTGAGAGTAGTTCCATTGAAACTCTCCACAGAATTCTTCACCTTCTTCCATCGTTTCCAACACAGGATATTCAGAGCTAAAATTACAGAAAAAGCAGCAAAACCAGACAATGCACCAATCAATACGCCAGGACTCACTTTCTTTCTGGATAAATCCTCCTTTGGCAAATCGGAGGCAGCAATACGAACATACACCGGAGCACTATTCTTAGTGCAAGAATTATCACTGATCATCCCATTGTCATCATCATCAGCAGCAGAACAATTTCTTAGATTCCACAAATCACCCCACAACACCCTAAACTCATTGAAACCCTCTCTATAAGCATACCCAATACAAGAACAATTATCCAAACACAAACCTCTACAAGAATCCAAAGAAACACCGTCACTAATGAAAACACTGTTATTGTTATCCCTACCAAGATCGGCGTTGCCAAACTCATAAAACATATCAGTTTTACACTGCGATGAGCTACTTCTAACACAACCCCCAGACCAGTCCTGAGAATCCCAAGCCAGTGGGAACCTAGGTTTAAATCCCCCCAAGCATTTACAAAACTCGCCATTATTCACATTATCACTGTCATCACAAACCCCATTGGGCCCACAGAGCCCATAAACCTTACAATTTTTCCCAGGCTCCTTCCAAAACATGTTCCAATTATCTGTCTGATAACTCCAAGCGTACTGCCTTATTTCGCCAAATTTATCTATTGTAAATCTAGACATTGCATTACTTGGAGGCAAAATAGTGTAAGTAAAATACCCGTCAGGCGTATTGGGGTTCACAAAGCTGAAATTGTAGATATATTTCACGGTCATTTGCGGGATACACATAAAGCTGTTGCCAGTCCACTTGCCGCTGCTCCAGTAGGCAGTGGAGTTCCGCCAAACGAGCAGGAATTCGCTAATTTTGGCGGAGTTTACACCATTTTCCGCCAAATTCAGCCGCTGACTTGCTCTTGCCTGGACAAGCTATCATGAAACTGCTGATGAAATATCTCGGTCAACTCACTGAAGGATGTGATCAAAGATAAGGTCAGATCATACCTATAACTAAGTGGAAGGTCGAATGCAAGTCAAGCATGCACATAGTTGAGAAAGATGTTTCTGGCAATAACTGTGACATAATTTTGAAATCGACATTTGAGACCACACTACATGGCCTTTCATCAAGACAAAAACAGGACAGATCACACAACATGAAGCACCTTATAATATTATATAGATAACTCCTTACATACGTGAGACGAGAGGCCCCCAAAATAACGGCTAAAAATCATTGGAACTCTAAATGAGAAGGGACCCAAAAAAACATTAAATGCTTAAACGTAAGTGATGCAATTCCCTATGAGACTGGATAATGGTAACCCAAGAGTGGTTGCGTCCCAAGCCTTTATCTCTATTCAAATTATTTGGCCTCTTTGCAATTTCAGTGGCTTCTCTCAATTTTTGTTTTACATTGTGATCTTCTTTTAAAACGACAACTGAGAGATTGATTGGCAAGACCCAGTTTATTTCCGAGCTTGGTCATGAGGTCATAAACCCAGGGGGTACAAACTTTGATCAATACATATATTTGAGGTAAAGTGAAAAAGTACCCTTTTCCCCACAAAAAGGGCCTCGTCAACCAGGAGGAATGCTGGCTTGGCCGTGACCTAAATATGACCTAAACTGAGTACAGCTGAGACTTTGCTGCATAGTTGAAATGCTCTCTTTTATCCTTGTTGTACCTTCAATAAAAAAAAATTCACACCTTTCTGGGATCACATGTTTTTTTGATATAAAAATATTAGTTAAATGCCTGGTAACAAGCAGATAACTCTAAGATAAGCATGATTTTTTCAAATTGTGGAGCGCATCCAAGATTTAGAAAGTGTTCAAACGTCAAACAACTTCAACAAATCATGTAAAACCGATTCTAAGAATAAAGACTTCAGAAATATATATTTACCGGATCAACTTGTACTGCCTTACTGTTGTGTGGTCCTGAACCAGAAACCTGAATAAGGGCTACACAATCACCATTGTATGTATCATCATTTAAGCCTTTATCAGAAATGAATTTTTTGTAGCCAGCACTCAATCCACCCTGCCATGTAAAATGAAAATGATTACCAACTCCAATTAAACATCAAAATATTGTTTGACCGGTTTAACAGGCAATAATATTTCTCTAAGCTTCTTTTATATTTTCTTCTCTTATTCAAAAAATCAGGGGGAATCACGATAAAAAATAGCAGACTATATACAAAATAAAAATCGAAACCAAATTTGGAACATGTGCTTTTAGAAAACTGTAATTGGCTCATATGCAAACCTTCAGAACAAGTATGTTTGTGAATAGACCAATAAATTCAGCAGGCTCTTTTCCTTGAAGAATTCGACCCTGTATGCCAATTGCACTTCTCAGCATTGACTTTTGTCTTATAAATTTGTACAGTATAAATAAATATATCCCTAGCTTTTAAGTCCAAGTGCTGCTTTTCTCACATTGGTAAGGACTCAAATTCATGGGAATATACAGAACCAGCCATGCTGCTATCCCTCAGTGCTTGTGCCTTCATGATACGCTCCATGTTGGCAGTCCACCCATATTCACCAGTAACCAAGCAACAAGGCGAGTCCACCACCCTGTCAGATACCACAACCTTCTCCACCCGGTCACCCAATATCTCTTTCACAGATTTGCAGAGGGGCTCGAATTTAGCCTTCAATTCCTCCCTCTTTTTCTTTTCATCCTCTGTCTCCTCCAACTTCAAACCCTCTTTAGTGGCACTAACCAGCTTTTTCCCATCATATTCCTTCAATTGCCCGATAGCATATTCATCGATGGCATCCACCATGTAAAGAACTTCATATCCCTTCTTCTTCAGTCTTTCTAAAAATGGTGAGTTCTCCACAGCTTTTTTGCTCTCCCCAGTAATATAATATATATCCTTCTGCCCCTCCATGCGGGTGACATAATCTTTAAGGCTGGTCATTTCATCACCACTTTTAGTGGAGTGATATCTCAGCAAATCTGCCAATTTGGCACGGTTCTGACTGTCTTCATGCACACCCAGCTTAATGTTCTTGGCGAAGGACTCATTAAACTTGCTATAATCCTCTTTATTCTCTGCTATTTCAGTAAACAGTTCCATGCATTTCTTAACCAAGTTCTTCCTTATAACCTTCAAAATCTTGTTCTGCTGCAATGTTTCCCTAGATATATTCAGAGGCAGATCCTCTGAATCTACAACACCCTTCACAAAACTCAGATACTCTGGAATAAGCTCTTCACAGTTGTCCATGATAAATACCCTTCTCACATACAGCTTAATGTTGTTGAGCTTTTTCCTTGTATCAAAGAGGTCGAAGGGTGCCCTCTTGGGCACAAAGAGTATGGCCTTGAATTCAAGCTGGCCTTCTACAGAAAAATGTTTCACAGCCAAGTGCTCTTCCCAGTTATTTGTGAGGGACTTGTAAAATGCTGAATATTCATCCTTTGTGATGTCCTCGGGCTTCCGCATCCAGATGGGTTTCTGCTTGTTAACCATATACTTCTCTGCAGACTTTCCTATTTATTAGACGGTTTGCAAATACTGTAAATGCTTGTAGCCTCGCTTTGAAGGAAACAAGGTATGATTGTGGCTAAATGTGTCCATACTTGTGCTCGCCAAAGAACAGGGGGCAAAAAGTTTATGGAAAGAAAAAAATAGAGGGCTATAATAATTTGGAGAACTCTCAAATGATGGAAATGACAAAAATAAATCATGTCATAAAGCAACTAAATTGACCTGCATTTTAGGATGTTATTCAGAAGGATCATGACTGTTGCAGGTTAGGTATGATTTGACAAGGCATTTTCAATGAGGATGAATGTTATCCAAGCTTTATAATAATTGCAAACTCAGAGCAGTTGAATGTGGCAGGTAAGAGCTAGAGTGATGTTTCTTGTACCACTGATTATTTAAATGAGTCGTTAAGTTTGAATGCATGTTGATGATATACAAGCATGTATAAAGTTTGAAGAGGAAATACCAAGCTTTGAGGATAATAATGCTAAAAACTTGGTCATAAATCCTGTTTCTTACCAGTTTGTGAGGTAAAGTGATTAGTATTTGATCATGAAGGAAAAATTTGTAAAGAGAAACTTGTGTAGGAGTAGTGTATTGGTTGACAAACATTAAAGGTCATGGAAAGGCCAAAGGAGGTCTTAAGAACTTAAGAGTTAAGGTAGAACAAAGCAGGCAGGTAGAACAAATTGTGGTAAAAAGTGTCAATGATAGACTTAATAGCATCATTTACAAGACAAGGTTTGAACGCATAAATTTATGGAAAACATGAATTTCTAGTTGACAGAGAGAAAAATGTAATGTTGCAATTGATCCATAATCAGCCTATCATGAGTCAATAAATCATGTTTATACCATACATACTTCCATGTAACAACCATATCACAATACTTGTAAACCATAAACCATCTCAGAACAAGTAAGAATCACAAGTATTAAACAACTTTATTGTATAGTGGTCTCCATAGTCCCTTCAAGTAGAAAATACAATGCTATCTAGCTTAATAGTTTATTACCAACAAGGTTTAGTAATTTATTCCATGTCTTTCTATATAATACCAAGTGGCTCTGCTCGTTGTTCAATGACTTGTAAAGTTTTTCATGGTCTTCTACATCTAGTCTCCATTTTTTGCGTTTACTATTTGTAGTCTTCACTTGCTGCAATTGTAACCCTGTAGCAATTATGTGATGGGTGTAATGATACACCTTTTTGTCTGGTTTGTAATCAACAAAGTGAATCCCACTTTGGAGGGCTTTCACTTGTTGTAAGTATGTTCCCTGCACTACAACTGAGCCAGTAAAAAATGTTGTCACTTCACTTGTTATTTCACATGTTAGCTTTGTTCTCTCCTCTGTGCAACGCAACAAGTAGTACTCCACTTTCTCAATATTGGCTTCTTCAGCAATGACTGCAAATACATCTCCTAGAACAAAATGCAAAGAAACATTCAATGATCGGATGTATAGTATAAATTATATATACATATATATATTTAATTATCAAATTATACTTGATCCTTTCAAATAAAACATACCTTGTTTAACCAGTCCAGATATGTGGTCATAATCAATTGAAATTAATGGCACATCTTCAAAACTATCATCATGATCTGATCCATATGTGTCATCCACAACTAAAGGAACTTGCTTCCACTCACCTACATACCCATGTTTTTGACTATTGCACTCTGAATATGATTTGTTCATGCATTCATAACAAAAACAAGAATAATCTCTTGTACAGATTGTCCAGTTATTACTATCCATATTCATCAGAGAGTGCAAAGACCTAGAATTGGGAATCCTTTCACATCCATACTTTGTCCTCCGATCAATACCTTCATTTAATCATGCTCAAAAAATCAATAAAGTTTAAAACAAACAATAAAAATCAGAATAAAAAATTTAAAGTTAGTAACTTGTAGTTCACTTAATAAATCACATAAAGATTTACATATCTATGTTTTAAATGTGCATGTACCTGTTATCTCCCAAAATACTCTGTGCGGGGTTGAAACATGTGAGGTTGAAGCCTGTGAGGTTGAAGCCTGTGAGGTTGAAACCTGAACTGCAAAATGTTTCTTACACCATTCAACAACTGTGTGGGCATCAATCAATCGATCTCCCTCATAATCAAAGATTTGTTTCTTTAGAGCACGTTTAATGCATGCACCCGCACCATCGTGTTCTCCCTTCCCATGACCACTCTCAAAAAAACTCCATAAATGAGGAATTTTGTGATGACGATGATAACGACTGAGTGCAAAGAAAGGGCGAGAGGATTTGAATTGTGATGCGCAACCATCTGACCAAACAAAATGGTGATCTATCTGTATTCCTCGCTGATGAAGATATTGAAAGAACAAACCAAAACAATGTTGCACAAAGTGGGTGTCATGTTCTTTGTCATCACTTATATAGAAGTGATACTCCTTCTTGATCATTCGCTTCACATATGTACTTTCAACCCCATCCAAATCCAATTGTGCATGCCTATAAAATACTTGAACCATGATAGTAACCTGGTCAGTATGATAATACTGTGTTTGAATTTCTTTTTTATGAGAAAATGAGTAATTCTCAGCAAAATCAACCACGGACAATATGGAACCAATAGGGAATGTGTCCCTATTAGTCTTGAATTGTGTAGCCTGCCACTTTGAATAGTGAGAATGTTTGATGTACAGACTAATTAAACTTTGGAAACTTTGCATGAATGTAGCAATGGGGATTTCCTCTTCTACCAAATCCAACCTGGTTGCATCTTTTCCAAGCCTTGTTGAATATTTTATGTATTTGAACCTACAAAATCAATTCATAACATGGAAAAATTGTCATGTATTCATTTGCAGTAAAATAAAAATAAAAATAAAATCTAACATCCAAATTTAAAAACATAAATTTATATATATCACCTCTTGCAAGCAACCAGGTTAACTGTGTCCAAATCTTCATTTGTTTTTGGCAATAATTTCAAGTCCCCACACTTGTCACAGACACCTTTGATGCAAGTCATACGATCATCAACATGATCATCAGATACGTTGCAAATAATTGAAGTTATGAATTCACTGACACGTGTAGGTGGGGCAATTTCTTCTCGTAACTTTCTATACACCTGAAAAAAACATAGATTTTGAAATACATTAATTTTAAATCACATGTCTCAAAAAACGATATTTAAACAAATTTTAAATATATAGATATAAATGAAAGCACGCCTCAAAATATATATACATTGAATCTATAAATTTTTATGTACCTGATAGTGATAATCAAACTCAACGTGATAGCGACAACAACATGTGTCAAGGACTTTATTAGCTCGCACATACCAAGGCTTCAAATTTTCAAACATTCGTTGTCCAATCTTAACATCTGGATTTTCTTCTGTAAACTTTATGTACATCTCGTGTTGAGTTATTTCAAGCCAATGTTTTATATGTTCGTCATAGTTATTGCGAGTTACCCTATGTTTTAAAACATCCCTCACATTCGGAGAAGGACGAGTCCTTTCAGTCTAAAAATTAGAAACTATCTTCACAATATTATCCTCTATTTTATTAGAACGTGGATTTCTACACATTAGTGCCCAATTTCCTTCCATAGTAGAGTCATCCAATGTCTTCCTCCTTTTTGCATACCTGCTAACCGTCTTTCTAGATAAACCCAATGCCTTGGCAAATGTGGTAACATGACGATTCTTTGTTGTATCTTCACTTACAACTGAAGTTAATATTGCTCTACGAGAAATACTCTTATCAGCAGACCTAGTTTTTGTACCCAAAGAACTTATTCCTTTAAAAACATTCCCAACAAATTCTTCTTCTACACGTTTTGAATTTTTCTGTCCAAAATCAACACCTAACAATTCTAATGTTTCCTTCATATCAACATGATTCAAGAATGTAACCAACAAATGTGCTCTAGCAACTATAGTCAAATTAACAAATTCACCGTATATTATCTCTACACTTTTTGTTGTTTTCTTTCGTGATAGTGGTTCTTGTTCGGAAAATTCTTTTAATTTTTGTAAATCCATCTTCACCAACACTACTACACCGGGGAGTGTTTCGAGACAATAGTTAGAGACAAAAGTTTAACTTTTGTCTCTAAATTCTCTTTTTTTAACTTTTGTCTCTAATTTTTTTTTTTTTAACTTTTAATAATTTATTCACCTTTTTGATTATGACGGACAAAACCATTTGCATCTCATCTCCATCTGCTTTCCAACCCTAATCCCAGAGAAAGTGATGGCGGCTGGTATGTCTGTTAGCTTGAATGCCAGATTGAATTCTGTGGTGGTTGTGGCCTCTCCCTGGAGCAGCCCAAAGCCCTGTTCCCTACTACACTTTTGGATTATATGCTCCCAATATAGTGTCTATCACTTGTTTCTGCTTCGGGGGGGATGGCCGAATCAACTAGTTCATTTTATTTAAGCAACAATATTGTGTTGGACATCGAGGAGGCAACCAAGGTTTCAGATATCTTTCTTCCTATTTTGTTTCTACACGTTAGGGCTTACAGACAGGGTCCAATCTAGATTCGACATTACATCTGGTAAAATGCATAGTATTCAGAAGAAATATGGCGGTTCCCTTTGTAGATATCATTACTACGGTTTAGTTTTTGTTAGAAAATCTGCAAAAAATCTACTTTTCTCTCTCCTCGTGCTGCTTGGGCAAGCTAGGGTTTGTTGAGCACTCTGTATGTTTTGGACTCTGTGCTACCACGTTTACTTCCTCATTTGGTGCTCGCTATTAATCAAAATGGTTTTGATTTCATTCCCCATTGTGCAGAGGAGGTGAAATTAAACAACGAGTGATTTGCATTTCTATTGGTGATGGAAAATATCACAGATCAAGTGGTAATGGTCCATGGGGATGATCTGATGGCTGACACCAGAATGCTAGTGACTTTCAGAATCAAACTTTTCTTGAATGCAATGTGTATTTTTATTCCACCTACTTCCCTTCTATCGTCCTTCCAACCTGTGAATAATGGGATTATGGAACAGGGTATTTTGCACCATTAAAACATTCAGGGAAATGGGAATGTTTTGACTTTTACAGCTGCCACACCTAGAAAAACCCATGAGCAAAATATGGAAGCATGCACAAGGCATGCGAGTTGTAATGGGTTGACCCCACCCAAAGAAAAGCTATATTGCAGTCACCACATAACCAAAAAGGAAGTCGATGTGGAATGTGACGGGAATGTTGGCATGTTGGGCCTGTAGTAGATGACAGCACCCAGAGGATCTCGCCATTGGAAAATAAATGTTGATTTTCTTCGATTTGCCTTGGAATTTCAAATACAGCTCCAAAAATCTGGTTCTGAAACAGAGCGATCAAGTGGGAAACATACATGGAGTGGCGGTAAGGGTTAGCTTCCCCTTTCTCTTTTTCTGTCTTTTTCCCGTAATAGGTTTGCAACCTAGAAATGTATATTTCAATTTTTCTCTGTTGTGGTAGTATTTTTTTATTGGTTTCAATCTATTGCGAGAAAACATGAACTAGTAGCCTACCTGTTTGATTCCCTTATTTTAGATAGTTGACTTGAAATTTGTGGGAAAGGGTTGTTTGAATTATTTTAATTTTAACTTCATTGTATCTAAGATTTGATAGACCCGTTACCGCAAGCATTGCCCACATAAAACATAAGAGGGCAGCAAAACATGAGGTAGGAATAACTGAACCCCTATATGTTGCAAAACATCTGGTAGGACTTATCGAACTCATAGAAGATTTTGAATTTCATTGCCTAAAATTTGAGGAGGAGAAGGTGAAGATAGTTGGAATCTTTGGATTAGGGGGTTCTAGGAAGACCACCCTTGCCAAGGAATTGTTCAACAGGAAACGTTCATCATACAATCGATCATGTTTTCTTTATGATGTGAGAGAATCATCTGTCAAAGATGAATTGCAGTGCTTGCAAAGTAAGCTCTTGAAATATCTCTTCGGTGAAAATTGTAAGTTTGAGAAAGTAGATGAAGGAATAGCCTAGTTCAAACAGATCTCTAGTTTTTCACATCCATAAATGTGAATGCTCTCCAGACAACTTAGACCCGCAAAACTTGGCAACTCTTCTAACTGCTCATAGTTGCATATTTTCAAGGTTACAAGATCTGTCAAATCAGATAACCCTGGTAATGTTCTCAACTTGGAACAAATTTGCACGTGGAGGAAACTCTGTGTTCTGACGAGCTTTAAATATAGTTCAATTAGATTTTTCATGTACTGAATTGTGAGAGATTTAAGGGTGGGACATGTTTCTCCACTTATTGACAGCTTTGATAAGCCTGCGTGGGAAATGACTATGGTTTCAAGGCTATTCATGCAGTTCAATCTACTATTGCTCAAGATCATTTCACCCCCTAATGAATCACTGCCCAAATGCAATATTTTAAGATTGCCAAGTTTTGTAAGGGATTCAGAGAACAACTGTCCTAGAAGACAAGGATTAGCGAATAAATTACTATCAGTAAGCAGTAGACTTTCCAATTGTTCTAACATTCATAATGATTTTGCAAGCTTTCGTGCAAATCGTGACCTATA
This sequence comes from Taxus chinensis, assembly GCA_019776745.2. Taxonomy (NCBI): domain Eukaryota; kingdom Viridiplantae; phylum Streptophyta; class Pinopsida; order Cupressales; family Taxaceae; genus Taxus; species Taxus chinensis. The sequence continues at coordinate 887,377,839 of CM034151.1, forward strand.
ATTAAGTTCCAGGTCTTTCAACTGTACAGGGCCCTGAAATTTCCAATTGATTTATCGAAATAGTTAGTACTCCATAACAAACAAATCTTCATTAAACTAATATGCTGAAATAGACGCTCTACAATAAGGGAGATTTCATCTCAAAAACAAAGAAAAACAAAATACCTTGCATTCCATCAGCTGATCTACCTGCTGATCATACATAAATGGATACATGTTTATTTACATTGTTGCAAATAATCGTACTCCTGGTCCTAATTCTTTTAGAATTTGTATGTTGCATGCAACAAATACAAAAGTGTCATTTGGATGCCTCTTTGGAGATTTTTTTATGCACGCTAGTGATTTGGCTTGCTACCCATGGTCAAAGTAGTACTTGATTTTATGTAAGTGTTTAGCACATGTAAACTAAGGTTGAAGTTATCACTTAAATTTGTCAACAACTTGTAATAGTGATCCCATGTCAAAGAAAACGTGCATTAACAATTCCTCTTGAGGTAAATAAGTTTTGTGGTCTTAGCTCCTGATCAAAGCTGCAACTTGGGGTTTGAGAGTCTCTGCCAGATTTTCAAAGCTTCGGGCCAACTGAATTTCATCCAGTGTTTGCTCGAAGGTTCCGCCTCCTTTCTTCGCCATTTCAACAAGGATGTGCATTGTCGGGTGTCTCCCAAACATAATTGTATGAAGCGTCATCCTGGGCTCCTGTCTTTTCATTTTGTCCACATAATACAGAGGATCCCCTCCGCCATTGTTTCCCCCATCACTCAAGAAAACAACTACCGGTTTTTTCACGTCCACGGTGTGGTGTCGAGCTCCTTTCATCAATATTTTTTTGGTGCCATCCAAACCTGCTGAATAGGTAGTTCCTCCACCAGGGTGGTGTTCAAGAATTCTGTCAACAACACCCTCTTCCATATCTTCCATCTCTACAGCCACAGTTGCACTAGTATCAAACAGAACCACAGAAACCGAATCATCAGAAACTGTTTGAAGGCGTGCTTGTATAAATCTGAGATTTGCCTCATATACACAGCCAAGTCTAGAATTATGATTATTAAACTTGGCCATAGTGGGGCTAATATCTGAGGATTGCATTGAACCTGATCTATCAATGACGAAAATGACATGGTGAGGGACATTCTTAGAATGATCACAGCCAAAATGATGTCCATCATCGGTTATGTACCCTGCAGAACTTATATCTTGTCCAGTGCTCTTAATAGGTGGGTGCCACAGTTTCTCGGTGCAGTAAGATTTATCAGAGCCACCTACCTCTGTCTCATGCTCCTCAGATTTGCAGTGGTGATTACAGCGGCCAAATTCTTCCCGCTCTTCTTCAGTGCAAGGATCAACGAACTTGACACATTGCCAATAAGTCTCATGAGTCAGCTCGTCTTTGGCAATATCCACGTCAGGTCCATATTTCACAGTTGCGTGCCTGGAACCATCGTAGAGATTTCTGGTACACGCAGAGTCTGGGCAAGGAACCAAATGGATGTGGCCTCGACCCAGTTTCCTGCAATATATATTACACATGTCCGCCTCACCTCTTTCTCCCCATTTAAACTTTCGATCATGAATCTCAATATCTTCACTGTCTGAAATGAATCTTACATTTCTCATATTTCCATGCACCGTATCGTGCAAGCCAGAGTGATTTACATTTGATTTAAAATTGTTCTTAGCTCTGCCAAACATATTAGCTGATTTAGTGTGGGTGTAACAGACCAAGGAGCTCCAAGCAAACTTCGTTCATTTGACTGTGTTGTACAAGTAAGTACTTAACCTGAAGTAACTAGGCTTATGACTCATCTTGTTTTGGAGGCCTTTTTGCCCTCATCCTCTTTACGGGTCTTGGTATGCTTACATCTTGATCAAATTTTGCAATGAGTGGTCATGCAAAGCAAAATGAATACGGCTATAATATGCATGGTATTATCCAAGATACAATCATTTTTTCTCTACTTACTGTCATTTGCTAGTCTGCGTTGTATGGCTTGTTGCCAAATGTGATTGTTTTCATGGTCACATCCTTGTCTGTTGAGATTTATATTAAAATGGGAATACTTAGCAATTCCTAGATTTATTACTTATGTTTTCATATCACGGCTTCCAGTTATTATAAACGGGTGTACCAGGATTTCTTCTTGTCAGGGGAAAATAATCAAGATGCAGTAACTGGTACTGAGTCTGTTTCAATTTATCTTAGATTTGGTTGGATGTTGTTCTTGGCACTCAGAATCCATGTTTTTAGCTGGTTCAAAGGCCTGGTTACTTGCACAAATGGTTTAGTGTCAATTCTGGTAAGTTGCAGAAGACAACACATATTTTTTTGGTGCAATTGAGTTTGTGAAAAAGTATGCTCAAATTCATTAGTTAGATATTTGACATGGCTTATTGCCCTTTGGTTTTTTTAATTGGAAGGAATGTCTATATGGCAGGCTATTCCGATTTTGCATGTTCCCATCCGATGCAGAAGCTTTTCCCTGAATGATTCTACACTCTTTGGTAATGTCTTCTGGATGTTGCTTGGAAAATTGGTTTTGCCTGCTGTTTGTTATTTTGGATTATTTTTCTTATTTCTGTTTAGTATGATTTAGACTAACATATCTGTTCTTTCAGTTAGGAAAGGTACTAAGGGAGTTGATCTTATATCATCGCTGTGCAATATCTATCAAACATCAGAAGATGATTTGCTAAAGATGATTGAAAAGGCTAATACCCTGATAATTGGTATTCTCAAGAAAACTCCATGTCCTGCTTCAGAATGCCAAACTGAAGAGCTAAAGAATATTGATACAGGTTGTGATTTAAACCTTCCGTTACTTTTCATTATCCCATGGAATGGCTTTGAAATGATGAACTGTATCGTATTCCTTTGAATCTTGTAGATGGCTTGACGTATTTTCAAGATCTTGTGGAGGAGATCTCCATAATATCAAGCATTCGAATTCTAGAAAGGGATTATGAAGATGCGATCCATGATAGAGGGGAGCTCGATGAGCGAATGTTTGTAAATGAAGAAGACAGCTTGTTTGGTTCAGGAAGTGTTTCAGAGGGTGCTGCTAATATATCTGGAGTAAAGGTATGAAATATCCAACCTTGAATATGTGTACATTATAAGGAAAGCCTCCAGTGTTACTCAATGTAGGCATCCTTTTTATATTTTGGTCAATTATGTATGTTACTTGTATCAGAACGCATGCTTAGTTAATTTGTTGAATGTTGCAATGTTGGTTGGTCTTTACACGATTTAAAAGCAATTGAACATAGATTATTCTAAATTTATGTAGCCTGTGTTTGCATATTTTGTTTATTCTTTGAAGTCATCACTTGATTTCTGTTTTCCTTTTTTCATAGTTTTCATTGCAGACATTTAAACCAATATTTTTGTTTCCCTGTGAATTTTACCTTTCCAGGATAAATCATAAGAACTTACTGTTTGTGTTGTCTTTAATATGGTGATAACATTTTGGCTTTTGCGTGTTTAGTACTGAATATCCGATGTTTATTAGATATAAGTTTTATTTGATATTTTGCTGATCTTTTATATGCATGCATATTATGATCTTGTTTCGTACATTTTCCACCATTTTTTTATGTTGACAGTTTTGCCAAAATCCCATGATTTATTGAGCATATTGTGTAAATATGGTCTGTACTTGCGACATTGCGGGGAATTATATCACATGTTTACTGAAAGCTTTTAATGGCACTCTGTTAGTGGGTTGTGTATGGCAAGCTGTCGCGTTGGGGTGATACTAATCTTATGTATGCATTTGATCTATGCAGAGAAAGTATGATGCTATGTCTTCACCTACAAAAAAAATAACGAGTCCATTATCTCCACCAGGCTCTCCTTTGACATCACCAGTAAAAGAAAGCTCCACACCCTCCAAAATTAAGATGCCCCCACCTGCTACACCTGTAAGCACAACAATAACAACTACAAAATGGCTACGAACTGTCATAGCTCCTCTTCCGGCAAAACCCTCTTCCGAGCTTGAGCACTTTCTTTCATCATGTGACAGGGATATAACAACAGATGTGATCTGTAGGACACAAATAATACTTGAAGCAATTTTCCCTAGTAGTGCACCTGTGTACAGATGTGTTGTTGGAAGCCTTCTGAGTGCTGCCTTGATGGATAGCATATGGGCAGAGCAGAGTAGACTGGAAGCATTAAAACTCTATTATAGGGTTTTGGCTGCCATGTGCAGAGCAGAGTCACAAAGATTGCGTAACAGTAACTTGACATCTCTGTTGATTAATGAGATATTTCATAGGTGCATGCTTGCTTGCTCTGCAGAACTTGTTTTGGCAACACACAAGACAGTAACAATGATGTTTCCTGCAGTTCTTGAAAGAGCAGGGATTACTGCATTCGATCTGAGTAAGGTGATAGAGAGTTTTGTAAGGCATGAGGAAACTCTTCCAAGAGAGTTAAAGTGACATCTGAACTCTTTAGAGAAAAGATTACTTGAAAGCATGGCATGGGAGAAAGGCTCCTCAATTTAAAATTCCTTGGTCGTAGCAAAGCCTGGCCTTTTGGCAATAATAAATCAGCTAGGCCTCTTGGCAGAACCAATGCCATCTCTGGATACCATTGCAATGCATCATAATCTCACTTCTGGAAGTCTTCAGCTTTCTTCCATTCCTCATAAGATTGAGGCTACATCAGGTAATTTTATCTTCTGTTTACTTTTGGATGTAGTACAAGTCTTTTTGTTAGCTGAGTCTATTAGAAAGAAATTTTATCCCCATGCTTTTCATCAAGTATAAATCATAAAACTTTTTAGCATTTTTTACTTGGACAAATATTGACTTTCATAATGAATTGGATGCACGCCTGAGATTTTAGATTTTGTTTGTTTTCTCTTGATCAAAAACTATCTTGCTCATCCAAAATTCAGTTCCAAAAATTTCTGAGCTAAATAGAAAGAAACCGTATTACTATGCAAAATTGAAATGTTGAAGTGGTTAAATTGATCTTGGTGTGCAAAATTAAGTATTGAATTCATGACCATGTTCTTATTTTCCAACATTGAAGTGTTATGTTGTTTTAATAGTTCTCTTATATTGCAAACATATGATACAATTGAAGAGCAAGTCTACAAACACACCTTGTAATGCAAACATTTATTGCAGATAGCTGTCATTATTGTGCCTTGTGATGGGATGCAATTTGCTAAGAGTTAGTTTCAAGTTTACTCACACGTTGAAGTGGTTAAGTTGATCTTGGTGTGCAAAATTAAGTGTCATGGTGTTGCAAAGCTGGTGGATTTTCCTTTAGAAAATGAGAATTTGCTGAAAGAATGTTGAATCATCAGTTCTTCAAATTCCTATAATGTGGAACATTCACAGTCAAAGCAAACTGGCTGGCTGGCTGGAGCCAACACAGTGTAAACAACAAATTTGAACTTTGCAAGGTTGCAAAAGAGGCTTGCAAAGTGGAACTGGGCTTGTGAAGCAAGTCTTATTTTTGCACAGCTAATCCAAGCTTACAGAGCTCTCCCAAGTTTCTGAAGTGGTTTCAAGCTTGTGCACATCATTAGGCTTGTGAAGCAGTTTCAAGTTTGCACAAATCTTTAGGCATGCAAAGCTTTATAGGATTGGAAAGTTCGTGTAGGGTTGCAAAGCTTGTGGATTTACAAAGCTTGCCTAGACTTGCAAACCTCCTTTAAGTTTGCGCGGCGCGAAAATGAACTACAAAGCTTACAAATCTTAGAATAGTTTTACTAGGCTTGAATTAAGTGCTGAAGACAAACTTCTTGCTTCTTTCTTGTGGAATCTTTTCCCACCGATGCTTAACTCTTCTGAAAGGGGATCCATCAACTCCACACGCAGGATATCTTTCAGATACAGGGATGCTCCCAGATCACGTGGCTAGGAGAAAAATGGTTGAAATGAGACAGGAAGATGTTGAGTGCCACCAACATCATAAATGCCAGGTAGATTTTGTAGAAAGTTCAATAAAGATCACCATAATGGGTTTTCCCTGTGATGTTTCTCTAGGTGTCCAAGTCAATGCCGACTGGAAGAAAAGGTACCTCAGAAATATACTCAACCAACCCCTCCCTTTCCATGAGCCTCTGAATAGCTGGTTGAATGATTATTTTTTTTATACTTTGATAAGGTCTTGGATATCATTTCATACGTGGCTTGCTAGGAACACAGCCATGTCTAGTAACCCTGCGAAATACAATTCCAATTATGTATCGATTTTATATTTCAACATGTTTGAGATGGTCGTTAGCAATATGCAGTCTGTATCAGCTAGGAGGGACAGTGTTTTTAGGAGTATTATCGATGCAATTTTTTTACAAAATGTGGTTCTTGATTATGGACTATATGTGCTAATCACTATAATCTTCTATGCTTTGTACAATGCAACATCTTGAGGATTCAGCAATCTCCTTGTGTGTTTATCACTCAGGAGACTGTTTGTTTTTAACCCAATTTTACTTCATTAATATATACATGATTCAAAAGAATACTGCTAGGGATTTTAACTCTATATAGAAGTTCATTTTCACTCCAAAAAGGACAATGGAATTGATCGTCATGTCAAATTTTTGAAATTTGAGTTTTCTCCTTTTTATGTGAACTGCTTTGTTATCTGAATTTCATTTTGAAATTCTATTATATTTAGACAGGATTTCCTTCAAATTACAGAGTCAATTTACACTGTTATGGGTACCACTTACCAGGCACTTTGAGTTCTTAAACTATAATGTTGATTTACTGATAGTGATCATTTGAAGGGTTCAGCAATCACATTTGTATAATATATTTTTCTCTTATAAAATTTCAATTCCTTGTCTTTGCAATTCGAGTAATACTACTTTCAGGCTGTATTGGTAAGTTACCTTACTTACCACTAGGTCAAAATTTGAAGAACCACATTCTCCTTTTACTGCTATGGTTGTTGGTACTTGGTAGTACTTGCCCAGTTTTGGTTATTTGTAGACATTAATATGATGTCACTTGATTTTTTGTTTTATTTTTTGGTTTCTCAGTGTTGAATTTGGATGGATGTGTTGTTCTTTTATCCTATTATCTTTTTAAGTCTCTTGTTTGTAAAATATCTTGCGGGTTCATAGTTTGGAAATGGAATTGCAGATAAGGAAGGGTCACAATGAAATATTCCAACAAGATATCATTGATGCATTGGATAAACGATTATTTGAAAACACAGGTTTCCTCATGACGGAGGAAGAGCAACGGATATATGCAAGGAAGGTATGCCTCTTATCTGTTTTGTGACATTAATCTTCTAGCGTCACATATTGCTGTGCAAATTATTAAAAGGAAATTCCCTTATTAAATGAATATCCACCCCTAGTTTCTGAGTTCACTAATATTGTTGTGCTTTTATTACAATCATTTCTGTTTCTTTGTAAAAGAGTAGTTCATTGTTAAAAGCAGGTTCCTGTTGAGAATATAAGGTTGATGGCAGTACATGAAGCTGGTCACATACTTTTAGCTCATTTGTTTCCTCAGTTTGATTGGCATGCTATCACTTTCTTGCTTCCTGGTGGCAAGGTAATGTTTGCTTGAAAACATTTTCTTCAATTTATGTTCTTACACTATCAAAAATCTTTCGATGTATGTTTTCCCTTCCTCAAATGTTTGAAAGTAGATTTGTTCATCCTCCTTTTAGCTATATGAATGTTGCAGAAATGGCAGGCTCTCAGTCCAAGTTTTGGGTGTTTGTGATTGTATCCTTCGAGCATATGAACAAATGTCTGCTTCATCTTTTCATTTTTTGATCTGTTTGTATATGAAAGGCAGTGTCATGTTTGAATTTAATGTCCATTGTACACCGAAATATACTTCGAAAGCTGCTTTAAAAGATACTCTTACAGTTAGATATGATCGATTCCAGCCATGCAAAATATACCCATTCATTTTCAAAGAATAATTTGGTTGCTTTCTGGTTTGTTATTTTCTTCCTGCAGGGAATTAGGACAACCACTTTGTTGAATCTGTCTACCATTACATATAAACAATTATGTCCTTGTCTAATTTTATGCTCCTCTGTGCGCAAACCTTCGGAGTGGCGAACCACGAGCTCATGGACGTGACTCTTTACCGAGGGCTCTTCATGCTCCTCCACAACCCTTCCCATCGGATTTCTCTGGCTAAATGTGGTGTCTTTGCTCCTCAAGCTGGGTCAAGACAAGGAAATCTCTAAGGTGGCCAGGGTCTATCTGGTTTTTCTACTACCGTATCTGGTGGTGACCTCTATTTTAGCGCCGCTGAGAATCTAAGACCCACCCCAAGAAATATTGGAGTAGTAACCCGCTCCATGGAACCATGTCCTTGTTAGGATCTTACCTTGAGTAGAATCTAGATGTGGGACTATTTTTTAAGCTCATTTGAGAAAAGTTCTTATATGTAGGGCTCTTGAGTTGGTAACTTGTGTTTTTGGGTGAATTTTTTGTAGGCTTGGATTATTTGTTGTTGTTGCTACTGTTGCTTCTTGTTTCATTACAATGGTGAGGGGATATAGTGAGGAAGTGGTGATCATGACCTGCCTTTCCTGTAAAGACCAATACAATACATCTTCAGCTGGAACCTATAGAGAATGCACTATGAAGAGGCAAGTGAAACTCAAGAAGAGCTTAAGAAAGAGATTAAACAAAGAAACAAAAGAAACTCAAGTGAATGCTTCTCTTATTTTGCACTATCATTTTAATTTATAGACTCAATATTTTTCTGTGACTATGAACAAAGACAAAAGTTTTTCTTGGATGGCAGGTACAGATGATCACCTGAATATTTGTGTTGGGAATGATAGGAAAACATGGATTTTATCATACAGGTATATGAGTGCACAACTTAGCTTATTAGTTTTGTACGAGGTTTTAATTATTGTCTTAGTTTAAATGTAATTTGTGAATACTTTTGGTAGAACTGGAGTAAAATATGTGTTCTTAATATCTCAGAATCTAATGCACCTTTGTTGTTATCGATAATAGAGAATTGTATCAAAGTTGAGACAATTAAAGCGAAGAACATGAAGATGACAATTGTCGGCAGAGAGGCAATTGCTCAAAATAAAAGTAAAGAAAAAGAACCTCAAAGTAGAACCAGAGAAACAAACATATCACTTGAAGTCGGTGGTGGAGAGAAGGTGTTCATATTGTATGTGAAGGGTTAACGGCATTTAGGCACCCTTTTCTATTTTATCATTGAATTTAAAGGTTTAACCACATTTAAACACCCTTTTGTATTTTGTCTTATTTGATAATAATAAAATGTTTGTGGACCCATTTGTTGGGCACAAAATTCAAATCAAATTGTTTTTAATTTTTAATATTAATGATCAACCCGCACTGACATCATAGACAATATGTAGCCGTCGATTGCACTATATGATATTTGATTATTATTTATTCTTGAAATTCAATTTTTTTTTTTTTTAAATTTGTATCGTCTCTAGAGAGACAATAAAAAATGAGATTAGTATTGTCTCTGGAAAGACAAAAAATTAGTATTATGTATTGTCTCTAAGGAGACAATAATGATATTGTCTCTCAAGAGACAAAAATGATATCAATCTAAAATGTCTCCGGAGAGACAATAATTAGAGACAATATTAGAGACACCCGCTTTGAGACAATAATAGAGACAATATACAACTTTTTTATTGTCTCTATTTGAGACAATTTGGTCAAGTATTGTCTCTATTATTGTCTCAAAACACCCCTCCTTGTAGTAGTGCAAGTGTTTCACATTCTTTTTGGGAAGTAATTCCATAACTTTTGATATCACTTCAGCATAATGTTGCGCATCATGATCTGTGTCCATAAACATACACATGGGATCCTATCAAAACCCTTGCCTTTACGCAATCTAAAAAACATAAATTATCATATTTAAACCTTAGAACTAAAAAAAATATTAGGATCTATCAAGGGTTTCTATACATATGTACCAATTTTTGCAGTGTTGTCTTTCACTTGTTGTGTCTTCTCTCTCTCTCTTTGTGCCCTCCTACGAACAGATCTTCTAGCATTCTTCTCTGCATTCTCTTCCTCGGTATATTTTCGTTTATCATTCTTTGCATTTCCCATGATTCATCCACTTCAAAAAATTTCACCTGCACACTTGATACAAATCTGAATGTGTAAGAGTAAACTTGATACAAAACTATATGTGCATGCATGCATGCAACTCTATTTATATACAAATCTCAGTAGAAATTATGTTATTTTTAATTTTAGTTTTCTATAACTTTAAAACAACTTTTCTAAATTTAATAGAATTTATATTTAATATGTAAAACAACTTTTCTAATTTAATATTACATATTTTTGGTTAAAAACAATTTAAAAAAAAACACACTTACTTTAAAACAAAAAAAAATGTAAAAAATTAAATTTAAAACATAAAAAGCGAACAATATTAAGTAAGTAACTTGTAAAATATTAAATTTAGAAGGGGAGACGCAATTGCGAATCATTAAAGCTAGGAGGAGACGTTTTGGCGGTGCTTTGGTGGCGCAGAGGGGGTTCGCACGAACCCCAGTTCGCGCGAACCCTGCTGAGTGGCAGTGACGTGGTGCCCAAATGGCACATTTTGGCCCCAAATCTTTTTGGGGGACAATTGTGACCCAAAATCTGCCACTCGGATGCCACGTAACCAGGGTAAACGAAATAGTTAACTTACAAAATTTTGACAAAAAATTCATATTTTTATTGGCTTTCTAAAAATGCAATTTTCATTTTTAAAAAATCTGTTTTGCTATTTATTTTTTAATTCTTACTAACATACGGTATTTTAGGGCAATCAATAGTACACAATCAACCAAATTTGAAAAATAGTACAATATATCAAAAAAAATTGAAAAAAATATACTTAGTATTTGTTGAATTCTTATTCTTTCCTGTGAAAAAAAAAATTAATTTTGATATAAATATTAAAAGTTATTGGCATTGAAATATGGACGCCATTTATTTTAAAATATAGTTACTAAATAATTAATTAAAAAAAATATATAAGTCAAAAAAATATGAAATTTTGACTGCACATCAAAATTATAATCTTGAACATATATCTAAAATTTCATAGTGAAAAGATAAGTTTTCATTTTAAAAAACCACCGAGGGACAGTCATTCCTCTTTAATAACATAAGAAACAACATATGAATAAAATTAAGAAAAATACTAGATTTTTTGCCAAATATTTTTTAAAAAAATATACATGTATTCTACACTCTAAACACAACATTTCACTAGTTCGTAGAATTTCATGAATGTGTACGGTTTTGTGGCTATTAACTTTAGAAAATCAATTAAACTGAAAATTCATGTTGACTAAGGTACAAACCATACCAAAAAGTGGGACATTTTATTGTGCTTTTACCCACCTACGGTGGAGAAGACGCTCATGTACGATGCCTATCAGCTGCTGCAGGGTCTCCAATATCTGAGGCCCAAAATCGGGGGCCGGCAGCTCTCGCGTAGGTGCACTACGTCCCGAACCTCAAGCCAATTGTCCCCTCTTGGGTGCCATCCTGATCCCAAAAAAAAATGTTTTATAAACTTTCTAAACGTTGTTGGAAGCGTTATATTTTTTTTATTATTATTTTAATTATTATTATTATTATCATTATAACACCAAATGCAATGCCCCTTTTTGTTAATAATTAATTTATAATAATAATTAATTTTCCCGGAATAAATTAACACTATCCTCACAATAATTTAATTATTTTACTCTATTAAGCTCCCTAGGGCCATGTTTAAATAACTACACCCCTAGCAAGTGAATAGTCTTCCTCCCTTTTAAATTTATTTTTTATTTTTTATTTTTATTTTTACACTCTTTAAATTTAATTTTATTCCCCCCCCCCCTTTTAACTTAGTTTATCCACACACACTCCCCCCCTTCCCTTTATTTATTCATTTATTTTTATTTTTTTATTTTTTTAATAAAATCCCCATGACTTAAGAGGGTTAAGATTAAATAGGAACCCTAGGATCAAACCCATGTGAGCCTTAGTTTTCTACATTTGCGCTAATTCTGACCTAATCATCCTTATGTTATTTTCTTTTTTTCTTCATTTGATTTTCCTTTTATTTTCATTTTGTTCCTCCTTCTTTACTATTTCTCTTACTTTGTTTTCTTTGTTTCCTCTTGTGCAGGTGGAGAAACTATAGAATCTTAGCTTTATGGAGTCTCCTTTTTCTTTTGTGAAATCCATGTATTGTTTTTTTTTTCGTAAAACTTATTGAGGAAAAACTCAAATTTTGAATGGACATATATATATATATATATATATATATATATATATATATATATATATATATATATATATATATATATCTTGTGTTGCAGGAAGGTGAAGGGTTGGTTGTGGGTGGATGGGGGTCGCGCCTGTGCGGTCTGTGCAGGGGGGCGCAGGCAGGGTTCGGGTCGCACGGGGGACAGGGGTCTGGGGCGCGAGGGACATGGTGCTGCAGGGTTGGGGGTCTGTGGCAGAGGGGGGGGGCACAATGCTGCGGGGTCCGTGGCGGGGGGCGGGGGACAGAGATCCAGAGGGGGGCGGGGGACAAGGTTCGGGGAGTCCGGGGCAGGGCAGGGCAGGGCCACGGGGATTCGGGGGGGACGAAAACAGGGTTTTTTTGGGGCTGCGGGGGGGTTCGGCCCCCCCGCAGCACAGTTTTTAAAATATATATATATATATATTATATTTGTTTTTTTTTTGTTTATATATATATATATATATATATAAACAAAAAAAAACAAATATAATATATATATATATATATATATATATAATTATATAATATAATATAATATAATATTATATGTTGCAACAAAATCAATATTTATATATTATTATTTTATTTTATTTTATTGTTTATTCTAGGAAAATATAGTTATAAATATGAAGCAAAAATAAAAAAATAAAAAAAATAAAACAACTATATTAAATTTGTTTTCATTTCCTTGTTCAATACTAACAAACTTGCAGGCCAAAACTAAAATAAAAAAATGATAATATAACCATTTTAAAAAAAACTCAATGAACACTAATCTTCTTTAAATTAACTAACTAATTGGTATTTTCAAATTTTTTTTGCAATACTAACTAATTAAATATTTCAGATTTTCATGCAAGGAGATTATATTAAAAACATCCATGTATTTTTTTTTTTGTTAAATGCAAGACTAAGACATCTACAAGTTACCCAAAAGTCCGTGTGTTTGAACCTAGCTCTGATACCAAAATGTAATGCCATAATTTTTTTCAAATGCAAACACACTAAATTTTTAGATTTTATATGTAATGCACAACTAAATATTTCAAGTTTTCAAGTGTATATTGCATGACTATATATTGTGTAGATTTTTAAACAAAACAACACCTTCCAATAAGAGACATTGAAGTAAAAAGTTTATGGTTTCATTTTGATCTCAAATGATAATATTACAAGATTTTAGAGATAATAAAAAAATAAAAACTTTCTTAGTAAAGACCAAAGTTTACAAGAAGCAATAAGTACAATAATGGTTATTTACAAAAGTGAGAAGCTTTACAAAGCCACATTTATTTACAACATGAAGGTAATGCCCACAAAAGATGAGGATGACCAAGATGGCAAGAAGCTCCAACTATCTCCAACTTGAGTGTCCTCCTAAGAGTGTTGAAATAAGAGAGAATGTTTGTTTACCACCCAACCAATAAGCATCATCACATGCCTTTCCATGGTTGGAAGCCATACTAGCCTCCCCCAAGCCCATGGGAGAGAGGAACAAACTTCCACAATGCGCACAAGTATGAAGGGGATAAAGCACACAAAAAAAAACATAAGACCATTTAACACTTAGACAAACTACAAATGATAAAACAACAACATAAGGATAACAAGGTCAACCTCACAAGGGGAAGAGAGGAAGTAGGATGCCCAAATCAAGGTGTCCAACCATAGGAGCACCAACACAAACATGTATACAAAACTCCTTATACCTCCTAATCATTCATCCTCCTTATTTCTCCTTTATGCTATAGAAATCCTTCTTGGGAGGATTTTCAAACCCAAAAGGGTTTCCTCACCAAGAATGAGAAAAGGATCAAGCCATATGAACCTTTCTCCCACCTCAAACCATATGAGGGGATGAGAAGGACCTTCATGGCTTGACCAAAAACCATGAGGTTTGAGAGGGAAATCTCTCTCTTCCCCTACATTCTCCAAAAACCATCAATCCAAATGATGGTGGAGAGAAAACAAGGAAAACAACAAGAACAAACAAACAACTACATTAACCATACAACTCACAACACATCATTTCACACACACCATTCCATTGATTAAGCATAGTTAACAAGATAAGCACAACTAAGAAGATGAAGGTTAAGTATCCTACCTCTATAATGCTTTCCAAGACTCTAAGTTTTTTCCCTTTGTCCAAGCTCACCTCCAAGCTCCCAAAATTCTCCAAGTGCTCCAAAAAAAATGAACCAAGAAGACCCATTCCTTCCACATGATGAAGAATAAGAAAAGGAACCCAAAAGTTTCCTCACCAATGGGAAAGTGACAAGTGTCACCCCCTCTCCTCTCAAGATTCAAAGATTCCAAAAACCAAATAAGTAAGAGTAAACTCACCTTTTATCCCTTATCACCTAAAATACCAAAAACTAAAATAAAACAAAGTGGAGCAACTTTTAACAATTTCACACAACCCAACCATCTTACATGGATGGTGACTAAGGAGGGAAAAATGAGAGGGAAACTCCCTCCAAACCTTGGAAATAGGCCCCCTACCTATTATGTAGGGTCCAAGGGCCCATTTTCATGCTAAGGGAACCCCCAAACTCAAAAGGGGTCCCTAAAAATGCCCAAAATAACCCAATTTCGGGTTTGGCATGCTTGGGCACAAGGGTAGAGGGCGTGGGGTCCACCCAAGGTTCACATGTGGTCCCCATTCCCTTCTACCAACACACACACACTTTCTCAAAACCAACACTTAACTTAAGACAAGATCATTAAACCCCTAAGCTAGTTTACTTAATAAAACACACCCTAAACCTAATTAATTTTACAAAACATAATTACATTACAATTGAGGGTTTCACCCATGGTGCCCAATTAAATACATCTATTCTAAGGCCTCAAACATTTAGCATGGTTAGGACTCAGCTCGTGGGCCGCTTGTGCACAATTGTGTAGCTGCCCTGAAACCCATGCTCTCTCATACCTGTCACCTGCACACTCATTGCACACATTAACCGCATCTGTCCAATATAATAAATATCATCTATACATCACAATATCAATCAAACTTATAATGTCTGAACATAATTTACAATTGATAGTGCAATGCATACAATTACCCACATAGTTTTCCATGAATCATCCACAAATAATATTGCGACGACATACACTTAGGTTAGCATGAAAATTACCATCATTAAATCCAAAACACTATATCATTAATCAAATCAACCACAAGAGACTAACATCTAACCAATAAGTCTATCATATAACCCTGTTAGTGTCATCAACATCATAAGAGATATACCAGTATACGAATCTAGTCCAATTGGTGCTACGCGCTCAAAATGCCATAATGTCCATGAGGATAAAATATCATAGTAAAATGTCCAAAGTCTATCAGAGTCTCAATCAAAACATGTCTAGGAATAAAGGAACCAACAGATAACTGGAGCTATACAAATGTGGGCACTACAAGAAATATCATTTACCTTAGCTCATTTTCACCTAGGTACTTTATTTACCTTTATTATATTTATCCTCACCCACTTATTTGTGTGGATATTTCTTTTCATTTATTTAGATATTAGGGGGATATTATCTAGTTGTTAGGTATAGTTATTTCCTTGATCTATGGTATTAACTAGATCCTTGATGTCTAGTTCATTCATAAATCTATGGTCTTGACTAGTTCTTTCCTTAATTTATGGTTTGATCTACAACCTTGATTGGTTCTTAGATTGTTATTCCTTTCCTATATAAGCAAGGTCCATTCTCATTGTATTTCATTGAGTTCCATAATAATATATGATATTGTTGTTCATTTTTTTTGCAAAGGTTTTATTAAAGTTATTGTGGTGAATTGTTTTTATCTTATTGATCGTGGTGTTTGATTAGAATTTCAGTTCTTGGATTGGTATGATCTAGTTATCGTTCCTTTTATTTTATTCTCGAGTTTCAGTCATTTTAGTTGATAAATTTTATGGGGAACAGATAAATTTTACGTATCCGGGTAAACATTGTTTTAGTAGAAGTGTTTTCTGCTATGTTTACAAATCATGTTGGTATCAGATTTGGTTGATTCCATGATTGCTTCAGTTGAATTTGGATACCATTTTGTGATTTTCTAATCCCATAAGTGCAAACTATTTGGCTTGATCTTCTTACTTGGAAGTTTTACAGTATTTTGGGAGATAGTTGGTTTACAGGTAATCATGGGGAAAACATTGAAGAGAGAGATACATGAAGATCTCAAGAGCATTAATAGACAAATTGAGGAAGAAAATGTGTTCCTACGATGCAAGCTCTATTCCCTCAAAGAGAAAGTTAATTGGTTGAAAATGGAGCTAACATCAAAGGATGAGCTCTTGATCACTTTGCATTGTGGTGATCAGAAGAAGGAATTGCCTTCTACTTTAAATGTAAAGACCATGATAGAGTGTACTATAATTTTCTCAACACATGAATATTATTCTTCCTCCCATTTGGTTTCAAATTTAGGTAATGATGCTTTTGGTTCATTTGAAAAGCATACTAGAGGCATTGGATCCAAATTGTTATTTAAGATGGGTTTTGATGGATGAGGTCTTGGAAAATATAGTCAAGGCATTGATAACCCAACACAGGTTGAGGGCCTTCCTCATTTTGTAGGTTTTGGTTTTCCTAGTGCAAGAATGGATATTGGAGATTTCTCCAAGCATATTGATGGGAGACGAGTTTCCGAAAGCAAAGTAAATCCCCCAATAGTCCTACATGAATATTATGAGTAGGAAAATGACGCTTCTTCGTTCAGAAGATGGATGTGGTAATAAAATTCAGTAAAGAGGTATTTGATTCCACTTCCACTTTCTTACCATAATCATAAGCAAAATGAATGTTGTAAAACTTTTGATCCACTCTTTCACTTTGAGAAGTTTGGCTTTGATATTCAAAAAATGGGGCATGCTTTTCCTTTTACGTTTTGTGGGATGCATAACCATTCTGTTGTCAGATGTTGGAAGAGAAGGACTTTGTTGCAGAAGTTGTTACCATTAGTTAAGAATTGGAAAAATAAAAAATAGCAATCTCGTTATTCAGAAGTGAGAGATGACAAGAAGAATTCCTCTATTGTTAGGAATTTCTTTTCCCCTTGTCATGACAATGAGCATTAGGTGAACATTTTTCAAAAACTTAATCCATCTCTCCATCCATGTAGTGTAAATCCAAAGATGGATTAGAGACCCGTGGAAAAGGTAAATGAAGTTTCAGATCTACCATCAGTTGATGTTACAACCCTAGATCAGGTGATACCTACAGATGAAAATATTTTAACATGGGTTAGTAAACACTTTTTCAAATTTATATTGCATATCTCTTGATTGTTTATAGCATATTGATGCAGGAGCATCACTTCCATTAGTGAAATTTTGGCTTTCATATCAGTTTTGACTTGATTATGATTTAGGAAGGTGATAGATGTATTTAGGGGTCACTTATAGGTGTTATAATGTGTTAAGTCCTTCAACAATTCAAATTTTGTCATTTCCCTCCAAAATGACAATTTGAACTATGAGGGAAGATTTGAACTTGTTTAAACATTTATGTGTCTTCCTTGGAGCATTCAATATTTTTTAAAATTATAATAAGCTCTATCTGAGGTCTATAAGGTTTGATGAAGTCATGATTGTAGTATAATGTCCAATTCCAAGGTCCTAGGCTTGGTGGAGGTCTTGTGAAGTGATAATAAAGGAAAAATAAGCCACATGAAGGGCCTAATGGGCCAAAATTCAGTTAGGAAGGAACAATGAGGCATATTTAACCCAATTTGTAACCACTTATATGATTCATTTGGGAAGGAAAGAGGGGAGCTCCAGGGAATTAAAGGAATTTAGAAAGAAGGCATTTTTGTTCGCAAACAAAACTATACAATTGTGACATTCTGTGTTTTTTGATGTTATAGTTTGTCATTGCATATGTACATTGTGTGAGTTTTTGTTGTAAGAGATCTTAGAAGAGATCAAAAGATTGATGTGTTGCTACAAATTTGACATGCATGTATTTGAAGGGTTTACTAATACTTGTGGATAATTTCTTGCTAACCTGTGACAGAGAGAATGTGATCAGGGTTTAAAAACTCAGTTGGAACAAGCATATGTGAAGATATTTGAGAGGGAGAATTTTTTATGTGATTTGACTATGCATTCATGCTTGAATAAAAGGACCCTTGACAATGATAAATATGACTATATGCTAGATTAGAGACCCTAAATATTGGAGATAATCCTGTTATGAGTGAATTTGAAGAAATTAATAGTGTCTTCTGGAGTTAATGGATTAGTCAAGCTTCAATAACATACATATAAAATGGAGACATGATGAACAAACCTCTGAGAGAAGTCTCAAACCCAAAATAAGTGGTTTAGGAACTAAGGTGTTAAAAGGAAGCTTCTCGACCTAATATAAACCCTCTTTAGGGTTTGGAGGTTAAGTGTTTCTAAGAGACTGTATGAAAATTTCAAAACCTAATATCTTGAGGTAATCTTGTACCTTACTTTTATAAACCATTTGTATAAAATCCAGGGGTCAAAACATCTTGAAACTCTTTCTTTTACATGTTAGTAGATGGGAGACTTGTAGGTGTTCATTTGAAGCACTAAATGTAACCTTTTTCATTTGATTGAAGGATTTTAGGAGTAAGGAATTGTTTGAATCTTTCAATTAATATATCTCATTGATTATAAGGAAGCTAAAAAGGTATCTTGAGGGGTTGGAGGTGAAGTAAAATTCGATCACAACTGCCTAAGAAGTGCCACAGTCCTATAGAAGTGTATTTGAGAGCTAGCGATTGGAATCAAAAAGAGGAGTTAATGATTAAACTGGGGTTTTAGCACCCAAATTTGTAATTCATATTCATAAACCTTTTCTAAATTCATTCTTAGGAAGGTGCAGAGCTCATTAAATCATTGAGAAGTTTACTGTGCATAACAATATTCAAACTAGCTTATAGAATACATTGAGAAAGGAGAATCTAGGGTGTAGGTAACTTTGTGATTGATACTTTTACAAAGAATTCAGGCTTCAAATTTTCAAGATAACAATTTTAAGGTGTATCAAACAGTAATTAAATGGTTATGATCTTTAGCATCCTTCCAATTTCGATCCTTTTGTGACAGTTTTTTCACTAAACAATGAAAGTCAAAATAAATATCTAATTAACAATCAACAAATAAGAGACTAAAGTGAATATTGTAAAGAAAGTCATATAGAAATATTCTTCAAGGAAGCATGACCCAAATGGGTATCTAAGGAGGATAAGAGTTGGTGAACAAATATAGTGAAGGGAAGTTATCTCAAGAAGAAAGTGATAGCAGCGCTGGTAGCAAATAATGAACTAGAAACTGAGAAATTACGGATTTGAAAGAAAAGTTTAAGGAATTTAAACCTAAAATTTGACACACTCCTTGAGCATTTTAAAGAATACTAGAAAGTAGAGCTAGTTTGCTATGGATTTCCCTAACTTTTTATAACCTTGTTTATGGTAGTGGCATATGACTTAAAAGCCTTGTAAGGTAGTTGTACAAAAAGGTAAGTCCAATTGTGCTTGATGATTGTTTTGAACTATTTCCAAGGCTAAGTTGGAATGAGTAAATGACTATGAACATGTTGAGATAGTTGGATTAGTTGGCTAAGGGTGAATTCAAGTATTTGCATGATAGTGAAGAGCTAGTGATTTTGAGTGAAGAGCTAGTTTTGGGAACCTAAAAGGGAAAAATTGAGTTTGTACCATTGTTAACTTTATGGATTGTGTGATTTTTTATTTGGTATTGCATCACATGTAATTAATTCAGGGATTTTTTACAGGATTATACTTATTTGTTTTACAAAATTATTTCCCATTTGTGTATAGCTTTGAATGGTTTTGGAGTTCAGATTTTGTGAGAAAATATGAAGGGTATAGCTTTGTACAGTGTTTCATTAATTCTTTCATTACTTATTCTTTATTATTGGGAACATAAAAAAGAATTCTCATTTCCGAGATGGCAATGTACTTTAGTGTGGGGTAATGTTGAGTAGACATAATGTTGCTCTAAAGAAAAGACACACAGAGGATGCACATGTGGGAACAAGGCACATTTGAAGGTATGGGAAGATAGGGAAGGAAACGTGCGCCAAAACACTTTGGCTCAGGACTTAGCCATTTTTATGGATAAGGGCTATTTTTGGAGATAGCTTGCGGAGCACACATAGAGATGAAGACTTGTGCTACACGCAATGGTATTTTGGTAACAAGTGGTTGTTAAGCGTCATTCATAGTTTAGGCTAATAACAAGATTTATTCTTTAGAGTTAACTATAGGACATCTATTATTAGGACACTTGCATGTTGTGCAAGCCATTATAAAGGTGAATGGCTATTATCATCATGTGACCTATTTTAAGAAGTGCATGGGTGGTGAAGGGCATGTCCCCACCTCTATAAATATGTATTGAACTATGTAGTTTAGTGTGTGTGAATTATTGTAGAGTTATGTTGTTGAACTTAATGCACACATGACTCATGGAGATCTACTTTATAGTGTAAGAAGCTTATGTGTTTTTACATTATTTAATGCAATAGAGTATATTGGCTAGATAATGATGTTAGACATAACTAAATTTGGTTCTTGTATGGATAGCCTTATTATAGTTATTGTTTAGTTAATGATTCCATTAGATCTAGATTTGGTTTATGTAGTGTGAAATGTTTATGATTAGTTATGGATTTGAATATGTATTATCATCATCACACTAACATCTTGCACAAGCAACTCTAAAGAGGGGCCTAGTACCTTTGTGCACTTTGGGTGAGCGCTCAAATTAGGCTGAGTGATGTGCCAGCGCGCCTGGGTTTTCTACGATAGATTCTAGGCTGCATCATGATTTAATGAATATATTCTCCTTACCCTTGACATATGATATATCCATGACACCACCACTTATTCGATTGATTCATCTATATTTTTTTGCATTCAAATTGTCTTGATTATAAATGTGCTTAAGAATCCTTTGACCCATCTTTAACTTGAAGGACTTATCTATAAATAATTATGTCCATTGTTGGATTACATAAACTCATAATGTCAACTTAAGGTCATGAGCTTCCTAGTTTTTGTCGTGAAATTTTAATATCCTTTAATGATGAGCATCCAATTTGTTATCATGATTCAAAATGCCATTAATAACATTAGGGAAACATATGTCCAAACTTCAGAATTACTTTCAAATATAGAATCATGAGAAAAGGTGTTGTAACTAGAAGATCCTTAATTTTTTAGGTCTCTTCACTCTTAGTAGTTTAATCAAATTTATATCTCTTATGATGTAAGGAGGTAATAGGATTGGAAACTTTCCTTCTTACCCCATGAAGCTTCTGAATTCATGAATATTTTTCAACTCCAACCATTCTTTGATGGCCTTGATTTTTGTAGGGTTTACCAAAATTTCCCCTTTAGAGATAATTTGTCCCAAATAATACACCTTATTCTAAAATATCGTACATTTAGACAGTTCCCCAAATAACTTGTGTTGCTGAAACCTTTACAACATCAACATTGAACACTCCTTGTGTCCTTTCTCATCGCAATAGTTGATCATAATATCGTCTAGGAAAATTAAAAATAATTGAGCTGAATAGTCGTAAAATACATTGTTAATACGTTTAGACACCTTTGGAGATAATTTGTCTCAAATAATACACGTTGCTTTAAAATATCATACATTTAGACAGTTCCCCCAAATAACTTGTGTTGCCGAAACTTTTACATCATCAATATTGAACATTCCTCGTGTCCTTTCTCATCGCAATAGTTGATCATAATATTGTCTAAGAAAATTAAAAGTAATTGAGCTAAATAGTCATAATACACCTTGTTGTAAAATATCATACATTTAGACAGTTCCCCAGATAACTTGTGTTGTTGAAACCTTTACAACATCAATATTGAACATTCCTTGTGTCCTTTCTCATCACAATAGTTGTTCATAATATCGTCTAAGAAAATAAAAAATAATTAAGCTAAATAGTCCTAAAATACATTGTTCATAAGTTTATGAAAGCAACATGAGTATTGGTTGAATTAAAAGGTATAACATGAACTCATATTTTCCCACATTGAGTTCGTGATGTAGTCATGTGAACATATTCTTAATTGAATCTAATATGATGGTAACTTAACCTGATGTTTGTATTTTGGAGAATTTATTCTTAATGGCAACCTTGTTAATAATTGTATAGTCAATGCACAATTTGAGAGTGTCATCATTATTCTAAACGAAGAATATCGTGGCACCTCATAAAGAAACACTTGGTCTTATCAGACCTTGGCTTAATAGTTCATGGAGTTAAGCTTTTAGCACTTGAAGATCTATGGTATTCAATCTATAAAGGGCCTTTGAGGTGGGTGAGGACCCAACCATTATATCAATTGTGAAATCAAACTCATGCACTAGAGGCATCCAATTCATCAAGAAAATAATCCTCGAGATTGTTTTTCTTTAGAATGGGGAATCCCTCAAAACCAGTTTCCTTATCCTTTGCTAAATCTTCAAGTTTAATCGAGTATTATTGACAATCTTTCCTCACTTCATCATTTGTATTGTTGATAGTATATTCTTTCCACAAGTCTCTTTACCCCGAAATAGACTAATAATCAACGTTAGTCGTCTAAACAATACATTTTCTTCTCAAAGAAGTCTAACTTTTCTTAACGATTGTCTTATACATGTAATGAATTTGTGGAAATTTGCAAGCGCTCGAGCCTCGAATGGTTACATTTCATATATAAATATGTAGAGGTATGTACGTATAGTCTATGTGCTAATGTTGGAAATTTAAATACGAGATGGAGTGAGAAATAATAATGACAACTTATTATGTCATGTCCCAGAAGACAATGGCGTGAGCTCGAATTAGTTGATGATGTATGAATTCCTTGTACCAACAATTCCCTGGATGAACATTCACTATGGCAATCCTTCACTTTTTTATTGTGTTGAATTTTATGTATTAAAACAGGTCTAAATACGATGCATTATGATCATAAAAGAAAATATGCTATTATTGTTTTTTTAACAATACAAACTTTATGGACATTATAAACATACTAGTTCGTTATTTGTCATTTGTTTATAGGTAAGAAAAAAAGAAGTAATTGTATCTTACTTAGTAAAGGGTAAATAAGAGAAGACCTTGTATAGTGGATATGTTAGCTTGGTCAATAGTTAAAGACTTTATATATTTAATACTTTTTTGTGTTAATTTTTGTTTGTGTAGGAACAATCAATATAAATATGTTATGTTATTGTTAGCACATCAACTTTTTACATAACACGAGGTTTACATGTGATGGTCATTTACATGATTTTCATGTTTTCCACTATAAAATATTTACAATTTTTCAAAATTATTGCATACTCAAACTCACATATTTTAGAAATACCCTCTATTTTTCGTATATATTTATATATTTAATTTATATTGTTACATAAATATATATTAAGAAACTATTCTATAAATATTATATTAATAATGTGATTTTGTATAATTTCTCTTTTATGTGTCACATACCATTTTTCTTTATTTCTTATGAGGTTGACCCATTAACAACACCACTCTTTGACACAATTGTTGGTGTCTATATGAGAAAGAAAACACTTAATTTGTATGTTTAACAAGCAAAAGTGATGAGCATTGTAAGATCTATCAATTTTAACGCATTTAATGTCCCAAATCTTAATTATCTAATTATTCTAATTATCGAAAGGGTTGTAGTCAAGCCAGTGACGATGATGGTGTAAAAAGTGTTGCCTAACCATCTATCAAGGTATAAATCCCTCGAGATACCTGACAACAAATGTCAAGCGAATGGGGCTAGGATTGCTCACAAAGTGATTTTAACAAATCGGATTATCTTAACACACAGTTGCTTAGTTAAAAAAAGACTTCGATATAAACATATGCTACTCATTATGTTGTAATCAACTATATGTTCTTCCTAACATAAACATGTACGTCGATAACTATGTAACAAAATGTCTCCATCTATCAAAGTTATTCTATTTCAAATATTTCCAAAATCTTTTTTCGTCAAACAAATAAAATATTAAATATAAAATGTAAGGGTTCGTATGTTCTAAATTAAACACTTTCCCATAATTTTATTCGTTTTAATTTTATACGGATTCATCGCACATGGGACATGTTATCTTTAACACTTCCATTTACTCACGGTCCTTTTTTGGGTCCACTTTTATCATACAACACAGGGCTGTAAATAGATTTTTCAAAGCTCTTTTTCCACGAATATTTTCATTCCTTTAAAAGTGAGTCATAGACCTTTATGTAATGTCATTTTAAAGGTCAAAAGTCATATACGTGGCGGATCACGTGCGTAAATAGGTGATTGGAGTTTGGTAATGGAATATGGATGTTTGACTATTGTGTAGCATTGGGATACACGTTAATGGTTTATGTAGTTTCATGTTGTGTCAATAGTTTTTAGAATGTCACCTTGATTATATGGTTTAGGTTGTAAATTTTTTGTGTACATACATAAGTTTGTATGTGTAATTCAATTCCTTATAGCTATTAAGAGATGTCATCTTTATCATGTCTAAGCATTAGATTCGTCATATAATCCCTTCTCTCACATTTTTTTTATTTTTTTCCTCCACCTCCTCTAACTTAATGTTTTAGATATGTAGATTTCTCAAGCAGTTAAATGTCAACATTATGGTCTAGATTTTCAAATGGTTTTATTTGTAAGAATCTATAAATAAATTTCGATCCATTTTGTATTATTGTAGATCTGATAGGCTTGTGTAGTTGTGTAATTTGAACTGACTCCAAATTTTAAAACTTCTTCCTCAAAAACCTATACCTTACTTATCCTTCTTTAGAATAACTCCCTCTTATTTCTGAGCAACAATAGTTAAAATGATGAATAAAGTATGTGGAATCTAACCATGCATGGATAATTACTAGGAAATGTACTAGATGTCGAAAGAAGATGACAATAATTTGTTTATATTAAACTAGAATATTAATGTTTTATTTTAACAAAATAATATTGTAATCCAAGTATAGAGTGTACAATAATTGACCTTCTTCAACTTAATGTTAAAATATGAAAGATATCCATTCTACCAAAATTTGAATAAAATATATATGTTAATGTTTTACAAATATTTCAATAAGTCATAATTGATGGGAAAATGTTTTTAAGGGTCCTTTTGTTTTGGCTTGTCAATAGTCATTGAAGCTTGCATTTTTCTTGTGATAAATTTTGAGTGTAGAAGTCGTTTGGGCAGCGTTCAAACGATTGGCTAAGAAAAGTGTTGTCTAAGGACGGCAGCGGTGGAGACTAGTTTTAAGCCAAACCGGTTCATTGAAAACTGTCGATGCTACAATATCTTTTGCTGCAGTTTTTCTATTGAAACCACTCTTGCAAATTCATGGTATTGGGAAGAAGTCACTTTTTCAAACAAAATTATCTCTCCAATTTTAGTGGCTTGTCTACATTTACCATTTTTGGTAAGGTTTTTTTTGGTAATTGAAAGTTTTTTTTAATTTATTTAAGAAATTTATAAAGAGGATTTATAAATGGGAGAGTTTTAAGAAGCATTTTGGAGGGGATTATTTGAACGAGGAATTTTTTGAGGAAATTAAAATTGAAGTTTTTGTTTTTACAAATTTCCTTGAATTTCGTAAAATTTCTCTTTATAAAGGACTTTATCTTCCATCTTCGCTATGGATTTCTGGTTATTTGAGCTTCTCAACTCGTCAAATTATTATATATGGAGATCAAAAATACGACTTCTTCAATCTTGAAGCTTATGGCGGGTGTTCCAAGCTACTAGTCTCACCTTCACTACAGAGAAATACGAGTATTTGTATGCATGTAAACAAGACGAAGCACTCGGGTTGATCGCGTTCAATGTGGTGCACAATTTGCAGTTTCACATGTCAAATGCTAAATCACCACAAGAGGTATGGGACAAATTTGAGACCTTGTTTGGAATAATAAATGAAATTAAGTTGTTACAATAAAACATGGAATTGACTTCTTTGATGCCCTCCAACTTTCTGTATATTGAAGAATTTTTAACCAAATTCAAATATCTTAGAAGTAAATTGAAAGTTGGTGGTAAAGATAGGAAGGAAGAAGAAAGCATTCTCTTGATTTTGTAAAAATTGAAAGGTTCTTTTTCCTTTTTCACATCTACCTTCTTTTCAACTATGAATGCTTTAGGAGATCAATTTAAAATGCTTTCATTTGAGTTATTTCTTGAAATATTGTCTCATGAACAAACAAAAGTAAACTCATTTAACACTCTACCCGGCTGAAATCATGCTTTGATGGTTAATTCTCCTAGAAGTAAATGGAAATCAAAATAGAAACCTGGATCTTCAAATAAGCTTTCTTCTCCTCAACGAACACCTTCTTCAAATGAGCCTTCTAAACCTCCAAATATTGGTAAATCGAAAAAGACATTTCAAAGGAAGGTTTATGTCCTTTTTGTAGAAAAACAAACCACCTTGAATCTCGTTGTTTTTCAAAACTTGAAGAATTGGAAAAAGCCATGAAACAACATAAGATCTATGTCTCTCCTCCTACTTCTTCAAACAATGGAAAGGGAAAAACTCTTTTTACTCGGGCATGTGCTCCTTTGAGAAATAAATGGATTTTTTATTCTTGTGCTTCTCACCATCTAACAAATTCTTGCAGTTTGTTGAGTTCATTTTCTGATTGCAACACTTCTCACATTTTGGTGGGCAACTCTTCCTTGGTTGAAGTTGAGGGAACTAATACATTTGAAATGCCACATGGATGTATCAATGATGTAATTTATGTTCCTCACATTTCTAACAATTTTTTTTCCATGTATCAAATATGTCACTCTACTGGAGGTAAAACTGATGAATTTTCCCCACATAGTGTTATAATTAGGGAATTGAATAGTCATGATGAGAAAGTTTCTACATGTGTTGTTGACACAGATTCACATTTGTATCTCTTTGAAAATTTTGACACAAGTGCATGGTCTTCTTTGATTGCTCACTCTAATTTAGCAATCAAAATGTGACATGAGATGTTTGGTCACCTCAATTATGAAAGAAATGATAACCAGATCGTACCAAGCCAAGAACACAGATGCTAATCAAACACCACAATCATTAAGATGAAAGAAATTCGCCATAATAACTTTACATAAAACCTTTGCAAAAAAATGAGAAACAATATCATATATTATTATGGAACTCAATGCAATACATTGAGAATGGGCCTTGCTTAAATAGGCATCTAAGAACCAGTCAAGGTCATAGATCAAGCCATAAATCTTGAGGGAATAACTAGTCATCAAAGAACTAGTCAAGACCATAGATTTAGGGGAGAACTAGACATCAAGGATCTAGTCAATGCCATAGATCAATGCCATAGATCAATGAAAGAACTAGTCAATCCCATAGATCAAGGAAAGAACTATACTTAACAACTAGATAATATCTCCTAATATCTAAATAAGATAAAAGAAATATCCACACACATAAATGGGTGAGGATAAATACAATAAAGGTAAATAAAGTACTTAGGTGCATGAGCTAAGGTAAATACCTACTCTAACACCCCCCTCAAGTGAAGCTAGGGGCCAAAATAGAAGTGGCATGTCCATAGTATAAGTCCCGACAACTAGGCCTGATGAGGTACTCATGTACAATAACTAGGAAAAAAGGGACACAGCAAGGTACTCAAAACTAGTAACAACAAAGTAAAGAGAGTAAAAACCTGCTCCAAGGCATCCCAAGAAGCTCGGCTCAAAAAACTCGTACAATGCTGAAGAAGTTTGGTGTGCACTATGGTCTGAATCCATTGCTCGATCATAGAACTCAAAAACAACTGACACTGCACTTCACCAGAATAGTTCCATACAAGGATACTGTTAACGGAGTGATATCGAAAGTGTAAAAAAAACACCAAACATAATTTGATCAACTGCTACAAATAGGTGTGCCATGATCCAAGAACAAAAGCAACAAGGCAAGGACACAAAATCTAGAGTGTCACGATCCAAGAAAAGCCAAGGTAATAAGGCAAGGACACAAAACCCGAAGAAGCAGGATCAACACCACACCCTCCCATACTATTGAATGGGTGGAGTGGCGCTACAAATCTGTATGAGTTGCCCAAAATCAACTACTTGAACACTGACAAAATAATACTGGACTTTACCAGAATAGATCCCCCACAAGAGATACTATCAAAATGCCAAAAGTGTCGAAAATACATATACAAAATCTCTCAACAAACAAGAGAGATACACTACACTTGCTAAAGAAAAATTCTCAAAACAAGAAGCATCATAATGCATAAGGTATAGAAAGTGGAGCAAGAGGCCGAATGGTGGAGGAGCCATGCCTGTAGAGTCCTCTCAATGAATTCCTATGTCGCTACCATGAGTGATTAGATATCCACCCCAAATCAACACGGATGGATGAAGAAGATGCCTGCATATGGCTTGGTGTAAAATGCACAATGGGTGCATGCAAAAAAATATCAGAATGTGTGTCAGGTTGATCATGTCTGACAGCTGAAATATCAGGTTTCTCAAGCCTGAGTGAAGGTGCAAAACTCATGTGTTGCTCATGATCCTTAGAAAGAGTTGAGCGAACAAAAAAGGAGCTCTTTCAATGTGTGATCCCAATGAAGTATTTGCTCGAAAACCAATGTCATGACGAGAATTCCACTTAACATGTGGAATAGAGGAAACAATACCCTATGAATGTCTGACAATGACTCCTCTAGTGAGACCCATAGAATGGAGCATGCGAGAACTGAATGCAGTGGTATGCTTCTTAAAAAAGCCATACAGCTGAGCAGAAGTAGGATACACAACATGTGGTACTGTAATAGGCACAAATGTGGAAGAGCATGCAGTAACAAGCCTCACAATGTCAGTGGGTACAAGAGTAACAGCTACAAGTGGACTAGGAGCATGGATATGGTTGTCCACAATATGATGGTGATGCTGTAGGCTAGCAAGTTTGTTCCGCAGGGAGTGTATTATTGTATCCTTATCATGAATGAGTGATTGTAGAAGAGAATTTCACTTTTTGAGCGATCTATTTTCTTCCACAAATTTTACAATATCCTCTTGAAGTCCACATACTTCAGAGAAAAACATATCATTCTCAGAATTCATGATAGGTACAAACTGCAACTCCAAAAAATTTATGACGTCAGGCTCAACCGAAATTACATCCACAATTGATTACAACACTCCTCCATATTTGACACTTTATAATTATAGTTAAAGTCTCAAAATAAATAACTCCAATGGAAAGAGCATGAAAAAACAAGCATTTTTACAAAAAATGGCACTCAAAACCGAGTTACTGATCAAAAGATACAAGTTTTTCAATAATATGCTCTACTATTATTTTAGTTTCCACTAAAATAGAATAAAATGCTCTTGCCTTCACCACACAAATAAAATGAAAGGGGGCTAGAGGTAACCACCTACTAGTAGGAATCACAAGCTTTAAGCCCTCATATAACCATACCATATGAACAGGGGGCTAAGGATTTCAATGGGTGTCTATGTATACAGTGACCTTTATTGCTGAAAATAGCAACCTGCAGATTTTCTTAAAATAGCAAAAAACGTGCACATCATCCGTGAACCCCTACCAAAAAAGGAAAGACCCCAAAACACATCTGCACGGAACCTAAAAAGGATCCACCGCAACAGAAAAAAACCCTGTACAGATCTTGAGAAATCCAACAAATCCGAATAAATAAAATCACGTTTTTCCTTGGCACAAATCCCGAGGCGCATCTATGTGCTTCTCTCCAAAATTAAAAAAACCAAAAAAACTGACTGCCTCCAAAAATGGCCGAGTTTACAGTTGTTCTTATGGTTTTAATGCCTTCCAGATCCAATGGAAGCCTCTATTTTGGCTGCGAAGTTGCTGTTTACCTAGCTGTTCTGGCGCTACTTTTTGGCGGAGTTCTATATGTTGTTTCTCTTTTGGTTGCTTTTTGATCTTTTCTGCTTCTTTTTGGATCATTGTACGTTTGGATCCTTTCTTCACTTGTATTGTCTTATTTGGCTGTTGAGCCCTCTTTGGTTGGCAGTTTTGCCCTTCTCTGGGCTGTTTCTCTCACCTTTACTATTTGGCTTTTTGAGCCCTTTTGTATACAAGGTATAGTCCCTTCAAAACTATTTTCCCTTAATAAAAAAAACAAAATTACGACCAAATCCCAAATATATGAATACAGAAATAATTTATTTGCAAAATAAAACTTACAGACGGATGTCAAAAACAATCTCCTTCTCTGATACCATAAAAGGAAGGATAACCGGATCGTACCAAGCCAAGAACACATATGCTAATCAAACATCACGATCAATAAGATGAAAGCAATTCGCCAGAATAACTTTACATAAAACCTTTGCAAACAAATGAGAAACAATATCATATATTATTATGGAACTCAATGCAATACATTGAGAATGGGCCTTGCTTAAATAGGCATCTAAGAAACCAGTCAAGGTCGTAGATCAAGCCATAAATCAAGGGAATAACTAGTCATCAAAGAACTAGTCAAGACCATAGATTTAGGGGAGAACTAGACATCAAGGATCTAGTCAATGTCATAGATCAATGAAAGAACTAGTCAATCCCATAGATCAAGGAAAGAACTATACTTAACAACTAGATAATATCTCCTAATATCTAAATAAGATACAAGAAATATCCACACACATAAGTGGGTGAGGATAAATACAATAAAGGTCAATAAAGTACCTAGGTGACCATGAGCTAAGGTAAATACCTACTCTAACAAATTATAGGTACTTGCAACATCTCTCCTCAAAGCACATGGTTACGAGCCTTCTGAAAGTTTCCTCCACTAATGGTGTTTGCCCAGGATGCATGCTTGGGAAACAACATCAAGATCCCTTTTATAATGGGATAGGCTAATCAAGCTAAGGCTCCTTTAGAGTTGGTAAACAATGATATTTTGAGCTTTCCTTTTCACTCTTATTTTTGGTGCCAAATATGTGTTAAATTTCATATATGACTTTATAAGAAGAAATTGGGTGTGTTTTTTTGCAATATAAAAGTGGCGTTCTTGATAATTTCAAGGATTTTAAAGCCTTTGTTGAAAAACAATCAGGATATGCACTTTAAAATTTTCGCACAAATAATGGGGAGGAGTATATCAGTAATGCATTTAGATATTTTTGTACTAAAAATGGTATTCTACATCAATACACAATGTCTTACACTCCTTAGCAAGATGGTATTGCTAAACGCAAGAATAAGACACTCAAGGAAATGGATTCAATCTAAGAACTTACCACCTGAGTTTTGGGTTTGAAGCTATAATTGTGTTAACTTCATATAGAAAAAAAGTTCCAGATGTAAGATAGTTCAAGGAGTTACTTCTGAAGAGGCATGGTCAGGTGAAAAACCCGATGTATCTGATTTTTTTGTTTTTGAGAGCAAGGCATGGGATTTTTTTTCCTAATGACAAGAGAAAATCCATGGAGAAGAAGATAAAAGAGCTCATATTTGTTGGATATTGTGCACATTTGAAGGCATATCATCTTCTTAATCCATCCACCCATGAGGTTCTATTTCGAAGGGATGTTTGTGTTGATGAGACTATCATATGAATGTCACTTCTTCTCCTCCTTCTTCATCTGATATGGAGGATATGCTTCTTAATTTTGTTGATGCTCCTATTTTGGACCATGCTCCTCTCTCTTCTTCTCCTCATCCTATGCCTAAATGTCTCAATTATACTATGTAGGCAATTGGTGAACTAGTTAGTGATCCGAGTGATCCTCAATGTACTAGAGATGAGACTTTTGGTGATGTTCCTTGTCTTCTCCCTCACTCTATGCCTTCGGGGATGGGTCTTATGAGTTAATATATCTCTAGTGATCTTGTCACTTATTTCAGAAGATTCTTGTCATCTAGAATGGCATGTTGCTATAACAGAGGATTATTCTTCTCTTTTGAAGAATAACACTTGGGATTTTGTGCCTCTTCTTAAGGGAAGAAAACTTGTGCAATGTAAATGGGTCTATAAGACCAAGTATGCAGCTAATGGATTCGATTGACAAATATAAGGCTTGTCTTGTTACTAATGGGTTTTCACAAGTCAAAGGGGTAGAGTACTCTGAGACTTTTTCTCCGATAGCAAAGATGGATTTTGTTTTTCTTATTCTCTCCCTTGTTGCTTCTCATTGGTGGTCAGTATATCAGATATGTGAAGAGTGTTTTTTAGCATGGTGATCTCCATGAATAGATTTATATGGAGCAACCTCAGGGATTCATCTAAGACTCTTATTTCTTTGTAGAATTCATCGTTCTCTTTTATGATCTCAATCAAGCTCCACGAGCTTGGTATGAGAAGATGGATGATTTTTTTGTTGTCTACAGGTTTTCATCGTTGTGAAATGTACCATACTATATATGTTATGAAGAGTGGAGATGATTTATTGATATTGTTTTTGTATGTTGATGATCTCATCCTCATTGAAAACTCAATTTTTTTGATTCAGAACATTCAACACTAGTTGAAGGAAAAAAATTGATATGATAGACTTGGGTCTATTACATTATTTCCTTGGTCTCCAAATTCATCAATTTTCATATGGTATCTCTATTAAATAGAGGAAGTATGCTTCGAATTTTCTATAGAATTTCAATATGGCTAATTGCAATCCATATGCCACTCCACTTCAATCATATATTGAATTGGACTATTGATTTTCAATCTAACTTAGTTGATGTTACTTTGTATAGATAATTTCTTGGGAGAAGTTTGTATCTCACTCATACTCATCTCAATATCACTTTTGATGTTAACCTTGTCTCTCATTTTTCTCATGAGCATCGTGGAGAGTCATTTGCAAACAACTAAGTGTATTTTATTCTATATTAGGGGGAATTTGAGTAATGGAATTCATTATTCACCACATAAATTTTATGATATTGTGGGATTTACAAATTTATATTAGGAAGGTTGTCGTGATACAAGATGGTCTACTTTTGGTTTCTTATTTCACATTGGTTCAGGTCTAGTTACATGGGCTTGTAAGAAACAAACTACAATAGCCTTGTCATCCACTAAGGCAAAGTATAGAGGCGCAGTCAATGTTGATTAGGAAGTTCTTTGGCTTCAATAATTACTTGGTGAGTTTGGCTTTCCACAGGTATCATGTACTATCATTTGGTGTGACAATTAGATTTCTATTCAAATAACACACAATCCTATTGAAAATCAACGTACCAAACATATTGATATCCACATGCACTTTATTCAAAATTAATTCATGACGGGGTTATTCACTTGATGTTTGTGTCTACTTCTGATCATATAGTAGATATCTTCACTAAACCCTTGGCTTCTCCTCATTTTATTGAGTTGTGAGAAAATATTGGGGTGAAGGAAGTTTCCTTTAGGGGGGATTCATTTCAAAGTCCTTCCTTCTTTCTTTTTTCTTATTTGTATTGGGTACCTTATTAGGCCTAGTATTTGGAACCTCTTATTTCATTTTGTTTATTCCCTAGCATTCAATTGAGGGAAGGTAGTAGTGTAAAAAATGTTTTACCATTTTACATTTACCATATGTAATCTTCATGTATGGAATAATTTGTTTATTTATTTGTTTTAATTGTTGTAATAGTTGTTAATTTTAACAACTTGATTAATGTAGAAATATTGTTTAAACAAATCTTGAGGTTGTTATATTTAACCTCTTTGTAAAGCCTATTTAATAGGAAAAATTTGTGTATGAAGAGTATGAAGAATTGATTATTAAACTTATGCTCCATTTCTTCTCTGCACATTGCAGTGATATGATTTTTTTGGATTTGTGCCTTTATTCCTTGCTTAAATTTGGTTTTTTGTCTTCATATTAATTATGTTTAGAACTAGATTGATTTCAATGACATCATTATTATGTGCATTTACAATTCATTGTAGTCTGTAAGACCACATCTCATTGAGGCATTTTATCTAATAGTTTATGTGCCTTGTGTATTGTTCCTCATTTTGCGTAGATGTTAACCATGGAACTCACAACTACATATAACAAAAAGTAGCTTTCCATTATACTTTTATGGATGTCCATGTACTATTCTAAATCTCCTATTTTGGCATATGCTAAGATGGTGTTGGAAAGATTGTGGGTTATTGATTTACACCTGTCAATTGCATATGTTGGTAGGGTTCTAAGGCCTTTTCAAAAAACCCATTTTTTTTGCATATCTTAAGTCCATAAGACCATATTTCATTCACACATTTATTCAAACATTTTACACGCAGATTGCATGACTCCACATTATATATATACTTGGTGTGCAATATTTTTTATTTATGAGCAGAATTACCAACATTAGAGGTGAAGGTGGTGTGTTCCATAGGTAGCAAAGAACTACTCAAAAATTACATGGGGAATATGCAAGTTAACATAGGTCAAACATGTCAAAACTTAGTGGTGGCAAAGGATAATTATTTAAACCCACATTTTTAGTGGGAAAGAAATGGGCTTGTGGATGATGTGCCTTGACAAAAAAAGGATCCACTATCACATTTCTATGAAGAAATAAGAATATTGGGCAATATGACGATGGGATTTCGTTTATCTGTCTATAAATAGTTGGCAAAGGTTAGGAGGATGCTAGAAAAGTTTTTGGAGTCTGGCTTTACACTTGTTTATTTCATCTTTTGGAAAATTCTTCCACATTTTGCATACATATCTATAAAGCCACTTGAAATTACAACATCTAATAATAGTCCCTTTTCCATGATTTCCATACCTTGTTTCGATGGTCATATTTTGGTAGAGGTTGCTAGTATGGTAGTAAAGGTGAATTGATCATGCTGAACACCTGATGGTTACATTTGGTGAAATAATGTCAATTCTTTGTGAGGATTCCCATGTCCTCTGTAAATTGTAATTATGATTTTTATTAGTCTCATGCAGTCATTTGGTCAAATAGTTAGTAGTGTAAAACCTAGATTTATACCTGATGATTCATTTTCTAGAAAAATTCCAAGGCCTTTACAACAGAGCCATTTTGTGCATACCATGTGATTGATGTCGTCCATGAGGTTAGCATTTCAATTTTTTAAAATAATGAATTAGTAACCATTGTGTTGTGGATTAATTAGAGTTTCTCTGTTATAACTTCCCTCATATTGTGCCTCTCATGCCTCTTCTCCTGCAAATTACCAACCGCCAACAATGCCACCACCTTTATTCTATCCAATACATCCTGTGACAGAAACTAACATACATTTACCATGATATTTAGAACCATCTGTGGGGAAAGGCCAACATACAAAAGTACACCACCATGAAAGTACCCATTAGGAAACACGACACTTACTGGCGAAGGGTATTATCATAGAGGTAATGCCTCTGACATCAACATATTTATCAGCGTATTTTTTACTAATAGATTTAAGTTGTATTGAAAATTGAATATTAGTTTTTTTGGGTTATTTTTCATTTTTTTAAGGTGGGTCTAGTAATGTCAACTAATGTGTCATAAGAATTAAAGTCAAATTCTATTTTTATAAGGGATTCATTATTGTGTGAAATTATCAACTTGAGGGTTTATTTTCATTTTGGATGGGATAATATTACTATAAAATATGAAATGCAAACTAACTTAACTATTTGAATTGAGTCAACTAGGAGTCATAAGAAATGCAAGAAGGAATCCCCCGTCTAATGTTGAGTGCATCATTAAATATGAGGTTTCCAATTGTTGATTTGAAAAGAATTAATGCACAAAATCAATGAAACCTACAAATGGTATAGAGTGGAAATGGTTATGTCTATGTTATTCACAATCGTTTAGTAATGATCAAACATAGTGGTTATAAATGTGAGATTCAATGAGGTGCCCAACAGCTAATGAATATATAGTGAAAACATTGTCTTGTTAGTTGGTTTATACCTACTCACTAAGGATTAATCATTTCGAGGAGTAGATTTGAAAAGAGAAGGGAAAACCAATGCCACACTCATAATGACAAGTAACATGTATGTTCCTACTCCGCAAATATTGTAAAGGTCAATACGAATTAGTTTGATTGATCTCATTATGAACAATTATGTCATTGTTCATATTGATAGATATTATTGATCATATTTGTAGTGAAGCCATTTGTACTACTCTTGTTGGATTGGTGACATATTTCCATCCATCGATATTTCCCTCTTATATTGGTAATACATTCTCATCCATCATTATTTTCTTGGCAGGTCAATTATATGTTCCCATCCATCAATATTTGTTTCTTTGATTAGTGATGTGCTCTTATCTAACAATGTATGTTTTGAACTACATGTTTTGTTGGTCTATGTATGGTGATCCCTTTCCATGTGTTCATACTAAGATGGAATCTTGGAAATATTCCTTGTTAGTATTACATAGGTAATAATTGATAGAATTAAAAATAATGTAGGATGTATTACTCAATTTATTATATTTTAGTTCATCTTAATTCTCAATAAAGAACTTGTTTTTAATGTGTTTATTAAGTGTCAATATAATTGTATTGTACTTGCATAATGATGTTGTGTCATGGTGTTATTTTTTAATATGAATTTGTGCTTACAATAACCATAACTCTATTTTAAGTGATTCTTGACACTTGTTGTAAAGTTGTTTTAGTGTTGTATACAATTTACAACTCTTCTTTCCACTATGCATAAATATTGCAACATGTATTTGAATTTAATGTTGTAGACAAAAACTCTATGAACTTGGGTACATTGTTAGGTCCTAAAAGCATGCTATCATTTACGTGATGCCTAAGCAAGAAAAATAGTAATTAACAACTCCCATTAGCCTTTTTCTTTGTCTTCTACACTTTTATTGGCTTTATACATCTTGCACTCTTGCCGGAATTTGACTGTTTTATCTTTCTATGGCCTTGGACACTAGCACCCAATTGGGACACTACTATCAGGCGCTCCTATCCTCTTGGGAGCTCATGTTCTTATTTACCTTTTTCTTATCCTTTTGGACACATTTCACTTCTTAATTACTTTTTACTACTTTGGGTTGACCTTCCAGTTGTCAATTATGAAATTCAAACAAGGGAATCATATAAATACACAATTATACTTTCAAAATAATGGACAAAGCACTAAGCATTACATACTATCACCTAAGATTGCATTCAAAGTTACAAAATCACTTCAAATAATCCATCTAGCACACACATTTAAGGGACAATGGATGCATTCTTTTGCATACACAACATAGAAGGGGAAGTTTATTCTATTTCATCCCACACATTCTATACATTTTCTACATTCTAGATCTAGCCCGCTATCAAATTGTGAAACTCACAAAAGGGCATCATTACACACACTTACACAAAGAACTACATGGAGTCTGAAATGTAGTACTACTTTCGGTAGGAATTTCACCCATTGGGTGACCATTGGGGTCAATCTGACTCTATATTATTCATCTTTTTATTAGATTTGATGTGGATTGTGGAAAAGTGCAGGTAGACAACCTGTTTTCTAGGTTACATGTACAATTGGTGATCAAGGAATGAAAATATAGTGATAAAAAGATACTAACAATGAAGCTCCTCCTACGTAAAAGAGGCTAGATCTGGATCATTCACACATACACTAGCGCCTAAAACAGACAATAGCACCAGGAGCTCATGTCCTCTAGTGGGTGCTCATGTCTGACATATTCATGAGTCTCAGAACCTCCAGTGAGCATTGAAAAAACTCTTCTCAGTTTGTTTCAATTGTACACATGCCTAGATCACTTCCAAATTGATTGAGATTTAATTAAGTCTCTCTATCTCCCTCTCTAACTTAGGGTTTCACATTTGTACATTCTTATTTTCTTACATCTTACTGTATATTAGCATTTATATATCATTCATTACAATAGTTACTCTACAATTAGGTTTAATTTCATTTAAATTAAAAATCAAATTTAATGATCATATTTGAATTATGTGCATCTTTGTTGACCTTGAGTCCTGTAGACACCCCAATTTCACATCTATCCTAAATCAATTAATTCCCCTTCCTCATTTCCCACAAAAATACACTTCGAATTAATCAAATATAATTTGATTAAT
Source organism: Taxus chinensis (assembly GCA_019776745.2). Classification (NCBI taxonomy): domain Eukaryota; kingdom Viridiplantae; phylum Streptophyta; class Pinopsida; order Cupressales; family Taxaceae; genus Taxus; species Taxus chinensis. The sequence goes on from CM034151.1 coordinate 887,416,240, forward strand.
TATCCATTTCAAAATCTAAAAATAATCTAATCCTCACCACATGTCATTATTCTCCATGTTTTTCCACTATTGAATTAAAAATTTAAATTCAAAATTCTCACCCACCATTCGTGGTCCCCACTCACCTAAAATCCTCCACTTATGAATTAAAAATATAATTCAAATCCTCACCCATTCTTCGTGGCCCCCACTCACCTAATCTTACACACATTTTCACCTAATCTTGCCCACATTTTCAAACCACCCACCTAATCTTGCCCACATTTTCAAACCACCCACTTAATCTTGCCCACATTTTCAAACCATGATTACTTAAATTAATCTAAGTTAATCACTCCCTCAGGCTATAAATACAACCTTACCCCTCCCCTCTAAAGACACGGAGAATAAGCTTGCATGCCATATCTAAGTTCTTGCATCCTTTGAGCAAAGAACATCCTTTTGCCTCGTCCTAATGCCAAAATAGTCTCATAATCCTTTTTCCCATCCAGTGCAAAGTAAGAGGATCGTTGTTGCAGGAAGGTCTTGCTCCGTCTTGAAGAAAAGCACCTACATATCAAAAAATCTGGGCTCAATCCAAGTTTCCTAGCCCATTCCGAGGTTTGCTACGGAATGCGAAGGAGGAGGTATGATTATTGGTATTTTACTTCCTTGTTAGTAGTGTATTTTTCATAGCTTACATTCTGGCACGCCCGGTTTCTTTCGATCTGTTACCATTAATTTCCCAATTAGTGGTTTTATCTATTCTTTGTTTATTATTGTTCATTATTATTTCATTTTCTGTTTCTTATGGTCTTCTTTGGTTAACCTTCATGCAATTTGGGTAGTGTTTTTGTTGTGTGGTGTCTTGTGGTGTATCTGCAGGTTATAGAAACAATGAAACTATGCAGCTCATCCTGTCTTTGATCTCCTCGGTGCTTGGTGTTTAGTAGTTCTGATTTTGCTATTCACTCATAATCTATACAAACACAAGTACTAATCATTAGTTTATCATATTAGTGTCATGGGACAACCAATCCGGAAAATATATTTATTTATTTCCTTTTGCTAAAATAACTGCTTTGTAGGAAGCTAATCATTTTTTTTCTCTTTCTTTTATTTTAGTCAATCATTTTATGATCTAACTCTTTCTTTCTGATTATTTTTATTTTTTAACCTTGCTGTCAAAATTTTAGCTTCTCAGGTGAAGTATAAAAGTCAGAAAATAAAAAAAACCAGCTCCCGGGACGTTTTTCTCACGTTTAAAATTTTCATTCAGAGCGTTCTCGTAGCCCATCTTCCGGAAGCCATAACTTTTGCTCCCAAACTCGGAATGACTTAATTTTTTTTTAACGGAAAGGTATTGAAAATATATATGTAATGAAAAAATAATTTTTAGATTTAGACTTACAAAAAAATTTTGGTTTCATTTCTTCTAACACCTGTCTTTTTAACAAAAAACAACAAACTTATAGTTTTATTTTTTTTTATTTTTATTTCACGAAACATCCTCACACGTATGCTATTTCCTCGCACTTCAAAAGTGATCTTGGAAATCAGAAACGTGAGACCACTCGAGCTCTAGAAAACAATTTTTATTTTTACTTTTTTGCCTTACATTTAAATTTTCCACGACAACACTTCTAGGTAACGTTTTCACCCTCTTCTTTCATCGTTTTTCTTTTTTGTGAAAATAATCATTATCGCTATTTTGCAATCATGATTAATTGCAATAATTATTAACAAAAAAAAAAAAATCTATTCCAATTGTATCCGCGTATGCTCTTTTCTTGCGCCTTTGAGCGATCTGGAAAATCAGAAACGGTCACAATTTTTTAGTTTCTTGTTCTAACATTGCAGGATCCTCTAGCTTTGTTTTCCAACTGTTATTTTAATAATTATTTTCCTTTGTCATATTCTTAATATTTGTTTGGTTTTTGGTTGTGTATGCTCTTTTCCTGCGCCTTTGAGCGATCTGGAAAATCAAAAACAACCACGATCACTTTTCTAACATTTCATTTGTAGGATAAACTACTAATTTATTTTCTGTAGAACCGCATTACTGGAATATTGTCCAAACCAAAAACAAAACAAAAACAACAAAAATCCCGCAAAAATACCACCATTCAAATACAATTGCTGAAACAAAAAAAAAAGTATGCTCAGGTACGCAATTATTTTCTGCTAGTGATTTATTTCAAGTTGGAAAGAACCCTGCGTTTAATCACTTTATCATATTGTTTTTGCACGTAGACGGGGTGGATTTCATCACCACCAAAGCTACACCAGGTGACATGGACTTGGCTACCACGCACCAACAGCATTTGCATCTGCATTGCACTTTGAGACCTAGTCTCATCACAGTGTTCGGTATTTACCTCGCCGCTGCTCTTCACTTACAGGTAATGCTGTCGTGCAGCGCATGCGAGTCACGCCTAGATAGCTGTAACAACGAAGCCTGGGCATCGTCCCTGTAAATATTCGGGGAGTTATAAGGACACCATACACATTCATCCCTCCATCACCTTCCACCTTTTAACAAAACCTATTTTGGACGTGGTGATTCACTCCGAAACAGGCAAGTAAGAATTGGTGAGTCTCCTCCAGTGCTCTAAGGGTTCCCTGTACCAATTCTGTCCCCGTACAGAATTAGGTATATCAGGACTAGGGTATATCGGAGGACACATCTTCTTGCAGTAATAAGAGCCTGCATCCACCATTTCACAGCATACTTGTATGATTGCATGAAACAATGATCATTCCCAAAGGATCTATCTCTTTAGCCAAAACAATTTGATACACATGACTGCTTGCTGTTTGTAAACAAAATAGTTTAGCATTGTTTTTATCATAAAACTTGGCTAATATCAATGTGTTTATTGTAAAATTCAAATCCTAATCATGTTCCACAACACCATTTCTCGACCGATTCAATACCAAGCAAAACATTCAAACAATCCCACAATGAAGATCAAAACATCACATTGATTTCATTAGCCTACTTCAGCCAACAACAACTCCACTATAGCTTGTTTTCAGCTATATCCAATAGATATTGAGTGACTTGCGTTCACTCCTTATCTCATCAATTGTCAGAACATCCTTTATAGCTTGTTTCAAGCTATATCAAAATTACATTGGGTGACTTGTTTGAGTTCACTCATTATTTCATCAGCTGACAAGTTTAACAAAATCCCATCTGACACAAATCCCTTCAAATCTCATTTTGAGTTCACAACTGTGTTGAGTCACTTGTTTGAGTTACTCTTCCTATCAAAAATCTAGAGCTTGTTTAAGTCAAACCAACCGACATATTCATCATAGCTTTTTTGAGCTATATCTCACTTGTATTGAGTACCTTGTTTGAGTGTACTCCTTACATTTTCGTCTGCTAAGCTTGTTTAATCCAAACCAATCAAGATATTCATCATAGCTTGTTTGAGTTATATCCCACTTGTATCATGAGTAGCTTTTTTAAAACTTTCTCCTTATAGCCTTACTTGTTAAAACTTGATTGAGCCAAAACAAAAATCACAATCAATAGGTTGATTTCTTCATCGCACCTTTCTTTGTTCTCCCTCTCTTTTAAACATGAAGAATTCATGAAAAACATCACACAATGAGCTATTAGAACAAATTAATAAGATGACAACACAACTCTCTCATATGGCTACCCAAATCAGTGAGCGATCACCCAAAAAGCCGATCATACAACCTCATGAAGAAATTAGTTCACGTAAAGTCCAACGTCAGTTTACCCCCCTTGGAGAAAGTCTCTCTAATGTTTTTCACCAACTAAAAGAGGCTAAACTAATAAGATATCCAATTACAAAACCCTTTGTCAAAGGGGAAGCTAAGCCATGCTGGTACAAACCTAACACATACTGTGACTTTCATCGCATTGATGGTCATCACATAGATAAATGTGTGCGATTTAAGAATTACATCCAAGACTTAATTGACGACAACGTCATCTCTGTAGAACTTGATGACAATGCTCTTGCAGCCAATGACACATCCAATACCACAACTTTCCATGAAGATCTGACTACTGTCAAAACTCCTATATATACTGAAATTCCAAGAAATCATGACGACAACAGTCAAGAATCTCTAATTCCAAACCAATCCATATCTTCTTCAAATTTCCTTCCATTAGTTCAAATATACATTGAACCTGTTTTGGACAACAACATTCTTCCAACATTTACTGAGCACTTGAACTTATTTCAAGACACTCTTTCAACCCAAACATACATTGAACTTATTTTGGACAACAACATTCTTCCCACATCTATTGAGCACTTGAACTTATTTCAAGACTCTCTTTCAGCCCAAACATATATTGAACCTGTTTTGGGCGACAACATTCTTCCAACATCTAATGAGACCTTAATCTCGTTTCAAGACTCCCTTTCAAACCTTGATATTACGGTAGACACTACAGATGAGGTTCCATCAACAGGTACCATTAAGTTTGATTCTATTCTTCCAATATTGGCTCTTATGCCTAACATCTCTATCCTTTTTGTCGAAACACAACCACATCGAGTTTGGACACTTGCGACAATGCAACCCGTCATGTCCATCATGCTTTCAACTATTGATCTTGCAAGCATCTCATCACTAATTAGTCTCACCTATCAAGAATTCTATGTGCATCCATTCTACGAGGTACTTATACCCAGGAATATCTTTACACAACCTTTTCCATCTCTAATTGTGAATCTATCCTCAAAACAATCAATTAATGGACAAATAGAAGCAAAAAACCAAATAACACAAACCATCATTTTCAACACACATGGAAGCTATTGGCTTAACCAAATCTATCCCACTCTTTGGGTTTACCACACATCTTATCACACACCTATTGGAGCCACTCCCTTCTACTTTATTTATAGTTGGGAAGCTATTTTACATGTCAAGGTTGAATTTTCATCCTTCATTATATCTTTCAAAGATGTAATCAATAAAGATTATTATCAACAGTCACGCCTTAATGAACTCGAGTTTCTTGATGAAAAATGACTTAATTCCCTAGATCATATTCAAGTATATCAAAATTGGCTACGACATAGCTACCATAAAAAAATCAAACCTAGAAAATTTAAGGTCAATCATTTCATTTTCAAAGAAAATCGAAAGAACACACCCAAGGAATGAGACAAACAAGAAAAATTTGAGCCCAACAAAATCATAGATAATTTTGGGTTTGGAGCTTATAAATTGGCCATTGACACAGGTCAAGATCTTGAAAAACCCATGAATGCATTCCATTCAAAGAAATTTTATTCTTGAAAGCACTCTCTATTCCGGGAAACAAAAATGTGTACATTGTTCCTTCTGTCTTGCTTATCTCTGAATAAATTTATTCATTTCTATTGGCAGACATTTTCATTATCAAAATCACATCTTCATATTTATCATCATGAGACAAGTGCTAGTATAAATCCTATTAAGTTTGTGAGCATCATACTTCTTCCATTTTCAGTCGCTTTCCTTATGGTCATACCTAGAAGCTTACTGATGGTAATATATTCCCTTCAAAGACACTCTCTCTTTCATAACAAAGCTCTAAATTTCGTTACCCATTTCGTTTGGTCATCCATCTCAGTCTTCGGTGTTGAACCCTCGCGTCCTACTAGTCGTGTGGGGCTGAGATTGGGGGCAGACGTTTCTTCCCAAATACAAAGCACTATTGTAAAAAAATCCATCAATTCAATAACTTATGAATAATTCATTGACCCATCTTTTGTCCTTCATAGTCTTTGGTGTTGAGCCCACACTTCTTACTAGTAGTGTGAGACTGGGAATGGAGGAAGGTGCCCTTACTCGTCTACATCTTGTCTTCGGTGATAAACTCTTGCCTCTTACAAGTGGCATGGGGCAAAGCGTAGAGGGTCATTCTAATATAAGCATAAAACCTTGCAAAATAAAAAAACAAAAAAAAACCAAACAAAACAAAAAAAAAAGACAAAAAGAAAATTCACTCGCCTATACTTTGCCTTCGGTGATGAGCCCTTTCTTCTCACTAGTAGCATGGGGCAAGGAATAGGGAGTCATTTCACAAATACAAAATCTTACAGTGCTTACAAATTATAAAATCCCCAAACACGTAATTTAGATGCCTAAGTGAAGAGAGAACTATCCCTTAACCTCATATCTTATCACTCAGTAGGCCACATAACTATCTAAGTCTAGCATGTGACTCATAAAGTGAAAGCCATTTTTGAAATTGGTTCAGTACCATTATGAAGAATGGAGTCACAATTTCCCAAAGGGATTGTTGTTAGCATTTGTCTCTATATTCATTATCTACCTCCTACATCCTTCTTGATTCTTGGTGATGATCCCACACATCTTACTACTTGTGTGGAGTCAAGAATGGAGTTGGAATTCTTTTCATCATATCGTCACCACCATATCATGCCAATGGAAAGTGAATTCATGTTATTTTGAGCATAAGTTATAACGCGGAACACGGTACATACGTCTCTCAAAAATAAGTCCTGCACTTTGGTCGCATAAATTGTCAATCACAATATAAAAATCCAAACTCTGCACATTTGAAAATCAACATAAAATGCCAAAAACAGTGTAAAAATCCAAAAATCTACCATTTTTTTAAAATTGTCAAAAATCTAAAAAAACAATGTAAAAATCGTCAGAAATCCACAACACATTTGAAAATCGTCAAAAAATCCAAAAACAATGTAAAAATCGTCAAAAATCCAACAAACATTTGAAAATCATCAAAAATCCAAAAAACAATGTAAAAATCGTCAAAAATCCAAAAACAATGTAAAAATCATCAAAAATCCAAAAACATTTGAAAATCGTCGAAAATCCAAAAAAAACAATGTAAAAATCTAAAAATCCAAAAAACATTTGAAAATCGTCAAAAATCTAAAAACATTAGTATAAAAATCCATCCAAAATCCAACAAGAACATTCAGAAACCATTGTCCAAAATCCAATCCAAAAAAATTATAAACTCGTCAAAAATCTAAAAACAAACATTTGAAAATCGTCAAAAAAGTCCAAAAACAAAAATTTTAAAAAATCATCAAAAATCTAAAAAAACATTAGAAAAAATATATATCATATATAGATAAACAAAAATCCACAAAATATTGTAAACTCCACAAAATCACAAAAACTCTAAAATAACCAACACAATACAACCTTTGGACTATTATCCCCAACAAATGATCCAATCACCTTATGACTACCAAATTCAAACCACTTCTCCTCACGTGAATCCTTGCTTGGGGCAAATCTGGCTCTCATTATTTCCTTGTTTAAGGACAATGACCCAATACTTTACTGTGTCCTCGTACCCCTACTTGGGGGAAAATCCAATCAATCCTCATTGTGGAACACGTTAGGGACATGTTTATTGGTTCTTGTGTTCCATTATTAGTTGTAAATTATTAATTGCTTTCTTGCATCTTGATATATTACAGGGGCATCTTGATTTTATGTATCCCGGTGTTCTCTGTAATATTTTTATGTTATCTGATTGCATGTCATATTGGGGCATCATACTTTCTTGATGGCCTCTGTCTATGCTCTCTTCCATTTGCATATCGTACCGGGGCATCAATCCTTTTTTATTTCCCCTATCTATGCTATCACGCATATTACAGTCTAGTCATCCTGATCTTTTATATCACGATGCATCCTGTTATGTGCTATATTAAAACTAAGATGCTTTTTTTCACATGAGTATCTTCCTGCATGATCAACATCTTACTTTGCACCCCATCCATTCACCCATATTAATGCATTCTCCAGTTTGCGAATCCTACTTGACGATCTTTCTCAAGTAGCATTCACTATCCAGCAGCTCCTTCTCCCCCACCATGATCACCATGTATTTGATCCATTCATTCTCACTCCTCATTTTTACTCCTCTGCCGCTTATACCCATATTACCCTTCTCTCCATTCCTGTCCCCTCTCACCCATTGGTATTCTTTCCTTTCACACTTTTGCTTCCCGCTTGACAATCTTACTTACTAACCCTTTCTATATGGAATCCTCAGTGGAGGTTTACCCTCTCCCTAAGATCTTCCTGCTGTAGAAGCTTCTTCACCACCTGCCCTCTCATCAAACAACCATCACCACCAAACATATCTTCCCACTCCACCTCATCTACTTCTCATTCTCACATCATTACTCTCACCACGCGGGCATCCCAATTAAGGATTCCCCTCACACTCTCTGCCCTTCACTACATATATTCCTTCATCCATTCATGTTACACTCCTTTGTGTCCTTTCTTTCTTATTATCACCTCATCTTATATCATATACCACTTAGGCATACCTCACTCAATATTTTCTCATCCTTCCCCAAATCCACCTTATGCCTGGTCATCTTACTTACACCCTCTCGTATTATGGCAAATTCACTTGAGGGTTCCCCTTCAGTCCATTTTGTCATACCCTATTCCTACCAACTCTAACATCCTTCTTCTTCCTCAGCTTGGTGATCTTACTTAACCATTCCAGCCGCATGGCAATCTTACTTAAGACTTCCACTTAAGGTTGATATGCCCTGTGGCCTTCCCCCATCCCATCATATTTCCCCCATCTTATTTCTCCCACCTCTCATCGCGATCATCTTCTTCACCCTACCATTCCACCCCTATCCCCAATATCATCTTGTCTTTCTCCTTGCATATCATCCCTGTCGGTTGGGTGATCCTATGCAACCTCTCCAGCAGCATGACGATCTTACTTAAGATATTCTCTTAAGCATGACATGTCATCTTACACTCGCCGATCACTCTACAATCTCACCATCCATATTTCCTCTTCATTCCCCATCATCACATCTTTTTACCACCACTATCACCCTCCTCTGCTTGGCAATCTTACTTAACCACTCACCCGGCATGGCGATCTCACTTAAGAGTCCCTCTTAAGGATGATCTGTCTCCTTGCCTTTCCCCATCACTACCCACCCTTCACCCTTCATTTTTTCTCGGCATTCCCCATTATCACATCCTTTCACCTCCTTTTCGATTCTCGCAAACACCACTTCTCACTTGACCGTTTGTCATCTCCAGTTTTGCTCACATGGCAATCTTACTTAACCACTTCTGTCACATGACAATCTTATGTCAGGGTCCTCCCTACACTTCACTTGTCATCATGAACTTCTCCCCCGCCTCATTCTTCGTTCACTTTGTTGATCACCTCCACCTTGTATCTCCTACTACCCACTTTTTCCTCCTACCCTTATCCTTTCTCCACCTATCCTCTTACAACATACAACTAATCTCTTCCACCCATAATGACATTCTTTTCCCCCATTTTCCCCTCCTTGATCCATCATCCTTCATACCGTTTCTTCCCATTCTTTTCATGTCTTGGTTCTTCATCCTCACCTCGTTCATCCTCATCACCCCCATCCTCTCTTCACTTTCACTTAGTGCTAATTCCTCCCTCCCATATTTTTCACTCTTTCCCCTTCATCTTCTCACATTCCCCCTACATTTCTACCCACACACATATTCGCCATTCTTGTTAACACTCCTATATCATTCTTTCATCATCATCCTCTCTTCCCGCGCTCATAATTGTCAACGGGTTTTCCCTAAAAATTATCAATCCGCATTCCGCACAACCTCATTCACTCCCTTAGACCTTCTAGAGTTTCCCTTCATTCCTTCCCTCCTCTAAGCCCACCACTCATTGGCAACGGGTTTTCCCTAATGTCCCTTTATTGGCATTACCCTTTCTAGTCCTCATTCACTTTCTCTTTTTCTTCATTTTTTCTTTCACCATTCCCCACCACTCATTGTTAAGGGGATTTCCCTAACGTCCCCTCATTGGCATTGCCTCTTCTATCCCCCATTCTCTTTTCTCGCCTATTCTTTTCCCTCACTCCCACCCTTTCTTGTCACTTTTTACCCATCTCTCCATCTCCTCTTTTCCCTCTTCAATATCTTTACTGTCTTCATCATACATCCTTTTTTTATTTTCCCGTCATCCTAGTATCCTCATGTCATGCATCTCCATATATTTTTCAATCGATGTCATTCCTCCCCTCTTTCTTCTTTGAACATTCCTTCTATCATTCCCTTTCCACTTATTACCCCCTTTATGTATTCCCTTCCTTCTACATCATTTTCTTTGTTATCCTCTTCTCTCTCCCACCCCTCCTCTTATTTCCCTTCCCCTATATCATCTTCTTCCCCTTTTTCCATCACGTTTCCTCCTTACATCCCCATCAATAACCTGGTTGTTCAGCGTTGTCCTGTCTTTTTTATCATCCCACTCTCCACATGCATCTCCATACAGTCTATTCCATATTCTTTGCCTTGGTCTTCCTCACAATGACGCGATTCCTTCAATCTTCTCCTTGTATTCATTCTATCTTCCTTTCCTCTCCCCTAATTTTCATGTTTCTTCTGACCACTTCCCTTTTTCTCTACCACGCCTACCTTTTCGTTCATTCTGTATATGTTTCTCTTCCTTTCTCTCCTCTTTTTCACACTTTCCTCGCCCCTCATAGTTTCTTTTTTTTTCTCCATTCTACTTCTTCTTTTGTCCTCTTTCTATTTTCCTCTATTTCACCCCCTACTCCCACCTCATTTTCTCCTTCATTATTTATCCTTTCTCATTTCTTGTTGTTTCACTTCCACGCATCCGTCTTTACTATCTCTGTTGCTTCCTTCATTTTGCGCATCTCTCTCTTTTATCCCCTTCACCCTCTACTCTGTCATTGTTTTGTTTCTGCCTTGTTTGTCCTTCATCATTCCCTTCTTCCCCTATCATCCCTCTCTCTTATTTCTACTTTTTTCATACCTTTTGTTCCCCTCCCCTATTTCCCTTACTCTTCTCATAATCAACCCCCAATCCTATCCATTCCCTTTTCTCTTTCCCACACACCCTCACACCTAGCATTCAAGGTCAATTGAATCCTTCCTCCATTTGCGTCGTGTGGTCATTCCAGTCTCTTCCACTCCATTATCGTCCTCTTCTCCACCGAATCCATTTCCCTTATTTTCGAGAGTTCTGTCATATATTTCATTCTCATCAGTCCTCTCGAGGGGGCATCACCACATCTATCCATAATCACATCTTCTCATGACATTTTTTTCTTGGAGGATACTATGACATCCATCACTCACCACTTTCTATTCTCCCCAACAAACATTCACTCTACCTTTTAAAAATTAGATTGAATTCTTCCCCCATACCGTTTACTTTCTTTGAAAGGACACTACTTTCATAGTACTCTTCCAAAGAGGGGCAAATGTAGACACCCCAATTTCACATCTATCATAAATCAATCAATTCTCCTTCCTCATTTCCCACAAAAATACACTTCGAATTAATCAAATATAATTTGATTAATTATCCATTTCAAAATCTAAAAATAATCTAATCCTCACCACATATCATTATTCTCCATGTTTTTCCACCATTGAATTAAAAATTTAAATTCAAATCCTCACCCACCATTTGTGGTCCCCACTCACCTAAAATCCTCCACTTATGAATTAAAAATATAATTCAAATCCTCACCCATTCTTCGTGGTCCCCACTCACCTAATCTTGCCCACATTTTCAAACCACTCACCTAATCTTGCCCACATTTTCAAACCAGTCACCTAATCTTGCCCACATTTTCAAACCACCCACCTAATCTTGCCCACATTTTCAAACCATGATTACTTAAATTAATCTAAGTTAATCACTCCCCCAGGCTATAAATACAACCTTACCCCTCCCCTCTAAAGACACAGAGAATAAGCTTGAATGCCATATCTAAGTTCTTGCATCCTTTGAGCAAAGAACATCCTTCTGCCTCGTCCTAATGCCCAAATAGCTCTCATAATCCTTTTTCCCATCTGGTGCAAAGTAAGAGGATCGTTGTTGTATGAAGTTCTTGCTCCGTCTTGAAGAAAAGCACCTACATATCACAAAATCTAGGCTCAATCCAAGTTTCCTAGCCCATTCCGAGGTTTGCTACGGAATGCGAAGGAGGAGGTATGATTATTGGTATTTTACTTATTTGTTAGTAGTGTATTTTTCCTAGCTTACAAGTCCATGAATTAATTAAGTACCAATCTATGACATGAGAATAATTAGATGTACCTTGTTGTAATTGAAATATTTGAGTCCCCAAGTAAAATATGTAAGGATTTTGACATATTGTAAACTTGAAGAAGCACACAAACCACTTTGGGTATATAGAGGATGATGTAGGGATATAAGTAGGTCGTAGGCACTTTGAAATAGGTGACACTCATTCGAGGGTGGTTCCAACTGAGATGACCCTTAGAGATAGTAGACACTCACATATGTATGGAACATACTTAGCATCAGTTAATGATACTAGATAATTAATATAAATAGAATCAAGATGCTGAAAAAATGATGGAGTATGCTTAAGTTTATCCTAAAAAACACATAGAAAATAAATTAATGTTTAAGTTGATCATAAGAAAAATATCAAGTGAAAATAAATTAATGTGATAGAAGATTGTCATTGCAAAAAGTGATTGCCCTAAATGGATTTATTCAATCTTTAGGAATCACCATGACTTACGAGTATCCAATTCATGATGCAATTGACGGGTCACTTTGAGGGTGCTTAATAATGATAGTAAATATAGCTGTGAGAAATAATATCAGCAATGTGAACTAAATGTACGGTTCTCGATTCATATATAAACCATATGATACTTGGTTTCACCTAGCTAGGAATCCTAAAACCAATACAAGTAGAAGATATTTTGGATCAGAAGTAGTATGGCTTTCAACATATGGTTCCACCTCCCTTAGATCGTAGAAATGATGACTGAACCCACCATAGTATTAACAGGGATACCACTCCCGTACTAAGGGAAATTTTACCGATAACCATACCGAAATTTTGTTCCCGATCCCTCGTTAGGGATCCCTTGCGTTCGAAACGTTGTAAAATCCCTTCCCGGGAAATCTAGTTTTTCGAACTTAGTCTTTTGAGCCTTTTTTGGCTGGGCGCATGAAATTGCTTTGTAACACTAACTTTTGGTGCACCCCCTTTAAAACCTTTGGCGCATGATTTTCAATGTTAACACAACTTTTGGTGCACCAAAGTGTGTTGAGCCTTCCCTGCGTGTGCCAAGGCGCATGCGCCTTTGTGTTGGCACAACGTTTGTTGCGCCACTTTTTGGTGTGCCAAAGGGCGCACATAATCTTATTGCAACAAAATGTTTTAGTGCGCCAAAGGGCGCACATAACTTCGTGTCGACATAGCGTTTGGTGCACCAAAGGCGCGCTTAATTTCCTGCTGTCAAATATTTTCGTGCGCCAAAGGGCGCACGCTTTTCCCTGTCGACAACAACTCTCATGCACCCTTTAAAAAGTGGGTGGCGCATTAATGACTTGTTCACCTATATATATGTGTTTGCGCGCCCAAATTTCATTTTCACTTTTCGCTGAGCACGTGATTTTTCTGAGCCTGTCAACCCCTGCCTCGTCATTTTCAACGTGTTGTGGACCCGTTCTCGAGCTTTTGCTATTTATCTAGGTAAGAGTTTCTTCTCCCTCTTGTGTGTTTTTCGTTCTTGTTTCTTGGTGTGCTTGTGGTCTGGTTGTGGTTTAGCAGTATTGAAATATCAAATGTTGAGCTAGCCCTCCCCTGTGCTGTCTTTCCTTATTTTTTCCTCCCACCCCCTCTTTCCAGATCTGCTGGTAGAGGGTGTTAGTTTGAAAGCTTGGTCTGATAACCCCTTTTGGCTTAAAACATTATATCTTCCAAAGTAATCTTGGAAACGAAAGAAAGGAAAAGGGGCTGAACCATGTGAAAACTCTGTTTTTCCCTTGGGCGCACCAGCACGTCCTGCAACATCATAAACAGTTGCGCCCCCATGGTGCATCTGTCCCCCTTGCAACATGGCCAAAACCCGCGCCAATGGCGCACCCATTTTGCCTGCCACATCATGAACTTCTGCGTCCTCAAGGCGCGCCTCTTTCACATGTTGCAAGTGCTACACTTGCGCCCCTTTGGTGCACAATCCTTCACTGCTGCATCACCTTCCCATGCGCCAATGGTGCACCCCGGCATCTATGCAACACAAGTTCTATCTGCGCCAAGTATAAAGTCGTAAAAGCGCAGGCGCATCCCTCCTTACAGTAACATTTGTGTTGTGCAAACCCTCCTGTGTGCCGCGCCATATTTCCTTTGGCGCATGAAAAGTCCTTGTTACATGAACCATCCATGCGCCAAAGGGCGCACCAAATTCCAATGCAACATGAAATTTCCACTAAAATGCACTCTGCAGTAGCATGCGCCATCCTTTGTCACTATGTAACCTTTGCAACAGCCCTTTCCCATGCGCCCTGCCTATTTAGCCCTGTAAGCTACATTTTTCATGCGCCCTGAGCCTAAAAATCTCTAACTCTTTCTTCTGCTAGTATTCCAATGGAAGATCAAATGGCTAATTCAACCTTTTCGGATTGGGTCTCGCTTCTTCTTCATACAAATCAGCAGACTAAAGTTCGAAAGAACATATGTCTACATCCAGCAAGAGACCCACCAAATCAAAAGGAAAGGCCAAGCTTACTGAGGAAGAGATGAAGTATAAATATCAAAGGGTCAGAATGCCCAAGTCACAGGCCGAATGCAGCATGGATGTCAGAGACTCAGAATTGGGGCATATCGATATGGAGGAATTCTGGGCTAGAACTCAGAAAGTTACAAGGAGTCCATGGATGGACAAACTAATAGGCAGTGCCCTGCACTTTGCCGGAGGAATCTCCGTCAGCGCCATCAACAATGAATTTATGATGGTCGTTGCCCAGTGTTACAACAAAGACACAAGATGTGTCGAAAACAGCAAGGGCGAGGTAGTCATCAACCTCACTGCCCGTCATTTTGAGATCATACTCGGCATCCCTCACCACCGGCACTTTGTGGCCGTTAGCCAAGCAGAGTGCATCAAGGCCTGGGAAGATAATGAAGACCAATGCATGCAACTAATGAACAAAGTGTATCTGAAAAACAAGAAGGTAGTAACCCAGTGGCCCCAGATCATCCACCGCAGTGACTTCTCAGAAGAGCCCAGCGATACCATCACCTTCCTGAGCAGGGTCTTCGGGCTTTCTGATGCCCATTACTTCCATAAATGGATGCTGCGCTACTTGGAAACAATGAACAAGAATTTTCCTGATCAGCACTTTTGCTGGGGGGAAATTATAAGTAGCACCATCTCCGAGCAGCTACAACAATTCAGCACAACGGGAGTATTCCATATGAACTCCTACGTGGTCTACGCTGCAGCGTCAGAGAGGGATTATCCAGGCTTAACCCAGAGTGGAGTTTGGCCTCAGGTCAAAATATACGAGTATTATCCAGAATTAAGGCTGGAGAATAGCATCTCCCAGTTCACAAAAGTTAACGATGTGTTTTTCTATCACATCATCTGCCTGCTGAGGCCGAATATGACTCATATTCGTACAACCAAAAACATAGTGGCAGCCACAGAGAAATGGGGAGCCCTGTTCACCCAATTTCCTACATTCACCTATCTAAGGGCTGCCAACTTTTTGGGAGAGCCAACCAGGCTACCAAGGTATGCTGGGCCTAAGCTGATTCTGCTGGAACTATCAAGGCAGTTGGTCACATACCACGAAAAATGCCTTAAAAGAAAGAAGGGTGGAACTCCTTTCCCCCTCACGGTGGGCCGATACACATGCTCTACCCACCACAAGGTGAAGGAAATGTTTTCAGAGCTGGAGTTACTCAATTTGAAGCATGACTTCCCAGCCAGGCCCACCTTCGACCCAAGGGGCTACCTACCAAGAGCAAAGCTTGATCCGATCCATGTTCTTTAGATCGAGGATATTTATATTGACGTCCTCCATGAGGTAGAGCTCAGAAGAAAGGATCATTCTCGGCTAGCATTGGTAGAAATCATCCAATATGGGGTAGCCATTATCCCCAAAGGCTACCAAACAATAGAAAATGAAGTAGACAAGGTATATACTGATACAGAGGGGGATGATTGGCCCTTTCTGGCCATTAATAGAACTAAAGCTCCTCAGACAATTGAGAAGAGGGTCAAGGAGACTTTGCGGAGGACAGAACATTGGTGCCGGATGAACGGCCTAATCTACCTCGGGGTTGATTTCACAACATCCCCATTGGGCAACGTGCCTCCACGATCCAAGAAGCAGCTTAAAGGCAAAGGTGTAGAAGGTGAATCTAGCACCATTCAGGGAGAAGCCCCCGAGAGTCCTCTTTCCACAGCGCCAAAACAGATAATAACTATGGATTCGCCAGAGAAAGAAGCAGTAGAGGATAGTCCCATAGGCCCATCCACTCAGGATGTCAGCGTTGCTACCACAACAGAGGTCCCTTCTATCCCTTCTTCTTCTCTTCCTTCCCCTCCTCGAGAGACTCAAGCGACCATCCCTTTGGTCATGTCCTCTGTCCCTTCTTCTACTCTTTCCCCTGCTTCTTCGTCTATCTTCTCCTCCCTCGCTGATCTGTCCTCCATTTCTTCCCTCATCTCTGGGCTCCCTTCCCTTCATATGTCTTCCACATCTGTAGTTTCCCTTCCTCCCGTGGAAACTTCTTCGGCTATTCTCTCTATGCCACCGCCGCGTGTCTCCACGTTTTTCCCCTCTTCTACTGTAGCTACCTCCTCCTCTATCTCTGGTCCTTCTTCCATAGGACCGGTTTGGATCTCTCAACAGCTAAGCCAACAAAAGAGGAAAGTTCCCATCACTCCGATGGACTTTTTAGTGATCCCAACCAAAGGGGCAAAGAAGCAGAAGCCTGTTACACGCTTCTCTAAAAGTGTTGCAGGTGAGAGAATCATGGAAATTGCATACCCCGATCCCCTCAAAGAGAAAAAGGATTTGTCTCCAACAGATTTTACTGTGACCCAAGTCACAATGGGGACATCTTCTGAAAGTCTCCAGGGGGAAGCTCTTTCCGCGTTCGATGCCCTCTGTCAAAAGCTTCAAGAAACAAAAGAAGAGAAAAGGCTACTAAAAGAGTAAAACAAATATCTGCTCCAAGCCTTGCAGAAGATGGGTAGTGCGCCTCCCACAACTACCGCTGAGACTTCTGAGCTTCTCAGCCAGGAGAAAATCAATGAATATGCAAAGATCGGTGAGCAGGGTATGGCCGTTTCCACTTGGAGGAGCCAAATCCTCAAAGACAGCGAAAAAGTGATCGCTGAGTTCTCTGACTTATACCTGAATATCAGTAAGGCGAATAAAGAACTCCAAGGGTTAGCAGGGCCCATATCAAAAGAGTTGGAACATGCTAGACTGCAGCACGAGGCCTTCCAACAAATGTTTGACTATTCAGTCGAAGATCTGGTCAAGTTCGGTGTCTTCGGCCATCCAAGGGCCCTCAACAAAATCATGTCCACTCTGGACTATCAGGTGGATCAGCTAGAATTTATTCTAGAAAAGATTGACAAAGTCAAGGAAGAAGCCCTGGATGTGATGCATCAAATGGAGCGAATTGTTCTCAACATGTCACCAGGGTTGCTCACTCCTTCCTTTACCTTAAGGTAAATTGATGAAACCATCCAGATCTTCAAGGAGATCGCTTCTCAAGGAACGGGGCCAGAGGTCACATTTGACACTGAATCTATCAACAACCTACTGGCCTGTAGGGACTTCGTTGGGTTCCTCATTGAGGTAGAAAAGGACTTTTCCAAACTCCCAGAGAAGCTCATAGATGAGCGGGAGACTTGTGAGGCAATAAGTGATAGGCACAAGGATCCTTCTCAAGATCAACTTGGGCCAATAATTAACAAGTTTTTGGAATACCGCGCTCAGTTCCATATCTCATCACCTGAGCAGCATCAAAAGTAGGCTACCCCCTTTCCGCTGTAGGATGATGACGACGAGTAGCTTCTTCTTCTTCTCCTTCTTCTTCTTCTTCTTCTTCTCTCTCTCTCTTCTCCGACTTTCTTGTTGGAATGTCTAAAGTATGTTGGCACAAATGATGACATCATCCATGTTGCATCATGGGATGATGTCACCCATCAAGTTGTAAAAAGTCAACATGACTTTTATATATTTTGTAAATATCTTTGTAAATAGTTGTTGGGCTCCCTTTTTCCTTTTTCCTTCTCCTCTTCTATATATATTGGAATACTGGTTGTATTCAAGGAGTGAACATTTTTTAGATGAAAATAGAAGTGAGGAGAGAAAGACTTTGAGCTTTCTTGTAACAGAAGAAAAATAGTAATACAAATATTGAGACTTTGTGTTGAATACCTGTGTTATGTGTCAGAACTTTCTTATGTTAGATCTACACGTGTTTATTCTGTTAGATTCAGATCTACTTTTCGGTCATTTGCTCATGAGTATTGCTTTGTTTATTTATCCAAGTAGGTTTGGCTCCGTTTACTACCAACCCAAAAACATAAATCTTCTGACCTTTCTGCTTTGGAATTCATTTCTTTTCTCCCTTCGGACCTATTCTTTCTTCCTCCTCTCTTTCATTCCTTTCTTTTCACAGTCGGAAAAACCTCTACTGGGATGAGATCCCAAACCCCTGAAGGCAGAATCTGTGAGACTTGCATAGATTCCTGCCGGTAGAATAGAAATAAACCAGTTTCACTTTGCTGACTCAAAGAGGGGCTATGCCCTGCACAATGTTGGCTCGTTTATCCATGGATCTGCCCAAGCGACAGATTTTCGGCCCAACAGTTTTGTTATTTTTGAAGGGTGAAACACACTTTTTCTGAATTTTGAATTTTTGATGTATATTCTACAATATTTTACCAATTTTTATGTAAAATTTGCATCAAACTTAAAATTTTCAAAAAAAAACCTTGGGATCTTTTGATCTTAAGCAAAAATATATACAGTACCTCTTATTCATGTTTGTGGGTGAACCCATTGTGCTTAAACTACTAAATCTAACACCTAATATGGCTGCAAAAATGACATTTGTGGCATCTTCAATATAAATCATCAAGGATATATAAGGTTTTATCTTTTTCATCATTAAACTATTCCTTTGCTACCAATTCACCATTATTGTCAGGCATAAATCCTGAAATTGGAAAAATATGAGTATATAAGGCTAACACCCATGTATGAGGATTATTCTCTTAACAAATGAAATTGATCAAATGGATCCTTCTCATGTACTATTTATGTAGTACCACATATTATGTACAAATCTTCTCTCACGTGTGTTAATGTCTCTCTCACACATGAGTGTGTATATTAAAAGGATGAGATTCTTCCATGTATTGATGAGTATATTAGAAGGATGCATATACAAAAAGGTTTGGTATATCGAAATTATGATGATATATAGAGAGGAAATTGTACAACTGAAAATCACCACGTGACCTTTAGGCGTACTTGACCTCTGAAGGTTGTGTCGGGACAACCAATGTGGAATGAATGGATGACTATATGTAGTGGAATAAGGTGAATGTATGGAATACTCAAAAATGGGTGAATGTGATCAACATGTTATTAGGGAAATATAATGTCCTCTATAGGAACTAAAGAGATCTGATCGTTTAGGGAAATAAATGCCTCTCTAACCCAAACGGGTGTGATGGTATAGTCAAGAATGATAAACACATGTAAGATTCTATCAAATTCTGTGTGCGAAACTCTCTCAACTGGTTGCGGAATGCATAGAAATTTCCCTTTATTTGCCTCATAGTAATTCTCATACAAGGTTGTGGAAATACTAGATAAAACAAATGAATAAGGACAAATGAGTGGGCTATGGGCACTAGTTCTGCCCAGGCTGGTTCCACCAAAATTCACAGACTTTGTCAACTTCTTTGTTAAGGACGTGTAATTGTTAGATGATGATGAGTGGAACTGGTGAGGATCTAAAGACCATAGTCCACATGATTTTATCAACATCAGTCTCAAGATAAGTTGCATTAGGTTGAGGGACTCTAGGATCATAAACTTCTTCTTTGGGTTGTTGTGGTCCTTGAATGGTCATGTGTGCATTTGTGCAAATTAATTATGAAAGCAAACAACAAGCTAATCTAAATAAATGAAACTAAAATATGTTTTTGTATTTTCCAATATAGAAGAAATGAAACAATATAAATAACCTAATCTAATTTAAACTAATCTTTTTATATTTTTTGAACTTTCTAGAATAAAATAGAAGAAATGAAGAAATTGCTTCTAACTTAACTAAAAGATCCTAAACAAATAAATAGTTGGATGTAACTATTTATTTTTGCATTAGTATATCTAATATATCCTAATTAAACAAATCTTTTCTAAGATGTAAATGTGGATGTGAATCCTCTGTTCTACCTTAGAGGTACGAGAAGAAATCAAAGCTTCTCATAAGCTTCTCTTCCCCTGCAACTTTCCCGACAAAAGTAAAGAAGGATTCAATGGAGGTTTTACAAATGAAATGATATTGCAGTTGATTCTAAATTAACGTAGAAGATTTCCTCCAGACACACTTCATTTGCAAACCCACATGGATAGAAAGGGAATCTATCTATCACCAGAATCTTTACAGAAGAAAGGAAAGCTACAGTATTTGATATATCTATTGCAACAATTGAAATGGAAATGATTTACTACTCTAGTAAGTAATGTGCATACATATTCAAAATAAAAAATTGAAGAAATAAGGAAATCCAATTGCAACCCCAAATTGGAATTTGTAGTGTTGAGGCAAAGCCAATTGTGGTTAATTTTGTGTCCCCTTAGTTATATTTTCCAATATTCAATGTTCAAGTGAGTCCAGGAAGCTGGGAATGCAAAAGAATCAAATAAGAAGGGGTTAGATCAATGGTGGCTTGCAAGTGGTCTGGTAGCAATGCAAGTAGAAGAATAACAATGTAAGATAACAATGTTTGGTTGTGTAGTCTTTAGCAAGATTTAGGTCACCCATAAATGAGGTCCAATTTTAATCTCATAATCCCTCCATTACAAATGAAAGAGTTTGAGAAGTATTCTCTTATGCCCCCTATATTACAGGGGTCTTCAAATATATATACTCCATTAATTCTTGAATAGCTTTAGGAATTAATTTTTTGTCTTTTCTCTTGATCAAATAACTTGAGAATACATAATAATTAATTCATTTCATTTTGATTAATCAATAACTTCTAGAACTTCAATACTTTCTCAATGTAGGGAATTTGTCATAGAGCACAGTAAGGAAAATGTTTGTTCTATCACGTTGCTCCGAACAAGTTTGTACTTACTAAAAATCCTACTACCACCACATCACCCTGCACATCATTATTGGTCCTTTTACTACATTATTTTCATTCTAGTTTGCATCTGCTCTGAATTTTGGTGCCTTGTAATTAGGTTTCCCTTGGCTACATAATATTAGGGACATTCCCTCTATTATACATCAATGCATGTGAAGTTCATCCACGATCATTAAAGTTATCACCATTATAGGTATTCAATTAGAGGTTTCCCCTCCTAGCATGCCTAGTTCTCCTTCTGCAATTCCTACTCGTGGTTCTTCTACAAATAGCTTTTTGGTCACACATAATATCTCTCATGACTCTAACACTTCTATGTTACTCCCTAGGCTAGAAGTTCTGCACTTTATTTACAATTCCATAGATTCTCCTAGGACCTTTTTTACACACGCTTCTTCACTATGTAATAATCCTCTTAGCTCTCCAAATCAGCCTTTAGTTGCACACTCTACATCCCATGACTTTAGGCCTCTACATAGGATTGTCATCCTAGGCACTATTTTTCACAGTTCTCACTTCCTAGAGTTTTATGTTGTTCCTCTAGTGCACATGTTACCTCCATATATTATTTATACACTCCTAGTGGCTTTCACACTCATTTATCTAGTCCACTGCATCAACATTGCTATGTGCATGGTAGTGCTACATATACTACACCTTATTTCAATCATGATACTACAATAGTATTTCTTGCATTTGCATCACCACTGAGACTTGAATCTCCATCTCATATGACATCTCCTTCACCTCCTCAGAAGGTTCTCATTGGAAATTTTTCTTTCTACCCTCCTTTTTTGTACATAGCTATGTAGTAAGCTACTACTAAAAATTCAAATATTCGTAAAAATACAAAATTAGGACATGTGCATTTTACTTGTGCTGCTAGCACTTTAAATCACACACGTTGTTGGTTACTTTGGTTTGATAGATAACATGCTTTATCTCTTTACATACATGCATTCACTAGGTATATTGAGATGGATGCAAGGTACATAGATCAATAGACGCTTATAGGAGCACTCATGTTTCCTTACATTCTCATCATTTAGGGGTAAGCCCTCCACATCCTACATGTGTTATTAGTTATATTATAGATCATTTGAAATTCCTCATTTATGCTCAATTATTTACATTGTGTACTTGCTCTATTCAGATACTAACATGACTAATAACAAATGTCTATTGTGTAATGTTGACATATATTGTTTCACATATTTCACTCATGTTGATTAGTACACCATGTTATCTTGTTTTAACACTCTTGTTTCATGCATACATACTTGTGTGTGTGTGTGTACTACTTCCTTATTTTTCTTGTTTATGGCCTATGTTCCTTGATTTGTATTATGACATTGTCGGTTGTCCCGTGTTTGTGGCATCATGTCATATCTTATTCAAGAAATTGTCTTGATCTTATTTACAGGCATACGAGCCTTGATTATATTACAACACTATAGGTGTCCCATGTTTGTAGGCCCCCATTCCCTTTTGTATGATTTTGTATGTAATTGTTTACAATTAGATGTATTGATGCTATTTATTTTTTCTCTTACATGCATTGTTCCTATCTGATTGATTTAGTTTCTACTATAATTATTTATTTTCTACTAGCATTTTTTATGTTGCACACGTTATAGTTACTCACCATGCACAGACACCTTCCATTTTGTATTTTACAAGTTTTCGAAGGTGGCCATATCTTCAGAATTTTACATAGTCTCCTCAGATCATATCCTCCAACATTAAACACATATTTATTTTGAGCCACATGCTCAAACATGGGTTTTACACATGATTCAAAAGAGGGGTAATCTATATGGGGTTTATTATGCATTTTCAATAGACACATATAAATTATGGGGGAAGATATAAGTAGATACATGGTATAGGAACTTATAAATGCACTTGTCATACAATTTTTTTTGGTAAAAATTGACACAAGGTCAAAAACCTTACACTTTGGTCAAGACCATATGGTACGGTCTCTGACCCCCCACATGTTTTTGAACATGGGAAATTTTAAACAAATTTTTTCATCATTTTCAGATTTCAACTTATGTATACAAATCTTTCTACAAATCTTCACATCCCTATTACTTCAGTTCAGATTAGCACAAAGGGCATGACAAGTATTTCATTCCTTCTTTTCACTAACACTTAGCTTTGGGCCCAGATTTAAGGAATCTTGAGGGGAATGGATCTCTTTCCTTTTTCAAAGTTGTTATCACAATTTCAATATATTTCAACATTTATTTCAATTCATACTTAGTTGTTCAACATATGGGGAGGGTTTTGGGGCACTTATTCTCTTTTGTAGTGTATGTCCTTATTTATAAAATTGAGTCTAGATCTATATACAACAATATGATCTGTGGGGTTATGGAAGGCAGTGAAGTAGCTAAGGGATTAATGGCCATGATTTCCACTCCTATTACAACTTAAAGGGGAATATATCAGAGTTGTGGAATAAATTTAGTACATGATATTAAACCCTCACAAGGTGTGCATTTTTAAATGTTTCTTATTGTCCCTCTTACACATTTCCATGTTGAGATTGCATGCACCTAACAATATGGTTTCTCCTTGGTAACAAATTGGGGACTGATCACCCCGATCCTTCAGTTAAGTTCAATACAATACAAATCTCCAAAGTAAAATCAAAATCACAGAGAAAACAAGTGTATTATTATCCTTGTTTACATCTTTTCACTTCACATATATGCGAAAATGCAAATATTTTCTATTATATGTTTCAGTTGAGTTATGAGTCAATCATCTATCATGAACATTGACTACACTCTAGTGTTGCAGGTTTTATCATGGATTATGCCAACACTGAAACACAACAACGCAACTGCAAAGAAATACACTTCAAGCAGAGGAAAAATATGTTTACACACTCAAACACAATTTCCTTTAAGCATGCAATTTTCAATTTCATACGTAACAGGGGGGAAAACGTAGACACTCAAATTTGGTAATTTACACTTTAAAAACCCTTGATTTGACTATGCACTCTTGTTATGATAAATTACAACTTATCCATTCCCATGTTTAGCACTTTATAGAGGTCCATTGTTTAGCTTGTTTATAATTGCACTCTGACATGTTGACACATATTCTAAGAATACAATACAAAAAATTAATAGGAAACACATCAATATGATCAGTCCCTAAACTTCATATGGCACATTTCCTACTCTCATGTCAAGGACTATAAAAATTGGTCCGGGAGTGTACATATCAGTCCTGACCTACTCTGTACGGTCTTGGACCGACATTTCCTCCAACTTCTACTTTCAAATTGACATCTTTATTTGGGTATTATACTTCATTTGGGTCAATCTTTCTTAGATAAGTCATATATAAAACCTTATATAAGAAAGTAAATAATACTTTATTTGTTAACCTAGAATTCCTAAAGTAATGCAGTAAAGCACTCACTTCTCATACTTGCAAAATTTACCCAAAGCTCCCTAAATCATGCAATAATACATCTTAAAGTCATTAGGGAAGCACCCATGTTTGGTATGAACCTAAAAACTAGGTCAAGGTAGCCATATCTCTCATCTACAAGCACTCAAACATCCTCTCTCCAAGTATTTTAGCAAGAGCTAAGTCAAAGAAAGCATGGTCAAAGAAAATGCCAAATCTAATTAAACTATCTAGATATCCATGCTATGTGGATAATTACGTGTGGTTTAAGGCCTCTTCAGAGTAATGCCAACATCGAAGGTACACAGGGGTTCCCACAATATTTTTAATGTTTGTTTTGCATGAATCTTCATTTGTGGCCAGGGTTTGAGGTAATGATTGATCCATCTAGAGAGCCTCATTACATGTGTGATAACTAGGGTTTGACAACAAAAAATAAATCTATGTTGGTAAGCAACCCAGAAAGTTGCAGAAGTTGACTCATAGTAGGTATAAGTACGTACAAGAATGGCTAGATTGTATGGTATGGTCATGACCCAAGAAGATTCACAGTTTTTGTTGCAGTTGTGAAGGTTATCCAAATCTCCCATTTTCACTATTGCATACTCCCATATCTCTCCAGAAATCAGCTAAAATCAGCTAAATGATCATATACATCTATTTTGTCCTTTTTATTGCATGTTGGTTGATTAATGTATGCAAATTATTTCTATCTGATCTGAGTTAATATTCATATTGTAACATCTTTGTAATATTTGTAAATCAACATCTATCCTAAACCCAATTTAGTTGACCTAAAATTTAATTTAGGTTCAAACACCAACGCTACCATCATCCCATCTAGGCCTAAATGGGAGTGTAGAGTAGGACATAGGTAATCATCGATGCTTAATGGAAGGTGGAGTTTGTAGATGTAGTCATTACTCAACGTGGAAAAACCCTAGGTTCCAATCTTTAATTCCACAACCTACCGCTTGCCACAAAATTATAGAACCAATCATGCGATTCAAAAATCCTTGGACATTTCGTTGATAAACCGCAGTTTGTAAAAGAAAACACCATCGCTTCTATAGACGCAAAACATCATAGGGTAGCAACTAATTATCCAAAAATAATATTGCACGATATCAACTATTGAATTTGTAATGTTAATAAGTACTTACGTTCATAGTCATTTTTCTAATCTAGACCGATGCGAACAAATTCTAAAAATTGATCAAGAAAATTATAATCTTCAAACTGAAATGTTCCCTATATTTATCCTTAAATGAGATAGAGGATTAAAGAAGGATCCATGCACAAAAAAAATAATTTTCCTTGTTTTCCAAGGTCTCAAACATTAATTATGTTGATAGCCATTTCCAAATGGGGTCTTAATAGTTGTGTCTGGCACACATTGAGGAAATGGAAGGTCGAGGTTTTTTGCTAATGGTCATTGACAAATGGTGTCATCAAGACTATTGATGAGGGGAGACCCTAATCACTACCTTAATCATTAGAGATAATCCTAATCGTAAATGCACATAAAATCATTAACATAAGGAACCCTAGACGTAGAGTTTACATATCAAACATATGTAGAGTTCGAGATTCAAAAATAAGCAACTTTTCCTATGAATTTTTCTTTAACCATGCCTTGCTTTCTGAGATAGCTCCAAAGTATCCTAAAAAACATGCACAACACATCCCCTTTATTTCTTACAAGATTGATAAAAATGGCACATGGTTCATATGTGTGTAATCATAAGAAATAAGAGTTTCTCATTGGTTCCCTCCAGCATTTACCCCACCCTAGAATTCTCCTCCCTCAAATCCCTCTTCAATACCCATCTTCCTCCCACAATGTTTTTCTCCCTCCAATTTAACTTCTTCAACTCATGATTCATCCCCTTCAGTGTTTACATTACATATTTCATGTATGATTGCTAGTAATAATGTTAATTTGCATAATTTGAAGGGAAATATTCAAAAATCATTGCTTGCCTTGTTTGTGTGCTATATACCAATTTTCTTTGTTTTCTAAGCGATTGACTGTAAATAACACCACATTTTGACACAATTTTGGTGTCTACATGACAAAAAAGCATTGATTTGTATGTTTAACACACACACACAAACAAACAAACAAAAACCATAGTGAGCATTGTCAAATCCATCAATTTAATGCATTTGATGTCTCACAACTTATTTTATTAAATATTTTAGTTATTTAGATAGTTTTCAGTTTTTTAAAAAATATTGGTACATTCTAAGTTAAACACTTTGTATGAATTTTATTGATTTTCATATTTATGTTGATAGGCATTCCATTTTATAGTGAAGTGTTTGATTTTTGACACAAGTGCAGTGTATCGATGGTTCTAATTTTATAATCGGTACATATGATGACGTATGCCTGTAGTCAAACTGCAAGTGTCTGATAGACATTTCCATAGGTTTCTGACAGGTGGTCGGCATAACAACAAAACATGATTTCTGACAGGTTCTCGGCTTAAACAACAAAACATGAATAAAAGTGCTTGTATTATAATGTGAGGAAAATGAAAGATCTATAAGGTCGTGTGCGATGTGTCCCCTCCATGCTCTGCTTTGGGTTTTGAAACACACTTAACCCAATTGGTGGGTTTTTGACATGGCTCTATTTTCCCAGTCAAATTTTATTTTGTTGTTAAATGTGTGGGTGACACTAGTTTTGAGACAGCTATTAGCAAGCGATCCATTTATCACAGTTCCCCTAACGCCCTGTTTGTTTAATTATGTGAGGGCTGAACTTTGCGCTCTCTACAAGTTTGTAACTATCCAATTACTAATAAATTTACATGTTAACTTGATTTCTAGCACTAATCTGACATGGACCGCAAGAAGGATGGGCATGAAAGCACACACCAAAGGGGAAATTGTGAAATATGTTTTACACATTAACTTGTTTCCTAGCGCCTGTGTGACGGGATCTGCAAGAGGGATGGACACGAAAATAGACACCAAAGGGGCAATTGTGAAATATGTTCATGAAACAGAGTAAATGACACTGGATAGATTGGTATTGCACCCTGATCCTTTCAATCATGTGGTTCACATTCTTTTGCACCCATGTGTTCTTCATGGTCCTCAACTCCGTTCACTACCATTAAAATCTTCTGCAAATTTAGTTGCGTCTCAGCATCTTTTAATAGCTTTTCAATGGCTTCACAGGACATATTTTCACCCGCTGTAGAATCGGTTCAATCAAGAAAATTTTTTAGAGTATCAAGAACTTGCTTGTGTAGTTTTAGGAGCCTCTAGAATTCATTACAAGATGTGAGGGCATAATTTTTCACTTGCTGCAAGTTTGTAACCATCCAATTACTGGTAAATTTACACATTAACTTGATTTCTTGCACCAGTATGACAGGGAACGTAAGAGGGAAGGGAATGAAAGCACACGCCAAAGGGGAAATCGTGAAATATATTTTACACTTTAACTTGTTTTCTTCCACTAGTGTGAGGGGGTCTGCAAGAGGGATGGGAAGGAAAGCACATGCTAAAGGGTTGATTGCAAAATATGTCCATCATGTTGAGTAGATAGAACTGAATATATTGGTATTGCACCCCGAACCTTTAAATCCCATGGTTCATAATCTTCTACACCCATGTTTTCTTTGTGGCCCTCAGCTTCATTCGCTATCATTAAGGGATTCTACAAATTTAGTTGGGTCTCAACATTTTTCAGTACCTTTTCAATGGCTTCATTAGCACAATTCCCCTAATGCCCCATTTATTTAATTATGTGAGGGAAGAACTATGCACTTGCTGCAACTTTGTAACTATCCAATTACTACAAAATTTACACATTAACTTGATTTCTAGCACTAGTTTGACAGGGACCGTAAGAGGGATGCGCACGATAGCACATGCCAAATGGGCGATTGTGAATTACGTTTTACATGTTAACTGGTTTCCTAGTACTTGTATGATAGGGTCCGCAAGAGGGATGGGCATGAAAGCACACGCTAAAGGGACGATTGTGAAATATGTTCACGAAAATTAGTAGACGACACTAAATAGATTAGTATTACATCCCGATCCTTTGAATCCCATGGTTCACAATCTTCAACACCCATGTTTTATTCAGGGCCCTCAACTCCGTTCACTACCATTAAGAGTTTCTACAAATTTAGTTGTGTCTCAACATCTTTATGTAGCTTTTCAATGGCTTGACAGGCCATATTTTTGTCCACTGCATAATTGGTTCAATCAAGAAAATTGTTTAGAGAGTCAAGAACTTGCTTGTGAAGTTTTAGGAGCCTTCAAAATTCATTGCAAGTAGGCATACATATTATATCAACGTCAATGTCGATAACATTAAGTGGATTAATTGTGCTGAGATGTTGAGGATCACAATTTTCAACAAAGGTCATCAGATCAAAAGTGTGCCGACAGGTTTCAATAGATTTTTCCAGGCGATTGAACCCCTCGTAAAAAAGCAAGAGTATTATGATTCTATTCAGTAAGGAAAGTGTTGTCATCCTCGTGCAATTTTCATCGAGAGCTGGAATTTTTTTTGCAACATCCTGCAACCGTTCGAGTTGATCTACAAACTTTCCACCACCATCGCAATCCTGATATGAGATCGAATCAATGTCATTAGATCCTTGCAATTGGAGACGTTCTTTTTGTTTTTATTGAAGTGAATCTTTGCATGCTTTATAGATTCCTCAATCACCCACAATTTTTCCAGATTTTCTCTAGGCATACATAGTTGCTTCAGTATTGTTGTAATGTAATGATCCATAAATTCTTTGTCTGTGTGAAATGATTTTTTTTTATAGGTGAACAATAATTTGTCAGTTCTCCCTAAACACTCGTGTAGAAACTTGAAGCATAACATCAACTCCGAGATAAACAAACAACATGTTCTAAAGCAGAGAATATGTACTGATATGAAAGTAATAGACAGCTCACGTGTATGTAAAGGCCACATAATCTTTACTAGTCTACTCGTGTGACGGCAAAATACGAGTTGGTTGCATGTTCAGAAAACAATTCACTCTTATTTATAAATTGTCTTCATGTTTTATTCCATCTTTGTGTGTTGCAGGAAATGGCCATATCGCGTGTTGTAGAAAGTAAAAAATATAGTTTGTGCTAGCAAGATGAACTTTCAATACGGTATTAGCATTATGGTAAAGATGGGTTCGACCCTCACAATACATAAATCTCAAGGCCTAACTTTAGACAGAGAAACTACTGACATTGGAGATACTAGATGCCAAGGTCTTACATTCATAATTACTTCAATAGTATGATGCCTTCAAAACCTTCGTACCTACCGAGCCTTTTCTTTTTACTGGTGCTCCTACATAGCACTTCACACATATGTGCCTAGGCGCAAATTAGAAAAACAAAGACTTCTTCACCTGCACCGCTCCTTACAAATTTAATGCCATATCTTCTCCCTCCACACACATTCTTCCTCCCTCTTCTTCTCATGTCATGTTCTTCCACTATTCAGTTTGTCATCTTCTTCTACACACTTCCATTTCCTTCTTTCTATATTTAACTGTTTCCAAACAATTGTTGCCTCCCCTATCAACATCTCCATTACACCTTTGCATTGCAATTGCTAGTATACGAATTCATTTTATCTTATGACTATTTTATCGATCTTTTCTTTATGGGGCTTTTGTTTATTCTTATTTAACATTTTGACTATTGTTAAGTATTTTTTATATCATGAAAGAAACATTTTCAATTTTGAAAAAGTATTATACGGATTCATTGCACGTGTTATCTTAACATATGCCCATTTAGGTGCTTACGGTCGCTTTTTTGTCCACTTTTATAGTGGACTGGCCACTAAAAACACATATAAAAGTGTGTATATCATGGCTGTACAGCTGTAAATAGACTTTTCGAAGGTTTGTTTCCACGAATATTTTAATTCCTCTTTTTTTAAGTGTGAAAGCGAGTCATATAATGTTATTTTAAAGGTCAAAAGACATTATTTTGTTTGGGCAACGTGGTGGGTCACGTGTATAATACTTGAAATTTGGAATCGAATATTTGTTTAGAAACGGTATACGCATTAATGCTTTACTTAGTTTGATGCTGTGTCAATAGAATACCAAGTTGATTATATGGTTTAGGTCTTGTAAGTTGAATTTAGTTTTCTCACTATCAATTTGTTTTTCCAAAATATATTGTGCATAAAAAACTCAAGACATTCAGAGAACCTATCACTTGTTTACTTGTGATCATGTTAAATTAAGGGATGATAAAGTTAGAATAATATAGGTTTTATTATTCAATTTAGTTTAGTTTATCCTTCCTAATTTTTAGTAAAGTATATGTTTAGTGTGTTGATTATGTGTCAATGTAATAGTTTTGTACATTCATAAGAATGTTGTGTTATCTTGTTATGTTTAAATATAATTATGTACTTGTAATTCCCTTGCTTTATTTTGAGGGATTTTGACACTTATTATAAATTTGTTTTAATGTTGTAAATAGTTTGTAACTATGTTTTCCAATATCTATATATATTGTGGGATGCATTTGAGTAATGTAATGATCGTAGTTGTGTTATTTGTAACTCTGTTGATTCCACGTTTATTTCAATAATATAGGAATAATATAATATTTGTAAGTACAAGTTGTTTAAACAAATTGTACAAGATAAGAATATGTTATAAATCATAAATTTGAGGAGTTAGTATTTATATTAAATGCCTCTTATTACAAATAATTGTATTGTGGTGGTTGGGACTAATACAACCCAAAATTGCAATCATTTTTGAAAATATCTTTCATCTTCAAAGTAAACAAGGATATGATTTGGACAAAGAAGAAGAAATTTCAACTCTATCACATATGATTGCAAGATTTGAACATTACCACATGAAGTCAAGACATTATGTTACTTTATTTCATATATATATATATATATATATATATATATCACTACAAAAAATAGCGTGAAATAAATTTTGAATGTCTTCCTTAACCAATAGAGGTAGTTTAGAATGCATATTGCCCATATTTTTATTTACAAGTTTGGCATTGAGAAGATTATATCCTAGGACAACATAGGAAATATCTACATGTGATCATGAAAAAATATCTTGATATTCAATTATTAGTTCTCCGCATTCTTTTTTCTCTTATGGAGTTTTGAAGCACCAAACTCAAATAACATGGTTATATCACTAACATTAATATTGATACCAATTGTAAAAGGTAAGACATCCAAGTTATATAAGGTAATCTCACCATCACTTTGTAGAGGTTAATCTTCCGCAAATAAGCATGGTTTACCAATATAGAAAGGAATCTATCATAATGATGATATATAGTAAAATGTTTATTAGATCCAAAATATTTTGTGTTAAATTTGTCAAATTATAAAGTTTATCAAGATTTGGTGTATTACATGTTGCATTTTGTTGTAAGAGCTTTGTATATATAACATGGTCAAAAGATGGATTATATTTTCCATCTTGGTAGAGTGAGTTGTTGCGGTAATGTTTAATACCTTATACTAGGCAAGTTGATGAGGAAGTGACACATATACCTCATTTTCTATTGGCAAATAAGCTCAAATCCAAATTTCACCAAAGTAGAACTTGACTTAATTGAGCTTCCATTATTGGATATTTGTATCACAACTGTCATTATATCATATAGGTCATTTACAATCAACATACTTCAATTGTTTAGTATTGATATGTGATGTTTAGCTTGATCTTCCATAATCTTGCAAGGTTGTGTGTGTGTGCGTGTGTGTGTGTACACATACATACACACACACACACAAAAAAAAAAAACCTTAGGATTATAGAAGATCAAACTAAACATGTATGTATGTGTATGTGTATAGATGTATGTGTGTGTGTGTGTGTGTGCACACGTGCATGTGTATGTGTACACACGTGCATGTGTATGTGTACACACACACACACACACACACACACACACACACACACACATACATACATGACTCCAATGTAAAACATGCTCGTATAATCTCTTTCTTCCATCATGAGGGGTCACCCTAATAAAGTGGTAAATACCACATGTGATCATACATGGGGTATTTTAAGATAAACATATAAGTACCAATACATTGGTATAAAATTTAGGGTATGGGGGAGGGGTTAAATTCATTGCGCCTCAAAAATATCATTTTTATTGGTAAAAGTGTGAAGGGGAGGGGGGATAATTTTTAATGGGTTATATATTTTAATTCTTATATGTGAGCAGTATAAGTGTTGAAAGACAATGATGTAGCTAGATTGATTTCTTTGTCACTAGTCAGTAGGAATCACACGAAAATGTTTTTTTTGGGATTTTAATAAATGTGGGTGTAGATTTACATATGTAGGTTAGTTTCAACCGAGATCAAATCCCTTTGATGTAAAATGACACACATATGGTAAACAAGCTTAAATTTCCATGCATAAGTGGATTCGTTAATTCAATAAAAAAACATAATATTTTGGGATTCATAGGAATGATAGCATCGAGTTTAACCTTGAGAAGTTACAAAGGAGGTAATGAAGTTGTTGAGCATTGTAGTATGGTATTTATTGTCTATTAGAAAACATAGAGTCGTGTTATTTATTTTCGGACAATGCGTGCTAGTATTAGACATCATGTGATTAAAATTACTAATAAATATGGAACAATATAAAATGGAAAAAATTGATTCAATAAAGAAGAAGGAGAGATTGCAAGTTTCATGTAAAAAAGAGGAGGCAAATTAAGGTTTCCACGAGTTTGTCTCCTAAGATAACAATTATAATTAGGGTTAGGGAGAAATTTGTTTATTGGGGCTCTTATGTTTTGGATGTCACCTATTTTTTCTCCTTCCTACATAGTGTGTTGGGTAAGACCAAAGATTGGCATCAAACCAAGATTTGTTTTTGAGAGGGATGTTGGCGAGGGAGCTAGGCGATAGGCTCAATAATGCATTGAGTGAGAGATATTTAGGAAGCTCATTTTTTATAAATGAATGTGATTTACGTCTACCACCTTATCAAACATTTTACCATTTTATTGGGAAATTATTGTTCTTGGGACAACTTTCCCAATTTGTAGTCAGATTGCAGTGGATGTAGTAGCTTGTAAAGAGTTTGGGTTCATAATAGGTCTAATATATTTCATTATTGTGTTACCTCTACAAACTCTTCCCTTACCTTGTGCTCTATAGTGGGAAAAAGAGTGAAACCTCAATTTTTGGTTTTTTGTGGGTCTATTGGTGAGAAAACTATGAGAGGAGTTTACTTGTTTTGAATTGAACGTGATTTTCAAATGGTCATTGTAGACTTGTGATAGCACCATCCTTGCTGCACTAAATTGGGAGCTTAAGAACGGGGCAAAGACGTTAGACTCAATCATTTGGTAAAAAATATAGTAAGCATTCACTAAACAATTTTATTTTTCAA
The DNA here is from genome assembly GCA_019776745.2 of Taxus chinensis. Lineage (NCBI taxonomy): Eukaryota > Viridiplantae > Streptophyta > Pinopsida > Cupressales > Taxaceae > Taxus > Taxus chinensis. The sequence goes on from CM034151.1 coordinate 887,450,283, forward strand.
GGAAGTAACAGTTGAAGTTTCATAAAAGAGTATCATAAGGAATTGTGTGTAGTAAATAGAATGTGCAACTCATTCCCCAACCCACCCATGTCCACATGATGCTAAAAGACTAAGATTGGCATGCATGACATTGAGATTTGAATTATAGGACATTTTTCTTGAACTAGGTGATGGTTGGCACAACAATGGTGTTGTATTATATTCTATGAGAGCCTTAGAAATATTCATTACTATTCAAAAAATTTCTTCCTTTATAAAATGATCTTTTATTTGAGTACGATTCCTATCTGTTACTTTATCTTTCTTAATTATATTTGTTTCTATATCTTATATTCACTAGATTCTAGACCAAAACTAATTTAAAACGAGAAAATATTATAAAAAAAAAGAATAGCTTACTCATAATATCTCTATTAAACTCTTACTTTAAAATATCAGATAGTGTACAATGGATCCTGAAGAAAACAACTGATAAATACGCAATTTCACCGCCGTTGAAAAGGATCCCATTCAACATGCAAAACTAAAAAAATAGCTAAAAACAATGAGGTTCCAAAGCTCAAACGACATCTTGAAAGGATTTTTCATTTCTCCAATATGGTTGTTAATCTCCAATATGATTGTTTATCTCGTGATTTTTATTATTTTGTTTTCTTGAATAGATTTACATGACTAAAGTAGAGAACAACTCGGCAAAGAGAGAAAAATGACTCGGCACTCTGCAAGAACTTGGCAACAGTAACCCAAACAAGCCAAATAGTAAGAATTGACTCCGAACTTAACGAACACGGGGACAAAATACTAAAAATTGATGTTCAGAGATATACATACTCTTAAAAATTGCACTAAAAACACTCAAAAGAAAGTGGAAGGCAATGGTTGCGATTTACAGAAGTTTACGAAACAAAAAAATCCAAATCCATCGAAGAAATTGACATGAGCTTACCCTTAAATTTCGATCTGGGGTGTATAAAATCCATCTGTAGATGGTTACATATTTGGGGAAATGTTGATCCTCACACACTATCAGGGTCACTAAGGATGGTTGCGTCTTAATTCAGAATCGTCTCCCATGTATCCAAAATGTGTCTAGTAGTACTGCTCGGACTCTGGCCTCGATCACACCACCTTATTCGTCAAAGGTTTCATCGCATAAAACTTATCTTCCACAATTGCAATAGAAAGCTCTGTAACATCTGTATTCTTTGCATATTTGACCCTGTTTGCGCACAAATTAGGCAGCAACGTCCATTCAACGGTCTCGAGATTGAAATTCTCGCCGGAAACATGAGCTTCCATGAAATCACCTCCTTCAAAGGACTTGTAATATCCTCCAATGGCCAAGAAATTTCCTTTCTAGGCCACGCCTACACAATTCATTTGTGGCATAATCATATCCGGAAGAGTCTCCCAATGATTTATGCGGGTGACGTACCGAAGAGTGCTTCTGGACGCTTTTCTGTTCGGATCTCGTATCCCACCGCTGAGATAGATGAAATCATTGAGCTCAGTGCAGCCAAATCTCCTGCACTAATGTCCACCGGGAATTTCTATAGACTACCAACATCCTCCTCCTCCTCCGCCTTGGATATTGTAGAAAGAAAACCCATTGAGTTGTGGTAGGAATAGTTTGTTATCTGTGGTGGCGCTACAGAGATTTATGCTATTGTGGTGTAATTTATTTAAAGGAGTTAGAAAAATATTTATTAATTTATTTAAAGGAATTGAGGTTATAATTTAAAATAGTAAAGTCAAAGCAACATGCGAAATCAAAAAAGTAAAAAAGCAAAATTGTTAAAAATAACATAAATAAAATTATTAAAAATAATAAGACAATAATTATATTTATATTTCATACAAAAAAAATCAATAGAAAATATAGGAGAGATAAGACTATGTTTATCATATTTAGATTGTAGATTTATCATATTTAAATAAAAGAATAGCTAAATACCTCTATATATGTATGCAACAAATTTATTGTAAATAGTACCTTATTAAAAAATGTAAAACAATTAAAAAACTAAGTCAAATGCCTCGGTAAAAGTAGGTGTAGATACTTTAAATAAATAGATAAGATACATACATACAAAAGAGAGATACAAAATGTAAAGTATGTACTTTTTATTATAATGACATATTACACGTATAACTTATGATTTAAGTTGACAAGCTAATAAGATAACTTAGATTATTATGCCGAAGGCGTTCCCCCTATGGGAAAGGCACTTCCGGACGTTTCTACAACTGTCTTAAATTTGACGGTTTGACGGATTTCTCGACATCGTTTTGGCGACTATGTTTCAGATGCCATGTGCTCGTATAAATATTTCCCTTTGTGCAAATCCAAAAACGCCATGCAAAACACATATGCGTGAAAAAAATCGGCAATGACATGGGTGGGAAGATCTGCGTGTTGTCAATTGATTGAGGTAAACTATGTTCATTCCTCCTGAATTTGGTTGTAATTCTAGCATCTTTGCTCTGTGCTGTGCTCTAATCTACGACCTCACCATACCCTGGTTGTTTCATTCTAATTTACAAACACCTTACGCAATTGACTTGCCCGACTATGCCTTTCGGACTTCGAAGGGAGTTTACTTTAAGTTTACCAGGCAGGCAAGCAATATTCAAAAACATAAAAATTTCAAGGGCATCGTCAAACATATATTGTTATTGTATGTTTATTTGCTTCTTTTGGAATTTGGAAAATGAATAAATTTTTCTTTGGTAAAGATTTTCTTGTTTCCAAGTAAATACCGCAAATTCATTGGTTGTTTTGTCAATTCGGAAGGAGGATAGTGTGCCGTAAGTGGTGGATATTCAATAAATCGTCATTAATATTTCTTACTGATAAATGTAGGTTCTGGCAGCTTTGCAATGTGAAAACGTTTTGTATCGTGGAAAGGTTTTTGGCTCAAGTGTGAAAAGCTTAATCTTTTCTGCTATTAGCTTCTACCTGGTTCAATCGAAGTTCTGCATGGGTGAAGGAATTGTCATTTGGATAGTGGGTTAGTGTGTGAATAGCTTAATATTTGGCCTGGTAGAAGAGTTAAGCGTGAACAACGTTATCTTTTTTATTGACAGGTTAAGCCTGGTCCAATGGGAATTTTGCATGGGAGAAAAAATTATCATTGCGAAGGAGGTTAAGGTGTGAATGATTTAATCTCCCCTTACTAGTAGGTCTGTGTGTGAAAAGCTTAATCTCCCCTATTATTAGCTTCTACCCTGGTTCAATCAAAGTTTTACATGGTAGAAGAAATTGTCAATTGGAAAGTAGGGTAGTGTGTGAATAGCTTAATATTCCTGACTAGCAGGTCTGGTTTGGCCTGATAGAAGTGTTAAGCCTGAAAAGCTTTATCCTTCTTATTACCAGGTTCAGCCTGGTCCAATGGGAGTTTTGCATAGGGAAAAAAACTATCATTGTGAAGGAGGTTTGCATGGGAGAAAATATTATCATTGTGAAGGAGGGTAAAGTGTGAATGATTTATTCTCTCTTACTGGTAGGTCTGCATTAGTAGGTCTAGCTTGGTTGACTGAAATTTTGTATTGTTGTCAATTTGAGGAGGCTGGAGTTTGAAAATTTTAATCTCTTTCACAGCTTGTAGGTTTAACTGACAACCCCTGTAATAATGCAAAAATGCATTGTCAATTAAAGAGGAGGTTAGATTGTGAAAAACTTAATCTTCCTTACCGATGTCCTTAAAATGCATGTAGATTTGGCCCCTGGTTAGTGAAATTCCTATAGCTATGGATTTTTTTAAAGTGGCTTTGAATTTTGCATGTCTGTATGTGTTTTCAATGGGAAGGAGGGTAGAGTGTGAAATATTGATTTGGATCAGACTGCAAGCATTTTACAAATGATATTCAATTCAACATACTGATTACAAATAATACTGAGGCTAATAAATAGCCATGGAAATAGAAAACTGTCTTCCTACAAACCAGGAAGTCACACAACAAAACACCCGTTAATATCATTACGGGTACAACAAAATTATATTGTGGAAACAATATAACAAACCTATATTATTAATAATGAGTTATAATATAACTCATATTAATAATATTACAATATAATAATGAGAGCACTAATTAAATCCTAACATTCCCCCCCTTAGTGCGAACATGGGGAAAACACCATCTTCAACTAAGCAGCATGCCGCTCCATAGCTTGCACATGGTCTCGATCCTCAACACTGACTGTGGGAACTACATCATCCAGGGACCGTTCAACCTATTAGATGAATACATGAATTGGGGACCGTTCAACCAATTCACATCAACCATCAAATCAGTCTGATCAAGAACACTTCCTGTAATAGTATCAATGGTACAAATCATTATCATCAAGGGGGACACACAAGCACTACACTGCACACAGGAACATGGATGCTCATCTGTTCTTATTCATCACACAAGACACAAAGATGTCACTAAAGCAATTTGCGGCCTCTGAGGTAGTGACGAACTCGAGGACGCTGATTTTCCTCCTGCCTCTGTTGCCTCCATCCTCCAAAGACATACCGCTTAGGTCAGAGAAATGTGCTCAGACTTCTTTTCCGAACTTCTCATTTTTCGTAAAAGATGGTATTTGTATTCTTTAGCTGTCAACCTTTTTCTTTTTAGAGATCTAGGTGATTCAAATTCACTGTCACCTTCGTATCCTTCTTCTAAATTTAGCATAGCTGAATTTTCTTGATCCTGTATATTTTTTATGTCACTCTCCATGGTAATTGGTTCCATGAGAATACATTGTTTTCTTCTTTTCTTGACCATAGTGAGATAAGTGTCGGATACAACCAAAAATACACCATTTTTTTACAAAATTATTTATCTAGACAGACTGACAATAAATAATGACACTTTAGACTCAAAACCACAATACGAATAATCCTAAGATCACCTATTTGACACTTTTACGATATTAAAATCGCTTATATGATTTTTATGACCTTAACTTCGACAATACTAAATGACTTACAATGATAAATGGCTTTCACAAAAATAAAAATAAAAACTGAACTTATGAAGGGAAACGATATATATATTACAAGACTATTAACTAAATACGATCAAAGATTTGATGACTTCACTGACATACTTTACAATATATAAAAATACAAGACTCTTTTTACAAAAGACAACATAGACAATGGAAATAACTTAGGATGACTCTAATAATTTGAAACCTATATTGAAACATTAAACCATATTTTTGAATATGTACGACATGGACAGAATTACCGAATTAAATTATTCTAGACCGTTATGTAGAGGAGATGTGTCGATGAGGTCGAAGCACCATGCAAGGCGATTTATCCATTGGCGAGACCAATTTTTGATCTGATTTGCAGATAAATACGGAGCAGAGGAGCAACTCTCGTTGAAATCTAATAACCACGTTTTGTGTATAAGCTTCAACTTTGCATGTACAGTGCCACTATCCCTTCTTGTCACTGTTCCACGTGATGTCCCTCCAAACAGCTCGTCAAAAGATGATGTGGGTCTGACTTTGTGAATATTAAAGAAAATCAACATAATGGAGATAAGGTATTGGGTAGTCACGTGTTTGCAGACGATCTGATAGAACATTTGAAAAATAGTTTACACACCACAGCCTCTACCAAGCCGTATTCATCTACCAGCAGGTGTAAATAATGATTCCTCAAATCCTCTGCTGAATATAAATCCAACTACAAAACATTGTTACAGGCGGTGGGAAAACTACAATGTGGCACGATGTGGAAAATAAGCACAGGCTACAGGTAGAAGAATGCACAAAGGACGGATCACAATTTTCTAGAAAGATCAGGTTGCAACGAATAGAGATGTACAAGAGAACATAATCTGGCTAAGAAATATGAATACATACTAAGTATTTACCATCAAAAGCACCAAGAAAAAAGATCTTGTTTCTGCAGGTTTCCACACGACTGCACAGGTATTTGAATGTGTGCACCAAGAAAAAACAACTGCAGACTCTCATCGAAATGAACCTTGCTCAAAGAATGGAGACCGGACGTATGGAAGAGGCATTTTTTGGATCTCAAGCGCTCTGATACCAAATATTGATTTGGATCAGACTGCAAGCCATTTTACAAATGATATTCAATTCAACATACTGATTACAAGTAATACTGAGGCTAATAAATAGCCATGGAAATAGAAAACGGTCTTCCTACAAACCAGGAAGTCACACAACAAAACACCCGTTAATATCATTACGAGTACAACAAAATTATATTGTGGAAACAATATAACAAACCTGTATTATTAATAATGATTTATAATATAACTCATATTAATAATATTACAATATAATAATGAGAGCACTAATTAAATCCTAACATGAAAAACTTAAAATCTCCCTTTATATTATCCTACAAATGCATGTAAGGTTGACCCACCATGCATTGTCAATGGGGAAGGAGGTTAGATGTGAAAAGCTTGAAGCAATGATATTTTTTTGAAAATTGTTATTAATCTCGTCAGGAAATTGCATGTGCATACGTGTTGTAGAAACTTCAATCTCACTTACAAATGTCGTTGAAATCCATGCCGGTTCGACTGCTTGCAATGGTAAAAATAGGTTGGTTTGTGAAAAGCATGATGGGATGCATTTTTAAAATCACCATTAATTTTCCTTATCATCAGTAAATTGCATGTCTGTATGTAAGTTTGGCCCCTCTACAGTTGACATTTTCACAAAGCATTCTATTGGATGGGTAGAACCTACTATGTGGCTACAATTTTCCCAACAAATGGTCAGGGTTTTTGTACAATTAAACACAATCATATTTCAGGAGGCTAGAAGGGTGAAAAGCTTGAAGAGTGGATATTCAAAACTTATGGATCCTCTCCTATACCAAAAAATACTTAAAAATTTAACAATTTGAAAGAAATTTATTCACATGCAAATACGCTAGAGATATTTTAAAAATAACTCTGTTGAAGCATTTGGGTGCTAACATATTCTTGTGCTTAAATAGATCATCTGTGAATGGATATTAGTTAAAATGTTCATAGAGAAATAGTCACGGTGATGAGTATTTTATGAAAACTCCCACAGAGAATCATGCTTAGAGGTGCTTCTGTGATTTAAATTATTTGTATATGTACTGCAATTAAGATGCCTAAATAAAATAGTCATGCAAATACTAGTAAAAAATCCTATAGCAAATGTGTAGAGGTGCATTTGTGCTTCAAGAGATTATTCGTTAACATACACGAGTTTTCATAGAGAAAATCTCATCATGGTGATGAATAATTTAATGAAAATTCCCACAAAAATATCTCAAGGTGTTGTTTGAATAGGTTTTCCAAACCCCTGTTCCTGACTAAAATGCCTTCTTATTCACTGGAGTTTTTTTCATATAAAATTGTGTTTTCTCTAAACCTTTTTTCACAGCCATGTCCTAGTCCTCTTCCCTTATTTGAACAACTTTTCAATGTGTTTGTTCCTGTTGAGAAGGCTTTCATTGTTCTTAGTTTATTGCGAACATGCCCAATCAGTGGTATAATTGGAATCATGATTACGTCGTGTTGAAGGTGGGACCTAAAAAATGTGCCATTCTCATGTTTGGGTGAATTGGTATTATACTTGATTGCAAGCCAACAAAGAGTAAAAAAAACATGACAGAAAATGGGAACAAAGACTAAGCATACATTGATCCTTCAATGACGACAAACACTTCTTGATTCTTTGCAGCATAACAAGGAATAACCTTGAATTTTAGACATGTCTTCTGTCATGGGCATTGATAAACCATGTTCTTGCAATGAGGCCCAAGCTTCCACATATTTATCCTTTGGAAAGATCACCAAGTCATCCATAGGCTCTAAAGAAGTAAAACTACAATGACCATTTCTACATCTAACCTAAGTTCTTGTAGGAATATATGAGGACATTCATTTGGTAACTTTGTTGCATTACTAACCTATGTTCATGTACATAGAAGTTTTAAGAACATGCTTCTATTGATGTTCAAAATTGTGAATGTTATCTTATGCCAGTGATTTGTTTTTTTTAATTGAGTTTGAGTATTTGTTTAATGCAACTTGTTTGATATTGGAATTTTTCAAACTCTGGTGCTAGAAATCTCTTAGTTGCCCCACGTTGCAAATGTCTCTAAAATGGAAATATGTGTAGGCTATGTTGAAACTCATTACGAGATGCATTGCACACCAACATACATATTGCAGTTTCATAGGTACTCTACAACGCAAATAATACATTAGCACATCAAAAACTAAGCTCAATTTTTTTATCATTATATTGCAAATCTACAATTTGAGCATTATGTTTTAAGAAATTATGTACATCTATTACTGTTGCAAAAATGTTTCTGGGACTTGCAACCTTTTGAGCGGTGAGCAATAGGTTATGGAAATTTGGATTTATTTTTTGAAACACTTTAGATTAGGAGAGACATTGGTTTCTATGCTCTGAATCTTTTTTAGGTTCTGTTGCAACTTAATTGTTTTCTTTAGGTACGCAAGGAAAGTTTGCATTGTTTACATATTTCTAGAGTTATTTACAACAATGAAAATAGGAATTGGTTGCATAAGTTTTTAGATTATTTCTCCATCTCGGGATCCTCCACCAAGAAAAAATCGATATTAAATACCACAATGTTTAAATTCCAAAGGATTTATTTTGCTTGCATTTAATCACTATAAGCCTTTTCTTGCAAAGTTTGTCCAATCTTTTGCCTCTATGCCTTTGTGGATTGAAACATATTGAAGAGGATCAACTGTGTAAAAAAATTAAAGAGGAACTTGTTTGCAGGTGTTGTGGAGGTTTCCCATCCCTATATAGACCCTTTAAATGTAATGCTTCATCTATATTCATACACTTACAAAATCAATCACAATCCCTCTAAATCACATAACATATACTGTTCAGCGTTCACATTGCATTGTGCACATGCGATTGCTAGTATGAATTCCTATCTAAATAATATAATATAAGTAACATATTATAGATAATTAGATACAATAGAGATATAGATAATATAAAGTATGTTTTTATTAAATTATAATGACAACTACATGTGTATATTATTATATATGTTTTTTAATAGTATATTTAAACTATAATTATAAAAAATAATTAAATTTATTTAAATGAATAATATAGCTTTCTATATCATAACATAAATAAATATTTATATTTAAATTATCTTGAATTAGTTATAAATATAATTTTTAATTCTAATAAATTAGATTTATTTATACTTTAATCATAAATTTTAGATATCTAAATTTAGGTACATCTATATTAAATCACAAGTCACCCTAAGATTATTTTTAGCCCTAACTGAAGTTTTAATACCATCAAACTTATGGTAAAGATAACTTCAAAATAAGCACAACCAAAAATTACACACAATTAAACTTTTGTTTTTTAAAAATGGGGTGTGTAAACATAAAAATTCTTATTATAAATGATAAATTACTGACTTGAAGTCATCCAATTCTATATTTATAAAATTCCAAAATTGTACACTGAGTTTTCAACGGGGACAATTTCTAGACATTTGCCTTATTTTGTTGCGAGGTTGCACCGTTCAACGTGAAATTCCTTTAATTTACAGGAGCAGCAAAGCAGTATTTTTAGGTGGGAATTTTGACTCAGCGAATTATTTTTGGCTTGGTATTTCTGCCGCTCTTGGTTTGTTTCATCTTTATAAGGTAGCGGAGCTCTGCAGCTATGTGCGTTGTGGATTGCTTAACAAACATGGAAACAACTAAATGTTTTGGGATTGCTCTGTGGTTGTGGATACTGTGTTTTTTTCCTGTTATCAAAGCTTTTCATGTGACATACGATGTCCAGTTGAACACAGTCGGCGGAGATGTGCAGCACCGCTATCGCACCAACTACCATTTTCAGCCGCAGAAGAACTGGATGAATGGTCTCTCACTCTGTCTCTACATGCAATCTCATTCTCATTCTCAATTCTCTTTTTTTATCTTTACTGATTGGAATTCCTCTGTTTTGGTTTTTTGGGTTCTCCGAATTTGTTTTGCAAACGGGCGACAGATCCAAATGGTAAGTTAATTTGATAGTTTTGTTGAAATTGTTCAATGGTTATGCCGTATGAATATGGATTCAAATTTTTTTGTTTTTTTTTTTCAGGACCCATGTTTTACAAAGGATTGTATCATTTATTTTACCAGTACAATCCTAGAGCAGCGGTATGGGGGAACATTGTGTGGGAGCATGCGGTGTCTAAGGATCTTGTACACTGGGAGTCGCTGGAAACTGCAATTTCCCCAAGCGAATGGTATGATATAAAGGGGGTGCTGGTCTGGATCTGCCACACATCTCTCTGGAGAGAAGCCTGTGATTCTTTATACAGGATGGGACAACTCCTCTAGACAGGTCCAGAACATGGCTGTTCCTAAAAATGCTTCTGATCCCTATTTGAGGGAATGGGTGAAGATCCCGGAGAATCCAATCATGGTTCCTGTCAACGGAATCAATGCGAGCTCTTTCAGAGATCCCACCACTGCATGGCGTGGGAATGATGGGCCGATGGAAAACTTGTTGTGGGTAATAAGCAGGATCGCCATCACGAGGGAAGGGCCCTCCTTTACACAAGCAAAGATTTCATTCGCTGGACTAAAAAGCAGCATCCTCTCCATTCCTCTAAAAGCACAGGAATGTGGGAATGCCCTGATTTTTATCCTGTTCCTCTCTCTGGAAATCATGGAACTGGATAATTCTGTTTGTGCTGGGTCTGGGCCTGGCCTCAAACATGTTTTGAAGGTATCCCTTGATGACAATCGATTTGAGTATTATACTGTGGGAACTTACTTCCCTAACAGGGATCGATATGTTCCAGACGATACAAGTGCAGACAATAAATATGGATTGAGATACGATTATGGCAAATTTTATGCATCCAAGACCTTCTTTGATTATGATAAGAACAGGAGAATCCTGTGGGGATGGATCAATGAATCAGACAGTGTACAGGATGATATTGCAAAGGGCTGGTCTGGTGTTCAGGTGAGACTCATGGCTTAACACTCAATAATTTCTCAGTCTGTTTGCCAACCTTGGATTTTATTAATCACTGTTTGTTGTTTTGTTTTCAAGGCCATTCCAAGAACGATCTGGTTAGACAATGTCTCCAAAAGCCGGCTCATGCAGTGGCCAGTTCCAGAATTGGAGTCTCTGCGAGAAAAAAAAACCTATAAAGATAACATTATTCTCAGCAGCGGATCCGCTTTCGAGATTACAGGCTTGAAAGCTGCACAGGTAGGGATAATCTTGTATTCTCTTTGGGTACAGGACATATATTTAACATTTGTGTGTGTAATGGTGAATTAAATCAGGTGGGGCTCACGCTCTGCATCAATATTAATTTGATGATTGGCTTAAGAATCGCCAGCAACCATGTTACTTATATAGTAATCCCTTTTGATTATGGGTTATTTGGACTGTCCAAAGTGTGAAACCTGCATGATTTTTAAGTTTTTCAATTTAATGTGGGTTTTATGTTGGGATTGTTATTAGGTTGATGTAGAAGTCTCCTTTACTTTGCCAAGTTTTACTGGTAAAAAGAAGATGATGGAGATGGATGCAACCTTTAGCGCTGAACAATTGTGTAGTCAAAGTGGAGCAGCTTCCAAGTCTATGGGTGGCCCATTCGGGCTGTTACTTTTGGCTTCTAAAGACTTGGCCGAACATACATCTGTTTTTTTCAGGGTTGGACTACATCAAAATGAGATGAAACTACTCATGTGCAGTGACCAGAGCAGGTGAGTACAAAAAGTTGATGTAGAATACGAAGCAAGTATATATGAACATATATACACACACTTAATTGTTTTTTTCTTTTTTTCTTTTTTGGGTATGCAGATCATCTCTACAAGCAGATGTTGATAAAACAACATATGGAAGTTTTGTTCATTTCTCCATGAAGAAAAAGAGTGTCTCTTTGAGAGTCTTGGTGAGTTTTAATGTTCCAAGTTTGTTTCTAAAAAGTAACAATGTGACATACAAGATTGAGCAATGTGAATGTTATGAAAATTGCAGGTTGACCACTCAATTGTGGAGAGTTTTGCAGAAGGGGGAAAGACTTGTATAACGTCCAGAGTTTATCCCACTTTGGCAATTGGTGAAGATGCTCATCTGTTTGTATTCAACAATGCCACAAGTTCTGTGACGGCCACCAAATTGACAGCATGGGATATGGGGAGCACACCCCCACCTGGTTGACTATTAAGAATCATTTAATTTTAGTTTGTTTGATTTTGGCAAGTAGGGGAGTGGAACAATAATTGTGCACTCCATATGGATAGTTTTAGCGTACTCATTTTGAGTATGATTAAACCCAACTAAATTTTTATGGTGGGTATAGGAGTTTGCACTGAAATTAAATATTTTGTATTACACATTTAAATAATGTAGAAAGTAATTTTTTGAAGTATTTTATAAAGAGAATTTTAATTACAAACACAATTAAGGTGGACTATAACTTGTACATTAATTATGTTATTGATGTGTATGTCTATGTGTCATGATTGAATTGGCAAGTTAGTTGATGCGACATTTTCAATAAGTATTTTTATTCAAATTTTAGATACGAAAATAAGATTTTATCAATTTTAATTTTAATATTAAATGACATCTTATCTAATGGGAGGAAATCGCGAGGTATTCTAAGGCTGCGAAGTTCTAAAGTCTATTATATAAATTGAGACTTAAAAAAATTGAAACCACAACCTAAACCACCTATAACAATGACAGAATCAAATAAACTAACCAAAACTGTATAGGCTATACCTCACAATTATTGATGCATATTCCATAAATATGATACAAATTATTAAGAAAACTAAATGACAGCATTAACATTAAAAAAAAATGTGGGGGTCAACGAAACAATATTAATGACTTTAATGACACATTTATGGGCTTTCGTACTTCATAAGTATATCAAATGGATAAGTTCGTGAGAAATTGCCATATAACTCATTTATAATTCATATCCATACACAATTCTAGATTTTTTATATTTATAGGATAATGATTAATGTAACTTAGCAAAGTCAAGGCGAAATCATCATGACACCGTGCATTGCAATTCCCCTTCGTTTCCTTCCATCCAAGCGTGAAAATTGACGCTCTTCAGACCGTTTTTTTGTGATTTAAACTGCATATGACTGGTAAAGATTTAAGCTGACTGTACACAATTACATTTTAAAATATTAGTAGACCGTATGTATTTCTTTTGAGATTTACTTTAGAAATACATATATAATTTCAGAAATATAAATCTTGTTAGTATTATAAGATTGAGGAGACTAATAGCATGAAAATTTGTAAAAATGGAAGGGAAAAAAAAATGAATTGACATACAAGGTTGTTATTGGACCTACCTTTTAAATTAATTAAAATTAAAGAGAGTTACAAGAGCAGGGACGAACGGAAAATTCATGGTCTCACAAAAATGCCACGTAGGCACTACAAAATGCGTAATGGGCAAATAGAAAGCACAACAGTTACAAAAAATTAGATAGTATTAGGCATAAGCTACCACTCTAGGAGGAGGAGGATCAACCTGCCAACCATCTTGATCTAGCATCTGCATCTGTAAAGGTACAACAATACTCCAACGAGGGGGTGGAGAGTCAGCAAGCATCTAAACACCGGGCAGAGGAGAGGCCCACCACGTAGAACCTGCCACGACCTTCCCCCTCAGAGGTGGGCTCTAGCCCGACTCGGAATAGGATGGAGCTAAAGGGCAACCCCGGGGAGAGGCGACATGATGGTTGTGAGAGTGGTGGCTATGAAGTGACCCTGACAAAGGTGGCTGCCGAGACGGAGATGGATGAGATGGCCGTGGTAAAGGGTCAAGAGGGACCCGACTCATCATGCAAGGAGTACTCCCCCAATGTGTGAGCAATTCCTGCAAATGACAAAATTTCAAGGCAACTTTTTCCGCTTGAGCTTGAGTTTGTATGTGCACACTAGAAAAAATAATCACTTTGTCATTAGTGTGAGAACGAAGCAACATATAAATCATTATGGAATATCATAGAATTTCGAGCTTTCCAAATATGAAATAGAATACATTCTCTAAAAAAATGCCACAGAGTATTTAATTAATTAGGCCAAGGACTAAAGTCGTCAAACAAGGCTAGTCTCCAATGAAAGAAATTAGGGTGGTAGGGTTGGAATAACGTGTGAATCTAACTCTAGATGGGCTTGAGCATGCAAACAAGACCAAAAAAAATGCTTAAGTGATATAGGTCTAGAACAAAAAGGGAATTTGGGATTGGGAATTCCGATGTGACTCAGACGCTCACCGACAGGAAGGCCTTGATAAATATGGCACCAAAGAAAGTGATTAAATTTAGGCTCGAGCAAGGAATTCCAAGCATAGGAAAGCCTATGAAGCCAAGTAGACTGGGTAGATTGTAGGCCCAGCAGGCATTGAGTTTTACAATGGATGACGAGATGGGTCTTAAGAGCTGGTATATGGTACCGACATTGTAATGAAAAAAATCAATATCACGATTCCATCACCAATCACGTCACCAAGCCTCAGGAGGCTTAAGCCCTGATTTATGGAGCATGGCATCTGACATCAAATCTTGAATTCTGCAGATAGACGGAAGGCCCGAATTGGCAAGATTAAATTTACTCTCTGAGCTCAGGCCAGGAAATCCGAGTCTCTGTGCAAAACCAAATCCAAAATGGCGTGAATTCCTTTGTGAGATAAACATAGAGCTTTGATTCCTGGAGTTTCTGCAAGTGGAAGACAATCCTTTGTGATGATGGGAGACTGCCATATATTCCTAGGAATTGAAAGAGATCCCGATGTGAAAGCCATCGTCAATCCAACGTAGGTAGAGGTGTAGTTGCTTCAAAGGCCTTCCAAATGCTTTTGGTGACGAAAGTGCCATAGATCTTGACAGGAACCCTATTGACAAATAAGGTATGCAACCCAATATTATTCCAACACTTTTTTCCGTAGGGAGCATTGGAAGAAATGTAATGCCGAAGCATAATTTTCATGCTTGATTTCTTGAAAGAAATCTCACCACTCATTTATAACATAAAGCCACACTTTGCTTGTAAACATCAATAATACCCATGCCTCCTTGATCACAAGGTAAACAACACACTTCCTAGGCCACATGACGGAAGCCAACTAAACCAAAACCTTAAACTAAAGATAGTCCTAGAGCAACTTGAAGAGTTTGGTGAAGGAAGTACGAGATGGGCACCAACATGCCGAATAGTAATCATGAGTGGCCGCAAGAATATTTGCACACACTTGGAATTTTCCAACTAAGGAAAGGGATTTGGAAGACCACTGAGAAACTTTATGTTCTACTCTTTCAATCACAATACTGCCAAATAGTAGCAGAATCACTATCAAAGGCAAAAGGAATGCTTGAAAATTTAAACTGCTTGCCACGATTGATCCATTTCCAGGGGTAAGATTTTAACCAGTCAGGCATTGGCCAACAACTTTGCCAATAGCCCAGAGTCTTAGCCATATGAATGTTGGATCCTAAAGCAAGAAAAAATATGTCCAAACAATAAAAAGCAACAACCAAATTTTGTTCAAACTCGGAAATAGTAAGAAAGGAATCATCAACAAAATGTCCATTAATGAGATGAGTTGAATGATCTAGCAAAAATATTCCCTGAATGTGACCTTGCTTAGCATGTCGAGCTTTAAGATATCTGAGAGCATCAATGACGAAGCTAAAAAGCTCTGGCGCCAGACAACACCCCTGTCTGATAGAGTGAAAGAGACCAATCGTGGATGACTTATGCAAATTGATAGTGAGGCAAGTAGAAGCATTGGAAAACATAATTCACACCAACGAGGTGAATTTTTTTTCAAATCCTAAAGTTGTGAACATTTCCAAAATAAATATCCATTCTATACGATCATAATATTTTTCAAAACCGATTTTAAGAAATAGGGGACGTTGCAGAAATAATCGGGCCCATTCTATTCCTTCCCAGATATGTATAAGATTATCCTAAATGTAGTGGCATTTGATAAAGCCTTTCTTCTCGGGGTGAACAATATTTGGTAAAAGATCAACAATGCAAAGAGCCAAGGCCTTAGCAAGAACTTTATAGGAAGCAATCAACAATGTGATCAGCCACAAACTAGTTATCTGTTTCAAATCCCCGACTTTAGGCATAAACTTGATATTACCTTGATTGATGAAACTCCCTAGCAAATGGGATTGGAGAACTTCATTATAGACCTGAAGCATGTCTAGACCAATAAACCACCAAGTGGCCTTGTAGAATTCACATGAAAATCCATCCAGTCCTGAAGATTTATCATTAGCAAGGTACAATAGAGTAGCATACAACTCGTCCAAAGAAAAAGGAACATTGTATCTAGCACAATCTTTAGGAGAAAGCTTGATCAAAACCACCTTGATACATTGCTGCAAAGTAGTAGTTCACTCATTGGAAGCCTATTGAGCTTGGAAGAAAGGTAATCCTCAACAAAGGCATTATGATCTCTAGAAAATCTATGAGCCATTATAGAGAAACTTGAATAACTTTGATATGTTGACAAGCATGCTTGGCCCAGAGGGATTTGAAGAAGTGTTTTGATGCTTTGTCTCCCATCTTGAGCCTTGGGTATGTATATGTCCTTTCATGACCTAAGTTTGTTCAAAGACTATTGTTTTTGTAGATACTAAATCACACACTTTGGGTATTATTTAGTCCTAGTCTCATACTACTATTCATATGGTTTTTGAGTGAAGAAAGTACTAATTAACCCCCATCTTTTGGCCATTTTAATTTTCTTTTTATCGTCACTTCCAACCTTCCACACATACATGCCCAGCCGTTTTCTATCATTTTACGTCATTTTACCCTGACTTGGGTGCCCTGGCTAGTATTGGGGCACCCACAGGCGCCCTAGTCGCAGTTGGGGCACCCTGATCCTTTTCCCACTTTACTTCCATTTTTGGTCACTTTATAATCATTTGAGCATTCTAATTTTTAGTGGTCGGCCTTTTCGTGGTTAATTACGAAATTAGAACAAGAGAACAATATGAATATAAAGTTATGAGACCATAATGAGGGACTAAACACTAGGTACTACTATCATCATCTAAGGTTGCATCCATCTAGAGCTCATTTGCATCCATCTAGCTCCATCACAAGGGACAAGGCTGGTTCATCTGCATCACACATCATAGGAGGTAAGTTTATTCTATTCCATCCACAATTTTATTACATTTCTACACATAGTTATTGCTTGCTACTTTCACAAAGTGCGACTGACACAAGAGCACCTAGGGCATGATTGTGCACACAGACACACACACACATAGAACTACATCGGGTCTGAGATGTAGTGCAACACTCAGTTAGTAAGTCCACCATTGTGGCAAATGAGGACAATCTGACCCCTCCATATGCATCTTTATTTTTTAGGGGTTTGATGCTTGTCTTGGGTTTTTGTAGGTCTCATCTTCATTTATGATTTCTAGTGACATATTGTGTAGTCCAGCGAAGCTAGTGTGAAAAGAAAGTGAACACAAGAAATCACTTTACAACACTTCAGATGAGGTTTATAGAGATTTTTCATAGACCAGCGGGGCCATATCTCAGACTAGGGTGCCCACAGGTGCCCTTGTACCTATCCAGGCACCACAGTCTACTCAGATTACCCAGATCTTCACTTTTCTAGACCTTAATATAGTTGATTTGTCAACTTGTTTCTCAAGCCAACTCTGCGACACAATTCAACAAGCTTGTAAAATTAACTGAGTTCTTTCCAACCCTACTTGTTAATTAGGGTTTCACATTTTTATTTACTTAGTTGTTTGGGTCATTTCTCTTTGTTTGGTTAGCTCTTATTTACTACTATAATATTTAGTTATATTAACTCATAATATCCACATTTTAGTTAATCATTTTGGTGAACTTCACGTATCCAACCCCTTATGATCATGTATTCACCTTACCAAGTCATGGCTCAATTGTCTTATCCTAATTTTGCACCTACTAAGGTTTCCGATATAGTTACTACTACTAATGATTTTATGTGTGTGCGTACTCAACATCCTTCCTGGCTTTGTTATGACCTAGGGTTGATCCATCTAATAATGTAGTTATTACTCATCTTAATCCTCCTATGGCTCCACTCTTGCTTCTATCCCTCCACCCATTACTTCGGAATCTCCTCCTACTGCTTCTAAGGGCTATGACATCATTGAGCAACTTAAAAATACGACCACTAAAATTTCTCTGTACGACTTATTGCGTAATGCACCTGACTATTGTAACACACTCGAAGCTTCCCTTCATGCTATTCATATTGAAAGTGATAACTCTACGATGGATTTTACACATCTCATACAATCACTTTGTAATTTGCCACATGAAATATCTTTCACTGATGAGGATCTGCTCACCTTTTTCTAAAAGTAATCCATGCACGCCTTTTCTCATTACTGTTGTCGTTAGAACCACTTGCATTAATATGAGTACATATTGATAATAGATCAACCATCAACTCATGTGCTTATTCTCTTTTATAGAAGCTAGGTATTAATGGTATTCTCATTTCTACAAATTTTACTATCATATGAGGTTATGAATTTACCACTCGTACATGTTTAAGAACTATTCCCTCACATATCCGGGTTGGGACTAAGACTATTCTCACTTATTTCTATGTTATAGATGCCTCATTTAAATTCAATCTCTTGTTAGGTAGACCTTGGATTCACACAATGCCAAAAGTTCCATATACTATTCACCAATGTGTCAAATTTTTGCATGATGGATATGAACATACTATCACCGCAGATCCAAAGCCATTCAAATACTGTCACACAGACCCTATTACTGTTATGCCCATCCCACCTTCGCAATACATTCCTTATAGTATCCTTGACACATATGACATTGGTTAATCTAGCGCTTCACAATCCTCTTATGGTGCACTACAAATACTCTAGTTATTTCTACTCACACCACGACTATTATATCACCTATAGTATCAACTCCTATCAGCATTACTTATCTCACCTATCGATGACACCTTCTATTTCTCCACCTTCTACGCCACCTACCAACATACTTGATAATGCTACACAACATGATGATGCTAACATCGATGATTCTGAGGACTTTGATGATGAAGTCGACACTATTGAACTCACCAATGAATCCTTAGGTCGACTAAATTTCACATTGATTGACGTAGATCATTCATACTTAGAAGACACATTTGTGGCTGATGGACTGGGCCAATATAAGTTCAAGACACCTCCTTCTACCAATGATATGATAATTTATCATGGATCTATTAACATTGTTAAGATTGTTTCATCTTCTACCATGTAATCTACATCTTCACCGCCTCCTTTCACATGCACACTTCTCATCAATAATTCCTTTTGGCATAATATTCCAATTGATCGTACTTCCTCAGATACTATTTACACACTTGAGGGCTTAACTGGACTTGGTTTAACACTTAATTATATCTTATCACCAATTCACTCACCTCATATTTATCATGGCTATTGTCACATCACGACTACTTATGGCCTTTATGTATTCCATTTGACGATATTTATTACCTGCGCTCCTCACACTTCTCCACTTACACTTGGGAAATCTTGGCTTGACTACATTGGTAGTACTCTAGATGTAAACCACACTTCTCTCATGTTTCCTATGCCATTCTGAAATGTCTCTATAGGTAATGAATCATCTCCCACTTATGCTCCAAATATTTCTCATTGGTATGCACACGATTGTCCACCAATACCCTTCACTGATGAACATTATGCCATGACCGTCTACACATTATGTCACAATGGTTCTTTATATGATCCACCTCAATTCTATTGCTTATCAAGTTTTCAATGTCACTCATTTAGTAGGCTTCAATCCTGATAGTGATGATCTTTTAGTTAGTGTCACATGGCTATATTCACTACCACACACTAAGGGGCATAGCATCTAACACATTTCCAATCATCATAGCATTAATGCATCTCGCATCCTTGCATAGTCATAAACATTATCACATAGGCATACTCATCACACGTTTTACACAGACTTTTCATTACCTGATGACACACTCTAGTGCTTCAGTTCACACTTGACTGTTGAGGGCATACTACACATGAACCCCACACACTGCACAATAGGTACTACACATTGTGACTCTTCATACATCACGTCATATGTCTTACATTTTACATCATACAATCTATATTTATTTACATCATTTCAATGTTTGCGTGTCTATACATTATACATCATATTGAGGGTCTTCATCATACATATGTCACACTCCTTATTGTCTACAAGTCTAGCATTACATCCTACTCATTCTACATACTACATAAACACACATCTTACACTAATAGACTATCTACAAATCTTGCATTACATTCTACATGTTGCATATTTACACATTTTGCTCATCACATGCTCATTCAATCATCATCATGCATCCTCCATCTTCTTCTATGCGCTTGCACTCTCTACCCTATGATGCACTTTAGTTCCTCATTCCATACTTGAATATCCAAGGGTTTAGCAATGAAATGGACCTTATCATACACACACATTCATCACTCGACCTTCTCATCATGTGACATTCCTATGTTAGTGACATACATGTTATAGGCTAAATGGTCACATATTCCTTCATCTTGTAGTGGTATATGCTATAGGCTACATCACCACTAACTCTATTCATGTTGTAGTGGTATATGCTTTAGGCTACATCACCACTCCCTTTAGGGCTCATCTGGTAGTGATATACACTTTAAGATATCATCACTTCTATGCTCATCTTGTCATGATATATGCTTTCACTTTAGGGTCGCCCACAAACTTTATCTCTAGGTCGCATATCATCACTACACATACACATTCATCACAATGCATTAGACACAACACACACTTCAACCATTTCTCAATGACACACTTTTGTTTACGGTTCATTATTCACTACTAAGGGGGAAAAACAAAATGAACCTCATTATATACACTTCCATTCACTTGGGGGGCATGTGGGTCCTAGCATCCATCTTGCATTCCATTCCATCCATCCATAACATGTTGCATATCTTGGTTGCTTTTACTCTTGCTTGCATTTTCTTGTATACGGTCATATTATTACACATGCTAGATAGATTTCTTATATGTCATTTATCTATACCATACACACATGTGTGTTCACATCTTTCTCTAGTTGTTGATTGTAGATACAAGTCTCTTACATGCAACATGGATGCTTTCCTTGCACCACTCCTATAACGGTCATTGGGGGCATCCACATTCATCTCTTTCAGGTGCTATTGTTTCATTTTGTAATTAGCGCTCTACATTACTTAGTTATACATGTTTTTGACATATGGGTTATATTTCTAACATGCTAACAAGTGCTTCATGTACAACATTTGTTTTATAGGATTACTTGCTTCCATGGCTATTTGTTGTTTGTACTTTTTTGTTTTGATTGCTATTGTATGCAGACCTTGCCATTAAAATTTTTGGTGTGCACACTTGCTTATTTGCCACTATGGAATTGCGGAATCATTGAGTGGTGTCTCATGTTTGCAACCCACTTTGGTGTTCTATGATTGGATTCTTTCTTGTTTACTTGCTTTCTAGCTTCTACATTATATTTGTAGCTTACACTTGTATTTTACATGCATTCTTGTTTGTACTAACACTTGTTTCTAGCCACTTGTTTGTGTGTGCCTTGGTTTCTACCAAGTGTATTCCCTTCCCCCTGTAGGGGACAATTTATGTGGTTGGTCCTCTTTTAGGGCCGCATCCTCCTATCCGGAACGTCGCATGAACACCCAAAGAGGGGGGCATCATTTGGGGTTTTACATACTACACAACACTTTCTACTAGTACAATTTAGTTTAGTTTGCATCCTTAACATTGTGGGTTATACAATGAGTGGGTTCAAACCTAGGTCTATGAACCCCATACATAACAAATTTTACATGACATGGTTTTCCTTAGCATTCTGGGAAGTAGTTACAGGTTAGAGGATACAATGGATTTCCTTTCTACACTACTTCAACCAGTGGCATTGGATCACCCAAAAACCCAGACAATACAGAGATATCTCTTCATTGCACATCTTTAGGGAAGTAATTATAGGTTGGAGAATAAATGCAACTTTCTCCCTATACTTCTTCAACCAGGGTGACTTGAGATCATCCAAAAAACTTGTAGTATAGGATATCCATTCTTCACCCCTTTCTTTCATCATGGATCAAGTTCGGGTGTTCAGGGTTTTAAAGAGTTTGGGTTTCGGGGTTTTGATTACATACGTTTCATCCAACTATAGATGCCATATTTTACATGTGTTTTTGACATATATGCATTCGTAACCTTGAAGTACTTGATCATATTCAAACTTGCGGGTTTCAGACCGTATGTGTCTTCGAAAGCTCGTTGGCAAAAACTGTTCAACCAGGGATAATTTTAGCGGCGAATATTCGTAATATGGCGAAAATTTCATTTTATGAAAATTTGAAAAGGCGAATTATTCGGAGTGGGTCGGTGTCCTGTTCGCCTAAAATATATAGTATATTTTTTCTGGGGGGTCGGCTTCGCCTTCATTTGAAAACATCAGACCTATAAAAACCTAGCTGATTCACCAGGTAGTATACCTCAAGTAGCTTAACAAATTACCAATACTGTGAAATTTTAACTCGCATACCCTTAAGCACCAGAGATTCAGATTACTGTTAACCTGTGATTGTTGACACGTGACAAATGCAGTGATGACGCGTGACAAGGGCATTGTTGACGAGCGCGACAACAGCTGTATTGAAGCGCGATAGAGGAAGTGTTGACGTGCGACTTGGACGCAGAAGTTGATGCGCGACAAGGGCAGTGATGATGCATGACAGTATATACAGACAGTGGACACGTGACAAGGGCATTGTTGACGCGCGACAACAGCTGTAATGACGCGCGACAATAGCTATAATGACGCACAACAGAGGTAGTGGTGACGCGTGACATGGACGAAGAAGGTGACACGCGACAAGGGCAGTGTTGATGCACGAAACTATATACAGATAGTGGAACGCACGACATGGGTATTGTTGACGTGCGACAGAGGAAGTGTTGACGTGCAACTTGGGTGAGAAGAAGGTGACGCGTGACAATGGGTAGTGTTGAGTGTGTGACAATATATACAGACAATGGGACGCGCGACAGAAAAAGGGTTGTTGACGCGCGACAAGTGCAGAGTTGACACGTGACAAAGACCTCAGACATTGGACGCGCGATAGGAATACTGATGGTTGTTGACGCTTGTCAATGAGGTACAACAGATGTAGACGCATAACAGACACGTGACAAAGAGTTTTTTGATGCGCGACACGGAGATTTTTTGATGAGAAAGTAGAGGTCAGAAGGCTGTAGACGCGCGACAGGAGATTTTTACTGTCGCGCGTCAAGAAAATGCAGTGACGCGCGTCAACTAGAGGTCAGTGACTGCACGTCAACAACCGTAATGACACGCGTCACTGAGGTCTATTGACGTGTGTCACTGAGCATGTTGTCGCGCATTAATGCATTTTTTTGATGCGTGATAGCAAAATCTCCTGTCGAGTGTCTGCAGCCTTCTGTCGCAGCCACTAGACAATAAGGTGAAATTTTTTTCATACAACCCCCAAAAAATTTACCTTCCCACGAAACCAGTTCCGGGGGATATTCGTCAGGTATTCTCCACCTCCGATTTCCAAGAGGTCTCTTAAAATGAACCCTGATAACAACTTCAATAGCCATTTGTAACAGCACACACCATAATAATATGCAAGTACATCACATACATTTCACCCTAGGTTCACTCTTATCACTTTTTTCTCTTTTGCATATTTATTTTCCTCACTCCATCATCTTTTTGTCACTCCACGCTTTCTCTATTCATTCAATTAGTTTTCTACATCACTCTACATGGACATTAGGTACATATATCTATCTACTTTATGTTACTGAGTGTTTCTCTCACCAACAAAAAGTGGGGGGCAAATTTAGACACTAAATCATGCACTTTGGGTATTATTTAGTCTTGGTCTCATACTACTATTCATATGGTTTTTGAGTGAATAAAGTACTAATTAACCCATATTTTGGCCATTTTACTTTGCTTTCCATCGTCACTTTCGACCTTCCACACATACATGCCCAGTCTATTTTTGTTGTTTTGCATCATTTTAGCCCTGAATGGGGTGCCCGATCTAGAATTGGGGCGCCCACAGGTGCCTTGGTCCCAGTCAGGGCACCCTAATGCTTTTGCCAATTTACTTCCATATTTTGGGAACTTTCTAGTCATTTGAGCAATCTATATTTTTAGTGGTCGACCTTTTCGGGGTTAATTACAAAACTAGAACAAGAGAACCATATAAATATAAAGTTATGAGACCATAATGAGGGACCAAACACTAGGCACTACTATCATCATCTAAGGTTGCATCCATCTAGAGATTATTTGCATTCATCTAGCTCCATCACAAGGGAAAAAGATCGTTTATCTGCATCACATATCATAAGAGGGAAGTTTATTCTATTCCATCCACCATTTAATTACATTTCTACACATTGTTATTTCTCGCTACTTTCACAAAGTGCGACTAGTACAAGAACACCTAGGGCATGATTGCACAAACACATAGAACTACATCAGGTCTGAGATGTAGTGTAGTGATCAGTTAGTAAGTCCACCATTGTGGCATCTAAGGATAGTCCGAACCCTTCAAATGCATCTTTCTTTTTTAGGGGTTTGATGCCTATATTGGGGTTTTGTAGGTCCCGTAGTAATTTATTATTTCCAACGACATATTTCATAGTCCAGTGAAATCAATGTGACAAGAAGCGAACATAGGAAATCACTTAGTAACACTTTAGAGGAGGTTTACAGAGATTTTTCACTGACCAGGGTGCCCATATCTCAGACTAGGGTGTTCATAGGCATCCCTATACCTATCAAAGAACCCTAGTCCAATCAGATTACCAAGATACACACCTTTGTAGACCTATACATAGTCATTCCCTCCTCTTGTTTCTCTAACCATCTCTGTGACATAGTTTAACAAGATCGTTGAATCAGCTGAGTTCTTTCTAACCCTACTTATTAATTAGGGTTTCAAATTTTTATTTACTTAGTTTCTTGGGTCATTTCTCCTTATTTGGTTAGATCTTATTTATTACTATACTATTTAGATTAACTCATAATATGCACATTTTAGTTAATAATTTTTTATGTGTTACAAATATATCTTGTGTGTGTCTGTGTGTGTGTGTGTGTGTCAAGTCAAGATTGAATGTGTTCTTAGAGTTCAAGGTGGTATGCATTATTTAGAGTCCTAAATGACTGAAATCATATGCTCTAGGAGGTTCATGAGCTAAAGGTAGTGTCACATCTCATCAAATCCCTAATCCAAGTGTTTCAGTCAATATCAAGTAGACATTTAGTCTAAGCTTTGTCATAGAATATATCAAAATTAAAAGATGTCAGTTGATAAAGGAAGAAGTTAGGTATAGTGTCCATCAAGTTTTTACAAGAATAAAATGATGTTTCTCAGTATGGTATGAATTTTTTTTGCATCATATCAAAGGAGTATGAGTTAGTACATTACAAGATGCGTCTTCATTCAAAAAGGTCAAGTACATTAGGATGTTTCAAAGAAATGATGTGATATCTAGTTATGTCTGTGTGTGAGTCTCAATTTATGCAACGATGTTTGTAAAAAAATGATTCGTTACTCTAAGGACTATCTCTTCATGATGAAGTGTCTTGATTTGAGTCATATAAAAGAAGTCTATAGGTTGTCTAGAAGAGATGTCAAATGGTCTGTCAAGTTCTCTAAGATTGTCTGCATGGTTTATCACTAACATATATGATCATTGCTAAGGTGTATTAAAGTATGGGTAGCTGAGTAAGCTTGATCTAAGGTAAATAGGGGTGTTTGAGCTTGTGGTTTAGCATATTCACTATCTTACCAGTCTATGGTGTATCCACTATGCCAAAGTTTTTCGGAGCCAGGTCTTCAAGGTAATGAATGTATTGTTATAGGTTAAAGTTGTCATTCTGGTATGTGGTTGAGAAGGACATGTAAGTACAAGTATCTTAGAAATCATATAAGCCTGAATGGTTAACTGTTCTAACGTGGAGTTCAACCTCAAGTCAATAAAAATGAGAAAGGTATCTTCAGTTTTTAGAAGTACATTGAGGGTTTCAAATATTGACAAGATGAAATGAAGCATGCTAAATTTGGGTATAGGTGATTTTAGTATCCTACAGGTAAAGAGGAGATAAGATGGTCTCAAGAGAATTCATTCAAGGGCCTTTTAAGGTTCTCTGAGTCTGTTACACTAAATTATCAAGAATTGGAGGTATGATCATTTTGTGATGAGATATATGTAAGGTTAAGACTAGATTGTGATCTTCAAGACTGTGAAAGGATGCATAAACGAATATGAAAAAGTAGAAAAGTGTTAAGATATAAGCATGAATGGTTTTGAATGATAAATTTGTGATGGAACTAACCTAGTGCTCCATAAGTGTCAAGAAATAGTGAACTAAAAGGTGTTTTTTTAGTCTGAGCACACGAGTTTGTGTTATAGCCTTGAATATAAGAATGCACACGTGTTTTGATCTGAATGTCTATGATGAGTATTTTTTTCATGGTTTTGTGTGTAAGAGTCATTTTGACCATTCATGGAATCAGTTCTTAGTGGGATTGCCACCTACTCAAAGTTGTGGATTTGATCCAAAGTCATATGCTCCAATGTTTAAGTTTAAATTTCTGAAGGTCCGAGGATCTTCTCTCCAGTGGTTAAGGCATAAAATAGATGCTACAAGTATGGTGGAAGATGTTTCAAATCTAAGAAGCTATCAAGGTGCAAAGGTCTCAAAGTGCTTGAATACATGATCAAAGATGCTGTAGTAAGGTCTATAAGGTTTGATTAGGCATTATACAAGTTTGATGGTTTCAAATGTACTTTTAGTGGTCTGTGCATGAAGAAAATAGTGAACTATAGTGATGTGTAAGATTTTGAAGAGAGAGATTTGAAGAAATGCTACAGGGCTAGATAAAGTGTCTAATAAGGAAGGCGTACCATTTAACATAGATGTATCAATTAATGTGCATCAACATAATCTACTACATGTCAGTAAGTCTCTCTTAAAGATAAAGGAGATTGTTTTGATCTGGGATCAAGTAAATCAGGTATGTAGAAGGTAATTGGTGCAAATGAAGTTTACATCAAACATGAAGTTGATCATTTAGGTCAAAATGAACTTCAAGACTATAGATGGACTGTGAAGATCAAAATGTGGTCATACAGTGACTCAGTATTCACAGAGCCTAGCTACAATGGAATAAAGTAAGTGATCTGTCTGTGTAAAGGAATTGAACTAAACAATGATCCATGCTTTCATCATGCAAGGTATTATAACGGGTGTTATAGGATTTATGGTATGATCACTAAGATGGATTCTTGAATCTATAGCTATGAAAAAAAGTATGTGAAAAATAAGGAGTTTTTTATACTTGAAATCATGAAAATATCTACTCAGGTGATCTATGTTTGAGAAGAACCTTGGAAGCAGGGGGAGAAAGATTCTGTGCTCAAAGACATGTATCTATTGAGGTTACTTTAGCAACTAAGAGAGTAAGAAATGAGTGCTATGTTTCAGGTATGATATACTAGAGAAGGGGGAGTAAACCTTTTCACTAAAATAGGTTGAATTCAATAAATAACAACTTTAGAATTATGACAAAGAGACTTATCTCTTCCCAAGGCATGTAAACAAGGTAAGAACCAAAATTATTGCATTTTCAATGAGATTAGGATTGAATAGGTTCAAGGGAAGAAATTTAGAACGTGTGTTATAGGCTTGGGTGGATTCTAGAGCTCGAAGAATATTGTCATTTTTGGACTGAAAACATTATTTAGGGTTAATGGTTCAAAGTGTATGGTATGATAGCTATGAAGGAAAAATTGTGCTTTTGTGCTTGGGTAATACTTAGAAGATGGTGATGAGCAAGAATGAAGGTTAAAAGGAGTATCTTCTCAAGGGGAGCTTTGTAAGTGATCTTATCAGGTCCATGAATCTTTATATGCTGCTATTGGAGTCAAATGAGACCAAGTAGAGTCCAATGGGAGAAATTTGAACGAGTAAGTCAAGCTTGTGCATTGTTTCCATTGTGTGTTTTCATTTTTCCATGCCTACTAGTCAGTATAGCCTTGGTCATATATGGAAAGGGGGAGAGGATCATCAGAAACATAGAAATGAGTTCATGTAGGTGTGTGTCTTATTGGTTGCCATCAATGAAAAAGGGGGATATTATTGGCCATTGTGTGTTATTGGCCATTGTGTGTTAGTCTTGTCATTGATGTCAACTCCATCGATGGAAAATGGTGTCATGAGGTCATGTGGGTCTCCATTAGGTGTTATTCTGATGTCAAACATAAAGGTT
This sequence comes from Taxus chinensis, assembly GCA_019776745.2. NCBI lineage: Eukaryota > Viridiplantae > Streptophyta > Pinopsida > Cupressales > Taxaceae > Taxus > Taxus chinensis. Next base: position 887,478,789 of record CM034151.1, read on the forward strand.
GATTGGTAGTGTCCAAGTTTGGTGAGTTCTTATGAGGTCCTAGAGCTTGATTAGCTTACATAGTCATGGTATGATTATTGTTAAGGTGATTGGTTGATGTCATGAGGTCACATATGGATGGTATGATGTGTCATGGGTGTACATGGGTTTGTATGAGGTCAACATGGTTAGTTCATGGGTTGTTAGTCTTGAGTCAGGTCATTCGAGGCCTTATTCTTAGCCCTAGAGCATGAAATATGAGGTGGAGATGTGAGATTTGGACCTAATAAATATTTTTGAAGTATGTTAGTAACATGGTGATAATATATCTAAGGTTTATGGTGAATTTTAGGTGAGTTTATAGAGGTTTTATGGTGTTTCAGGGTCCTTGGGAAGAAAATAGGTGAGGAACAACGCTAGAAAACACAAGTAAATGAGATTGGATGGAGAGTTTCAAACATATTTGAGATATGTGGTGAGTCCTTATTAGTTAGAGGTTTTTGTCATGATTCTTCAATGATAATTTTCATGTTAAAGTGATGAATGAATTTGAAGAAATGCAAGTTTTGGTGAATCTAAAGGGTTTCCTTGAAGTTTCAGTGTTGTTTTTTTTATAGCAAAAGTGGGCCTTCTGATGCTAAAGTTGTGAATTGTATGATTTTCATGAGGAAATGATATATTTGTGAATATAGGTTTTAATGTTAGTTATTAAGGTCTCAAAAAAATAATGAGGCGGTTTGATTGTCATGTTGTTATGAACGATCACTTAAGAAGATAAAGTGGTTTAAAACCCTGACAAAACCGTAACTAGGAGTAGGCTTACGTTGAAGAATCAGATATTATGAGACTATTTTGATTGGTTTTGTAAATGTGATGATTTCATATTGTAAAGGAATCCTCCATCTTTCCACAAAGGAGCATTAAATCTTGTGACCATATGTAGGCCCCACTTGAATTTAATTGTTTCTGAAGAGTTCTAGTTTAACGAAATGTTATCCAAAGAAGGTAAAGTGTAAATTTGCATTTATGATATCCCTAGAGTTTATCTAGATGTTCATGAAGGTTTAAAGTAGATGGTGTTTTTGAAAAAGTGCAAAGTCAATGCCCTATTTATGAAGACTGGTCTTTGGGGCAGTTTGGAGCAACTTGCAGTAAAATGGACATTGCAACGAGATACATGAGGAGTTGGGAATCCATTAAAGTTGTACTTGTGAATATATTTTACGAGGAATTTACATTGGTATACTGAAAATTTATTATTGGAAAATATATGACTAAAATTTATGAGCTATTTTTTGATGTTTAAAGTTGAAGGATGTTTGATCTAGCAGGGTGCTAAGTAGCGACATGAGGTAAAGTGATTATTATAATTTTTTAAAGATTGGAAAAGGTATACTTGTTGAAGTGCTTCGGAATCATGTATAAGTGTTTTCCATAATTTGGTTAAGTTTGGAAGTTATTTTTGTAGTGATGGAGTGAGTTGAGCCCATTGTCAGTTCTTGAGTCCTGTAAAGGCATAAGAAGCAGGTTGCAGAGATTGGATTAGTTGAAGACCTTAATCTTATAGTTGTAAGGAATTATAATATGTTATGGAAATGTGATTAAGATATATTTACAATGGTGTATGAATTTGGCGATTCCATGATCGGTAATTTATTTTATCATTAAGGCCAAGTTTGTGAGAAAGAAGGTAGATGTATTTTCAAGACAATTTTGTTCTTGTTAAAAACATGAGTTGTTTGAGGCATGAGATGATTGAGTTGATGATTTATATCACCTAGAGAGTGAAGAGGGATGAATTTTTTTCCTATTTAAATAATTTTTAGGTCTTTAAAGTGACATAAATGGTGTTAATCAACTGAGTTTGTAAAACGGTCGATTTAGGCAGCTTGTTTTGGTAAAGAGTAAAGTTGTTGTGGTTTGAACATATGATTGTTTCATGATTTATAAATTGAATAGAAGTGATGTAAAGGTTTTTTAAATTCCATTGATTTTTCACATTATTGAGTTGAGATTATCTTTGTTTGTATTTTTTAGAGTAGGTATTTACCTTAACTCATGTTCATTATAGGTACTTTATTTACCTTTATTGTATTTATCCTCACCCACTTATGTGTGTGGATATTTCTTTTATCTTATTTAGATATTAGGAGATATTATCTAGTTGTTAGGTATAGTTCTTTCCTTGATCTATGGTATTGACTAAGTTATTTCTTTGATCTATGGTATTATACTAGATTTTTCCCTTGATGTCTAGTTCTCTCCTAAATCTATGGTTGACTAGTTCTATGATGACTAGTTATTTCCTTGATTTATGGTTTGATCTATGACCTTGAATGGTTCTTAGATTGTTATTCCTTGCCTATTTAAGCAAGGCCCATTCTCAATGTATTGCATTGAGTTTCATAATAATATATGATATTGCTTCTCATTTGTTTGCAAAGGTTTATGTAAAGTTATTTTGGTGAATTGCTTTCATCTTATAGATCAATGGTGTTTGATTAGCATCTGTGTTCTTGGCTTAGTATGATCTGGTCTATCATTCCTTTCAGTATTAATGCCCAAAGGTGAAATTAGGATGCTGATAACAACTGTTTAGTGTAATGATATGAGCTAGTGAGCCCATTAAATGAAATATTTGATTAGTTAAAGTAAACGCGTGACTGTTTATGATGCATATATGTTATATTACTAATGTATGGTGAATATTTGAGCTTTAATAATCATTGTTTTGGTATGAGTGGATTTTTCTTATTCTAGTGATAGGGTTTTGAGGCATTTTGGCGCATAATGAGTGGTTTTGGGCATGATCGACATATATGGGTCATATGTGTCCCTTTAAATTATTCAAATGGAATGTAATTAGGTTTTTTTGGTCGTGTAAAATGTTAAGGACCGGCATATGGTGTTTTTGAAAGAAAGAGAAGCCTATTTAAGTAGTGTTTTGGGTGCTAAATTTGAAATAGTTGCTTGATAGGGAAAAGATGTGACCATATTGTAAGTGTTTTAAAGGTATGAAGGAATGATTTTAAGGATGATCATGTTGATGTTTTAGGTTGAGGAAGGTTTGAGAGAATTTTTGAAATATTTTAGAGCTAATACAAGTCAAAGAAGAATAAGATAGAGCTAGTTGAAGACATGAGGGTTTGAGCAAGGGTTTGTGAGCTAAATTAAAGATCTCCATCATGTTATGGCTTAGAAAAAAATTTAGAGATAAATCATCTTCAAGTGGTTGAGTTTATGCTTGGTCATCCTATGGGGTTGTATCCTCCTTATGGATTGGGTTCTTCACTAAATTAGGGGTTGACGCTCCTTATAGGGTTGGAGCTCTACTAAACTAGGGGTTGATGCTCCTTGTGAAGTTAGTGATTCACTAAAGTAATTTGATTTTTGTAATATAACAATATTTCCATGGGTTTTCTTCCCCACAAGGGTTTTCCACTTATGTCTTGAATGTCAGTGTGCTTTTTCTCATTTGTTATGGTTATTTGAATATATTCTACATACATAATAAGCTTGTGATGAATAAATGAATTATTGATATATGTTGCAATAAATGGTAAATGAAATAAGTAATTTGAAGGATTGATTCACCCCCATCAATACATTGTGCTTCTAATAGGGAAATCATCGATCAACCATGTTGGAAAATTAAAGAGGAAGGGACCTAGTTTCACCTTCAAACTGATAAGTGTCCTTAGATCCCAAAGCTTGATGGTGGAGATTAAAAAATAAGATAGAAGAGATGGAAATAAATATCATAATGTATCCATAGGATCATTACTATGTAAGAGAGTTGGATGAGGGATGGATGTTCATGGGAGATGGAGATGAAGAAAGTGCAAGAGAGTTGGTGGGTTGTTCTTTGAAACCCAACCTGAACTTCTCACGGGGCTTATGAGATTGGTCGATGATAAGATCATGCACTCCTTGTTCATAACACCCCATACCAAATCCTTTCCATACATAAATGATGGAGGTAGGTGTAGGAGAAGAGATTTTTTATAGAGGAATTCCAATCCATTGGTGTAAGGCTTATTGTGAGGGTGATTGTCAATATGAGAGGAAGGAAAGTTGATACCACCATAGATAAAATTGGTCCAAAGATGAGGTGGACCAAAGGAAATGATATCCCTGACATTAGGTGAATACATAGGAGCTTTGTTGGGCCTACCAAATAGATTAGGCATGGGGAGACCTAAATTGAGGGCGAGTAGTCGATACTCCCCCAGTGAAAGATTTTGCATCACATAAATATTGTTGGCGAGGAAATTTGTTGGGTGGAAAAATTTTTGGATTCCTTACCAATGCTCTAGGAATCTAAGTCCCTCTACTTAACCGATGTAGCTACTGTATATGCATGCATGAGAAAATGTGGATTTCTGTGGTGGCCTTTCAGCCAGGGATCCAACAGGGGCACTCCACTGACCCTACGACAAAGCTTGCAGATACTTGTAAGAGAAAAATTTTTCTAAAAGTGGGAAAGGTAGTGAGAAAAGAGGTAGGAGAACTAATGTTGCAGGTAGGAAATCAGATTCCTGCACACACTAGTTAGAAAATTCATCACATGCATTCATGGGAAGAAATAACCCTGTAAATAGCAACAAGATGAGATAAGATTGTAAACTCAAAGTTTCTAAAATATCCTCATCAAAGAGGCTACAAAATCCTTATTCTTGTATTGATGCTTAATCAAAAGTTGTACATAGTGGAGAAATGGAGGAAATTGAAGAAGGTGGGGGGGCAGAATAGAAGAAAAATGGCTATCTCCTTTGTTCTCTCAAAGTACAATATACTATTGAGTTTATAAGATAATTTACCCCGTACAATGGCGTGAAGAATCCATTAAATATCATCCAAGAAATGGTTACAACTTCTTCTTTGTTAGCAAGAAATGGTTTACAATTTCTTTTCAATCATTCGCATCCATTCAGATTCTTGATTGGCAAAGAAATGCCAATGGCAGAAAAACCATACTTTTCATAATGCAGCCGTTACACTTGTTTTGTAACTTTGAATTTGAACCATTCATCTTACCTTTGAAACTTTAAATTAGAGTCGTACACGTGGGAGAAATTTACTAGAGTGGGCGCGGAGGATTCCTTTCGCATTTTGTGACTTTATAAAGATTTGGCATTTTGGAACATTTTGGCCTGCTCACCCACTTTTGATATAAGCCTGACACGTGGCTTAACTTGATTGGTGAAGGATTCGTCTGTCACTTTTAAAAATTTAACCTTTTTACAAAGAGGCTCAAATTTTCAAATCTCCTTGACGGTCCGCTTCCCTGCTTTGACTCTTTTGATGATGGGCTTAAGATTTAACTTTTTCCTTTAAGCCTGATTGGGTTTGCGGGTCACTTTTTAACATTTCACCTTTTTTAAAAAGAGGCTCAAAATATCAAATCTCCCCGACGGTCTGCCTCCCTTCTTTGACTTTCTAACGATGGGCTCAATATTTGACTTTTTTCCTTTAAACCTGATCGGGGCTGCAGGTCACTTTTTAACTTTTCATATTTTTACAAAGAGGCTCAAATTCTCAAAGTTATCTACCAACCCACTTCCAATTAGATATGTCCGTGTACCTGTGGATAATGGAGCCAAAATTTGATGGGGAAGAAAACGCACATGTTGTACCTGATTGTGGAAAAAATGTAGAGAAGAAGAATACTCCACCATTTCGCGCCCAATTTTCAAATTTCTTTCGCAAGCCAAGAAATTGAAAAAAATACAAGGTTTGATGATCCATGGCCATATAAAGATTAAAAATTTCATTTAAATGAGGACAAAAATAAAATTTTCACGCGTCCAGATAGGAAATTGGAAAATTTATCAAAACGTGCAAACTAGAGAGTTTAAACAACTTCAAAGCATGAATTTCTCTATCTTTTCAGACTTCCAACTTTACTTGAACACTTATAAAGGGTGTGAGCTCAAAATATTCAAATTTGACTTAGAAAATGAGGGGTGGATTTTGAGGGTGACAACACATCATCAATAGAATTATCATTAGGTATCTTGGATGTAATGATGGATGAACTAGTAGAAGATTCACATGATTTTTTTTTAGGGATAAACACATCATTTGGTCAATAAGCCATGTGATATGATTTGAATGGAGGTAGATTTGTGGGGAGTGTTAGTTTTTTCCCCTTATTCTCATATTTGATGTAACGATGGAGAGTGGATGAGATGTGATGCATGACACAAATATATGTTGGTCCAAGTAAGATTTTATATTGAAAATCCCCCTCAAAAATTTATAAGAGATCACAGAGGAGTTTTTCATTGACGTGAATGGGCAGAATGATTGTGTCTAATGTAAGGGAAACAACATCATTGAAGGTGTGAAGGACAGAAGGTGATTGAGAGATAACGAAGTTAGGAAGTTTGACCTGATCAAAGGTTTAGGATGAGATAACATTGATGCTGGATCCATTGTCTATCATTGAACTTTGGATGAATGTATCATTGATGTGAAAATTGATGAAAAGAGGGAGATCATGGTCTTCAGGTGACACATCCAGAATTTTGGATTCATCAAAAGAGATGGTGGCAGAAGCTGTGAGTGCTCTAATAAGGGCCACAAAATGTTAAGTCTCATTTCTTGTGATAGGGATACACTGTAGAGATTTGATGAGAGCTTGTATATGTTTTGGGGAGGTTTGGATGAGATCATAAAGTGATATATTAACTAGGGCATGATGGATATAATTTACAATAATTTATTCGATGGCAATAGGTTGTTGGGTATGTGGAGCAGCTAAGATGGATACCTTGGCTTTAAAGGAAGAAAGAGAAGGACTGTGCTCGGTAGATGGAGAGGTGATGAAAATTTTTGGTTTAGGATGAGTAGGTGGTTTGGAATTGCGAGGGTGAGAGAGAGTGGCAATATAAACAAGATCAATGAAAAAGGGGGACGTTATTTTGGAGAGGTAGTGCTTGGAGGAGAGATTCAAAGGAAGGTTTTGGATGAAGAAGAATATTTAGATGTCTCAGGGGATGAGGATTTGATTGAAAATTGTGATTTGATATGGATGAACTAGTAGATGGAAGGGGTAGTCTTCTTTGATGAGAAGGCCTTCCTCTTTTATAAGATTGTGGATGAGGGTTTGAAGGTCCCTATAATGGTCAATATCATGTCCATGGGTATGATGATAAGTGCAAATGACATTAGAATCAAACCTTGTGGGTTTATTCCCACACGGATTGAAATATTTGATGGGGGGAAGTGTGATTGGATATGCTTGAATGAGACGTTAAAGGATTTATGTATAGGAACCGATGGGGATGTTTGAAGAAGAGGTTTTGTGGTTTGTGGATGAATTAGATTTGGGAGTAGCGAGAGAAGGTAAGAGAGATGTCTTTCTCTTATGAGGCTTTTTGGGAGCCTTGGATTATGATTTGGTTTTGGAAGAAGAGATAGATGATTGTGCTTTTGATTGAGATTTAAGGGGAGGAATAGGTGATCTTGATTTAGATTTATTGATGATAGGGGATTTGGATGAAGGTTTTAGTACCAAAATAGATGAGCACCCCTAAGATTCATGATGATATATTGGATTGCTTGAAGTGATGGAGTTTAGGAAGAGGGAGCTCCAAATTTTTATGTGGATGAGTGATATATTTATGAATAGGGATGCTAAGGTTCTTAGATATTTTCTGCGAGGTTTTTCCTTTGGCAGGAATGATGATGATTTCTACAAGGGATGGTCCTTAGAGGTAATATTGGATGACTTGGATGTATATTTGGTTGTAGATGTGGGGTTTGAATATGGAGTAGGTGTTTGGATAAGGAGCTTGGTGAGATTAGAAGAAGGTGTGGATCATATGGATTTTAGAGATGTTGATGTGGGAGTGTTTACAATTGTTGAAGGTGTGAATGAGATGGGGATATCACTTATGATTATATCAAGGGAGGGTGTCTGTTTGTTGATTTTTGATGTTGATATGGGTAGGGATGAAACTATAGATGTGGTTGTGGGTGAGGATATAGAGGTGGATATAGATGTAAGGATGTTGAGATAAATGTTAGGATAGATGTGAGTAGAGAATTAGACATAATGGGTGTAGATGTGTTATCCTGCAAAATTGACAAGGGAAATTTGAAGGTAACTATACCAAAAATTCTGTTTTGACCCCTAAGGAAGTTTGATAACGTCCAAAATGGCCCAAAACTCCCTTTCAAAAATGAATTTTTTTAGACTTAGCCATTTTTTAGCTTATCCTTCGGCGCAGTTTTTTACGTGTCAACAATCCCAAAAATGTGCCTTTTTGAACTAGGCGTGAGAATTCATTGTGTCGACATCCAAGAAATATACGCCCACCTCTTAAAATCCTTAGGCGCACTCATTGTTATGTCAACATCACTAAAGTTGCGCCCCTTTGGTCCCTTGGCGCTGAAAATATTGTGTCAACTTCATGAAACATGAGCTAAGCATTTTTCTAAATGCTAAAAAATGTTGTGTCAACACCAATAAAATTGTGCTAAGGTGCATTTTTCCTTGTGTCGACGCTATGAAAAGTGCACCAAAGGTGGTTGGTGAGGTAATAAATGCCAGTTTTTCTATAAATATGCACCCGACACCTATCATTTTCACGAATTGAAAATTGTGAAAGGTATTTTCTTTGTGCCTGTCAGCCATCCTTGTCAACCCCCGCATGCCATTTTTCGAGCTTGTGGACCCCACGTCATTCTTTCATCTTTTATAAATCCTAGGTAAGTGGCTCCTCTCCTTGTTGTTTTTGTTTTTGTTGTGTTAGGTATTAGGGTTGGTGTAAAAAGATAAAATCTAAAGAAACACACCTAACAAAATTATCAAACCAGCTGAAGCCCTTTTGCCTCTCCTTCCAGATCTACAAATCTGGAAGACCCCTGCCTCTGAAGAAACCAAAAACCCATCTTTCCCTACTTGTTGCCTTTCCAAACAAACCCTCTCTTTGCCATCTGACAAATCCAAAAGAGAGAGGAAGAGAAATCAAGAAATTGCCAAAATTATCAAACTGATTGAACCCATTGGTGCGTTGTTTTTTCATGTTACACCTCCCAAAGTTGCGCTTGGCACACTTTATGCCAATATAACACAACCTTTTTCTGCACCCAGTTAAAAGAACACTTAGCAGTTTTTGTGGGGCGCAGGTGCCACTTGCACAACATCAACATAAGATGTTGTGTGCCGCTGATCCGTGCCACATGCTTTTTCCCTTGGCGCACTGATTTTCCTTGCAACATCTTCCGAAGTTATACTTTGGCGCACTTTAAACACATGCAACACAAAAATTTTCTGTGCCCAACCAAAGAAGATTGTTCCTAAGGTGCAGGCACAACTTCCTTAACATCAACATAACATGTTGTATGCTGCAAATCCATGCCCCTTGTACTTTATCCTTGGCGCTAAAACTTGTCATGTAACACCTCTCAAATATGCGCCCTTTCTAAACTTGGTGCAACTTTTCTCATGCCAACATTCGGCACAACTTTTTTTTCATGTCGACATCTTCCCAAGTGCGCCTAGCAATAAAAAGCCTCTGCAGCCTACTGTGAACCTGCGCCTTGCGCCCTAAGCCTTATAATTACTCGTTCTTCATTCTGCAAGCTTTCATTATGAATAACATGACGGTTGACATGGCTCTTCTATGTTGGACCTCCTTGATTCTTCTTGCAGAACAACAACATCCATCCTTGAGCTCACATATGTCTTCATCAAGCAAGAAACTAGCTAAAGCTAAAGCTAAAGCTAAGCAGTCAGAACAAGAGATGAAGTATAAGTATCAGAGAGTCAGAATGCCTGACTCATATGCAGAATGTAGCCTTGACATCAGAGACTCTGAGCTGGGTCATATTGACATGGATGACTTTTGGGCAAGGACCACCCAGGCAAGCAGTGGCTCATGGATGAATAAATTAGTAGGCAGTGGATTGCACTTTACAGCTGGGCTTCCAGTGAATGCCATAAATAATGAGTTTATCATGTTGGTTTCCCGATGCTATAACAAGGACACTAGATGTGTCGAAAATAAAGAACAACAGACCATCATAGACCTCACAGCTCGTCACTTTGAGATGATCCTGGGCATTCCCTCATCACAGGCAATATGTAGAAATAAGTATCGAAGACTGCAAGAAGACCTGGGATGATAATGAGGATAAATGCATGCAGATGATGAATGAGCTTTATCTGAAGAACAAGAAGTCGAGTGAGCAAGATGGCCACAAACCATCCACCGTAGTGACTTCAATGAGGAGTTGAGTGATACAATCACCTTCTTAAATAGAGTATTTGGGCTCCTTGATGCCCATTATTTCCACAAGTGGATGCTGAGGTACCTGGAGACCATGAGCAAGAATGTGCCTGATCAACATTTTGGCTGGGGTGAAATCATCAGTGACACCATCTCCCAGCAGCTCCAACAAGTTCTAACAACTGGGAAGTTCTACATGAATTCCTACGTTGTGTATACGTTGCTATGTCAGAAAGGGATTTTCACGGGGTTAGCTCGAAATGGGGTATGGCCCCAAGTCAAGATATATGAGTTCTACCAGAGCTAAGGCTCGAGGCCAACATCTCCCAGTTCTCTAAAATTAATGATGCCTTCTTCTATGAGGTAATCTACTTGCTGAGGCCAAACATGAGACACGGTCGGACCAGCCCGAGTGTGATTGCTGCTACAAAGAAATGGGGAGCGTTGTTCACACAATTCCCCACATTCACATACCTCAGAGCTATGAATTTATAGGGAGAACCAACGAAGCTGCCAAGGTTTGCAGGGCCGAAGCTGATCCTGCTAGAATTGTCAAGGCAGCTAATCACTTATCATGAGAAGTGCATGAAGAGAAAGAAAGGAGGAACTCCATTCCCCCTTACAGTTGGCCGATACACCTGCCCCACACTTACCAAAGCACGGGAGATGTATGCTGAGCTAGAGCTACTAAATTTGAAGCACAACTTCCCAACGAGGCCGACCTTCGACTGCCGGAGTTGCCTCCCAAAGGAAAAAATTGATCCCATCCATGTTCCCGAGATCGAGGACATTTGGATCGACCTGACACATGAGATAGACATCAGGCGAAAGGATCACTCCCGACTGGCTCTGGAGGAAATCATCCACTATGGCATTGCCATTGTCCCAAAGGAATTCCAAGAGACTAATCAAGAAATTGATCAGGTTTACCTTGACACAGATGGGGACGATTGGCCATTCACGGAGATCGACAGAGCCAAAGCACCAAAAACCATTCAGGAAAGGGTTAAGCCCACATTGCAGTGCACCAAACACTGGTGCAAACAGAATGGTCTCACCTACCTCAGAGTTGATTTCACTACTTCTCCTTCAGGAAGTGCACCTCCAAGGCTAGCCCATGTGCCGAAAGGAAAAGGAAAAGACAAGGAGGGTGAATCAAGCAGATAAGAAGAAACTCCTGAAGGCCTTCCTTCTACTTCTGAGAAACAAGTAGTCAACCTGGTGTCTCCAGGTAAAGAAGAAACAACAGAGGTTTCAATGGATACATCCACCCAGGATGTTATCACAACTACAACTACAGAGGTACCCAGTGTTCCTTCTTCCATTTCTTCTCCTCCTCTTTTCATTGAAGCATCTATTCCTATGGATGTGTCTTCTCCTCTCCCTTCCTCCCTTCCATCTCCCACCTCTTCCATCTTCTCCTCTCTTGTGGATCTGTCACCCAATATTCCCTCCATCTAATTGTAGATCCCTTTTGTTTTTGCGTCCTTCTCCTCCCCGTTAGTAACTCCAGGCCCTGTAAGCAGCAGTGCGTTGGACTCCTTGTCAATGCCACCACCGAGTGTTTCAACACACTTTCCTGAGGCCTCTACAGTTGCTCCTCCTCTCACTCCCATTTCTTCTTCTATTTCCTCTACTCCCACTCCCATAAGTCCTTGTTGGATTTCTGACCATCTGAGCCAGCATAAGAGGAAAGTTCCCATTGCGGCCATGGATTTCTTCATCAGTCCGAAGAAGGGAACCAAGAAGCAGAAAGTGATAACTCACTTTTCTAAAAGCACTTCGGGGGAGAGAGTCATGGAGATAGCTTACCCGGACCCCACCAAGAAAAAGGAGGATCTGTCTCCCACAGACTTCACAGTGACTCAAGTCACAATGGGGACCTCATCTGAAAGCCTGCAAGGGGAAGCCTTTTCTGTTGTGGATGCTCTCTGCAAGAAGCTCCAAGAAGCAAAAGAGGAGAAGAGAATACTCAAAGAACAAAACAAACATCTCCTACAAGCATTGCAGAAAATGGGCAATGCTCCTCCAGTAACTGCCGCCGAACCTATTCAAGTTCCCAGTCAAGAGAAAATAAATGAATATGTTAAGATTGGTGAACAAGGTGCAACAGTATCATCCTAGGTCAAGCGAATCCTCAGAGATGGTGAAGAAATGATTGGGAAATTCACAATGCTCTATCAAGATATAACTCAAGCAAATAAGGAGCTACAAGCAGTAGCAAACACCCTATCTGAAGAGTTGGATAATGCCAAGTTGCAACATGAAACATTCCAAACATGGTTAACTACTCAGCTGATGACCTATTGAAGGTTGGCGTTATCGATCACCCGCATGCACATAACAAAACTCTCATTGCTTTAGATTACCAGGTTGATCAAATGGAATATATCCTGGAGAGAATAGATAAAATCAAAGATGAAGCCCTGGACGCACGATACAACATGGAGCAGACAGTTACAAAAATGTCTCCAGGGATGCTCAGTGAATCGTATAACTTGAGGGAAGTATATGATACATTCCAGTGCTTCAAGGCTATCATCACTCAAGGTTTGGCACCAGAGGTCACTTTCGACCGAGAGTCAATCAATAACCTCTTGGCCTGCCATGACTTCATTGAATTTTTGATCGATGCATGCGAAACTTTCGCCGAGTTACCTGACAAGCTCAAGAACGAGAAAGAAACTTGCGAAGTCATTGAAAACCATTTTAAAGGTCAGATCATGATCAACTTCAAGCAATGATCAGCAAGTTTATGGAATATCGAGTGCTGTGTCACATCGACTCTCCTGATCAAAAGCAAGATACCAAGTTTGAGCAGAGGGATGATGAAGAGTAGTTTCTTCTTCCTGGGATCCATTGATCTTTTTGTAAAAATTTTAAAAAGCATGTTGGCATACATGATGACATCATCCATGTTGCACCATGGGATGTTGCCATTCAAAAACTTGCCCAAGTCAACTGTTGACTTTTTAGATATTTTGTAAATATCTTGTAAGATATTTTGTAAGTAGTGGTTGGTTTGCTTTTGTCTTCTTTCCTCTTCTCCTTCTATAAATACTTGAATACTTGTTGTATTCAAAGGGTGGACATTTTTTTTGTATGAAAAAAGAAGTGAGGAGAGAAAGACTTTGTGTTTTCTTGTAACAGAAGAAATATTAATACACATATTCAGACTTTGTGCTCAATATATGTGTTATTTGCATCAGATCTTTCTTAAGTTAGATCTATGTTTTTATTCTGTTAGATTCATTCCTATTATTGTCATATGTTCATCAGTATTGCTTTAATTGTTTATGCAAGTAAGTTTGGCTCTGTTTACTACCAGCCCAAAGCATAAACCTTCTGACCTTTCTATCTTGGAATTCATTTCTTTTCTTCCTTCAGATCTACCCTCCTCCATTCCTTCCCTCCTACCTTTCTGTTCGTAGTTGGAACTACCTCTACTGGGATGAGATCCCAAAACCCCCTGAAGTTAGAATAGTGTAGATTTGCACAGATTCCTGCTTGATAGATTAGCAATAAACCAGTTTCGCTTTGTTGTCTCAAAGAGAGGGCTATGCCCTACACACTGTTGGCCTGTTTCCCCATGACCTGCCTAACCGACAGTTTTTAGGACCAACAGTTTTTGGTGACTCTACTGGGGATCAAACTAAGGAAATAACTAAAAAACTGTAAAAATCACTACCAGATTGCAAATTTTAACTCTTTGTTAAAAATTAATTTTTTTGCATAAGTGATCAAAACTAAAAATTTCCTTAGACAAATCCATAGATCTGGGCTAGATAGAAACTTTTAGTTCGCTGAGTTTTTACAAAAACTTGTATATTTTAGTAGATCTGAGATTCTGACATTTATGTTATTTTCAAAACCTTGCAAAATTCAGGTCAAAGATCCGAAAATCAGCCTACTAAGTTGACCCACTTTTATCCTTATTAATCTTTGTTAGAAAACCACAATCGGTTGTTATTAAAAAAGGGTAAAATTAAATATTGAAAAAAGTACATGCTGCTGATTTTTGCCAGAAAAATCAGAAAATCAGCAAGTATAAACAAAAATTTTGTTGTAAATCTACTCTTAATTGTTGCAGATCTGAATGGGTACACTGGTGGGTGAACCATTTACTCACAGCAGAAGAGCTCGTGGAGAAGTTGATCCAATTTTTGATCTACTTCGAAGGCACAATTTCAGTATCACTCCAGCACGATTCACATCACTGAGCTCAGTGGATTGATCAGCAAGAAGTGCCTCACCTCCATGAAAGAGCCAGATTTCACAGGGTGCCTCGACATCAACTTGCAGTGCTCTTTTGCTAAGTGGAACCACACTCCCTGCTCGTGTTCTATTTCCTACTTTTCAAATGGCAGAAAATCTTCCTGTACCATGGGGAAATGCCATGGGTCCTCTAGCACTAACCACATCCAGTCAACCCCCTCCCTCACGAAAATCACAAAAATTTCTCGAAATTTGATGGGAGTGGAAATCAAAGCACAGACGCACATATTGCTACATTTATTATGTCATGCAACATTCTGGACGTGACTCATGAGGACGTATCGGTACGTCTCTTTCTGGAGACCTTGCAAGGGCCTACAGTAGAGTGGTTCCAGCACTTACCAGCTGCATCCATCACCAATTGGAACACATTGTGGACTACATTTGAAGATAGATACAAACCTTCAGAAGACGTATTTACGTTATTGTCACAAATCACTCACATGAAGAAGGAGACCAATGAAACCATGCATGATTTTATCACCTGATTCAATTTGCTGATCAACCGTGTGCTGCTTGCCATGATGCCAACATTAGAGAATCAAAAGTGTTTCTTCTTGAATGCCATGAGTTCGAAAGTAAGTTTCTTACTTTTACAGGAACAAATACCCACCTTGGTTCTTACTCAAGCTGCGGCCATTCGGATAGAAGACAACCTTCTTATATCCAGTGAGTTAAGATGAGAGCCGTCAAAATCAAAGGCTTCAACTTCTTCTCAGGCTGCCTCATCAGATCTAGCATTCTAGAAGATGGTGAATGACTTGCTCTCATTAAAGAAGCAATTGGATCAAACATCATCTACCACTCCGTACCGAGATATCCCACGGAGGAACTTCACTCCCAACAACGCCCCCCAAAGGCCGCGTTTTCCTGCTGCTTCTCCAAGGTTAGCAATTGAAGCCCCTCTGGTTAATGCTTTGGTTGAAATCGAATAAGATGATCCAAATTACGAAGAACCTTTGTCGCAAGGTGAAGATGATCAAGATTTCGGTGAACCGATTGACGACTCTACTATTGGGTATATGGAATTTGAAGATGAGGAATTTGATGAAGAAGAGGGTACCCAAGGGTATGCGAGTAGACAATCTTACGTGGTTTTCACTCACTCACAAGGAAAAGAAGAAAAATTTACTGCTGAAAAAACAAAAGGAATAGGCTGTGGTAACTCCACCACCAACGATCGCTAAAAGAGGTAATCCCCTTCCTATTCAACCTCCTGTCAAACCTATTATAAAGAAATATTTTCCTCCTATTTCTCCTCCAATTCAGCCTTCCTCCAGTCCCATAAAGACCAGTAATCCTCCTCCACAAATGTGAAATGAAGGAATCATTCCTTCGTTAGTGCAACCCTTGGTCACATTCGATATAATTGATCACGCCAAAAAGACCAAGATCCAGATGTCTGAAGCTGAGTACCTTCATTCCAACCAGAGTAGCTTATAAGATTAACTAAGTATATTTAAAGCCAGGCTGCCGTCCCTCCTCCTATTTCCCCAAAAGGAATTCTTCCCATTCCTCCTGCGTCTCACGTAAACATTACCTTGACTTCCGCTTTAGGGAAAATTGAACCTTTTTACCTATCTCTCCTAATCAATGGTCATAAACTAAGTAACTGTATAATTGATTCTGGAGCTTCTGACAATGTTATGCCAGCAAAGGTTTCCCATGCTTTGGGCCTCACACTTACCAAACCTTTTGGAAGATGCTACTCCATGGAAACCAAACAGGTACCATTGATTGGTCAGATCAAGGATGTGCAGTTCGCATTCGCGGCATTTCCTGAGAAAAGGGTAAAAATGACTATTCTCGTAGCTGATATTCCAGCAGCATACAGGATATTGCTAGGGAGGAGCTTTTATAAAGAAGTTGGTGGGGAAATTCATATGGACTGGTCCAAAGCTAGGATTCCTATCAAAGGGGTGATGTAGACATTGGAACTAGAATCACAAAAGAAATATCTAGTCACCAACTCTGATGACCCTAAGGCTCAGATTCTCTTCAAATCTGTCAGGGATGGGAAATTATTTCTTGTCCACTAACTCAGATAGGATGGACATTCTCATCCAAAAGGAGGATCTCAACAAAGTATGGACATTGCAGTTTGATGGCAGTTATGCACGACAAAGTGGATGCGGTGCTGGGGCTATTCTAATATCTCCTGAAGAGGAGATTTTCCCTTTTTCTTTCAAGTTGACAGTTCTTCAATACAAATAATACTACCAAGTATGAATCCTTGTTACTTGGCATGAAGCTACAAAAGAGAAGGGAATCAAGAATCTGAGAGTGCGAGGTGATGCTGAGCTAATTGTCAATTAGGTAAAAGGGATATATCAAGTAAAGAATGACCAACTCAGACACTACCGCAATGCAGTATGGGATAACATCGAAGAGTTTGACGCTTTCTCAATCAAAGCAGTTTCTGCAAGCTCAAAATGACATGGCTGATTCATTGGCTGTCTCAGCCTCTCTCATGCTCCCTCACCCAGGGTTAAAAATAGATACATATACCATTGAAGTGGTTTTTCGCCCAAGTGTGCCAGATAATTCACAACACTGGCAAGTGTTCAATGATGACAACCAACTTATCACCTTTTTGGAGAAAGCTGACAATTTCAAAGAACTTCATTTCGATGGATCAACTTCTATGTGTCATGAGTCTCTCACCGGTCAAGCACATGAATCTGAAAAAGATACAGTGATACAGTTCAAAGGAAATAAGATTCCGAAAGGTTTGGTTTCCTTAGAACGATTATTTGATAATCATGACCGTTTTGTCAAGAAAAGGTGACAGGATGATCCTTCCTCTTCTCTGGAAACTGAATCCATCAATCTGGGTACTGCGGAACATCCTCATTCCATGAATATCGGGAAGTGTTGTACGCCCAAGGAAAAGTGAAAATTCGTTAAGTTGCTGAAAAAGTACATGGATGTGTTAGCATGGTCTTATGCTGATATGAAGTCTTTCAAGCCAAAGGACATTTGGCACGACATTCCACTCAAGGATGATGTCAAGCCTTTTCGTCAAAAGCAAAGGCACTACAACCCCAAAATCTCAGGTACCATCAGGCTGAAATTCAGAAGATGCTGGATGTAAGAATTATTTTTCCAATTCATCACAGTACCTGGGTTGCAAATATTGTGCCTGTACGGAAGAAGAATGACGAGATACGCATATGCGTGGACTTTTATAACTTGAACCAGTCATCCTTAAAAGATAACTATCCATTGCCGATAATGGATCAAGTGCTACAGGCAGTAACTGGTTCAGAAATGTTGTCTATGCTTGACAGTTTTTCAGGTTACAATCAAATTCAAGTCACACCTGAAGATCAGTTCAAGACAACATTCACCACTCCTTGGGGTACCTTCGCCTACAACAGAATGCCATTCAGTTTGATCAACACCAGTGCCACCTTCCATTGAGCAATGGACTTTGCATTCAAAGGTATGATGGGAAAAGTCATTGTAGTTTACCTAGATGACTTGACCGTGTTCTCCAAAAGACGAAGTGATCACTGCGATCATTTGGAACAAGTCTTGATAAGATTCTGAGAGCATGGAATTTTGCTGAATCCCAAGAAGTCAGTTTTTGGGGTCACCGAAGGAAAGCTGCTAGGACATGTCATCAGAAGAGAAGGAACTAAGATAGATTTCAAAAGGGTCAAGTCTATTCAGAGCCTTACTTTGCCTATAAGCAAGAATGGTGTTCACTCTTTCTTCAGAAAGGTAATTTTTTCTTAGACGTTTTTTTCCTGATTTTGCTAAGAAGACTCGTCATATATCTAATATGATGAAAGGGTATCAAAATTTTCTGATGGAGTGAGGAAGGCAGGACATCATTCGAAGACATAAAAACCTCCATCACTCATGCTCCTGTTCTGGTATGTCCTGACTTCAGCAAAGACTTCATCATGTACAGTTATGCCTCTGCACATACTATATCAGCTATCTTGATGCAAAAGAACTCCGAGGATATTGAATCCCCTATTTCTTTCATGAGCTCTCTACTTAAGCCTCATGAACTGAAGATGTCACAATTAGAAAAACATGCTTTTACCATGGTAAAATTAGTTAAAAATTTCCGCTACTATATTCTAAATTCTCATACAGTAATGCTGGTCCCTGACACGGCTGTTAAGTCTATCCTGACTCAACAGGAGTTATGAAGCTTACGAGGAAACTGGATCGCAAAGGTCTAAGAATACGACCTAGATATAAAACCAACCAAGTTGGTAAGAGGTAAAGGCCTGTATTAGCTAATGGCCAAAAATAAAGACTCAGAGGTACCTGAGGAGAAAGCTAATCACGTTGATGGAGAACAAAAGGAAATAGAGTAAGTAGATTCTTTGCCCATGGTTTTGTTTTTCCCAACCAACGATGAATGGTATTCTGATATTGCATTATTTCTCACCTATGACGAGTGCCCAACTCACCTAGCCACAAAGGAAAAGTGAACGGTGAAGCTCAGAGCTGCAAGATATGTCATATAAGATGATGGATTGTACAAATGTGGAATTGATGACATTTTTCTACGATGTGTTGACAAGCTACAATAGGTAAAATTGTTGAAAAGTTTTCATGAATCAACCTGTGGTGGTCACTTCTCCTCATCCATAACTACACATAAAATCATTCGGGCCAGGTACTACTAGCCGATGCTATTTCAGGATGCAGCCACCTGGGTAGCGAAATGTGAACTTTGCCAACAGTTTGTTGGCAAACCAAAGCTAGTTGTGTTTCCCCTCAGGCCCGTCATCATTGATGAACCATTCAAACAATGGGAAATTGATTTCATTAGAGCACTCAATCCTTAATTGAGTGCTGGACATAGTTACGTCCTAACAATAATGGATTACTTCACAAAATGGGTGGAGGCCATATCTGTCAAGCATGCCACTTTTTGAAGTTGTTTACAACTTCATCAAAGAGAATATTATTGTGAGATTTGACATTCCACACAAAATCATTGCTGATAATGCTTCCAAATTCTCTTCATGGGAAGTTATTGGTTTTTGTTATGGATACAGAATAACCTTGGCTCATGCTTCTGATTATTTTCCTCAAGGAAAATGGTTAGGTAGAATCTAGCAACAAGAACTTGGTGATTATCATACGGAAGCTAGTTGATGAAAACCAACAGTCCTTACACAAATAACTGTATGATGCTTTGTGGGTGGATCGTATCACTCCAAATAGGTCTCTCGGCATGTCAACTTTTCAAGGGTTATATGGAATCGATGCTGAAATTCCTATCTCCGTAGAACTTCCTACTGTACGTACCCAAAATTGTAAGGTACTGTACTGCCAGAACAGTGTAACAAGTGCCCCGATGATGATACAGGTCTCCTCGCAAGGTGTTCGGGATCCGGAAAAGCCCTCGGAGTATGCGTTAACATCCCGCGTGCCCCGCTTAGCCCCCGCGCCCTTTATTTTCCCCTTTTTCCCTCTTTCCTTGGCCTCTTGACCTTCAGTGACGAAACCGCCGCCCTGAAAACCGCCGCCCTGAACAGGGCGGCGGTCCTGTAACCGCCGCCCTGCTCAGAGCGGCGGTCCTGTGCGCGTTTTCCAGAATGCTCTTTTGACGTGACTCGCGTGAAATATCACGTTTCACCAGCTTTTCTTTGCCGACTTGAGCATGCATTAATGTTTTTGGTCCCCTGGAACAGTGTTTTTCCTTTGTTTATTGTTTAGGAGTTCAATTTGGTTTTGGTTTTTGAGAGTTGGAATTCCTATAAATGCATGGTTTGTGTACATGCAAATGGTCTGAATTTGGTCTGAATTTGGTGAAGAATTTGAGTCTGGAGTCTTTGGTCACCATTTTTCCTTGTTAGAGTCTTCTGATTTTTAGTGTTTTGGTTAGCTTGCTTAGGATTGATAGCATAGTTTATTTCATACTTGGTTAGTATTGCTCAGCTGTTGGTAAGCCACAGACCCATCTTGTGCAGGCAGTGCTGTTGTTCCATCCAATCCAGTTAGAAGCTTGCCTCTGATTCCTCTTTGCTGTAGATTTATCTTCATCGTGTCTTAGAGTTCTTAGTTCAATTCATTATATACCTGGTTAGCTTTATTCAGCTGTTGGTAAGCCACATATCCAACTTGTGCAAGCAGTGTCTTTATTTTGAAATAGAATAGCTTGGGAAGCCATTAAAGTTGCAGGTTTTGCTCTTCGTATAGGATAGTTGCAGGTTCTGGTCGCTTCATGTTGCATGACTCGCAGTAAAATCCCGCTAGGAATCGCATAAGCCAAGCTCTGTACTCTTGCGCTATCCCTCTCCTACTCGCATTCTCGGTCTGTATTCTGAGCTGTCCTTGTCCCAAAATCTACTCCTATCGGTGCTAGCATTACACGCTTTTCTGGATCCAAGTGAACACGAAAGAACGAGAAGATCATACTGAGGGGACGAGATCATACACACACCATCGGATTCGCCACTGTTCTGCGGAATCCAGGTTTTAAATTTCAAAGTTCTAGTCAGACTCATATCAAATAGAGTAGTTAATCGCTTTATTTCATTTCATTCTATTCTCGATATTGCCAGGGAAGCTGTGGGGATTGATAGTTTCTGAGAAACTATGATTCACTCCTCACTTCTGAGGTAGGATCGAGAATCTTGCAGGTAGATTAGACAGGTTATTTTATTCATTTAGAATAATTCTACAAATCGCACAGGCAAATAACCACACTCGGTTATCTTGTCTGTTTTTAATTATTGTTTAGTTATTATTTCTAGATATGCTTAAAATAGTTTGCTTTCCTTAAAATTGTTAAATATTTCAGAGAAGAATAAAAGTTATATGCAGTTAGATTTATTTCACGTAATTAGAATTTGCTTCATTACAGTTAGTTTTTCCTTTTATGACAATTACGGGACCTCAAGAGCCCAGGGAATATATATTTGAGCCAATCGTGCCTCAACCAAACCTCGTCACAGCGATAGTTGACATAGACCAAAATCTCAGGATACAAGTATTCCGAACAACCACAGATTTACAACTGATCAGTTCTCAGTTAAGAGGATTAAACATAGAAGACGACCAAGCACATGCGTTTTGGTCAAGTCAGCCAAACTACAGATTACTCTAGAAAACATCCACATGACTGTAGAAGGGCTCGAAAGAGAACAAACATTCGGGTGCGATCCTCTAGTTCCACAGCCAGACGCTGGAGACACCCTCGTAGATATAGATACCAGCTTAAGAATCCAGGTTGCGAGAACGTCTGTAAGGTATTCTGAGAAGATCGCACAACTATTGGTTCTAAACATAGAAGCTGAGAAAGCATACGATTACTGGATACTAGGGATTAGAACTTGATCTCGCGTATGACCATAACAGGACCGCAACAACCAAGAGTCTACGGTTGTGACCCACAGATCCCACAGCCCAACGAATCCACAAGTCAGTTAGATATAAACACTGGCCTACGCACACTAGTATTTCAGTCCACTCCACTTCCACCTATCATCATCGAACAACTGTCCTTACTAGATATAGCGGCTAACGAAGCTAGGGAATTCTGGACTAGGCCAGAAAATCATCCGTAGAGTCAATTATATTCATCATCCACTATATGACCTTATCGGGAGATATACACGAAACAATCCCAGGTCATTTTCCACGTATTCCGCAACCCATAGATCGAATCACGCCAGAGCTCGATATTGATTGGAGCCTTCGAGCAGTCATCCTCGCTGATCGATCTATCACACCAGTCCAAGTTAGAAGGGCCTTCTTTGCCTTAGATTCACAAATTCCACTAGTGCGTGTCGAAGACATTAGACTGCCTAACTAGTTTGTCTGCATATTCCATCCCCACCGGCTGTCTCGGCACGACCTCGGGAGGTCGGGTACGCGGAAGAGTTACTTGTTGATTCTCACGCTCGCCTGTCGCTTTTCCGACGTACAAAATTGGTGAACCCGACGTGAAACAAACAATTGTTTCACCTTCTCTTTGAGAAGTTTTCAAATCTTCTCTCATCCACCTTCGCTCCTTCCCATTATTCTGCGGGTATTCATATACCCCCCGAATATGTCGGGATTCGATGCATATGGCAGACCCCTCTTGGGTCTTGAGGCATACTACGCCCAACAGAATAGGGAATCATCACCCTCGCTCTCAGTATGGGGTGACAACTATTCAACTAATCAGTTGTCAACACAAACCCCAAGAATCAGATATAGTTCGTCTTTTCAAACTGAAGAGTTAGATCAACCCCTTCGAACCCAACAAACAGAGCCTTCAGGTTCAAACAATATGACGTTTACCGGAGAATCTGGTTCATCTCCTCAAATGTTACTCAGACCACAAATTAGTAGGCAATCAGATCCATACCTGGTCTTAGATGATGGACAGTCAACACGTTATCCTAGGAGTGAACAACGCTCCCAGGGAATGTACCCATCTATAGGAGGTTTACAAATACAACCCGAAATCTCTTTTCAAGAAAATACCTCTATGCCACTGCATACAGGAAATATTCTGGGAGAAACTTGGCAAGATAGCGATCAGTTTATGACAGGATATCACGTACCTTTACAACACCAAGGTATACAACAAACGCCGCTCAGGCAAAGTACCGTGACTTCACCAAATGAAGTCATTTCAACGTTAGTAGAAAGAGTGAGAGGGTTAGAACTGGCTCAAGCAAGTCAAAATTCTCCGTTCATACAAACAGGAAGTTCCAATCCTCCATACCACTCTGGTCAGGTAGATCTCCTTACGGGAGTAGGCACGTTAGGCATGCCTCCTCAATATCCACAGCAAACGCCAACAAGGCCTATCATCTCTAACACTATTCCTCCCGGTCTAGTGTCGAACAGTCCGTTCCTCGACAATGCCCCGTCATACTTAAACATATACTCTAAATCACCACAAGGAGATATGTTCTCCTCTCCCGGCATGTTTGCTCAAACGCAGGGACCTCCCTATGCCCCTGCCAACGCGTACGCTGCACCGTATCAACAACCTATCCCACCACCACTCCCTCAGCAAACACCATCAATGGTCGAAAGCTATGCGATAGGGACTTATTCAGAATACCTAAAGGAACCCTTAGATTTCACCATACGAAGCGTCATGCTTCCAAGACCTCTCCCTGATTTGCCTAAGTTCAAGGGTGAGGGAGATCCAAACGCACATATCAAAGCTTACGCTACAGCCATACGAGAATTACTCCCTTGGGATGGGGTTGTTGCTAAAATATTCCCCAAAACACTGGAGGGCATTGCTCTCGATTGGTATTATAGAATACCTGAGGCTTCCATACATTCATTTAAACAACTCGTGTCAGAGTTCATCAAAGCCTTCGACATGAACAAACTGCTAAGAACAGGAATCAGGGAATTCTTGCACATCAAACAAGAACACAATGAATCTGTCGCCCATTTCATCCAGAGGTGGCGTACAGTTCTTTACTCTTCAGCAAGTGCTCCAAACATGGATCAGATGGAACTATGTGATTTATTCCTTCATTCTCTCAGCAGAGAAGTGAAAGAAGAAGTCCAGAAGTTCCCACTAAGGACTTATGATGAAGTACTTGAGAGCGCTCTGCGAATAGATCAAGCAGCGATAGATAGTGGTCGTAAGACATACGGAGCAAATGGGAGGTTAATCACCTCCACTCAAAATACTACAACTACCACAAATGTCAATCAAGGACCCAAAATCCTTAACAAAAATCGTGGGGTAACAACGGATGGGGTAACCGACCAGCCCAAGAGGGTAAATGTCGTTAATACTCCGTCACAAACAAACAACCAGCGAAACAACAACTTTACCCCAACGGTCAATACAGTGGATTTTAACCATCCACAACAACAACAACAACAACGGTGAAATCCCATACAAGGGCCAAGCCAAAACTCATTTGGTTACCAAAACCAAAGTCAAAACCAAAAACAACAATTCCAAAACTTTGGTCCTAATAGGCAACAGTTTGATCGGAATTTTAGGCCACAATACACACCAAACCAACAAAACGGGAATTATAATCCCAATTCTTATTGTGGTTTCCATAAAATTCATGGTCACGACACTAGAACGTGCCGTGACTACAATAAATTTATGCAACGTTTGCCAGAAGAACAAAGACAGTTCTTCACAGACCTGTTCTTGGCAGATCCCGTCTCATCATCACCAAATACTCTCGCAGGGGCAGTTTCTCCTCAGAATGCTCCCCTCAAGATCTTTAATGATCCGCTCCCAAATCATGACAGCAATAGGCTGAATCCAACCGGAACAAACAAAGGTGCAGTGACGGGAAACAATGACCATGAAGCCTCGACTTCATTAAATCCGTCAGTCGCGCCACAGTTGGGAGCTCAACCGAGACCTAAGATAGTCAGTTTGGTAGAATTAGACGCTGAACTACCTATCGAAGCTATAACGAGAACACGAGAGTATTTCTCTCAACCAAGCCCAAGTCATCTGCCAGAGACAGATAAGAGTCAGCAAATAGTTGAAAAACCCATCGGTGCCTATGATTTAATTAGTGACCTAACAAAGACCTTTTCACACATTTCATTTTTGGACTTACTAAAGAACTCTCCCCCTCACAGAGCTGCTCTTTTAGAAGCATTAGGTCTAGGCCATCTAATTAACATCACTCCACCTCCCGAAACACAAGTAAATCACGTAGATTTTGATATCCACCCTCCGGGGCAGCCGGACAAGGATGTCAAATTCATCTTCGAAATAAGTAAAATGCCCACAGATGCTGAGATCGCATGCCGAGGTGACCCAGCCTTACACTTGCAAGTGTGGGTTTATAATAACTATGTAAAACGGGCAATGGTTGACGATGGGGCTGCAGTTAACATAGTCCCTTTCTCTTTCCTCCAAAAACTTGGATATGGAGAAACAAACTGTTCCACTACACGAAATACCTTGAGAGGCTATGATAGCCTTAAAGCCACTTCGATAGGAACTATAATACTGCCGGTCACCTTAGGGCCCAAAACCATCTTGACTGAGTTTTATATTATAGATCGGGAAACTAACTATAATATGATCCTCGGCCGACCTTGGATACATCGAATGAAGGCAATCCCTTCCACGCTATTTCAAGAAGTAAGATTCTTGCATCTGGGAAAGGTATTTGTAGCCAAAGGTGATCCAAAACCTTTCGATTTGCACCTAGTTGATTTAAAGAAAAGACCAGGGGTGCACTCAGAATTTGAGCTGCCAACAAACCAACTTAATAAACCCTCTGACCCAAAGCCAGAGGAAAAGTTGATACCTACAACGGATCTTGAAACTACCAGCATAGCCAAAACAATTCCAACCCCTAAAGGTAAAACTAAAGAAACAGTATCATTAGGGACTACTGCGAAAATCGTTGAGTTGATAGAACAAGATTCACCAATGTTCTTACCATTCGATTCAGTAGGCATAGGATTTTCCCTAGGTGTTGGTTCCTTACCAGCAGAGGATCTCTGTATGGTAGAAGTAGAGTGTGCAAACGCAGCAGATGCCCCAACATCTACACTCCCGGCTAAGTATTGGACTCTCCATTTCGATGGAGCTAAATGTCGTTATGGAGCGGGGGCAGGTATAATTCTTACTTCGCCCGAGGAGAAGGTCCTCCCATTCTCTTTTAAGTTAAACTTTGAATGCACAAACAATGGCGCTGAGTACGAAGCCCTCCTCCTTGGCCTCACCTTAGCTAGAAGAATTGGTATTAATAACATCAGAGTCTTGGGAGACTCGCAATTAGTAACAAACCAAGTTTCTGAAGTATATGAAACTAAAGCCGAACATTTACAACTCTACAAAAATGCTGTATTAGATTTAAGCAAGGCGTTTAACTTCATATCCATTGAAGCGATCCCACGAGAGAAAAATCTTCTCGCCGATTCAATAGCAACCTCAGCATCACGTTTTACTCCAAGCAATGAGCTAGAAGATACTCACTTCACAGTATCCATTCGTGACGAACCATTAATAAAAACAATGACAAATCCTCTTTTAAGCGGAAGTGAATCTACCGTCCTAGACCATGTTGGAAATGATGCGGCTACTTTGGATTATTTAAATGCCTATGCAGCATTACATCTCTCCTATCACATGCTAGATTTATCCCTGATCCCACATTCGTCCTCCTACTTCGGAAATCCCGTAACGGATCTTCCGTCACAAAGGGAACCTAACATATACGCAATAGAAAATGGGGATGATTTAGATTTACCTCCAGCACCACCTGAGTTCGAAGAGGGTAACGCCTCTTTAATCGAAGAAACAATCGATGTCAACATTGGGACAGAAGATGAACCAAGAATATTGAAACTAGGTTCTTCGTTGACACCAGAAGAAGTGGAAATACATACTCAGGTTCTCAAAGAACATCAGAAGGTGTTTGCATTTAATTACAAGGAGATGACGGGAGTCGCACCCCACATTGCGGTACACAACCTCGTCACTAGATCGGATGCAAAGCCAATTAAACAAAAATCAAGACCCATGAAACCCAAAGTAGCTCTCATGGTAAAAGAGGAAGTAATAAAACTCCTTCAGGTAGGATTCATCAAGCCAGTTGACTACTCCCAATGGGTATCTAATATCGTTCCTGTTCTCAAGAAGAACGGAAAGATACGCATTTGCATAGATTTCCGAGACATCAACAAAGCGTGTCCTAAAGACGATTTCCCATTACCATCCATAGACGTTATTGTTGATGCAACAGCTGGTTTTGAACTCTTGTCTCTCATGGATGGATTCTCGGGATACAACCAAATCAGAATATCTGAGCAAGATCAAGCTAAAACCACGTTCATAACTCCTTGGGGAACCTATTGCTATGCTGTCATGCCTTTCGGTCTCAAAAACGCTGGTGCTACATACCAGCGGGCTATGACTTATATATTTCACGATTTAATTCATAAAATCATGGAATCCTACGTAGATGACTTGTTGGCTAAGGCCAAGAAGCGTTGTGACCATCCCGAAGTACTCCGCGTCATTCTTTCACGTTTAATAGAATACGGAGTCACACTAAACCCAGAGAAATGTGTCTTTGGTGTAACAGGAGGAAAGCTCCTAGGTTACATCATATCATCACGAGGGATTGATGTTGATCCAACCAAAATTCGGGCTGTACTCGAAATGGTCCCACCTTCGGATGAATCTGGAATCAGGTCATTTCTCGGAAAGCTAGGTGCAATCCGAAGATTCATCCCGGACTTAAGCTTCGCTATTCATCCAATCAACAATTTACTCAAGAAAGACTATAGCATTGATTGGACCGAAGACTGCAACGAAGCTTTCAACGTAGTTAAACGTTTCTTGCTGTCACCACCTACGCTAATGCCACCTAAGCTGGATCGCCCGTTAATCCTATATTCGCGAGCTACCAATGTCTCGCTGGCCTGTATGTTGGCCCAAGAAGACGATGACAAGAGAGAAATGTGATTTATTTCATTAGCCGAACACTGCTCGACTATGAAACACGCTATACACAAGCAGAGCGAGAATGTCTTGCCATAGTCTTTGCTACTAAACATCTAAGACATTACATGCTGAATCAAGAAACAAAGGTCATGGTAAAGACGGACCATTTACGGACTTTTCTCACACAAGGTTCCTTATCCAAAAAGGCTGGACGTTTTATAACCTTAATGGGAGAGTTCGAATTAACATTTGTAAATCAGAAGTCAGTTAAAGGACAAATCATCGCGGATTGGTTAGCTGACAACCCATTAGACGGAGGTGATCTAGTAGATTTGGATTTTCCAGATGAATGCGTATACTACATCGAAACTCGACCTGCTATCTCTGAGTGCCCTTGGTACACTGATATCATTAATTATATCATGGACCATACGTACCCGGATGCAGTTACACCGCAACAAAGAAGGTGATTACGCATAATCGTAGCCAAATATGTCATTATAGAGCAGGTGCTCTATCGAAAAGCATTCGATGGAATGCTCTTAAGGTGTGTCGACACAGAAGAGTCCAAGAGGATTCTCCATGAATCCCACAGCGGTATATGTGGAGGCCACTTCGGTGGCCATGCCACTGCTCGAAAAATACATCGAATGGGCTATTTCTGGCCCACTCTAGAACATGACGCGATAGAGTTTGCACGCAGGTGTCATAAGTGCCAAGAATTCTCCCACGAGATCCACATGCCAGCACAAGCTCTACAACCAATCGCAACTCCATGGCCCTTTTCTACATGGGGCCTGGACTTGATAGGGAAGTTCTCTCCCTCATCCACAGACGGCCATAATTTTATAATCACGGCCACTGAATATTTTACCAAATGGGTGGAGGCCATGCCTCTTACTACTGTACCTGGTTCTGTAATCGCTAAGTTCATTTTAAATCAAATCATTTGTAGGTACGGTATCCCGCAAATCATTATCTCAGATAATGGAACTTCTTTCAAGAATGAGGAAGTTCGTGAACTATGCAACAAATTTAAAATAAGCCATCATACGGCTTCCTTGTATTATCCCCAAGCCAATGGGCAGGCTGAAGCAACAAACAAAACGCTGAAAGCCATTCTCCTTAAAACGGTGAAAGAAAACAAGCGAGATTGGCATTTGAAGTTATATCCGGCCTTGTGGGCCCACCGAACCTCAATAAGAACACCAACGGGAGCAACTCCTTTCTCGCTAGTATTTGGGGCAGAAGCAGTTCTCCCGCTTGAGGTCGAAATACCCAGTCTCCGCATTTCACTACAAGGGATTCTGGATGAAGACACTTACAGAGAAGCACGTCTTTCCCAACTAGAAAGCCTAGATGAAACTAGGTTAGATGCCGAAAAGCGGCATAGAGCTTATGCTGACCGAATGTGCCGGCAGTATAACAAGAAGGTTTATGAACGCGATATATACGAAGGTGATCTGGTTCTAAGACTAGACAGCCGGATCGACAAGAAGACCGGTGAAGGAAGGAAATTCCGGCCCAAATGGTTGGGCCCATACCGAGTCATGAAGGACTATGGAAATGGTGCATACCTCTTATGCACGCTAGAAGGTGAGGAATTTGGCGAAACAGTCAATTCCCTGCACCTCAAGCGTTTCTACGCATAAGCAGCTAACACTACCTATATAACTATCTACATTGCATCTTCATATAGATTTAGATCATTTTGTCCACTTGTTCTTACACAAATTGTGATCAAGGAATCTATTCTCAAAGTAATTCATTACAAACTCATGATGTTGTTGGCACAAAAATTTCTAATCATATCTCTCCATTTTCACGATATCATCAATCACTTCAGAATCTTTTATCAAATAAAATCAAACATGACGAAGTCTTAACGGTAACCATACCAAGATCTGCAAGTTTGTTCTCACTTTGATTTCTTCTTAGGATTGGTGTCTTGCCTATGGTCTGTTCTAGAAGCTTCATGGTGTCACATCTATCCCATATACACATCTCTTTGGAAACAAGCATATACTGACATTTTACTCAAAAAGACAAGTCAAAAAGTGATTAAACAGAAAATTTTATTTTTACACATTTCCTTGCCCTACCAACCTTCGGTGATGAGCTTGCGTCTCTTACTAGTGACGTAGGGTTGGGAAAGGATGGAAATGCCCTTACTCGCCTATGCCTTGCCCACGGTGATAAACCCATGCTTCTTACAGGTAGCATGGGGCAAGGTGTAGGGGGTCCTCTAGACAATGCAAATGTTAAAAGGTCATAAACAAACTATTCAAACTTTGAGTCAAAAACGAATGAATCAGATGTTCAAAATTCCAAGAGAGTTAAAAATCCTAAAAACCAGATTTTGTCTACTATGTGGCCATCTACGGGTCTAAGTCTGGATAAACCGCAAAGCAAGTCGCACCCAAAACTATGAAGTCATTCAGGTAGAGTAAGCTTGTAGTTCTCAATTTGGTTCCACCAAAGCTTCGTCTGTCTTTCATCACTATCATTTCACCATATTTCATAACTTGCGCCCTTCTTAGCTCTTGGTGATGAGCCCTCGCAGCTTACTAGTTGCGTGGAGTTAGGAGTGGGGCAAGTTAATCTGTTCATCATACTGGTTATTTTCATCACTTTGCCAAAACAAACATGAGGTATCCAAATTTCTCACAGAAGCTAAGATTTAAGATCACAATATATCTACAATATCATGTATCAGCATCATGAAACACAAAAAGAAAGCAAGCATTTACATCATCTGTTCTCCATTGCATACATTCTAGAAAGCATATAAAACATACATCGTAGTATACACGAGGAAGCTGGAAACAGAAAGGGAAAACACGAGTGACAAAGTTTTGATCCAAAAATGAATGCATATATATAAATAATCAATGTTTATATACAATGCCATCATGCTCTAGGCATGGTCAAAATGCTCAAAGAGCCCGTGATGTACAAAATAATCTACAGTACAAAGCATACAGGGCCAAGTCGCCTCTCAACCCCTACGCGACCCCTCCGAGGGTGCGCGCCCTCACCTAGGACTCCGTCTACGCCAGCGCTCTGAATGCACAGAGGGCTTAGGGTCTCGAGGAGCAGCCGCGGTCTCACCACGAGAATGCCTCCTCATAAGACGCTCAGCTGTCCTATAGCCTGCCAACTCTGTACGGAGAGTCGACACCATCCTGGCCACATGCCAAATGGGAGCGAAGACGTCAGTATTCCTACCGGTTGCTGAAGGCTCCCCGGCATCTACAGATAGCTCCACACGGGTCTTATCCATAGGGATCATCAGAGAATCAGTGCATACCCTACGGATTAGATCCCGCCACTCGTCAACAGTCTCTGCAAAACAAAGAAGAAAAATGAATTAGAAGCTAGGCAAGAGACTAAAAGATACAATATCAAAACATAAGGAGAGATAGCAATTAAAAATCCTAAATTAAACAAACATTGAAAAGATGAGAGGATAACTTACTCGGATCACCGGGCCTCCAAGATGGGTCGCTGGGGCCAGCACCCACCGCAGATGCCGCTGCCGACTGAGGGGCTGCTCCTGTAGTAGGAGCAACATGATGCCCCGCAACTGACTCATCCTCTCCACCATGGCCCTGGGAGAGTGGCTCCTCTGAAGCTAGAGTCTCTCTCTCTGCACTCTGCTCGGCCCTCTCTGCCTGCAAAATATCCTGAGTGTTATGCCACTCAGGATCGCTATCATCTGTCTGCTCCTCTGACCCTCCCTCTATAAAATCCTCAGAATCAAAGTCAATATCTATGGGGTCATCGCTGCTGTGAGCAGGACCCGCAGCAATCTGAAGCAAAGGTCACCCGGGGCGCACCGGCTCTCCCTCTAGCCCGAACTACCCTCCTGGCTGCAATGGGAGTGCCAGGAGTGATCACTCGTCCAACCACGGCCTCTAGGCCCCCCTCTAGCCTCGTGGACTGATCTGTAAACTGGTGCCGCTGGGGGAAGCATGCCCGCATATGGAAGGCCAAACTGCTGAGGAACTCTGCCAAAAGGGTGTACCTCCACCCGTCCCACGCGGTCGATAAGCTGCCCTGTGGTGGAACAGGAGATCAATGTAAGGGTTTCCTCACCCCATATGCCGGCCATAAGCCGGTACGGCGTCGCCTCCATATCTGCTGTGGTAAGGGAGGCAACTTGCTGGTGAGGTGCTCTAAGCACCGACATATCTGACCATCTAGCTGCCCTCACAGCCCCTGGGTCTACCACCTCTACCCCTCTGCCATAAGGAATAAAATGCTCGTACACCCAACTCATGACTAGAGTCGGGTGGCTCAATGACTGTCCCTGCAAACAGACCACCCTGTATAAGTCATGGTAGGTGGTCCCCAGAATATCTGCGCCCCAGGCATATATCCGGCCATGCCCCTCTATCTGTGTAATGATGGGGGCCCAACAGTATAGTAAAGTATCTCCTCCCTTGTCCCCGATCAGCCTCGAGGTAAGGATCCCCATGATAGCCTGTCGAAATACGGGGATGGGAAAATAAGGAATCGATCGAACTCTCACTCCCTTCTTCGACCCCGTAGAGATGGCTACATCCCCCATGTAGCCTGCCCACTGTGTAATCTGTGCTCGAGACCCTGCCATCTCCAGTGTGAGTCTCCTCCCGATGATCGGGACCCCCAGGATATGGTAGACATCCTCCAAAGTGATGGTCCACTCACCGCGGACCCCTGGCAATCGGAAAGTGTTCCGATCTGCATCCCAATATGAGAATAAGTCATAAAGAATGTGACTAGATGGCGTGACATGGGGCACGCGTGATATACGTGAAATATGCCGACCCTCTGTAATGTATCCTCCTCATCCTGAGAAAGGGCATCCAATACCCCCGAAAGCCAATCACACACTCTCTCTCGGCTCCATCTGATATACTCCTCCCTCACCTGCATGCACCCAAAAACACACAAAACAGGGCAAGTTAGTATCCAATCAATATCGAGAGAGTCATAAAAGCGTATAGAAATGATAAAAATACAAGTGCAATCTCAAAAGTTAAGCTCTTTTGCATTCTGTGCAAAACCGCCGCCCTGAGCAGGGGGGCATAGTTTTGTAACCACCGCCTTAAGGGCGGCGGTCGTGTAACCGCCGCCCTGAATAGGGCGGCGGTCATGTAACCGCTACCCTGGCAAGGTCTTGAGGGTCCGAAAACCCGCGCGGGTTGTTAACCCCAAAAATCCCAAAAGCGTAAAAAATAGACCATTTTAACTAAAAACAAATCCTACCCAGTAGGCGCCCCCCCTAGATGGACCTTTTGAACCTAACATTTTCAAAAATAATGCCCCCCATTGCAAAGAATTTTCCATTTCAAATTTGAAGAAGGAAAAACACAAAATCGAAGAAAACCAACTTGTGATCGCTGAGGTCGGTGTTTCGATGGAGGATGATCATAGATCTCGCTTGAATGTTTCGACTCTACTCAATAGTGAGAAAGAATCACCGTGGGTCCCAGAGCTCAAAATCAATCAAATCGACTCGCGCAAATGAATAGGAAAATGGACCCACTTTCATATATATATCGTAAGGTGTTTCGTTTTAAAATGACTTTTTCATAGGTTTGGAGCGCTGTTGGAGGTAAGTTCCTATCCCCGCACGAATGGTACGTTCTCCTTCCCTATTATTTTAGCGTTTATCTTCCAAGTTATTGCATCTATCTGCACTTGAGGGATGTAAACATTTTGCAGGTAGCAGGAATTTTGATGGCAGTCATCGCAACACATGTTTGAGTAAGGTATAGCTTTTAGAACTCCCCATTTTATAGGTGACTGTCCATACTAGGAAAAAAAATTTATAGGTGCCTACTACATGGCTAAAACGCTTCTCCGAGTAGGCAATCTGTACGTACCCAAAATTGTAAGGTACTGTACTGCCGGAACGGTGTAATAAATGCCCTAATGATGATATAGGTCTCCTCGCAAGGTGTTCGGGATCCGGAAAAGCCCTCGGAGTATGCAGTTAACATCCCGCATGCCCCGCTTAGCCCCCGCGCCCTTTGTTTTCCCCTATTTCCCTCTTTCCTTGGCCTCTTGACCTTCAGTGACGAAACCGCCGCCCTGAACAGGGAGGCGGTCCTAAAACTGCCGCCCTGCTCAGAGCGGCGGTCCTGTGTGCATTTTCCAGAACACTCTTTTGACGTGAACTCACGTGAAATATCACGTTTCACCAGCTTTTCTTTGCCGACTTGAGCATGCATTAATGTTTTTGGTCCCCATGGAATAGTGTTTTTCCTTTGTTTATTGTTTAGGAGTTCAATTTGGTTTTGGTTCTTGGATGCTTGGAATTCCTATAAATGCATGGTTTGTGCACATGCAAATGGTCTGGAGTTTTTGGTCTGAAGCTTGGCTGAAGATTTTGAAGTCTTGAGTCTTTGGGCTCTCATTCCCTCATTGTTAGAGTCTTCTGATTTTTAGTGTTTTAGTTAGCTTGTTTAGAAGATTGATAGCTTGAATTCACTTGCATACTTTTGTTAGTATTACTCAGCTATTGGTAAGCCACAGACCCATCTTGTGCAGGCAGTGCTGTCATGTTCCATCCAATCCAGTTAGAAGCTTTCCTCTAAATTTCTCTTTGCTGTAGATTTACTCTTCGTTGTGTCTTGGAGTTCTTAATTTAATTCATTATTTGCCTGGTTAGTTTTATTCAGCTGTTGGTAAGCCACATATCCAACTTGTGCAAATAGTGTCTGTTGTTTTATCCAAACCATTGGAACAGGATAGCTTAGGAAGCCATTAAAGTTGCAGGTTTTTATCTTCGTATAGGATAGTTACAGGTTCTATTCGCTTCATGTTGCATGACTTGCAGTAAAATCCTGCTAGGAATCACATAAGCCAAGTTCTGTACTCTTGCGCTATCCCTCTCCTACTCGCATTCTCGGTCTGCATTCTGAGCTGTCCTTATCCCAAAATCTACTCCTATTGGTGCTAGCATCACACGCTTTTCTGGATCCAAGTGAACACAAAATAACGAAGAAGACCATACTGAGGGGACGAGATCACACACACACCATCGGATTTGCCACTGTTCTGCGGAATCCAGGTTTTAAATTTCAAAGTTCTAGTCAGAATCATATCAAATAGAGTATTTAATCGCTTTATTTCATTTCATTCTATTCTCGATATTGCCAGGGAAGCTATGGGGATTGATAGTTTTTGAGAAACTGTGATTCACTCCTCACTTCTGAGGTAGGATTGAGAATCTTACAGATAGATTAGACGAGGCTATTTTACTTCATTTAGAATAATTCTACCAAATCGCACAAGTAAATAACTACACTCGGTTATCTTGTCTGTTTTTAATTACTGTTTAGTTATTATTTCTAGATACGTTTAAAATAGTTTTCTTTCCTTAAAATTATTAAATATTTCATAGAAAAATAAAAGTTATATGTAGTTAGATTTATTTCACTTAGTTAGAATTTGTTTCATCACAGTTAGATTGCATTTTGTTTCGTATGACAATCACGGGACCTCAAGAGCCCAGGGAATATATATTTGAGCCAATCATGCCTCAACCAAACCTAGTCA
Source organism: Taxus chinensis (assembly GCA_019776745.2). Lineage (NCBI taxonomy): Eukaryota > Viridiplantae > Streptophyta > Pinopsida > Cupressales > Taxaceae > Taxus > Taxus chinensis. The sequence goes on from CM034151.1 coordinate 887,514,219, forward strand.
CAGCAATAGTTGACATAGATCAAAATCTTAGGATACAAGTATTCCGAACAACCACAGATTTACAACTGATCAGTTCTGAGTTAAGAGGACTAAACATAGAAGACAACCAAGCACATACATTTTGGTCAAGTCAGCCAAACTACAGATTACCCTAGAAAACATCCACATGACTGTAGAAGAACTCAAAAGAGAACAAACATTTGGGTGTGATCCTCTAGTTCCATAGCCAGACGCTGGAGACACCCTCGTAGATATAGATACCAGCTTAAAAAATCCAGGTTGCGAGAACGTCTGTAAGGTATTCTGAGAAGATCGCACAACTATTGGTCCTAAAACATAGAAGCTGAGAAAGCATACGATTACTGGATACTAGGGATTAGAATTTGATCTCGCGTATGACCATAACAGGACCGCAACAACCAAGAGTCTACGTTTGTGACCCACAGATCCCACAGCCCAATGAATCCACAAGTCAGTTAGATATAGACACTGGCCTATGCACACTAGTATTTCAGTCCATTCCACTTCCACTTATCATCATCGAACAACTGTCCTTACTAGATATAGCGGCTAAGGAAGCTAGGGAATTCTGGATTCGCCACTGTTATGCGGAATCCAGGTTTTAAATTTCAAAGTTCTAGTCAGACTCATATCAAATAGAGTAGTTAATCGCTTTATTTCATTTCATTCTATTCTCGATATTGCCAGGGAAGCTGTGGGGATTGATAGTTTCTGAGAAACTATGATTCACTCCTCACTTTTGAGGTAGGATCGAGAATCTTGCAGGTAGATTAGACAGGTTATTTTATTCATTTAGAATAATTCTACAAATTGCACAGGCAAATAACCACACTCGGTTATCTTGTCTATTTTTAATTATTGTTTAGTTATTATTTCTAGATATGCTTAAAATAGTTTTCTTTCCTTAAAATTGTTAAATATTTCAGAGAAGAATAAAAGTTATATGTAGTTAGATTTATTTCACGTAATTAGAATTTGCTTCATTACAGTTAGTTTTTCCTTTTATGACAATTACGGGACCTCAAGAGCCCAGGGAATATATATTTGAGCCAATCGTGCCTCAACCAAACCTCGTCACAGCGATAGTTGACATAGACCAAAATCTCAGGATACAAGTATTTCCGAACAACCACAGATTTACAATTGATCAATTCTCAATTAAGAGGATTAAACATAGAAGACGACCAAGCACATGCATTTTGGTTAAGTCAGCCAAAACTACAGATTACTCTAGAAAACATCCACATGACTGTAGAAGGGCTCGAAAGAGAACAAACATTTGGGTGCGATCCTCTAGTTCCACAGCCAGACGCTGGAGACACCCTCGTAGATATAGATACCAGCTTAAGAATCCAGGTTGCGAGAACGTCTGTAAGGTATTCTGAGAAGATCGCACAACTGTTGGTCCTAAAACATAGAAGCTGAGAAAGCATACGATTACTGGATACTAGGGATTAGAACTTGATCTCGCGTATGACCATAACAGGACCGCAACAACCAAGAGTCTAACGTTTGAAACCCATAGATCCCACAGCCCAACGAATCCATAAGTCAGTTAGATATAGACACTGGCCTACGCACACTAGTATTTCAGTCCACTCCACTTCCACCTATCATCATCGAACAACTGTCCTTACTAGATATAGCCGCTAACGAAGCTAGGGAATTCTAGACTAGGCCAGAAAATCATCCATAGAGTCAATTATATTCATCATCCACTAGATGACCTTATCGGGAGATATACACGAAACAATCCCAGGTCATTTTCCACGTATTCCGCAACCCATAGATCGAATCACGCCAGAGCTCGATATTGATTGGAGCCTTCGAGTAGTCATCCTCACTGATCGATCTATCACACCAGTCCAAGTTAGAAGGGCCTTCTTTGCCTTAGATTCACAAATTCCACTAGTGCGTGTCGAAGACATTAGACTGCCTAACTAGTTTGTCTGCATATTCCATCCCCACCGGCTGTCTCAAATAGGACTTTTAAGAAGAGCAACAGTCAGGGGACAAGAAGTCCCTCCTCTTTAATGGGAGAGGTTCCCTTATTCAGAAACGAACTTATTTACAAATATACAAAACATGATTTTATGGTTGAACTTGGATATTACGAAAGTGTTTTCCACAAGGATCATCAGTTACAAAAGGACTGAGGAAAGGGAATACGAGGGTGAGCAGAAGAGCAACATGCAGAATTATAGATAGCAGAATAATCCTTTATGTATGCGAAGTTGCAGTGAATTTAAAACAAGATCGTTTGCATTGGATGAACAAGATGAGATTACCAGACACAAAGTTCTGTAAATAACCTTCTTCAGATTCATTAATCAAGGACACAAAGTTCCTTCTTGGTTGTACAAGATCACTATACTCGCAATATTTGAAAATATGCAATCAGTGAGACTAACGAACTAGAAACAAATGATCTTCACGAAATTAAATGAAAACACAGAGATAACAAAGATTAGATAGACAATGAATGGAAAGCCCTTTTGTATTGATTTCTCTCTGATCTATTTACACTTCCAGAAAATATGCCAAGTTCTTCCTCCTTCGAATGGCGTAGAAAATACCATTATATAGCTTACAAGTCAGTTACTTTTTGTAACCGTTTCTTTTAACTAAAGAATAGTTAAGGACTGCCAACTCACAGTACCTCAACCTATTACAAAGAAAACGGAAAAAGAAAGGGAAGAAGAGAAAAGAATGGGGAAGAAGACAGGTGTCCGATCACTGAGAGGGACCCACTGACTTCAGAATCCGCTGTCTGAATCTCTTCAACGCCTCAGCTATGTCTCTGCCACGGGGAACTGACGTGTTGGCTGCAGACTGAGTCCAAAATCCCAGACACTTCTCCATCTCTTTATCAAACTCGACATGAGTATGATAATCTTTATTTGCTTCTTCAATGGCAGATTGAAGAGAGCAGATCTCCTTCATTTTTTCTTTGGAGATGGAGCTTTCCTTGAATAAATTGTCTTTTACAAAAGCTCTGAACTGAGCTTTGATCTCTTGTAAGGAAAGGGGGGCACCAGAAGTTTCATCTTGAAGATGACAATGTATATCTTTGAAAGCCGAGACAACCAATGTCTTGAAGGCTTCGCCCTTCTGCCAGCTATTTTTCATTTCTCCCAAAGCCTCCTCCAAGACTCTGATCTTCCACTCCACGCTGTAGACCCATGATTTTGACAGATTGTCCTTTGCATCATCAAAAACTTTATTCGCCAGCAAAATGTTCTCGTCTGTCTGTCCCATAAGGCGAAGGTCTACTATGCAACTGCTCCAGATTTTGAGCTCTTTATCCATGGTATTGATAGTGGAGGAGAGCTTCAGTTGCATATTGCTCACCTTTTCGTGGAGTTTGAAAGCTTCGCCGATGAAGTTTAACCCAGCAACAAGCATGTCATCCACCATGGCTTCAATAGCTCTACCATAGACAGAATACTTGTGCATATCTTTAATACTCTGCACTTCATCTTGGCTTAGAATTACAGGAGGTGGGAGAGCAGTCAAGGGGGTAGGGTCCAAAACTTTGTCCTTAGACAAAAGGGACTTGATGAAACCTGTGAGAACTTGGGCCTGTTCTTCCAACTGTTCAATAGTTTGCTGGCCCTTTTCTACCCTCCCAATGACTCTTGTGACTGTTTCCTGGAGGTTGTGAATTTCACCTTCAGGGGTAGACTCTCCCATTGGGATTCTCGAGAGCTCCAAGTCAGATGCCTGCAAGTCCTGCTCTGATTTATCCGTTGTAGGCTTGGCAATCTCCAGGAATTGCTGACCTTGAGCATCAGACACTATTCTGGAGGTGACTTTGGCTCTCTTGGCACGAGAAGGGGTGGTGCCCAACAAGGCTGCGACAACATCAAAATTTGATCCCGAGCTTTGAGAGGAGAATTTTCTCTTCTTTTTGTCGACCAAAGGTTGCACCCACGCGAAAGAGGAAGAGGAATCAGCAGGAGGGGCAAGGGGACCAAGAGACAGGGAGCTCATGATGCTCAAGGTCTGTGTAGCTGTTGACTCGAGTTGAGATGTGGGCGGGGCACTGGAAGCAATTGTGGTAGAAGGATCTACAGCATCTGGAAGCTCAGTGCTCTGGACTTCTTTATCTTTATCAGCTGGGTCTTCAGGAGCGTTTGCAGGGGTTGGCATTTCGCTTTCTTCACTTTCACTAAGAACAATGATGTTCTCTGGCCCTATAGGAAAATTTTCCTGTTTTTCCTGGAGATCTTCTTCCACAGGTTCTTTCTTTACTTCTTTGAGTTTCTTCTTATATACCTGGGTGGATGAGGAAGGAGTAGATTCTGCAGGTCCCTGAGTTGATGAGGCAGGAGGGGTCTTCACTGGTGTCTCAGACCTTGGAATAGATGCTTCTCTTCTCGGTGTTGAAGCGTCCTTAGAAGAGGATTCTCCTGAATGCCTCCTGAACTCTCGAACTTTCCTGTCAAACCAGACCCTAGTCCTGACCAAAACTGGAGCAAGGATCTCAGCCAGGTCGTCCCTCTCTTTCCTGTTCCAATCCACGTCCTCTAAAGGAGTGTGCATAACCACATTTTCATACTCATACGAGTATAGATCAGAGTTGTCATCCTTTAGCCCTTCAGGAACTTGATATAGGCCGAGTTCTTCAATTAATTGCAAGGAGAATCTGCCATAGTGCCTCCTTCTAGCCTCAAAATCATCAGCACAATCAGCCCAATAGTCTTCTGTATCAACTCTATGATGATAGACTATTTTGATGTTCTGCCCAATGAACCTCTTCAAGTCGAAGCAAGTCCTTGGCTTGAAGAAGTGAACCGTGATGGGAACCAGGGCTCTTTCTACATTCTGTGCATCTAGGGCTGTTTTGCAGGTATAATTTCCCAAAGAGATGGGAAAGTGTAAACCAGTGATCCTCTTATCCCTGCAGGTTCTATGCAACTTGTCTAGTTGCCTGCATATCTCTATCAAGGCCATTTTATCATTACAGAACATGGGCAGTCTCAGAGGGGAGCCCTCATAGCCGGCTAACCTGATATAAGAGAACTTTCTAAACTGGATGAAGTAGGCACCGTAGTGCGATATCAGAGTCATAGCTTCATCAGAAAACCTCCTGGCAGTATCACCTTCGAGCAGCCTGACCACGTACATGGTGAAAGCGTCGTTGACCCTTCTGAAGTTACGATTGCTGGTCTCCAGGGTGAACTGCGGGCAGTATGCATATATTGGATCATCTTTGTGTTCATCTATGTAAGAGAAACCAAACCACTGCCTTGATGCTGCCAGAGTGTACATCAGGTACGAAGTCATATAGAACTTCTTCGTTTGCTGCACGTTGGACAGTTGCTCCACCAAATTCATGCTGATGATCTCTGCCCAGTTGATGTTCTGCGTTCCTTCGCACACCATACTGATGAGCGGACACATCCAGAAATGGAATTCGTTGGTAGTGGGCAAACCCATAACCCGAGCCAGCAGAATTATGAAATTGGACAACTCTTCATTGAAATCTGCCCGCAAGAGGGTTTTGGTCAGACGAGAAGCTCCTTTCTTAGGGTTCTTCAGCCAGGACTTTGCCACCCGTGCTTTGTATTTGTCGCTGTCCTGATTGAACAGGGCCTGTGCTTGATCCCGGGAAATGACTATGGCATTATCCATCTCTGGGATTCTCAGAGCAGTGCTAATGGCGGCAGCATCTAGTTTGGCAATGAGTTCCCCGTGTATATTGGTCAATTCGCTCGAGGCGGGGTCGAAATGAGCTCCGCACGAAAGCACGGTATCAGCACACTGTACCGAGATCGGGAAACCACCAGCAAAGGCCAAACCACTGTCGTGAATCATTTGTGCCATTGGAGTAGGGTTTGCATCTGCCATCCTCGCCCAAAAATCACCGAAATCGAGATGTCGAGCTTCACTGTCTCCGATGTTGAGAACGGCAGACTCTAGTGGTGAAACTTGCTCTTGTCCCTGGAATTTGATCTTCATACTGATAGTAGCTGAGAGAGAAATGCAATCTAGACTCGGGAAGGAATTGCAGTAGGGAACGGGTTTGTGCGCAGGAAATTAGATTGCAGGGGTTCGAGCAAAGAAGCAGTGTGAAAAATGTAAAAGGGGGTCTGCCCGTTATATAGCCGTTTTGGAGAGAGAAAGGGAAATCAATGCGCATTAAATTCATATCTACCAATTTTAAAGGCAACATATTCACGGAAAAAACCAAGTATGGATAGCCCTTGGTTCATCTGGGACATGTGAAACGTGAATGCGCGAAACACGCGGCTCGGGCGAAGCAGGAAGAAGGCGCATAAATGCATTTCGGGACTTTTGGGACGAAAACGCGTGAAGTACGTGGTTGGGGCATTTCGGGTGAAAATGGAACAGAGCGCACTTTTGAAATTGGGACATTTGGGACAAGAAAGCGCGAAGTACGCGGTTCGGGTGTTTCGGGCGAAATTGGAACAGAGCGCACTTTTTTGACTTGGGACATTTGGGTCAAAAAGTTCCGAAGTACGCGACTTGATCAATCCGGGTGAAAACGTGACAACAGGTCCGGAAGTGTTTGGGACATTTGGAACAGAAATGCGTGAAGTACGCGGCTCAGGCGTTTCGGGTGAAAATGCAACAAAGGGGCCCGTTTGAAACTGGGACATGCGGGACAAAAATACGCGAAGTACGCGAGAAACACACAAAATGACCCAGGAATGCAGATCTGTTACAACTTCTTGGCTTTTAACATTTCAAAGACAATAGAGAAGACATTCAATACTCAAAATTTTGAAAATTCACTTTTAAGTGCGGGGAAATTTTGAGTGGACAACAGCTGGCTCCTTCTGGGGATGACTTGGCATAAATTCAAGGAATGAGGCAAGGCAAGAACTTAGACAAAATCGGGGGAGCAGACCAGTACCTTATCCATTGGGCAACGGAGTCAAAAAGGACACCAATACAGAGGGCAACACACCAAAACAACAAAAGGAAAACACACCAAAAGCAGAGAAGCAAAAACACTGTACAGAATATACAAAGGACTTCCTAGTCACCTAGGACTTGAACAACTTGAGGTACTGCCCACTATAAGGAAGTGGGAGGGGAGAACCATCCATGTAATCAAGATAGAAAGAATTCTTACCAGCAAAGTGCCTGATCTTGAAAGGCCCGAGCCAAAGGGAATCAAACTTTCCATGGCTGCCACGAGGTTCATGTCTTTTATCCCATAGCAACACAGTGTCTCCAACTTGGAAATCTCTGAACCTAGCTTTCTTGTCAAACAGGGCCTTTACCTTTTGCTGGTGAACAGATATCCTATCAGCAACCATCAATCTGTCTTCATTCAGTTTGTGCAGGTACATAATTCTCTTATCCAGAGCATCGCTGAAACTAGTATCCTCAATGGCCTTCATTAGGTGTAAGGCTGGCAGTTCCACTGTCACTGGCAATTGAGCCTCAACTCCATACACCACTTGAAAAGGGGACATTCCAATGGCTCTTTTAGGTGTGATCCTGTCTGCCCAAAGAGCATCATAGAGCTTCTTGTGCCAGTTTCGTTGAGACTCATTGACCAACTTCCTTATAATTGTCACCAGATTTTTGTTGGTGGATTCTGCTTGCCCATTTCCCTGGGGGTAATAATCTGAAGAATGAGCCAGTGAGATGCCATACCCGTAGCAGAAATCCATTATCTCAGTTGAGGAGAAGTTTGAAGCATTATCTGTTACAATCTTGTTAGGTACACCATACCTTACCAAGATGTTCTCTTTGATGAAGCTGCATACCACTTCAGAAGTGGTGCTCTTGACTGGAATAGCTTCCACCCATTTGGTGAAGTAGTCAGTGGCAGTTAGCACATGAGTGTGACCAGCACTAGAAGCAGGATTAAGTGCACCAATGAAGTCCAAACCCCACTGTTGAAATGGTTCCTCAATCACAACTGGCTTGAGAGGCAACGACGCCAGTTTAGGTCTTCCCACAAAAGTCTGACAAGCCTCACATTTATCCACCCACTTGGATGCATCTCTGAACAAGGAAGGCCAGTAGTATCCTCCACAGAGTATCTTGTGAGTAGTGACCGTTGATGAATAGTGCCCTCCACATGCCTGATCATGAAAAGCTGAGAGCAATTTTCTCTGCTGTTCCTTGTCCACACACTTCAAAAATCTCCCATCTAAGCCACGCTTGAACAAAGCATTTTCCCATAATACATATTGCGCTGACCTCAATTTAACAGTCCTCTTTTCCTTGGCAGTTAAATGAGAGGGGCATTCCCCATAGGTGAGAAAATGGGCGATGTCAGCATACCATTCATCGACTGAGCTAAGGAACAGAACAGTAGGAATGTCAGCTTTCTCCTCCAGCAACTCATGTTTAGCTCCTTCAGCAATGAGCTCACAAAGACCTTTTCCACGAACCAGCTTGGTCGGTTTGATATCAATGTCATACTCTTGGACCTTAGCAACCCAGTTCCCTCTCTTGGATCCAAATTCTTGTTGTGTGAGAATCGACTTAACAGTTGTATCTGGAACCAGCACCATGGAGTGAGAGTTGAGGATATAAAAACGAAACTGCTTCACAGCTTTGACCACTGCAAAAGCATGCTTCTCCATCATGGTGTATTTCAACTCGTGATCCTTTAGAATATAGCTCATGAATGCAATTGGGAGTTCATGCTCATTAGAGTCTTCTTGAGTTAAGACAGCAGCCAGGGTATTATCTGTAGCATAGCAATAGATGATGAAATCTTTGCTGAAATCAGGACAGGCCAAAACTGGAGTTTTAGCGATAGCTCTCTTGATACCCTCAAAGGATTCCTTTCCTCCAGAAGACCAACCAAATGTTTGCTTCCCTTTCATCATTTGAGAAATATTCAAAGTTAACTCTGCAAAATCAGGGATGAACCTTCTTAAAAAATTGATCTTACCGAAGGAGTGCACACCCTTTTTACTGGTTGGGAGAGGAATTTGCTGGATAGCTTGTACTCGTTCAGGGTCAATCTTAATACCATCCTTGGAGACAATGTGCCCTAATAGTTTTCCCTCTGTGACACAGAAAACAGATTTTTTAGGATTCAAAGAAATTCCATGCTCTCTGCATCTTAGCAGAACTGTCTCCAGGTGATCAAAATGATCCGCTCTTGTCTTGGAAAACACTATCAGGTCATCAAGATATATGACAATACACTTCCCTTTCAAGCTTCCAAAAGCCAGATCCATGGCTCTCTGAAAAGTGGCACCAGCGTTAATGAGCCCAAAAGGCATCCTCTTGTAAGCAAAGGTGCCCCAAGGAGTAGTGAAGGCTGTCTTGTGTTGATCTGCAGTATCAACCTCTACCTGATTATATCCAGAAAATCCATCAAGCATAGATAACATTTCCGATCCTGTTACTGCTTGCAATACTTGATCCATCATAGGCAAAGGATAATTATCTTTCAGAGAAGCCTGATTCAGGTTCCTGAAATCAACACAGATGCGGATCTCACCATTCTTCTTCCTAACAGGCACAATATTTGCAATCCATGTTGAATGGTGAATGGGAAAGATGATTTTAGCCTTCAACAACTTCTGAATCTCCTGAAAGATGGTGTCAGCTATTTTGGGATTATACTGCCTCTGTTTCTGCTTGAAAGGCTTAATTCCAGGCTTAAGAGGGATAGAGTGCTGCATATCTTTTGGCTTGAAGGCTTTTAGATCCTCATAAGAGTAAGCAAGAACATCCTTATACCTCCTTAGAAGATCAATTGCTTTTCTCCTCTCATCTGCTGTGCAACATTTTCCGATATTCACGAGCTTGGGGTCAGTAGAACTTCCAATATTGATTTTGTCATGTTCAGCTGATTGTTGAGGCCCAGAGGAAGCTCTAGATTTCACATACCTGTCATGTTTATCAAATAATTCCTCCAAACTCACCAAGCCTTTAGGAATCTTGTTTCCTTTGAGTTTAATGCACCCTTCCTGATCTGTTTCTTCTCCTTGGGTGACAGCTTGGCCAAAGGACACACTTTCACGAGGCAGGTTGTCACTTCCCTCAAAATACAGTTGTTCAAAATTACCCTTGAGTTCCAGGAAGGAAAGCAAATGCTGATCATCATTGAAAACTTGCCAGTTATTGGTATTGTCAGGAACACTAGGCCGATGGACCATTTCAATGGTGAATTTTTCCTGAGAGAAATCAGGATGAGGAATCAGCAGTGACCCTGAGACAGCTAGTGAATCAGCCCTGCTGTTCTTTTCCCTAGGTATTGCTTCAATAGAGAAAGCATCAAGGAATTCAATGGAATCCCAAACCTGATTCCGGTAATGCTTCAGCCTCCCATTTTTTACCTGAAAGAGGTTTCTGACTTGCTTTACAATCAGCTCTGCATCACCACGAGCCAGGAGGTTCTTTACACCTTGTTCTTTGGCCACCTGCAATCCGAGAATGAGAGCTTCGTACTCTGCTGTGTTATTAGTATTCTCGAACTGTAACTTGAATGAAAAGGGGTGTAGGCTTCCTTCAGGTGACACTAGCAGGACACCAGCTCCAGAACCAGCTGAGGAACAACTTCCATCAAATTCTAAAATCCAAACCCCGTTAGGATCTCTAGGAGACACTTTGGGGGGTGGGATTTCATCAGGGGACATAATCATGTAATTACCATGACCCATATCCTCATAGAGTATTTGTGCTTTAGGATCATCCGTCTTCTGCACAATATACTCAGATTGTTTCTCAGGCAGCAGCTTCTTCATTTGTCCATTAACCGGTACAAGGGCATGTGACCAATCCATTTGAATTTCCCCACCCACATCTTTACAAAAGTTCCTACTTAGCAACATCCCGTATGAAGGAGGGATATCTGCTACTAAGATGGTAGCCAACACTTTCTTTTCAGGCAAGGCAGCAAAAGCCACTTGTGCATCTTTAATCCTTCCAACCAGAGGCACTTCCTTACTCTCCATAGAGTAGCAAGATCCATAAGTACGAGTGAGGGTTAAGCCTAAAGCATGAGCTACTTTAGCTGGCATGACATTGTCCGAGGCTCCTGAATCTATGACACAATTACTGAGTCTATGGCCAGCTATGAGAAGTGTTACATAAAATGGTTTAATTTTGTCACCAGGCGAGGTGACAGCAGCTACCAGACTGGGCTGTGGTGCAGAAGGAGGAGTAGGTAAAAGGCCTTTAGAGGTGGTCTTGGAATGGGAATTAACAAATTGAATCATCTTGGCAAAAGCTTTGGGATGGGTCTGATAGTACTCAGCTTCTGAGATTTGGACCTTGGTCTTTTTCAGGTGATCAACAATATCAAAAGACCCAGAAGTGGACGGGCCATCATCATTTGAAATTCTAGGCTTATCAACTTTAGGAGAAAAAGAAGAAGCAACTTTGGTAGCAGGATTGATAGGACTCACCTTTGGTGTAGACGAAGTAGGGATAGGAGATCCTCTTTTTGCAATCACGGGAATAGTTGTCGACTGCTCCTTAGATTTCTTGATAGGCTGTGTCACTTTCTCCCTCTGACGTGTCTGCTCTCGAGTCATGACAGCAAATGATTCACTATTCATGTCTGCTACCACTTCATCATAATCATCTCCATCATCAATACCCTCGGTGGTAAAGAAATTAACTCGAGATCCCTCAAGTTCTTCAGCCTCATCATCAAATTCCTCCACAAATTCCTCGCAAGCTTCATTAGCCTCATCATCATCCGGCTCTTCAACTTCACAGGTTGCATTCACAGGAACCTTAATAGGAGGTCCTTCAAGTGCTAGTCTTGTTTGAGAAGCAGGCAAACGATTCCTGGGCTGGAAATTTCTTCTTGGAACATCTGCATAAGGGGCATGCTGAGCCAATTGTTTCTTTATAGCAATAAGATCATTTGCAAGTTTCTGAACTAATGGATCAGTGTTAGGTCCAGGGGTGGAAGAGGAAGAAGCAGCAGACTTAGATTTGGGAGGGTCTCTTCTCAACTTCCCTGACATGATCAAGTCATCTTCGACACTAACAGCCAGTTCTTGATCTAGAGCTAATGTTGCGAGATTAGCCCTTCTTAGTGCATAACTAACTTTAGGTGATTGGGCATTTAGAAAGAAACATTTTTGAATTTGATCAACAGGTCGAGTGTTTGTTGGAATTTTATTTATCAACCTGTTGAACCGGGCCACAAATTCTCTCATGGGCTCTTGTGAATCTTTCTTTATCTGAGAGATTTGGGCTAGCAAGGCATGGACATCTTCTGCCAGCTTGAAACGGTTTTCGAACTGAGTTCTCATTGTATCCCAGTCGGTTATAGCACCAGCCGGAAGGTGAAAGAACCAATCAGCAGCATTATCTTGTAAAGTCTCCACGAACAGTCTTACGGAGACGTCTTCATGTTCAACTCCCAAAACTCCACATGCAACTATGAAGGCTGCAATATGTTCATCAGGATGTACTTTGCCATCACCTTTGAATTTTGGGAAGTTCTTCCGGTTACCTCTGGGTAACTCATGCAAAGGCTGAGTAAGGGCCAGGGGCCCGACACGTTGACCCCATGGTAATGGTGCCGCCATTCTTGGAAATATGGCTTGGAGAGGAACTGTAACACCAGCGAGGATCAAAGCTCGTAGATTGGGACTAGCAGGCTCTGAAGGAATACCACCCGTAGGACTTCTTTCTTGAACAGGTGGAGTGCTTGTCGAACGAGTCCTTCTATCTCTTGTTGAAGTTGAAAGGAAAGGAAAACCTTGCTGCTCTAAAAGCTGAAACTGAGAATCTTCAATACCAAGGGCCCTTCTCCCTCGAGTGAAACGCGGAGTCGCCAGATCAAAGGATGATCGAAAAATTACAGAACTGGAATATGATTTTCCCCAGCGGAGTCGCCAAAAACTGTTGGTCGTCAAATAGGACTTTTAAGAAGAGCAACAGTCAGGGGACAAGAAGTCCCTCCTCTTTAATGGGAGAGGTTCCCTTATTCAGAAACGAACTTATTTACAAATATACAAAACATGATTTTATGGTTGAACTTGGATATTACGAAAGTGTTTTCCACAAGGATCATCAGTTACAAAAGGACTGAGGAAAGGGAATACGAGGGTGAGCAGAAGAGCAACATGCAGAATTATAGATAGCAGAATAATCCTTTATGTATGCGAAGTTGCAGTGAATTTAAAACAAGATCATTTGCATTGGATGAACAAGATGAGATTACCAGACACAAAGTTCTGTAAATAACCTTCTTCAGATTCATTAATCAAGGACACAAAGTTCCTTCTTGGTTGTACAAGATCACTATACTCGCAATATTTGAAAATATGCAATCAGTGAGACTAACGAACTAGAAACAAATGATCTTCACGAAATTAAATGAAAACACAGAGATAACAAAGATTAGATAGACAATGAATGGAAAGCCCTTTTGTATTGATTTCTCTCTGATCTATTTACACTTCCAGAAAATATGCCAAGTTCTTCCTCTTCGAATGGCGTAGAAAATACCATTATATAGCTTACAAGTCAGTTACTTTTTGTAACCGTTTCTTTTAACTAAAGAATAGTTAAGGACTGCCAACTCGCAGTACCTCAACCTATTACAAAGAAAACGGAAAAAGAAAGGGAAGAAGAGAAAAGAATGGGGAAGAAGATAGGTGTCCGATCACTGAGAGGGACCCACTGACTTCAGAATCCGCTGTCTGAATCTCTTCAACGCCTCAGCTATGTCTCTGCCACGGGGAACTGACGTGTTGGCTGCAGACTGAGTCCAAAATCCCAGACACTTCTCCATCTCTTTATCAAACTCGACATGAGTATGATAATATTTATTTGCTTCTTCGATGGCAGATTGAAGAGAGCAGATCTCCTTCATTTTTTCTTTGGAGATGGAGCTTTCCTTGAATAAATTGTCTTTTACAAAAGCTCTGAACTGAGCTTTGATCTCTTGTAAGGAAAGGGGGGCACCAGAAGTTTCATCTTGAAGATGACAATGTATATCTTTGAAAGCCGAGACAACCAATGTCTTGAAGGCTTCGCCCTTCTGCCAGCTATTTTTCATTTCTCCCAAAGCCTCCTCCAAGACTCTGATCTTCCAATCCATACTTGTAGACCCAGGACTTCGACAGATTGTCCTTTGCATCATCAAAAACTTTATTCGCCAGCAAAATGTTCTCGTCTGTCTGTCCCATAAGGCGAAGGTCTACTATGCAACTGCTCCAGATTTTGAGCTCTTTATCCATGGTATTGATAGTGGAGGAGAGCTTCAATTGCATATTGCTCACCTTTTCGTGGAGTTTGAAAGCTTCGCCGATGAAGTTTAACCCAGCAACAAGCATGTCATCCACCATGGCTTCAATAGCTCTACCATAGACAGAATACTTGTGCATATCTTTAATACTCTGCACTTCATCTTGGCTTAGAATTACAGGAGGTGGGAGAGCAGTCAAGGGGGTAGGGTCCAAAACTTTGTCCTTAGACAAAAGGGACTTGATGAAACCTGTGAGAACTTGGGCCTGTTCTTCCAACTGTTCAATAGTTTGCTGGCCCTTTTCTACCCTCCCAATGACTCTTGTGACTGTTTCCTGGAGGTTGTGAATTTCACCTTCAGGGGTAGACTCTCCCATTGGGATTCTCGAGAGCTCCAAGTCAGATGCCTGCAAGTCCTGCTCTGATTTATCCGTTGTAGGCTTGGCAATCTCCAGGAATTGCTGACCTTGAGCATCAGACACTATCTGGAGGTGACTTTGGCTCTCTTGGCACGAGAAGGGGTGGTGCCCAACAAGGCTGCGACAGCATCAAAATTTGATCCCGAGCTTTGAGAGGAGAATTTTCTCTTCTTTTTGTCGACCAAAGGTTGCACCCACGCGAAAGAGGAAGAGGAATCAGCAGGAGGGGCAAGGGGACCAAGAGACAGGGAGCTCATGACGCTCAAGGTCTGTGCAGCTGTTGACTCGAGTTGAGATGAGGGCGGGGCACTGGAAGAAATTGTGGTAGAAGGATCTACAGCATCTGGAAGCTCAGTGCTCTGGACTTCTTTATCTCTATCAGCTGGGTCTTCAGGAGCATTTGCAAGGGTTGGCATTTCGCTTTCTTCACTTTCACTAAGAACAATGATGTTCTCTAGCCCTATAGGCAAATTTGCCTGTTTTTCCTGGAGATCTTCTTCCACAGGTTCTTTCTTTACTTCTTTGAGTTTCTTCTTATATACCTGGGTGGATGAGGAAGGAGTAGATTCTGCAGGTCCCTGAGTTGATGAGGCAGGAGGGGTCTTCACTGGTGTCTCAGACCTTGGAATAGATGCTTCTCTTCTCGGTGTTGAAGCGTCCTTAGAAGAGGATTCTCCTGAATGCCTCCTGAACTCTCGAACTTTCCTGTCAAACCAGACCCTAGTCCTGACCAAAAATGGAGCAAGGATCTCAGCTAGGTCGTCCCTCTCTTTCCTGTTCCAATCCATGTCCTCTAAAGGAGTGTGCATAACCACATTTTCATACTCATTCGAGTATAGATCAGAGTTGTCATCCTTTAGCCCTTCAGGAACTTGATATAGGGAGAGTTCTTCAATTAATTGCAAGGAGAATCTGCCATAGTGCCTCCTTCTAGCCTCAAAATCATCAGCACAATAAGCCCAATAGTCTTCTGTATCAACTCTATGATGATAGACTATTTTGATGTTCTGCCCAATGAACCTCTTCAAGTCGAAGCAAGTCCTTGGCTTGAAGAAGTGAACCGTGATGGGAACCAGGGCTCTTTCTACATTCTGTGCATCTAGGGCTGTTTTGCAGGTATAATTTCCCAAAGAGATGGGAAAGTGTAAACCAGTGATCCTCTTATCCCTGCAGGTTCTATGCAACTTGTCTAGTTTCCTGCATATCTCTATCAAGGCCATTTTATCATTACAGAACATGGGCAGTCTCAGAGGGGAGCCCTCATAGCCGGCTAACCTGATATGTGAGAACTTTCTGAACTGGATGAAGTAGGCACCGTAGTGTGATATCAGAGTCATAGCTTCATCAGAAAACCTCCTGGCAGTATCGCCTTCGAGCAGCTTGACCACGTACATGGTGAAAGTGTCGTTGACCCTTCTGAAGTTACGATTGCCGGTCTCTAGGGTGAACTGCGAGCAGTATGCATATATTGGATCATCTTTGTGTTCATCTATGTAAGAGAAACCAAACCACTGCCTTGATGCTGCCAGAGTGTACATCAGGTATGAAGTCATATAGAACTTCTTCGTTTGTTGCACGTTGGACAGTTGCTCCACCAAATTCATGCTGATGATCTCTGCCCAGTTGATGTTCTGCGTTCCTTCGCACACCATACTTATGAGCGGACACATCCAGAAATGGAATTCGTTGGTAGTGGGCAAAACCATAACCCTTGCCAGCAGAATTATGAAATCGGACAACTCTTCATTGAAATCTGCCCGCAAGAGGGTTTTGGTCAGACGAGAAGCTCCTTTCTTAGGGTTCTTCAGCCAGGACTTTGCCACCCGTGCTTTGTATTTGTCTATGTCCTGATTGAACAGGGCCTGTGCTTGATCCCGGGAAATGACTATGGCATTATCCATCTCTGGGATTCTCAGAGCAGTGCTAATGGTGGCAGCATCTAGTTTGGCAATGAGTTCCCCGTGTATATTGGTTAATTCGCTCGAGGCGGGGTCGAAATGAGCTCCGCACGAAAGCACGGTATCAGCACACTGTACCGAGATCGGGAAACCGCCAGCAAAGGCCAAACCGCTGTCACGAATCATTTGTGCCATTGGAGTAGGGTTTGCATCTGCCATCCTCGCCCAAAAATCACCGAAATCGAGATGTCGAGCTTCACTGTCTCCGATGTTGAGAACGGCAGACTCTAGTGGTGAAACTTGCTCTTGTCCCTGGAATTTGATCTTCATACTGATAGTAGCTGAGAGAGAAATGCAATCTAGACTCGGGAAGGAATTGCAGTAGGGAACGGGTTTGTGCACAGGAAATTAGATTGCAGGGGTTTGAGCAAAGAAGCAGTGTGAAAAATGTAAAAGGGGGTCTGCCCGTTATATAGCCGTTTTGGAGAGAGAAAGGGAAATCAATGCGCATTAAATTCATATCTACCAATTTTAAAGGCAACATATTCGTGGAAAAAACCAAGTATGGATAGCCCTTGGTTCATCTGGGACATGTGAAACGTGAATGCGCGAAACACGCGGCTCGGGCGAAGTAGAAGAAGGCGCATAAATGCATTTCGGGACTTTTGGGACGAAAACGCGCGAAGTACGCGGTTGGGGCATTTCGGGTGAAATTGGAACAGAGCGCACTTTTGAAATTGGGACATTTGGGACAAGAAAGCGCGAAGTACGTGGTTCGGGTGTTTCGGGTGAAATTGGAACAGAGCGCAACTTTTTTGACTTGGGACATTTGGGTCAAAAAGTTCTGAAGTACGCGACTTGATCAATCCGGGCGAAAACGTGACAACAGGTCCGGAAGTGTTTGGGACATTTGGAACAGAAATGCGCGAAGTACGCAGCTCAGGCGTTTCAGGTGAAAATGCAACAAAGGGGCCTGTTTGAAACTGGGACATGCGGGACAAAAATACGCGAAGTACGCGAGAAACACACAGAATGACCCAGGAATGTAGATCTGTTACAAATTCTTGGCTTTTAACATTTCGAAGACAACAGAGAAGACATTCAATACTCAAAATTTTTAAAATTCACTTTTAAGTGCGGGGAAATTTTGAGTGGACAATAGAAACCTAAGGAAGTCTAATAATGTTTGAAATGGCCCCAAAATTCCCTTTCAAAAAGTAAGTTTTTTTAGAAGTTAGCCTTTTTTTCAGCTTCTTTCTTCGGCGTAGTTTTTTTAATATGTCAACAATCCCAAAAAGTGTGCCTTTTTGAACTAGGCATGGAGAATTCATGTTTCGACATCAAGAAATCTGCGCCCACTCTTAAATCCTTCGGCGCACTCATTATTATGTCAACATCACTAAAGTTTTTCCCCTCTAGTCCCTTGGTGCTGAAAATATTGTTGTCAACTTCATGAAACATGCGCTAAGCATTTGTATAAGCGTTGAAAAATGTTGTGTCGACGAAAATAAAATTGTGTTAAGGTGCATTTTTCCTCGTGTCAATGCTCTGAAAAGTGCACCCAAGGTGGTTGGTGAGGTAATAAATGCCAGTTTTTTCTATAAATATGTGCCTGACACCTATCATTTTCATGAATTGAAAATTGCAAATGGTATTTTCTCTGCACTTGTCAACCATCCTTATCAACCCCCCGCGTGCCATTTTTCAAGCTTGTGGACACCACGTCATTATTCATCTTTTATAAATCTAGGTAAGTGGCTCCTATCCTTGTTGTTGTTTTAGTTTTTGTTGTGTTAGGTATTAGGGTTGGTGTAAAAAGATAAAATCTAAAGAAACATACCTAACAAAATTATCAACCCAGCTGAAGCCCCTTTTGCCTCTCCTTCCAGATCTATAAATCTGGGAAGACCCCTTCCTCCGAAACCAAAAAAACCCATCTTTCCATGCTTGTTGCCTTGCTAAAGATACCCTCTCTTTGCCATTTAACAAATCCAAAAGAGAGAGGAAGAGAAATCAAGAAATTAACAAAATTATCAAACTGATTGAAACCATTGGCGTGCTATTTTTTTGTGTTACACCTCCCAAAGTTACGCTTGGCGCACTTTACGCCAATATAACACATCCTTTTTCTGCAAACAGTTAAAAGAACACTTAGCAGTTTTTTGTGGGGTGTAGGCGCCACTTTCACAACATCAACATAAGATGTTGTGTACCTCTGAGTCCGTGCCCACACGCTTTTTTCCCTTGGCGCACTGATTTTCCTTGTAACATCTTCCCAAAGTTGTGCTTTGGAGCACTTTAAACACATACAACACAAACGTTTTCTACGCCCAGCCAAAGCAAATTGTTCCTAAGGTACAGGCGCAACTTCCTTAACATCAACATAACATGTTGTATGCTACAAATCCGAGCCATGTGCTTTATCCTTGGCGCTAAAAATTGTCATGCAACACCTCTCAAAATTGTGCCCTTTCTAAACTTGGCACAAATATTTCTCATGTCAACATTGGGGCACAACTTTTTTTATCATGTCGACATCTTCCCAAGTGCGCCTAGCAATAAAAATCCTCTGCAGCCTGCTATGAACCTGCGCTTTGTGCCCTAAGCCTTATAATTGCTCGTTCTTCATTCTGCAAGATTTCATTATGAATAACATAACGGTTGACATGGCTCTTCTGTGTTAGACCTCCTTGATTCTTCTTGTAGAACAACAACATCCATTCCCTTGAGCTCACATATGTCTTCATCAAGCAAGAAACTAGCTAAAGTTAAAGCTAAAGTTAAGCAATCAGAACAAGCGATGAAGTATAAGTATCCGAGAGTTAGACTTCCTGACTCATATGCAGAATGTAGCCTTGACATCAGAGACTCTGAGCTGGGTCCATATTGACATGGATGAATTTTGGGCAAGGACCACTCAGGAAAGCAGTGGCCCATGGATGAATAAATTAGTAGGGCAGTGGATTGCACCTTGCAGATGGGCCTCCCAGTGCGTGCCATAACTAATGAGTTTATCCATGTTTGGTTGCTTGATGCTATAACAAGGACACTAGATGTTTTGAAAATAAAAAATAGACTCATCATAGACCTCACATCTCATCACTTTGAGATGATCCTGGGCCATCCCTCATCACAAGAAATATGTAGAAATAAGTATCGAAGATTGCAAGAAGACCTGGGATGATAATGAAGATAAATGCACGCAGATGATGAATGATCTTTATCTGAAGAACAAGAAGCCGGTGAGCAGATGGCTACAAACCATCCACTGTAGTGACTTCAATGAGGAGTTGAGTGATACAATCACCTTCTTAAATAGATTATTTAGGCTCCCTGATGCCCATTATTTCCATAAGTGGATGCTGAGGTACCTAGTGACCATGAGAAAGAATGCACCTGATCAATGTTTTTGGATGGGGTGAAATCATAAGCGACACCATCTCATAGTAGCTCCAACAAGTTCTAACAACTGGGAGGGTTCTACATGAATTCCTACGTTGTGTATGTTTCTGCATTAGGAAAGGGATTTCGTGGGGTTAGCTCAAAATGGGGTATGGCCCTAAGTCAAGATATATGAGTTCTACCCAGAGCTAAGGATCGAGGCCAACATATCCCAGTTCTCTAAAATTAATGATGCCTTCTTCTAATCTGCTTGTTAAGGCCAAACATGAGACACGGTCGGACCAGGAAGAGTGTGATTGCTGCTACAAAGAAATGGGGAGTGTTGTTCACACAATTCCCCATGTTCACATACCTCATAGCTGTGAATTTATAGGGAGAACCAACGAAGCTTCCAAGGTTTGCAGGGCTGAAGCTACTCCTACTAGAATTGTCAAGGTAGCGAATCACTTATCATGAGAAGTGCATGAAGGGAAAGAAAGAAGGAACTCCATTCCCCCTTACAGTTGGCTGATACACCTACCTCACACTTACCAAAGCACGGGAGATGTATGCTAAGCTAGAGCTACTAAATTTGAAGCACAACTTCCCAGTGAGGCTGACCTTCAACTACCGGAGTTGCCTCCCAAAGGAAAAAACTGATCCCATCCATGTTCCCGAGATCGAGGACATTTAGATTGACCTAACACATGAAATAAACATCATGCAGAAGGACCACTCCCAACTGGATCTAGAGGAAATCATCCACTATGGCGTTGCCATTGTCCTAAAGGAATTCTAAGAGAGTAATCAAGAAATTTATCAATTTTACCTTGACACAGATGGGGATGATTGGCCATTCACAGAGATCGACAGAGACAAAGCACCAAAAACCATTCAGGAAAGGGTTAAGCCCACATTGTAGCGCATTGAACACTAGTGCAAACAGAATGGTCTCACCTACCTCAGAGTTGATTTCACTACTTCTCCTTCAGGCAGTGCACCTCCAAGGCCGACCCATGTGCCAAAAGGAAAAGGAAAAGACAAGGAGGGCGAATCAAGTAGACAAGAATAAACTCATGAAGGCCTTCCTTCTTCTGGGAAGCAAGTAGTCAACCTGGTGTCTCCAGGTAAAGAAGAAACAATGGATGTTTCAATGAATACATCCACCCAGGATGTTATCACAACTACAACTACAGAGGTACCCAGTATTCCTTCTTCCATTTCTTCTCCTCCTCTTGTCATTGAATCATCTGTTCCTATGTATGTTTATTCTCCTCTCTCTTCCTCCCTTCCATATCCCACCTCTTCCATCTTCTCCTCTCTTGTGGATCTATCACCCAGTATTTCCTCCATCCAATTACAGATCCCTTATGTTTCTGCATCCTTCTCCTCCCCGTTAGTAACTCCAGGCCCTGTAAGCAGTAGTGCATTGGAATCCTTGTCAATGCCACCACCGAGTGTTTCAACACACTTTCCTGAGGCCTCTACAGGTTCTCCTCCTCTCACTCCCATTTCTTCTTTTATTTTCTCTATTCCCACTCCCATAAGTCCTGATTGGATTTATGACCATCTGAGCCAACATAAGAGGAAAGTTCCCATTGTGGCCATGGATTTATCTGTCATTCTGAATAAGGGAACCAAGAAGAACAAAGTGATAACTCACTTTTCTAAAAGCACTTTGGGGGAGAGAGTCATGGAGATAGTTTACCCAGACCCCACCAAGAAAAATGAGGATTTGTCTCCCACAAACTTCACAGTGACTCAAGTCACAATGGGGACCTCATCTAAAATCCTACAAGGGGAAGCCTTGTATGCTATGGATTCTCTCTATAAGAATCTCCAAGAAGAAAAAAGTGGAGAAGAGAATACTTAAAGAATAAAACAAACATCTCCTACAAGCATTACAGAAAATGGGAAATGCTCCTCCAGTAACGGCCGCTGAACCTATTCAAGTTCCCAGTCAAGAGAAAATAAATGAATATGTTAAGATTGGTGAACAAGGAACAATAGTATCATCTTGGATCGAGCGAATCCTCAAAGATGGTGAAGAAATGATTGGGAAATTCACAGTGCTCTATCAGAATATAACTCAAAAAAATAAGGAGCTACAAGCAGTAAAAAACACCCTATCTGAAGACTTGGATAATGCCAAGTTGCAACATGAAACATTCCAAACCATAGTTAACTGCTCAGCTAATGACCTATTAAAGGTCGAAATTATCAATCACCTACGTGCACATAAAAAATATCTCATCAATTTAGATTACCGGGTTGATCAAATGGAATATATCCTGGAGAGAATAGATAAAATTAAAGATGAAGCGATGGATGCACGATATAACATGGAGCAGACAGTTACAAAAATGTCTCTAGGGATGCTCAGTGAATCGTATACCTTGAGGAAAGAAGATGATACATTCCAGTGCTTTAAGGCTATCATCACTCAAGGTTTGACACTAGAGGTCACTTTCGACCGAGAGTCAATCAATAACCTTTTGGCCTGCTGCGACTTCATTAGATTTTTGATCGATGCATGCAAAACTTTTGTTTGAGTTACCTAACAAGCTCAAGAACGAGAAAGAAACTTGAAAAATTCATTGGCGACCATTTTAAAGGTCTAGATCATGATCAACTTCAAGAAATGATCAAAAATTTTATGGAATATCGAGCGCAGTGTCACATCGACTCTCCTGATCAAAAGTAGGATACCAAGTTCGAGCAAAGGGATGATGAAGAGTAGTTTCTTCTTCTTGGGATCCATTGATATTTTTTGTAAAATTTTTAAAAATCATGTTGGCATACACAATGACATCATCCATGTTGCACCATGGGATGTTGCCATCCAAAAAATTACCCAAGTCAAATGTTCATTTTTTCTATATTTTGTAAATATCTTGTAAGATATTTTGTAGTGGTTGGTTTTCTTTTGTCTTCTTTCCTCTTCTCCTTCTATAAATACTTGAATACTTGTTGTATTCAAATGGTGGAAAATTTTTTTGTATGAAAAAATAAGTGAGGAGAGAAAGACTTTGTGTTTTCTTGCAACAGAAGAAATATTAATACACATATTCAGACTTTGTGCTCAATATATGTGTTATTTGCATCAGATTTTTCTTAAGTTAGATCTATGTTTTTATTCTGTTAGATTCATTCCTAAGATTTTCATATGTTCATCAGTATTGATTTAATTGTTTATGCAAGTAACTTTAGCTCTGTTTACTACCAGCCCAAAGCATAAACCTTATGACCTTTATATCTTGGAATTCATTTCTTTTCTTCCTTCAGATCTACCCTCCTCCATTCCTTCCCTCCTACCTTTCTATTTGTAGTTGGAACTACCTCTACTGGGATGAGATCCCAAAACCCCATGAAGTTAGAATAGTGTATATTTGTACAAATTCCTACTTGATAGATTAGCAATAAACCAGTTTCACTTTGTTATCTCAAAGAGGGGCTATGCCCTGCACACTGTTGGCCTGTTTCCCCATGACCTGCCTAACCGACAGTTTTTCATACCAACAAGATGTAATAGGTGTGGATATGGATGGGGAATTATACGTGATTGAAATAAGTGCAGGTAAAATAGTCACAAGTATAGTAGATGTAGATATAATGGATGTAGAGGTGGGTGTGGATGCAGATAAGATTGTAGATGAAGGGGTAAAGGTAAAAATAGACATGGGTAGAGTAGATGATGAGATGATGAGTATGGATAGTGATTTTGATTTGTGACTTAGATTGTAGATGGTATGAGTGGTGGGTACTTGAGATGTAGGGGAGTAGTTTGATTATTTTGCAGATGATTTTGGAAAGTCTTCTTGAAGACATCTAAAGGTTGGTTAGGAGGCACATTAGGATTATCCAATTGAAGGTCTCAAGGATCTATGAGCCATTGTACGTGGTATTTAAAGGTGTCGTAATTTTCAATTTTATGACCATGAACTTGGTTATATTTACAATAGTGATCCTTGTGATACCATGTGGGTTTGGGTCGTGAGTCGTTAACAGGTCAGATAGGGGGAAGTTCGATGAGATGCACAACCATTATCTTGTCAAAGGAAAAAATTGTAGGATTCTCCGAGGGAAGTGCAGTTAGGGGTTGGTGTTTGATCCTTTTGTGGAGGCTCTATGTGGGATGAAAACATTGAAGAATATCTCACTAAGATGGAATTGGCTACTTTTTTAAATTTGTCATTATGAGTAGATGTCTTGGTGAACTCGGGTTTTGATTATTTATATCAGAGTTTGACATTCTCTTTCTCAAGGGATCGGAGTTTGTGAGATATGGTGAATGCATCTTTGAAGGTTTGGAAAGATTATAATTGAAGAGTGGATTAAATGTGATTTGCACAAAATTGTAAAAAGAGTTCGATTATCTTGGTTTGAGGAAGAGAAAATGACAATTGATTGATTACGCCACACCATCTAGTGAAATTTTTTATGATAGATTCATCGTCAAATTGTTTCATGGCGTAGAGGTTGGTAATTTATGATTATACACACAATATTAATAGAAAATTATTCTAGGAAGAGTTTCTCGTGTTGGGTGAAATAGATTAGAGAGTTTTGGGGGATGTCGTTATACCATTCCGAAGTGGGTCTAGAAAAGAACATAGAAAAAGTGCAGAGGATGAGGTATTGGTCATGAGAAATGAGATAACATGCATGCGTAAAGGCATAAAGATGTTGTTGAGGGTCCTCCTTACTATTAACCTTATTAAATTTGGGGAGTTCCTAGTGTGGAGGATAAGGCTTTATGAGAAATAATGTGTTGATAGACTCATTGTAAAATCCATTCATAGGAAAAGGTGGTTTTAGATCCAAATTTAGCATCTTTGTGGTTGTTCATTGGATGTGTGGGGATGAGATATTGAAGGATAAGGTTATGGAATATAATAAGTGGATGGGTTAGGTTACGGGTGAGATTGATATGGTTGAGGATAAGTAGGTGTTTGCAGAGTTGGTTGATAAGGGGGAATATATTTGAATGGTTGTGATTGAATAGGTTGAGAGTTAGGATGCAGATGGGAGATAATGATGTAATTAGATGGATAAGATTGCATTGGTTGTTGAGAAATTGGGATGTTATATTGGTTTTGGATGGGATGATTTGGGATGTAGGTATGGGATGGTTGAGATGTTTGGATAGATTGATTGGGGAACATGTGGTAAAAAATACTCCGACATGGAGGTTGATGAGTTTGGGTCAACTCTAATGGATGGGGTTGTGAGGTGATGATACTTGCATGGAATTTGGATGTAGAGATAGGGGCCGAAGTTTGATTATAATGTTAGGGTGGTGGAAGAAGTAAATGGGATTCTTGAGAATTATGGGAAGGGGCGTTAATAACAATGGTAGATGAAGAAGTGATGTGGATAGAGGAAGTGGGGATAGTGTTAATGTGAGGTAAATTGGGTGGAATGTGTACCAATAATTGAGTGGATTGATGTGCTTGGGGTATTATAGTGTAATATTCATGGGAGACATGCTCATGTTGAGCCATCACTAACTTATTCATGGATCTTGGGAAGACAAATAAAATTGTGAGGTAAGGACCTCTATGGACTTAGAATGTGGAGGATAAGGATTGATTTGTTGAAGAGGAGGACCTTCAATGGGGAGATTGGTGGCCTTTCAAGAAATATAATCATGCAGAGCAATGGGATTGAAATCAAGGAGATCTTAGAACTCCATGCATCCATGAAGGATGGTGGGAGGCCCAAAGACTCCTAAGGATGTGGTAGATGGGGGTGTAGCCGGTCTAGAAGGGATAGATTGATGATAAAAAAATTGGTTTGTTTCAAGATGGGGTTTGGTTTGGATGGTTTTAAACTCATGAAGAGGATAAATGGAAACAATATGTTGGGAAAATGTAGAGGAAATGACCGAGGGGGTGGAAGAGATAATGGAAAGGGCTGAATTTTGTTGAGAAGAAATGTTGTAAATAGGAATGTCATTAGATGATGTGGTTTGTTCCATTCTTTTACTTGAGAACATGTGATAATGGGAATGAAACAAAAAATAAGAACTTATAATGATTTTTAATATTTCAAACAATTCATGTGCAATAAAGTGTTAATTATCTTGTTTATTAGAATAATGTGAAAAATACAAGAAATGGGATCAAAGGAAACCTAGGAAATGGACAAGCTAAGGATGGTTTCAGGTTGTTTTGGATGGTGTCCTTAATATACCCAAAGGTACATGAGGATCAAATCGATGATGATTATCAGTATGTGGCTTGGTATTGGAGCCTACCCCCTCACTTCACACAATGTAGAGATAAGAGTGTCATGTGCTTAGCCAATACAATGATAATCAAAAAAATTATTACATGGTTTGAACACTGTGGTAGACTTTCCTATTGGGTGACAAAATCCCAATAGTTCCACATGGTAGAATATTTCTAAGATGTGTAAAATAATTTTTTATTTTTGGATGTGCGTGGAAGAAGTGAATGCAACAAATTACCTCTTAATTAGACTATGTTGTCAAGAAAGCATTAAGATTTTATTTTTAATTCCAAAACTAAATGTTGTATTTTGATGAAATCATGCAAAAAAAATAAAGAGAAAGATGCAAAATGAGAAAATAGGGATAAAATGAGGAATACCTAGATAACACTTTTTTCCTACTATTTTTATTTTAAGCACACACATTAATAATACAAGTAATCAATCCACCATGCATGCAAGAAAAAGAAGCTCCCATATACAGGGTTAGAAATAAATAAAATAGAAAATGGAAATAATGAAAGAACTCACCAAAGAGAAAGGGTGGATCCTATTGGGCATGTCGGAATGTTGGTCAAAATTTCCTGCTCCTGTTTTAGATTAGTGGAATGGTTGAAAATAAAATAAGTAACTCCGAATGACAAGATGGTTTAAATATACCTTTAGATATGTGATGGTGACGATGAAGAAGATACAAGCGTAAAAGGGCTTCCTCATAGATAGCTAGATAAATTTCACAACAAAGATAAACTCAATAAGAAAAATGATTAGTAGATTGGATGGTGGGTTTCTTGATAACATCAGTCCTGAGAAGTGAAAAATTTCTAGGGATGGATGTCAACCCAATTTGATAAAAGATAAATAGAATGATAATGGATATATGATAAGATGTAATATATAACTAAACTGAAACAAAAAATTTGAGATGTGATAAACAAGATAAGACGTAGATCTGATAATAGAAAATGATAATAAGGTGAACCAAACCTGATCAGGTCGACGATGACTTAAGTTTGATAGGCACAATCAAAGATGACCATAGTAGAATGAGATAAAAGGATAAGTAGAAAAGGTAGATCCAAAAGGTTGATACGAGACTAATATGATATTAATTTGATGTTGGGATGTTGTAGAGGGTATGGATCTAATATTAGCACAAAAAGGATTCAAGAAAATTGATAGACCTGGTGAGAAAAGTGACAAATGCAAACTGAGTCGACGATGACCAAAGATAAAGGGAAAAATTTGGGATTTTGAATAGGTGAATCATAAAAGAAGAGGGGTATAAATAATGAATAAGTAGCAAGAAAAATTGAAGATGAAGCTAAGGACTAAAACATAGGGAATATGGAGGCAAGGTCGACAATGACTAGGATGGATAGATAGAAACTAGATCTGATAAAGATGAGATCTAAAGCAACATGTGTGAAAAATAATAAGATTGGAATATTTGAGGTATGGTGGGGTTAGAAATTAAATAATTGAAAGGATGGATGAGAGATAAGAAGGCATATTTAGATTGGGTCGACATAAACTATGGAGAGTCGATGGAGAACATGAAGGGATCTAGGGTTTGATAAGGAAAAATTGATGGAAAAACAAGAGATGAAGAAATATTAACAACAGATGATGAAAGGGAAGAGATCAAAGATGACTGGTAAACCTACAAGAATAATCCACAAGAGGGATGAAATGACAAAGGGGGGCTCCAATCAATCTCTAACTTTCTAAAATGTACAAGGGTAACATGTAAGATCTTCAAAACAACCCCAATTTGATAGTAGCTAATAGATACTAAGAAATTTACACACAATAATATGTATTCTCTATATTGATATTCAATATATTTTGATCACAAATACATCCATATGTATATATAATAGGAAATATACTTCTTAAATAATAGGAAGTAGCTATGAAAATTCTCCAACCAATCTATGTGAGTTGTCAAAACTTACACACTCGTAGTTGTATATAAGTTGTTTTTATTTAACAACTATATAACAAATTACTAACATATTTACTAACAAAAAAATTACATTATAATAATTACTAACGTAATTACTATTTATCAATGGAAGTACTAACATATTGATTTCTTAATATTCCACCCGTTAGTGCGAACATGGGGAAAACATCCATTTTGCACTGCACCTACTTTTGTGATGGTTGTGATTTTCTATTGGTTGATCACAAACCAAGACAAAGATGGTTTTCTATTAGATAACCTGAAATCGAGAGTTGTGTGATTTTCTGTTGGATTATCAAAAACCAAGATAGAGATATGGTTTTTTATTGGTTGACCAAAAAATGAGACAAAAGAGGTTTTCAAATGGTTTACCCCAAAACCATATCATGATGTGTCAGTGATACTTCAGATATCACCATGTCTTCACCTTTAGGAAATTAATTTGGAATCCATACATATCAATCAACTCAAACTGAAACATTGTGTCATTCCCCCCCCCCCCATAATGTGAAGTTTGATAACACATTATTTTGAAAAACTTGAAATCAAAACTCACCATGCTAGAAAGAAAAACCATTCACACATACAAATATCACTAAATCAATATCCATGGCCTTGTCAATGGTGACTGACGAGAGGATACTGTATGTCCTCCATCCTTTGTGTATCCTCCAGCCTTTAGTTTCATGCTACTAGTTCTGTTGGATTTGATCATGGAACTCAATGGTTACCAGGATAACTTTGACATCACTTCTTGAATCAAAACCATTTAGTTGATTTAACAACTCTAACATTGTTCGCTGAATTTTTTGTTCACCCCCTGAATGAACATCATATCTTTTAGTGCCCAACAACATAGATTTCATAAATAAAGACGATGGGAGGAGAAAAGATCATCAAACATATGAAACAATTCTCGCACTAATTTTTGTCCCATCTCTCAAATATTCTTGGATCAGTTCACTTCCAACAACACGTAGGAATGTTGCTAAAGTTGAGTTAGCAACAACCTTTTCTAGCAATGTTTTTCATGTACCAGGATCTCCATAGAGAATGACTCCTTTTAGAGGCTTGATATCAATATCTTCATACAATTCAGGATGAGTGAGAGAAAGCTCAAAAAATCCTTGTATCTCTTGAATCTGAGCATCTAAACCTCCACTGTCTGCATATGACTCCAATGGTGCCTTTTTCTACCTTCATGACAGATACCCTTGGATCAACATCATCCTACAAAAGGCCAACAGAAGAAAGGACCTTATTCTATATCAGAATAGTGCTTACAGGCTCGATATGATCCCTGTCAAAAAATGACAATACATTATAATAATACTTAGGCTCATCCAACGAATTATAGGCATTTCTCTTGTGATTTTTCTTTGTGGACATTGGTTTCTTCAATATGGTCTCCTCGATGTCTATTATCCCTGTATTTATCTTGTTCACCTTTGTTGTCAGTATATTTTTCTGATCGGCCCTCAACATCATTAAGATCATTTGTTTTTTGTTGAGTTCTACATCCTCAAGTACTTGTTTTTGTGTTATAGCCACCACTTCTTCTATAACTTGGAGCTTGACACTTTTTTCTAGGCATCTTGCTTGGTGTCTTCCTCTTTCACTGCACCATTTTGACATACCTCTAAGCTTAAGATCTGATAGATTTGATTTGTCAAAAATATATATGCATGTGAAATGTATTAGGCAATTCATGGAAGGAAGTGTGAATAGGAATTTAATGTGTATCCACATATTAGAGACTTTGTAATTCACAAAGAAATGCATTCTACACAGATACAAGATCATAAACATAGTCACAGATTCTCAACGTGGATGCAATCATGAATGAAAAAAAATTATAATACATGTAAAACTAATGGACACACATATATAGCTAATTCCTCACATATACAAGGGGGGAAGTACAGTACAACTGCCCTTTAAAAATAATATATTATACTTTCATAGTAAATGAGGATTTGACACTGCTTTGATACCAAATGATAGATACTAGATATTTACAAACAATAATATGTATTCTCTGGTTTTGATCTTTGATATATTTTGATATAGATACATCCATATATATATAGGAAATATACTTCCTAAATAATAGGAAGTAGCTATAAACAACTCTCCAACCAATCTAGGTGAGTTTGTCAAAACTTACACACCCGTATTTGTTATAAGTTGTTTTATTTAACAACTATATAACAAATTACTAACATATTTACTAACAAAAAAATAACATTATAATAATTACTAACGTAATTAATTATTTATCAATGGAGCACTAACATATTGATTTCCTAATAGTAATATCTTCAACGAAGAGAAAAAAAACACATCAAAACTTGTAAGAAGGCTCGATATCTCAAAACTACATCCTAAGGAGAGGGGGAGTATTGATGTATTTATAGGTTTGATGATTATCTGCATGAGTCACCAAATACTACAGTAGATCATCAATCTGCTTGGTGGAGATGTGATCAAGTTGATGCAAAGATCCCTAAAAGGTATAATATTAGGGTTTTGAGTGGTTAATTTAGGTTAGGGGTTCCTTTGGGAGAATAAAAGGTAGTTGGGGATATGAATGCATTAAGTTAGGGGAGATATGGGAACCTAGGGATGATAAAAGAGGTTTTTTAGGGAGGGGTATAAAAGGATAAATGGATGATTTAGGGGTAGTTAAGTATGATTAGTGGGAGATTAGGGGAAGATAAATTATGGTATTATTAAGAAGGGAAAATGGGGAAATTATGGGAATAAATGGGATTTTAGGAGGGGAATATGAATCTGAATAGGAAGAAAGGTATCCATGTGTGGGATGAAGATAAAGGGGAGCGAACATGGGGACGAGGGGACAAACATACCAAAATTGGTGTCTATACTGAGGGACTTTATTTTGTAGGAAAGTTACTATTTTTAGTTAGTGGGGGATACTAGACACACTATTTTTTAAAAAACTACACTTCCCTACCTTAGATTGTAATGAAAATAGCTCCACTGGAATTTTCTTACTCCCCGGGACTCCGTGCTAAAAATTTTTAGTTCAATCCGCTTGTTGAAATGCTTGGAAAATGAAAAATCATGTTCTAGCAGAAAACTAGGGTTTGATACCCGTTAAAAAAATGAGGGAATCTTTTATTTTTTATGTTACTTACTTCTTGAAGGTTCCTGGGATGAGAAATGACTATGAATATCTCATTCAAATTCGTTTACTGGTTTGAGAGAGATGGATTTTTTTTGTGTTTTAGAGCATGTAGTTAATTTGAGATAAAATTTGGGCATGATCTATGGAAAATTTACAAGTTTTTTTGGGTGTTTTTTGAGCAAACATTGATGGATTCATAGAGAAAAAAATGAGGTGGAAATAATTTATAACAAGTTCTATAACTTCCTGACAATACTTTCCATTCATGGGCAAGAGATAAAATATGAAGCACCAATGTAAAAAGACTTAGTGATTTTTTTTTTCCTCCATGGCTTGGGGTGAAGTTTTATTGTCCCTTACTACACCCCAAGGGACGGGGATAGATGGATTAGAAAATATGTTCCTGGATGTGAGCATGATAAGTGGTGGGGTTTGATTAC
Source organism: Taxus chinensis (assembly GCA_019776745.2). Classification (NCBI taxonomy): domain Eukaryota; kingdom Viridiplantae; phylum Streptophyta; class Pinopsida; order Cupressales; family Taxaceae; genus Taxus; species Taxus chinensis. The sequence goes on from CM034151.1 coordinate 887,545,898, forward strand.
TTGAGGGGGGAAAGAGAGGTAAAATTGGGTAATTAGCACTCGGGGGGTTGAGGACTGGGTCATATGAAGAAATTTGACATGAGAAGAGAGATGGGGAACATTTTACTATCCCCTCTATCCCCAAAGGGGAAAGGGATATGATGGATATAAAAAAAATCACCTTGATGTGGAAGGGTGACAAGTGATAGGTTGGTGGTTTATCAAGGTGGAGATGAGAAAAGGATCAAAAATACCTTGTGGAGAAAGTTTCAAGTCATTGTGGAGAACCATGGGCCATGAAAAGCATGGGGGTGAATTTTATTTTTCCCCTATGTCCCCAAGGAAAAGGGATAGGAGGGACATAAAAAAACCACCCTCACCCCTGGGTTGACAAGTGGCAAGTAGTGGTTGTATAACGGGAGGGCTGGAAACAAGATAAAAGTGCTTGTGGAGCTTGTTCAAAGTCATGTGGAATTCCAAGAGGCATAACTAGGGATGGGAAACATTTTATTGTCCCATTTGTCTATAAGGGATATGGACAGGGAGGGACAATGAAATGTGCTTCAACCTCATGCTGACATGTGTCACTTTATGAAAATGGCTAATTACAAAAAATCTTACCTTGGGATAAACCTTGATGACGAAGTTTTTGGAGCTCCATGAGGTATTTTTTTCAGTGCTTCCTTATATGAAAATTGACTCCAAAAAACATTCCAAGGTGAATGGGTATGGGGTCTTATGATATAATACTTATTTAAACCAACTTAATAATATCCTTTTTTTCTCGTGACAACAGAGTGTGTCTGTTGAAAAAAGAGCTATGGAAAGAAACACACGGGTATTGTGAAAAAATATGAAATTATCACAATGTAAGTAATTGAAATATATTTCCAATGATATCTTGTTTTGACATATAATTCCTTCCAGAGATCCCATAATCACCTTCTGAAGCTTAGGTGTTGTTTTAGATTGTTTACTCCTTGACCCCTCAAAAACCCACTTTCACTGTTCATGTTCCTAAACATCCAAAACATCTAAAAATATTCCTAAACCTATTACATTGAATTCATAAATCCTTAAAACCACTCTCAAATGATTTTGAGATTTCACATCTATTCTAGAGAATGCACATGTGTCTTGGAAATGTTAGAACTAGCCTTTGTAGGCCTACTGAAGAATCCATATTGAGAAGCATTGCACTAGAAGAACTCCATGAACTTGTTTTCATGTTTCAAAAAATTGGGAAAGGGTTTTTTACAACACATGTTAGTAATTTCAATATTAGGATAGGAATGACATATGGTAAAACTAATCTGCAGAGGTGCTTAGGGGGGGTTTAAAGCAAAGGCATTGACACTAGGGTAACATTGTCATGTTTTTTGTAGTCACAAAAATCATGCACTTGTTCTTAAAATTTATGCCACCAAGTATGTTGTTTTATATATGGATCTCACATAAGAAAATTATTCACTAATGGCTCATCCCCCTATTCCTTTCATCAGTTCAGTCAGTCATTATTATTGAGTGATTTTTCCTATTCATCAATTATTTACATAGTTTTGGTCATCTCTAAGGGAGTATTAATTGTCGTTAATTACTCAAATTGTTGTCTTTTAGTATTTTACTAGGGTTCCTAGTGAGGGATTAGGGCACCCATAGGTGCCTTGATCCTTATTCTAGGCACCCCAAGTTCAGGTTGCATTTGGGTCTCATTTAGAATTTAGAGGTCAGTCTTTATAGTTTTCCTTCCCATTCCCCTAGGTACTAGTTGACATGTTGGGTCATTAGTGTAAAAATTTGAGAAAACGATCTCTATATAAACAAAAAAGTCACTATCTTAAGGACGAAATATGTACTACTAAGTTCTAGCTATCTACTAAGGTAAGGGAATACATTTGGGAATCATTGAATCACACATATTACATTTTAAAGGGAATTTTATTCTATTGTATCCATCATTTTGTATTCTATCTAGCTATTTCCCACTATCTCTGCGTCATTGGCACTAGGGCACCCTAGGCACACTATTGCACACAAAATCACACATAAATACATTGGGTCTAAGATGTGTAGGGCATGCATGCTATTAAGTTCACCATTCTGTTGCCTAAGGAAAATTCGACCCCTTCAGAGTCCTTTTTGATTCCTTGTCAGAGGAATAGTGTGGTTTTAACAATCTGAGCACAATCCTCTTATAACCAGAAAGATGAAGTATGTCAATAAGATGCTTGCAGATATTGTGAAGAATCTAATGACCCTTCCATATTTAGAGTTTCTGAGAAACAAATACAGATCAAGGATGCACCTCATTGGCAAAGCTACAGACTAGGAGCACCCACAGACACTCTAATGCCTCCCCAATCAGGTGCCCCAGGTACTATGACTAGAATCCTCATCTACTGAAATTGTCCTACATGTGTTATATGACTTACTCTACTTCCGTTTGAGATCATTCATCTTGGTTTAGTCCCGTATCTCACACTAAGGTAAGTGGGTCTAAACTTATGGTTAGTACCTTTTCCCTCCTATTTCAATTATTTCATTGGTCATTTAAATGATCAAGGTAATGCTAACTTAGCATTTATATTTTTAGGTTCATACCTAGTTATTTCAGGCTATGGGTTATCCTAGTGGGTAAATGGATATTGGAGAAACTTCTAAAATTACTGATTTTAGTTAATGATTCTAACAACCAAGGATGTACGCCTTTAGGATATTTTAACCTAGGATTTGGCCACTTAAGAGGAACCCTGAATGGTGTAAGAAAGCATATTTTCGAGGTAATGAAATTCTCTACCCATCATGTCTCACTTACACTTAGTGTCAGCCCTATTTATGATGAGGTTTAATCCTAAGACTTGTAAAACACTCTTTCATGTATCTGAACTATAGTAGCTATTGCTAGACAGTCACCTGATATTCCTTACAACATTTTATGAAGGTCAGCTAATCATTGTGCAGCATACTTGTTTTGAAGATTCTCCCATATGATAAAGCAGTTAATGTCTTTTGTGAATGATAGGATCCAGGTGCAAAAGACCAATCTCACTTGTTGTACACCTTGCTATATGACTACCAGGTGATCTCTCCTGATACTTCTAGGGAATCATTTCCCTAGACAGATTCTCTTATTGAATGGACTTTATTGGTATTGGCAATCACTAAACATAAGTGCAGGTAAATTGATTCTTCCATAGCTAAAAGGCCACTGGTCTATGATGTTAAGATCTCATGATATCTTCTACTTCATGATATTACATTGGAAAGTCCTTCCTCAGGATACTAGTCCTCATACACATTTATATTATGTTGATCTGACTCCTATAAATGATCATTCATTGTACTAGTGAAGTATTATCATCTCTGAGTCTATATTTGAAATCCAAGCAATTTGATGGGTAAATGATTCTTCTACTTTATGTCTGCATTGCACCGTAACTAGTGAATAGTCCATTGCAAACCTTCTCCATTGCTATATTCTAGGGATTATAATACTATGTTAGTCATCTCCACTTTGAAATGATTCTGGAAGTATCCGTAAAAAAGATTTGAGTGATAGGTTCATCATAATTATATTCATATTCTCAAATTTTGGTTGGTTATTCCATTTTTGACAACAATATGCATGGATATGGGCATCGTCAGGAATGTCTATTTTGAAACTTCCTAGTTTTATAGTGTTTTCATTTGTGTAAATATTATGGATGCTTATAAGACCCATTCGTGTTCACCTGTTTCAGAATATTGTAATAAATAGAAAAACTTATTGTATCCACATGTGTTATTTGCACTAATTTATAAGACCCTTATTTTGGGTAAATTTGATTTTTGTAACATGATCAGATGTGGTTGCAATTAGGGTGTAAAATTATTACACAAATATACTACTTTGCAAAGGTACCAGGTGATCCTTTTACTAGATTATGGAAGTTCACCAATTTGGGTAAGCATACAGTTTATAGTCTATCCCTTTACAATTCAGTGTATGGATAGAATATTTTCATATTCACGTTGATTCAGATTTTGACTATAGCCATTTTTGGCGTTGATGGTTTACTTATTCTGGATAGTGAATCTTTGCTAGTTTTTATCAACATAATCACAAAGTGCTAGTTGAACACTAGCTTCCATTATAGATGGGTGTTATTATCTAACTTATTATTTGTGATGGTGATACAATGTTTCTACCAGATTCACATGGATTCAGTTGTTGACAATAAGCTATTTTTGGGCCGTTGATAGTCTATTTTATTATGGATAGTGAATAATTGCAATTGTTACACTTTCAACATGGACAATGGGCACTAGACTAATTGTGGGCTAGTTTAGATGTTTAGTATACTGATATGTGTTATGAAATTGTAATTTACAAGTAATTGGTCATATCACAAATTCACAGTTGAACCTACTAGCTTTCCATAATAGAATGGGTGTTATTATCTGGTCAATTATTTGTGATGGCAACTACAGTGGAGTATGACAGTTCACAGTTCTGTGTAGAGTTGACAAGATTACAACGTTTCAGTTGAACACTAGCTTAATTGGGTGTTATTATCTGATCGGTTATGTAATTAGATAATCAAATATTTGTATTTTATTAACCTATAATGTTATTTCAGGTTCTTGTATGTGCTTTTGCAATGCAGGAAGAGATAACATGTTTTTGTGGGTTGATACATAGCTTTTTGTGAACAAAAAGCCTTCTTACTAGGGAGGAGTGATCAGGGGATATTTTTTAGTGTCAAAAGTTCCCTAAAATTCCCTAGACCATACCATTATAGTAGATACTTTAGATATCTTTCCAACTGACTGTAAGAACGTGAAAAACAGACACTCTAAGCTCAAGTTATGTCCGGTCAAAGTTCAATCAACAGGGAAGTCAACTTTGGTCAACATGTCAACAAGTGGACCAATGGCAAGGTGACACGTGGCAATTGGTGAGAAGGAAAAATTGATGGTCTTGTAATTTTTAAAAAATCAGTTCCATGGTATAGATCTTATCTCAAGCTTTCTGACGCATTTTGAACGGACCAAATCTGAGTTCGTATGTGAAAGATATGCATAGTCAAAGTTGTGGTCAAATGATGACGTGACACACTCTGATGTGGACAAATGGCATATTATGGGCATGAAACTTGGCAAGATTTTAGTGGATTTGGATTTAAAATAATAATAATAATATTTTATTTAATCCATTCCATGGGAATAAGTCTAATCCCATGGGATAAGGAGGATTTTGTGGACAAAAAGCTATTTAAAGGCTTATCCTATCCCTTTCCCACCAAATGTGGGGTCAATGGATAAATTGGGTGCCTAAACTTATGGAAGGGGGATTTGAACCCAGCACCTCATCTAAAAATATAAGTGTCCTTACTAACCCGCCACCCTCTTGTAAGTGGTATAAATAAAGCTCACTTGTATTTGTAATAAACAAGTGTTAGGTCTGTGTCAGGAGGCACTTCCACTCAAAACCAGATCTCAAGTTATATATGAAAGTTTTCTCAGAATTTTGAGATGATCACGATGGTTTGATAATTTATCCAATTTTGAGCTTTTGTGATAGAGTTATTTTCTATTAAATTCACATGAAGGCGTAGAACCAAAGGGAGACACTGCTGCAAGTGGATCAGGTAGGTGAAGGACATAGGATGAGCTCCATTAATGTCCTTCAAAGGTTTGAAACACAGTTTTTACAGGTTTTTGATTCATTATTGGTTAATGTAAAGGTTATTGTATTTAATTTTTTTAATATTATTAATGGATCAGTTCACCACGAACCTGGGGACGTAGGAATTCCGAACCCCATAAACAATCTGGTGTTTCTTTCTGATTTTTATTTTCAGTTTCTAATATTTGCAAGTAATTTAAATTCAGAATATGAATATGGATGCAACTATAATCAGTAATTGATAAAATTGGGAAATCATTTAAATCTAAAACAATGATTTTTGGGGCTTTCGAACGAACAGTGAAATTTTGAGAAAATTTCAAACTTAATTTCAGTTTCAATTCAGTCCTAAATTAGATTCTAATCAATTTTTGGAAGTCTAAAATCCTTTTAAGTTGATTAAAATTGAAGATCCTTTGAAACAATTAAAAGTGTTAATTTCAATCACCCATTTTCGGATCATCCATCTATGTCATGTGAGCCATTTCAATTCTCCCATGATTTTCAACTTCATGATGTGTTGGTTACCTTAATTGAAAAGCATCTCATTCACTTGCCATCCTACCACAATCATCCACAACATCAATTTCAGTGCCAACGCGATCAATCGTATTTTAATTATCATCACATCAATTTCCATAGGAATACTGATTTCCTTTCCCTTCACGATAGATTACTACAATTAGAGGATAAGGGAATAATCTCCTTTGGCTCTCACTCAGGCATGATTATTCCATTTCGCCTCTACCTCATAACAGAGCTTCTACTATAGTTAACTCATCTACTCCATCTTGTGCTCAGGTCATTGGTTTTCCACCACCACAGTTTTTTCACTCATGCGCACTCTCCACCACGTCTATACACCACTACATCCTCACATCCATCACATCCAATTCATCTATCTCATCCATCTCATCCACCACATTATGCTACTATTTCACATTGGCTTCCATGGACCTCTACATTGACACATCCCACTACTACTCCATATCATATTTAGTTTGGTTCATATGCTCACACTTCTTCCATGCCACATGCTTCCATCGCTTCACACTACTGGGCCTCTGGTATGTGATTAATATCACCTTACCCCCTAGTGATGCACTTGTGTTCTTACAGTTCTTACATGACTGTTGAGGGATTTAAGAAACTTTCATTACGTGCTTTGTCATTATATCTAGCTCACTCAATCAGTTCCCGATGATGCATTCTTACTTTATGTCGTTCATTCTTGACTATTGAGGGGTATTAACTAAATGAGCCTAATCATCCATATGCTGGGGGCATCGTTATATATTCTTCCCCCTATCTATCACACTAACCTACTATGATCAAACTACATTATCACAACACACATTCATCACAACACGTTAGTTCAATAATCATATATTATATATTTTTATATACATTCTACTATCATCATCACACTAAATACACATTACAAATTACATTCAACGAATATACATCTCACTTAATTCATCCAAAAAATTACATATGATATCTATTATCATCCACATTACACATTTTATTTTTCATCATAAGTGTGAGCATTACAACAATAAACACTAACAATATGCAAATACATCACATAAATTATAACCCTAATTACCAAATCATACATCATTAATCACATTGCAACATCAATACAAAAAAAATCTTATCATATATAAATCACATGTGTCCAAACATATATAGTGAATGAAATCATCATTGCAAAAACATTTCATCACTGGGTAGAAACTCCCCACATCATATATAATTGTTGGTGAGAAAATTTTTCAGCTGGAAAAAATTTTGGATTTATTTCCAACGCTCTGGGAATCTATGTCCCTCTACTTAACCAATACAACTACCATATATGCTTGTGTGAGTAAAGGTGGATTTTCCTGGTGGCCTTGTGGCTAGGGATCCAACAGGGGCACTCTACTAACCCTACGGAAAATATAGAAATATCTTGCTAGGGAAGAGTTTTTCTGAAGAGTGGGAAAGGGGAGTGAGAAAAGAGGTAGGAGAACTAATGTTGTAGGTAGAAAATCAAATTCCTACACACACTAGTTAGAAATTTCATAACATGCACTAAAATTAGGAAGAAACAATACTGCAAACAACAACAAGACAAATTAGAATTTAGTGAACATAAAGTATCAATAAACCCTTTAGGCAAAAAAGGATTGAAAATCCTTCTTGTATTAATGCTCAAGCAGAAATTGTACATAGTGTGCGAATGGAAGAAATTTGAGAGTGAAGGAAAGTAGAAGAAAATGGATATCTCCTTTTCTTTCTCTAAGTACAATGCACTCTTGAGTTTACAAGATCAATTGCCAACCCTTTGAAAAGAGAATGGATTTATAATTCATAGAATGAGAGATGACTCGTCATCTACCCCCCAATGGCTTTTCATATGTCCTCGCATAACTTAAAACTTTTCAACTTCCTAGGAAACTTTTAAGTCCCCTTTTATAACATAAAGGTGACTTATTACATTAGGAACATTTATACATATGAAAAAGTGCAATCCCAACACAAAATTACAACATTGAGAAGAGAGAGAAAGGTGGGGGGAAGAGGAGAGAGAAAGAGTGAGAGCAGAAGAAGAGGAGATATCATTCCCAATGAAATACATTGATCTTTTTTGATTGAAAACTCAAGTGCAGTGAGACTCTGAATCTTTGAACTCATTTCACCCTGAGAAACTCCTTCAAATCAGCTTGTGAATGCTTTCCAAGTTGAATGAACTGTTCCACTGATGACCACAAATACCAACCTGTATATGATATACATGTGACCTGAACTATGTAGTGAGTGTCAAAAAACATTGTCTAGTTCCCTAAGATGATCATCCCTCTATGTCTCATTGTGCCAAACTTTCCCTTTGTGAACAACCTACTATTTTTAGAATATGAGCTCATGCTTTACTATCCTGGGACATATCACCTGTCTTGCTCCAATTTATCTTTTGAACCTTCTACCATATTCCAACCTCCTATTTTCCTGAGATATTGCTATTTTTAGCACATTTCTATTTTTAGAACGCTGCTATTTGGGGACTTGCTATTTTGGGAAGAAGTCATTTTCTATATTACTTTCCATTTTACCCATTTTCTGATTGTCTTGAGTGATCAAACTTGCAGTTAAGTAGGAATTGCCATTTATAGCATGTGAGGAAGTATAAAATATTTTATTTTTAGTAAATGGTGAAAACGACCTCTGTTTGCGACGGGAACAACTATTTTGGATTTGGCTCTTCATTACGAACTCATGCTCCAATTTTTATCATGATTCACTTTTCAAAAAGCTCTGAAATGAAAAATGAGAATTTATGTCCAGTAAGATCTTTAGGTATGGAGCTACCAGGGTAGAATAGTGATAAAAAATCAGTCCTTCATATCTTGAGAAACTAGTAATTGCATCGTGTAAAAAGTAGTTTGAGAGAAACTAGAATTTTTTGGAGACCCTTCCCTCTGAATTTTGGAGGGTTTCACCCATCGGATCTTCGGTAATTTGAAAATTTATTTGAAGAGGGAAGAATGTTGATAAAAAACATAGCCCTTCATATCCTTGAAAAATAGGGACTTCATGGCACGAAAACTAGTTCATGCAAAACTAGATTTTTTAACGATCATTCCCTCCAATTTTCATGCAATTTCACCCATTAGAACCTTGAGAATTGAAGAGGTAGCTCGCTGCCTTTTTAGTAGATGTTCTTCATGTGATAGGAAAAAATTCTAATGAAGACTTAGTCCTTCGTATCCCTAAAAAATAGGGAATTCATGGTGTGAAAACTAGTTCACATAAAACTAGATTTTTCAACAATCATCCCCTCCATTTTTCGTGCGATTTCGCCCACTAGAACCCTAAGAAGTGGAGAGGTAGCTCGCTGATTTTTTCCACTACTATGTCATGGTGGAAATTAATGGAACTTGAAATTTTTAGGTCTTTTTTTTTTTCCCTCCATTCGCGATGAAATATACTACATTGCGATAAGTTTTTGCTTCTTATCTTACTGGTGAAATTTCTATTCGATTTGGTTGCCGGTTTGACGGTAATTTGAACTTTGTTCTTCGTGGAGATGGAAGTGAATTTTTTTCATTGTGAAAATTAATTGCTACAAATGGGAGGTTTGTATATGATTTATTAATGGCCTTCAAGAGATAAAAACTTAGAAATAGATGGTTTTTCATTCCGTGCACTGGTTTGGAAGATTTCTTCAAATTTCAATTTCGTGGAAATGGGGATTTCCACTGTTCTTCTTCTCTATTCTTCATTTCTTATTCTTATCTCAATGAAATATTATTTTGATAACTGTGTATTACCATGGGGTAGAGGATTTTATTGATTTTGTGAATCTAGTTTCAGCTTTGGTAATGATGGAGTGGTTAACTGAGGTGTTCTCGGTAACTTTCTTCTGGTAATGGAGAAGTAGTTAGAAACAACCAGGAGTTAGAAAATTTTCAAAATTTGGAGTTGGAGTTAGGTGCATTTTTTCCCCTGACATCCCTCACCTCAAAGGGACATGAGGGACATCAATTTCCATGATGAAAATTATGATGACATGTGTCGGCGATCCGACGACAGGGAGTGAGTGCTCCAAAATCAGCTTTAAAGCACTGAGGGGCTGGAAGTGAGTCACATGGGTGAAAAAAAATCTCTCCTAGAGGGCTGGGTAAAGTTTTCAAGGTTTGATGTCCCTGACCTATGATGGACATGAGGTAAATAAAATTACAAGATGGTCTTGGAGATGACACGTGGCAGAAATTTGACAGCAAGGAATTTGAGCTCAAAATTACACCCGGGAGCTGAATTGGCAATCCTGATGGTCGTATGGGGTTCCAGAGGTCACATGGAGGTCGGGAAATTTTTTCCAAGGTTGACGTCCTTGACCCTCTAGGACATTAGGGACACAAAATACTGCCAAGATCCTGGATTTGACACGTGTCTCCTAAAATTTGGCTTAATCCTGAACTCTCTCCAAGAGGACAACTTGTGATGATGATATCTTGAGCTCCCGATGGACATTTTTGGAAAATTTTTATATTATCCTAACTATAAATGTCATTTTAAATCCAATGGTGGGGGTATCATGTCTTGATTATTCTATTTTATCCCTAAAAAAGTGGATTTTTTATTTGGTTCTCCATTTGTGCCTAAGAAAAAATACCTACAAACCTGATGCACTAAAGTGTTGTGAAAAAAATGATTTCACCATATTGTAGGGATTGACATTATATTTCTAGAGACATTTCATTTTTCTCCTAACTCCATCCAGATCTCTCAAAATCACCTTCCGAAGCTCAGCAATTGTTTTGTCCTGTATACTAACTAGGCCTGTGAACCCTAATTTTTGTGAAACTGCCCCAACTTCTTCGAGCCCTACTAGAATATTCCTGAATCAATTCCATGATGTTACAAGAAATTTTAATCACCTCCATGTCTAATTTTGTTTTTATTTTCTACTCCATGGGGTTGCTCCAATCCTAGGAAGGCCAATGATATCCCTTCCTACAACTGCCCATAGCATGCAACTTTTAATGAACTCCTAAAATGACCTAGGGGGAATGAATGAAATTTCCTAAATAACCTAGGGGGATGAGATAATGTTAATTGGGAGGTCAACTTGGAATGATGGACTTGATTTGTATAGTCATCTAAAATTGTTGATTTCCTTGTTGCACATTTGCATGACAACAACTGGTGTCATTGGCAATGAAATAGAATCTAGACTTAGAAAAATTTATTAGTGCCACAGGGGCTTATTCAGTTGTCATACAAAAAAGAAAGGGGCATATAAATCAGAAATTGCTTTCACTGATTAGTGCCTTGTTGACGAACATTTGCTAGAAATGACAACTTATGAAATTGGCTCTATCTTGGCTCAATCCTTTGGAAATTCCATTTCCTTTATGTTCATGAAACAAGCTAGTTACTGTAGTGCAATGAATCAAGCATGATCATGGGGAATCTAGAATCCCTCATGCTTGTTGACTTCTTTAGACCATATAATCACACACCAGATTTAATTAAATGATATTCTATTAGTTGAATTACATTCACGGGCTTATAGCCATATACACCTCCTACAAAATGGTGTTACAACAAATAAACCTATTTAGTTGTGATTGTTACTCCCGTAACAATACACAATTCAACACCAATAATATATTATTGTTTATATAACAATAATATATTAATAACATATTAAACTATATAATAATAATTACCAACGTAATTATTATCTTGCACAATGTAAATACTAATTCCTAACATTCCCCCCCTTAGTGTTTACATGGTAGACTGCAGTATGCTCACCCCTGTGGCATGAACTTTGTGACTCATGACCTTGATCCAAAAGAAAGGCTCGCTCCTTCCATGTTTTTAAACAGGCTTACCACAAACCACACATCAACATCCACCTCGTGTGGTTTTCTGGATCCTCCCACAAACCCTTTCAAGATCCATGAACTGACTTACTCTGGTGCTAATTCACCACTATGCTTATACATAGGGAATTATGTAGGGCATATCACAAAATTGCACAAAAGAAGATATACTAAAAAATTTCACATTACTTCCTATAAGAATCGTAATGTTCTTAATCGTAGTCTCTGATTGATCGTTGCCACTCGGAACAACATAGAAAACTGCCACTGCCACTGGAAGCTTTCCTTGACTAAGTCGTTTTGGGTGCAGAATGGGAATGGAACATTGGTATGTATTCCCCCCACAATGTGAAATTCCATATAATCATCTAACTGGATCTTGCTATCTTGCTGCACATGTACAATGAAGGCGATCATCTTCCAACGAAGTACGGAGTCAGAGGACCGCAGTCAAAATTCAGTTTTCTGAATTATAAAGCACACCACTCAAAGCAAAAGGAACACTTTATGGAAACCACACTGCTACATGCCACCAAGCTTCTAGCCCCGTCATTGGTGACTGATGAGAGGCATTCGACCTCCTTCCTCCGATGCCTCCTTCCTCCAAATGATGAGATTTGGAATTTGAGGCTCAAAATATGTACACACCTTACCCGAACGTTTTGCGAAGCCATTGATTGGTTCCAGAAATTAGTCTTCTATCCTCAGATGCTTATGAAAGCTAGGTGCTTTCAAATTTGTATGTACACTTTTTAGGAGTGAGCCTATATGAGCTTATTGATGATAATAACTATAAAAAAAATGTCAAGCCTTTGCTTAGAAATTCCATTTCCTTTATGTTCTTTGAAATCTGTTTCATAGTGCCAGTTGCCTTCCGTATTTATCCACATAGATTATTCTTCACTGAGCATGTTATCACTACCTCAGGGAATTATTTACAAATCTTGTATATTTGACCAAAATGCATTCAAATTTAATGCTTGATACTTACATTACAAGAGCACAAATTCTGTTTGTGGGAGCTTGAGACATGCCCAGATCTCAAAAAATGTTCACCAGGTCTATGCTTGTTGACTTCTTTTCCATCAGAAACCTTAGACTTATCCTTTTTCTCTACTCCTGATGCCAAATGAAAGCACAACACCAGATTTAATTAAATCAACATAGAAAGATATTCTATTCAGCATAGTTGAATTACATTCACAGGCTAATATATAGCCATATACATAGCCAAAATAACCGCCTACAAAATAGGAAGGTGTTACAACAAATAAACCTATTTAGTTGTAATTTTTACTCCCGTAATAATACACAATTCAACACCAATAATATATTATTGTTTATATAACAATAATATATTAATAACATATTAAACTATATAATAATAATTACCAACGTAATTATTATCTTGCACAATGTAAATACTAATTTAACAGAGTACTGATAAAAGGATTGGAAGCGACCTCATAATTGTCTTGTATACCCATGACATGAGTTAAGAGATCAAGAATCAGCTTGGGGTCTTCTGTAAATTCCACTGCATCCAATAGTCCTTGCATAAAGATGTCCTTTGTTACTTCTTGTATCTCATCTTTGTATGCCTTTGAAGAATCTTTATTTTGTAGCTCAAGGAAAACATCTGGAGGGATTACTTCATTATCTTGAAATCACTGCATTCTACCAATCCTTCATCAAGAGGAGATTCAACTTAAAGGGCCTCAAAAATCCTTGTTTCAATTTCTTCATCATGGAAAGAGTATTCTTCTTCAAATGGGAAAGAAAATATCATCATTTTATCATTGCATCCATCAATCATTAGCTCAAGGGGGCATCATATTTATCATCTTGCTTTGTTTCAACATGGACAACCTTCACATTTATTGAAGCTTTCAAATCAGATTCATGCTTATCTTGTAGGTTCATGGATTGCTTTAGGAGTTTGAGACTGAGCTCAGGATCTTCAGTTTCTTCTACGGCTCTAAGCAGTTCTTGTATAGGTAGTTCTTTTAAACCTTTCATGGGTTCATCATAACATGGTATTATCTCTCCATAAATGGTTTGGATAAGGTCATATTCATCCCCAAATGGGAATGAGAATAACTCCTCATCACAGATAAGCACATAATTTTATATTTATGCTTGAAAATCATCAAGAACCATTTCCTCTTCTTCATGGTTTGCATCATCCGGTAATTCGGGGCTACCCTCTTGAAACTCAAATATCCTCATTGTTTCTTCAAGGTCCATCCCTCTCTGGGAAGGCATGTCTAGCCCTAGCAAGATGAGAATGTCCTCTTCCTCCTTGCTTGTCATAAAGTGATTCATCCACCAACCATCTTGATACAAGATGTTGGCTTCTGGGCTTTTGGATTTTTGTACTGTGTACCTCATAATCTTCTTTGGAAGTAATTTCTCTGTCTCCCTTTACTGGTATGGTTACAGAAGACCAATTCATCTAAATTTTACCTCCCAAGTCTTGGTAGAAACTTATACTCAACAACATTTTAAACAAGGCTAGGATGTCTGCTACCAAAATCATCGCTAAAACTTTCTTGTTTGGAAATATAATGAGAGCCACTTGTGCATCTTTGAACTTCCCTACAAGTGGGACCTCTTTTGACTCCAAAGAGTAACAAGATCCACCAAGTGGAATCATGGTAAGTTTTAGATCCTTGAAGACCTTCAAAGGCATCATGTTGTTTGAGGCACCAAAATCTATTATGTAATTGTTCAATACATATTCTCCAACAAGAAGGGAGACGTAGAAAGGATCGACCTTTTTAGTCTTGGATGCACTTAATAAAAGCATGTTCTGTGAGGGAGGCATAGGTGGTTTTGGCAATATGCCTTTGGAAATAGAAGTTACATCATTGGGTGTTAGAATACCACTCCTGATATATTGGATGAACCTCTCAAATGTTTTAGGATGATTTCACAAATATTCAGTTTCAATAATTTGGACTTTGGCTTGGTTCACATATTCTAAAAAATCAAAAGGAGTAGATGTGGGTGAAGGTGATGAACGGACTGCTTTTGGATTTAGGAAAGGTTTGAAAGAAGGAGTAGGTTTTAGGGGAATGGAGGGTAATTTTAAAGGTACACTAAGAGCTTTCAAAATACTATATTTTACAAGGGAATATTTAAATTTAGACTTGGAAGAGGCATCCGAAGACTTACTTGGGATTACGTGATTTTTCTTACTTGCTACATGATCAGGCTTCAACAATGTAGACTCCATGGAGGGTGGGATCAGAGATCCTTGATTGATTATTTTATTTTATGGAGTCACCACAAGAGGATCTTCAGTCTTCTTTTTCCTTACATCAGTGGAGGGAGATGTTCCTTTATCAAACTGAGAACGAGTGAATACCACACATGAAAAATTGGGTGCATATTCTTTGTCTTCTTCACCACTTATAGAATACTCACAAAACCTGATTTGTGTATCATTCTCAAACTCATCACTTTCTAGGAAATCACCACCTTCACTTCCTGGTTCAAGATCCTCTTCAATTTCCTTACTCCTACAATTTACATGGATAGGTGGGGCCTCCAAGGTAAGCCTTCGGGGTGATCTTGCACTATGATTTCCATTTCTTCTTTGAGAAGAAACTCATTCAAATATTTCCCTCTTCAATGACATCATGTCATTCACAAATTTTTTCAGCAATGGATTTGTTCTCTCATCTCTAGGATGTGGTGTCTTTCCCTTTGACGTATTCTTGATATTTATAGAGAGGATGAGATCGTCATCAAGTTCAATGGCCATCCTTTATGATTCTACAATGTTCTTTAGTTGAAATATTCGTAGGAGAAATCCTACCTTTGGTAATTGAGCATTGATGAAGAATCTCTTGAGATTATTTTCAGATGGTGAAGCCTCTTCAGGTATCATGTAAAGAAACCGGTCGAAATGAGCCAAGAAGTCTCTCATAGTTTTATTTTCTCATTTATTTATTTGTGCCAATTGATCAAGGAGGTATTGAAAGTCCTCAATAAATCTAAATCTTTCATTGTACTTACTTTTTATGTCATTCTAGCAAGTGACTCTTCAGTTATCCTACAAAGTAGCCAGTCGAAATGAGCCACAAAGTCTATCATAGTTTTATTTTATCCTTTCTCTATTTGTGCTTATTGAACAAGGAGGTCTTGACAGTCCTCTGTAAATCTGAATATTTCATTGAACTTCCTTTTGATGTCATTCCAGTGATGGATCGGGAAGGTAGGAGATAGAACCATTCTGCTGATTTTTCTTGGAGGGATTCCATGAACAACCTTACAACATCTTCATGTTGAATGCCAAGAATTCCACATGATATCATGAAAGCAATGATGTGTTCTTCAAGATGTTGTATGTTATCACCTTTGAAATTTAGAAAGTTCTTATGGGAACCCGTTGGTAGATCATTAAGAGGGGGTTCAAGAGAAAGAGGGCTTGTGTTGCTTCCCTATGGAACAACATGCTGAGGTATTTCTTATTTGTTCGCCATTATTTCTTCTGCTTCTGTTTCAGCTCTTGCTTTGGTGAATCCTTCTTCGATTCTATCACTGAAAATATTTATAATAAGAATATGAAAAGACATTGCAAAATGTGAAAAGTCACGTGCAGAAATCGACAGTATATCTTTCAACAATGGATTTTCATGAACTCTTTTTTTTTCAATATTTTTTTTAAATTTTTTTTTTGGACCTTTGGTAATATTTTGGGTGCAGATGTTGCTAAATCTTCCCCATGGTGGGCACCAAAAAATATTGGTGAGAAGAATTTTTTGGGTGGAAAAATTGTGGATTTCTCACCAATGCTTTGGGAATCTTAAGTCCCTCTACTTACCCGATGTAACTGTTGTATATGCATGTGTGATAAAAGGTGGATTTTCCTATGGCTTTGTGGCTAGGGATCCAATAGGGGCACTACACTGACCCTGTGGAAAAACTAGCAATCTCTTGCTAGGGAAGAATTTTTTTGAATAGTGTGAAAGGGGAGTGAGAAAAGAGGTAGGAGAACTAATGTTGCAGGAAGAAAATCAAAGTCCTGCACACACTAGTTATAAATTTCTTTACATGCACTAAAATTAGGAAAAAATAATACTTGAAACAACAACAAGACCAATTAGAATTTAATAAACACAAAGTATCAGTAAAACCTTCAGTCAAAAAAGGCTTGAAAATCCTTCTTCTAGTAATGCTCAAGAAAAAATTGTACATAGTGTGGGAATGGAATAAATTTGAGAGTGGAGGAAAGTAGAAGAAAATGGCTATCTCATTTTCTTTCTTTAAGTACAATGAACTCTTGATTTTACAAGATCAATTGCCAACCCTTTGAAAAGAGAATAGCTTTACAATTTATAGAATGAGAGATAACACATCATCTACCCCCTAATGGCTTTTCATATGTCCTCGCGCAACTTAAAAATTTTCAACTTCCTAGGAAAATTTTAAGTCCCTTTTTATAACATAAAGGTGACTTATTACATTAGGAACATTAATACATATGAAAAAGTGCAATCCCAATGAAAAATTAGAACATTGAGAAGAGAGAGAAAGTTGGGGGAAGAGGAGAGAGAAAGAGTGAGAGAAGAAGAAGAGGAGATATCATTCTCGATGAAATCCATTGATCTTTGTTGATTGAAAACTCAAGTGGAGTGAGACTTTGAATCTTTGAACTCCTGACGCCCTGAGAAACTCTTTCAAATCAACTCGTGAATGCTTGCCAAGTTGAATGAATTGTTCCGTTGATGACCGCAACTCCCAGACTATGTATGATATACCTGTGACCTAAACTATATAGTGAGTGTCAAAAAAGTTTGTCCAATTCCCTGAGATGATCATCCCTCTATGTCCCATTCTGCCAAACTTGCTCTTTGTGACCAACCTGCTATTTTTAGAATATGAGCTTGTGCTTTACTATCTTGTGACATATCACCTATCTTGCTTCAATTTTAGCTTATGAACCTTATACCATATTCCAACCTCCTATGTTCCCGAGATATTGCTATTTTTAGCACATTTCTATTTTTAGAAGGTTGCTATTTGGGGACCTACTATTTTGGGAAGAATTTGTTTTCTGTCTTACTTTCCATTTTACCCATTTTCTGATTGTCTTGAGTGATCAAACTTGAAATTTAGTGGGGATCACCATTCATACCATGTGAGGAAGTATATCATATGCTATTTTTATTAAATGGTGAAAATTACCTTTGTTTGGGATGGGAATAACTATTTTGGATTCGACTCTTCGTTATGAACTCGTGCTCCAATTTTCATCATGATTCAATTTCTAGAAAGCTCAGAAATGAAAAATTAAAATTTATGCCTGGTAAGAGATTTGGGTATGGAGCTACTAGGGTAGAATACTAATAAAAAATTAGTCCTTCATATCTTGAGAAACTAGCAACTTCATTGTGCAAAAACTAGTTTGAGAGAAACTAGATTTTTTCAGAGACGCTTCCCTTTGAATTTTGGAGGATTTCACCCACCGGATCTTTGGGAATTTGACAATTTTTTTGAAGAGGGAAGAATTTTGATTACAATACATAGCCCTCCATATCCCTAAAAAACATGGACTTCATGGCATGAAAACTAGTTCACACGAAACTAGATTTTTCAACGATCATTCCCTCCAATTTTCATGTGATTTCACCCATTAGAACCTTGAGAATTGAAGAGGTAGATCGACTGAATTTTTCATAGATGTTATTCATGTGACAGGGAAAAACTCTGATGAAAATTCAGTCTTCCATATCCCTTAAAAAAGGGACTTCATAGTGCAAAACCTAGTTCACATGAAACTAGTTTTTTCAACGATCATTTCCACCAATTTTCGTGTGATTTTTCCCACTGGAACCATAAGAAGTGGAGAGGTAGCTCACTGATTTTTTCCACTACTGTGTCATGGAAGCCATTAATGGAGCTTGAAAATTTCAGGTATTTTTTTTTGTCTCCATTTGTGATGAAATCAAATCCATTGTGATAGGTTTTTTCTTCTTGTCTTACTGGTGAAATTTCCTTTTGATCCGGTTGGTCAATTTGACTGGAATTTGAACTTTGTTTTTCGTGGAGTGGGAAGTGAAATTTATTCATTGTGATAATTCCTTGCTAAAAATGGGAGGTTTGAATATTATTTTTTAATGGCCTTCAAGAGAGAAAAACAAAGCGACATAGATGATTTGTCAATCCGTGCACCGGTTCGGAAGATTTCTTCAAATTTCGATTTCATGACAATGGGGATTTGCGGTGTTCTTCTTCTTTGTTCTTCATTTATTTTTCTTATCTCGATGAAATATTATTCTAAGACATATGTATCACCATGGGGTAGAGTATTTAATTGTTGTGGTGAAGCTGGTTTGAGCTTTGGTAATGGTGGAGTGGTGGGATGAGGTGTTCTCTGCATCTTTCTTCTGGCAATAAAGAAGCAATCAGAAACAACCAGGAGTTAGAAAATTTTCAAATTTTGGAGTTGGAATTGGGAATTATTTTTTCCTTGATGTCCCTCACCTCAAAGGGATGTGAGGGAGATCAATTTACATGATGAGCAAGATGATGACAGGTGGCGACAATCCAATAACAGGGAGTGTGCTCCAAAATCAACTTTAAAGCACTAAGGGGTTGGAAGCGTGTCACATGGGTGAAAACAAATATATCCTAGAGGGATGGGTGAATTTTTAAAGGTTTTATGTCCCTGACCTATTAGGGAAATGAGGGACATCAAATTCCATGGCAATCCTAGAGTTGACACATGGCGGGGATCCGACGACAAGGAATTTGAGCTCCAAATTGCACCCGAGGGCTAAACTGGCAATCCTGATGGTCGTATGGGGTTCCAAATATCACATGGGGGTTGGAAATTTTTTTATAAGTTCTATGTCCCTAACCCTTAGGGACATCGGGGACATAAAATCCTGCCAAGATCTTGGAGTTGAGACGTGTCCTCCCAAAATTTGGCTAAGTCCCCGAACTCGCTCCAAGAGGACAACTTGTGATGATGATATCTTGAGCTCCTGATGGACGTTTTTGGAAATTTTTTATATGATTCTGACTGGAAATGGAATTTTAAATATAATTGTGGGGGTATAATGTCTTGATTATTCCATTTGATCCCTTAAAAAATAGAATTTTTATTTGTTACTCCATTTGTGCCTAAGAAAGACTACCTGCAGACCTGATGCGCCAAAGTGTTGTGAAATTTTTTGTTTCTCCATCTTGTAGGGATTTGAATTATATTTCTAGAGATGTTTTATTTTTCTCCTAACACCATCTGGAGCTCTCAGAATCACCTTCCAAAGCTTAGTGATTTGTTTTGGCTTGTGTACTGACTAGGCCTTTAAACCCTAATTTTGGTGAAATTTCCCCAACTTCTCTGAGCCCTTCCAAAATATTCCTGAATCACTTCCACGATTTTCCAAGACCTTTGATTCACCTCCATGTCTGATTTTTATTTTTTGTTTCACTCCATGGGGTTTCTCTAGTCCTAGGAAGGCCAATGATAGCGCTTCCTACAACTACATGTACATTGCAACTTTTAATGAACTCCTAAAATCACCTAGGGGGATGAGATAACATTATTCAAGAGGTCACTTGGATTGACTGGACATACCTGGGGTGTCTTGGAATGATAATAATTGAAAAAAATAACACAGGGTTATAATTGTCATGCTCAGAAATTGTTGATTTCCTTGTTACACATTTACATGATAACAACAATCAAGAAAATAAAATTTCATCATTGATATATCTCTCGCGTACTACGAGCGCCCTTAAAATCAATGCATCTCCAATAACTCTACGTCACTAATCGCGACCTCGATACCTTTCAACTTATCTACATAAGAGTGTATTATTCATAGAATTTTCTACAAACTACCACTATAAATCCATGTATCATGTGAACACATCTTGCTCAAGGGTACCACCACCCACTACCTCTCTGGTTCGTCAATTCTCCTCGCGTGCCTTATCCCTCTCGGTTAGCAACACAATACATGTCACCACTACTATGGCCATTAAATCAAATAAATGGGCATGCTTGCCTGTTATATCCTCCACTCACTCAAGTATACCTCCACCAAGTATGTCCGGTCAACATGTTCTGCATCAATGTGTCGGATGGACGTGTCTACTTTCAAAGACCAACACGCATTACCTACTAAACAGATAACACCACACAACAAGTTAGAAAATAATTTCTATCACATAGGCCAATAATAAAATACACAACATAGCTATACATAGGTACTTATGCTCTATTATAGTTGTTTCCAAATTATCGGGGGCATGTGATTCCCCCTTTCCTCCTACTTCATGTAGTAATCCCATTGCGTCTATGAGCAAACGAATACAATAATACCCAATCGATGTGCTGCCCAACATGCGACATTACTCCTTGGTGTACCCCATGTCATATAAATTTATCAGCTTTATCGCCACATCTACCTCATCTGGCCCATGAGGTACTACCTACTCTCTTGTGGGCCATGGTCTAGCTCCATTCCTCCTAGGTGCTTTGATATCTCTCCACCTTGAACAACTTGTCCAAACTTGGGAATCAATCCTCCAACCACATGGTCCTATGAATACATAAAAACTCTACAACATCCTTTGGCCATCCTCCATAATCACGATATGTCCTCCATGTAACTACCCCGGGCCCTATCCTATCTATCAGTGCCCTATAGGTATCTGTTTCCATCTTACACCCATGAATATCAATCCACCTCCTTGCATATATCTTTGGCATAGCCCACTCTCCCTGTGGACCTCTAAATGGCCTCAAAACAGCTATATGCTCATATGCATTTAAACACAATAGTGTGGTGGCTCCTATCCCACCACCATACTCATCATAAGTAAACTTGTATAGATATTTATATAGGTGGGCCAACACATACTACTGCACACACATATCTAGTGCTTTTCTCCTCTATCCGCCATCATATATTGTGCATCTTATACAAGATTCATACACCTCCTCCCTCCACTATGATAATGAAGCAATAACCATGAAAATGAAATTCTGTAAGCATGGAACCCTTGACCATAGAATAAACATCCAAACTGATGTGGGCCTCGACATGTACTCAAGTCCCCACAAAATACTATTTAGCAGTTCACATCTATCTCTCCATATCTTCCAACGACATAACCTATAATCTCTCCCCAACTACTGGTAATCAAAATATGTGATACACATCCTCCAACGTAACAATCATCTCGCCAATAGGAAACATGGAAATTTTT
This sequence comes from Taxus chinensis, assembly GCA_019776745.2. NCBI lineage: Eukaryota > Viridiplantae > Streptophyta > Pinopsida > Cupressales > Taxaceae > Taxus > Taxus chinensis. The sequence continues at coordinate 887,568,155 of CM034151.1, forward strand.
AGTGGTGAATATTCATAGTTTGGTGAATATTAGGATTTCAAGAAGTTTATTTTGGTGATTTTTATTGTCATGATAGTGCCTAGGTTTCACCCAAAAATTCACAAACAATAATATGTCCCATGTGAATAGCCAAAGAATCTCCAATCTCAATGTATATTTTTATATTGAACCACCGCGTGATTGACGGGATAAGAATTTAAAACATTCTTTTTTCACTAAGAAATCTATGGAACCTTATTCATCCTTTAGGATCATTCGTTGGCATCCATGGGATTTTTTTAGGAATGTGATTAAATTCACTACACACCACACACACACACATAGATATATATGTTTTATTGCAATTTTCCAATTTGTGAATTTGCGAAGTAGTAGAAAGGGATTTAGCAAGTCAACATATTGTAATTTGCTTACAAAATTTTAAATATCAAGGTCTTGCCAGGTCCCAGATACTGTGTTGTAGTTTACATCCTATAAGAACTTATTGCAAGTGAGTTTATTTGAGACCTCTTTTCTTTCATGTTGCATTTCTTTTTCTGCGATTCTACCTTTGTAAGTTATTTATGTCATTTTTTGATTTTATGCTATCGTGAATGTTATGACACTGCAGTGCCTTAGTCAATTTTCATCCCATAGCTCTGTAAACTCAAAAATTATCCTCAAAGTGCACTAAGTATATATTTCAATTCTATAATTTTCATAAAATGTATCCTACATATAATTTATAAATCATGTTCCATTTTATTAATATTTAAAATAACTTCATATATCTCCACGAGCTGCTACTTTGTATATTGTTGTATTAATGTATATTTTTTTTAATATTTTGTTCTCTCTTTTGCTACTATATATATACATATATACTATGGTTTATTCCACAACCATCACGTTCTTCTGAAGTCCATTGCTGTGAAGTGTGGCATAATGCTGCCATGTGTCTCGCCTTGGATCGTTGATCATTGACCGTTGACACCACCTCATCCCACAATGGATCTGAAGGATATATGAAATGCGACACATTCCAAAGGTTTCAAAACCACCAGAGTAATTTCCTTGGGAGACTGATTAAATGACGACCCGTGGCATAGACCTCCCGCTCCAGAACTAAAAAATTATTAATTGTGGTTCATTCCATGGTGTTCACATATGTTGGGAGGATTTGGTTGGGAGGTTAATGGAATGCTGACATGTATCTAAATATTATAGAACAATTAATTTAAAAAATACTATAGAACCATTAATTTCAACATGGCTTCAATTTTTCCTTAATCATTTTTAAAGAATAAATTTAGTGGAAGTACCCTACTACCTTCATCTTTGATGATGATTTATGTAACTTTTCATAGATCTTCCTTGTCTTTAGGTGTGATCCATCTCCTGCATAAAAATCATGTACCATATTATGGTATTTGATCCGACCACATCTGGGGATATTTTTTAATTCTGACATATTTCATAAATCTCCTCATCATGTGAAACTTTCCCCACCTACCCCCTTTTTCATTGATGTTTGATAGAAGAACATAAGATACATCATTTTTATAATCCAACTCAAAAAGAAGAGTTTATGTAAATATTGATAATGATAGAGATGACATAATATGATAGGAAGAGAAGCATTTAAAAATCACCAAAATGTGCAATATAAATAAGATAGTATGAAAAATAAATAATTATTTAATATTAATCAAAAGATGTCATGTTTATTACAAAAAATAAATAATTCATACAATGAAATTTATAATAAGTAGATGACATTATTTCTCTTCTGAAGGACTTCAGTCTCACTTAATTAGCCATTTTTGAATGAAATTAGTTTTCCTTTCATAATATTTTCATAGTGTTAATATGTAAATGGTATTAATATTGATATGATTACTTTGTTCCTTTATCTAGGAGTACTTTTGAGCAACCAGACTTATAGAACTCTAAAATAATCATACTTTAACCTCTTATCTTGTCACTAGGTTTTCATGAAAAATTTCTTAATGATACATTACTTTGTTTTGTTTCTTAAGATTATCACATACCTTGATCATGGTTAGGTATCAAAAAAGTTTCATGACACTGACTGAATCTCCTTAAAACCCTAAAAACTGTGTCCATTGTTGCTAGACTTCAAATCATGCCTTCATATTACATATAATTTCTTGTAGATCTTCATCAATATGTCTCTAAACGTTTCGTTCTTACCTAGATGGTGATCAAACCTTGAAATGTCATCATGATACTGGAGTCAACCTTGTTAACTTGATTTCTAGCCACATGATATGATTCTTGATTGTTCCTTTTAATTGTTCTAATATTTCAATAATACACTTATGAATTTAAAAAGTGTTTTTCTCACCTTCTTGACTTCACAAATCCTCTCATACTCAAACTTAAGACACAAATTTCCCTAGTCATATAATCAACATATTTCTTTTGATGCTCCTCATGAATGAATCAAGCCTTAGACAAACTGTTAATTTTACTTACTCAAGGGTATATAAACTTGCAAGAACTTTATAGAAGTATAACATATTTCCTTGGTAAAGACATAGTTTCTTTACTTATGAGGATATTAAAACATTAATCCCTTACCTGTAGTCTAGACTATGCTCTTCAAAATATTATAATCAACTTGCACCTATTACTATCATAGTTACTTTATGACAGCATCCTTCAAGTTTCTTGCAAAAATTCTCCAAGTAGAAACACGACAATATAGAAAGAATACCCTTACCATATTTGTATCATATGTGAAACATAATATCAAAGCATTCAATCTTCTCTCAATATTAAAGATACTTTAGCTAGCTTTGACACATTTAAATTTCATTGTCAAGACAAAGAACCATGAATACATTCTCAACCTTGAATTCATAGTCTCATACCATAACGACTCCTAAATGGAAGACCATATATTATATCTCATCTCCTTTGAAATGATGAAAAATCTTGGTAATTGGATCTTCTTATGACATACCTAATACCTCTAATGAATCAATAATATATTCATGCGAAGATTCACACCTTATTTGGATTGATGACAATATTTAGAACCTCTATGCAACAAGACAAACCAATGGGATACTAAAGATAACTTTCATGTATACACAACCTTCTTATTTGTGCCATTATGATAGATCTCGGTCATCAAGAATCCTTCACTAATAAACTAAAGACAAATTATACCTTGGATGAATCAATGAACTTAGAGTCATTCATAAGAAGATACATACTATACTTTGATTTCAAGCTAAGCATAAACCTTGATATCACCTATTTAATGTTTGATTAGATAAAACATAGACTTTAAGTCCTAAAGTTACCTTCCACAGATATTTACCAGTCTTTGGATCATTCTTGCACCTTTTAGAATACTTTAAGACAATCATAAATAAATCCATGCTTTAAAATACAATAAGATGACTCCATGAAGCATAATGGAGGCACTTCATTCACTTAGTTATGTCTAGTGATGTAAAGTATACATGTCATCATGGGACAAGTCACCAAACTTGAACTTAGACACCCTTGTCAACTTCACTTTTCTTCTCTATCTTCCACCTAAAAATCTTCTTGAAAGATAACAAAATTTCTTGGGGCTCTTCAACAACAAAAATACTTCTACATATAGTAGGCTCATCATGATCAGAGCAAGCTACATTAGGTTCATGTTTTTCCTTCTCAACAACAGTAGTCTTAACATATTCCTTTCTCTTATAGTTGTTAATATTCCTTCTACAATATATTGTAACATGACCAATTGAGTTACAATTGAATCAGCTAATAAATATCTTACCTTTTAGTGATCTATCTCTCTAACTTTGTCTATGTGTAACTTAGTAGCAATAGCTAGAGATGTGTCCAAATTGATTGCAATTTAAACACACAACATCATTCTTACCTTCATTCCTCCATCTCTGTCTTGGTAATTCATGAAAAAAAAATCTATCTATATGACCCTTCTTGTGGAAATTGTAGCATGTAATGTCTCTAGATTGATATGAGAGATCCCACCTTCCATTTTTCCATGGAAATGAATTTTGACTATACTTTTACAGTCCCTAGCTCTATAACCCAAGATATTGCAATAATATTAAACACCATTGAAGGTTATATCATACCTAGATGTATTAGGCTGCCTTATGATGTTCCTTTGAGTATTTTTATCCTCCTTAGCTTAATAAGGTCCATTGAATTGATTCAACATGCATCTCTTCCTTCTTATATTCTTCCTTGAAACCCAAACTTGTCTTGTCTTTAGAGTGTTTTTGTCTGCTCAACAAATTATCTAATTTTCTTGTTCTCTTCTCAAAACTATGATACATCTTCAGTTATTTTTGATGTATGCTCTAATTCTGAAAGTAGTAATATTCTTATTCCTTCTAACTAAGTTATATGAGAGAGAGCTAAAAATATCACCTCATCCTTTCACTTTGTTCTATATCAAATTTTTCTTTCAAAAGAGTTAAACTTTGTGATTTTTGTACTAACACATGTAGATAAAACCAATACAGATCAAGTGCATTGAAATTGAATAAATTATGGGCAATCCTTATCCAATTTGATGTAACATGTCAATCAAGCCACCATGAAAAATTGTGGAAAAACTTTTGTAATTTATTCTTTTTATATATGAAAAAATTATTGTGTATCCTTTATATTTTATTGACCTCCAGTATTTGTAGGTCCACCTTAACTCTAAATTTAACCTCCACATTTTTTGATTCATTTTGACATAGGAAGTTCATTCCCATGCCTTACATTTATTTTTCAAGTTTTGGTGGGTTTCTCAAGATCTACATTGTTAGATTTTGAAAATTAATGATGACATTTCTCTTGTTGAAATCTATTGCATATAGGCCCTTCAGGTGGTTGAAACACATTTATACTAATGTAACACTCTTAAAAAAAGTAGTACATGTTAAGTGACATAATATTATATAGAACATGTCAAAAATCACTTGAAATCCTTTGAATATCTTTGAAGAATTCCATTAGTATTAGTTACATTTTGTTCTCCTTAAATTTCTTAATTTTACATCTAAAATTATTCTAGGTTTCCATGATGAATCTTCTTTTAAATTATTACTTTTTTATTTTTCTATTTCTTGTAAGATGCAATGTTGATTGTTGTATTCTCTCATATGTCATTATTTTGTGCATTTTTGTATATTGACATCCATTACATCTTGAGATGTACTATCTAGTGTTTTAAGAACATGATATATGGATATTGAAATCAATTCTTTGTAATCAATGTTAACATTAGCAATCAGTAAATGAGAGTGCCTTTGAGACACTTCACAATGAATTTATTCTATATGTTATCTTTCTACCTAAATCAATTCATTTGAATACATTTGCATGTGTAATATTTTTCTTTATACATATTTCTCATGTTGAGATGTTTGTGCACATATCAATATCATTTAATCTAACATGTTATATCTGTTTTTTTCTTTCAATTCTATAGGATTCACTGATTGAGGAAATGGCATCTAAAAAGGGAATCTCAAGAAAAAAAATCTATTCCAACCCCTCCTAGTAGTGGTACTGGCATTTGAAAAATAGAATCTTATTTTGAGAAACCATCTAAGGAAACCCATACTTCTCCAGGAGGGCCAACACAATCAAGGGATAATGATTACATTCAAGCTGAAACTTAGAATGAGTTATTTTTGGGTTTGATTCTTGATGTTGTCAATGATGAAAATAATGATATGCATCCCCTTGAAGACATTCCATTGAATGATGTTGATTTGGACACTGCACCACTTGCCCAATTGAATGAAGATAAAAAATGAATCACCTTCCCAAGTGAATGTTAGAGGTGAAAATTTTGGCAGTCAATGAAATTTAAATTCCACCATGAAAATACTGAGTGGACACCTATTTCTGAAAGAAAGAGAAAGAAAAGAAAATGATACTTGATAAGGAGTTTCAGGTTAGAGTGGGTTTCTAAGTTTCCATTTATTGAACCTGTTGAAAATTATAATAAATATGAACCTCCTAAAGAATGCAAATGAACAATTTATAGCTGGAAATTAGGTAGGGACAAGACAAAACAACTTAAGTTGGATACTACTGAGAAACATGTAGGAAATATATATGAAAAGATAATTGTAGATGGTGTTGAGAAGAATGTTACTAGATGGAAAAATACAGATGATTGTTTGCATATTAGGTATGATTTTTTTTAAGAGTACAAGAGAACTGAAATAATAGTTACAGTGAATGGAGGGACAATTACCTCTCAATTTAGCAAGATCATTCAAAACAGTTTTTAAAGTAAAATAGTTCAGCTAGCTATTGTTTTTCACATTTTAAAAAGAATTCGTCCTCTAACAAAATTTCCTGAACAAAAAAATAAATTCTCTTTTCTTGGTGTCCCACACTTTCCTCATTCTCACTAGTTAGAAAGTAGTGGTTGGGATTGGGAAAAATGCCTAACTATGGTTGAGAATGAATACTTGAAAGACAAATTGAAGTCTGCATGATACATATCTTTGTCTATTGATGAGGTTACACCATTAGATAATACTGCTTGGGTCTGTATGCATGTGTATATTGTTCAAAATCATGTGATATATCCTCGTTTAATTTCCATTCAAAAGATGAGAGAGAACTCCAATGCTGTAAAACCTTTGTGAGTTGGAGATAAAACAGTTTGAAAAAGATCGGTGACATGGATGATGCTGTAATTGCATCAAAGCTAGTATGTTTCAAGATAGATGGGGCATTTTTTATGAAAGGTAATCGTAATGACATGTGTGTAAGAATACAAACATATCATTTCCCATATATGATTTCCATTCATTGTATGGCTCATATAATGAACCTAGCTTACAAAATACTTGACAAATTTAAACCTATAGAAAAAGTTGAAGACCTTTTTCGATAGGTGCATGCTTATTTCAGCCGTAGTCCTAAAAGGTTCATGGAATTACAAATATTTTCAGAAGGACTAAAAAATCTTCTTAAACTAGTAAAATATGTCAACACCAGGTGGATCTCACTGTACCAACTAGTTCGTAGGGAGTACAATGAGTATCAATCCTTATTAGGAGTGATGTGGTAGAATCACATGGAAGTGGATAAGGCCCATGATTTGATACATCATTTGACTGATATAGAGTCATTTATGATGTTGTGTGGTCTCTTTCCCATGTTGGATGAAATTAATTTTTTAATTAAACAAACACAAGAAAGAACTATCTATATTGTTGGTTTTTCTAGTTTGAGAAAACGAGATTGTTTGGAAATAGAATATTTGTTTGTCAATGAAACTGGTTTTATAGGTCTAAAGTTTGATGGTTGGAATGATTAAATAAATATCGGAAATGAAAGTCACTTTTTGAATATCATCTTGTTTGGGGAAGTATGTGCTTCTTTACATGGATATGAGATACCTATGTACATGTTTAAAGTTAGTACCCAATAAGGTTGAGAAGGTAAATGTCACAGGGTCACTGTTTGATAGCATTGTATCATCAACAAGGATGAGGTTAAGAGAAATTGTAGTTTCCCTACTAGAAAAAATAAGGGAATGATTTAGAAGGAATGATTTTCTTGAAGAAATGGCTATAGTAAATCCCACCTTTTGGAATACTGTCCATAATGAAAGATATTTGTAGGAAGACTACTTCAAGATGTTGACTACATTAATTCAAAATTTTTGTAAGCCTATTGATATCAATGGAATGAATATTATAGACATTTTAAGAAAGAAAATTTTTATTGATCAATTGCGTGATTTTGCCTTTACAATGATTGAGAAATTCAAATGTTTGGATAATCCCTTAGAGTGTGGAGCAATAACCCAATTATGGAAAAAAATTGGGTTAGCTACTATTTTGTAGCAAACCATTTCTGAGTTTTTCTCATTGGTTAATCTATGTCAAACAATGATTTTGGGTTTAGTTGAAGATGAGAGAATTTTTAGTTCCTTGACCTTTATAAAATCAAAATTACGAAACATGCTTGTCAAAAAATTTGTAAAATTGTTTGAGAATTTACACATCACAGTATGAAGTGGATAACTTTCCCTATGACAGGGATCTAACAGTATGGAAGTCGATTAATGAAAGGAGATGGGTTGACAACAATGGCACAAATACAACAGATGACCCTATTGCAATAGTTTATTGTCAACAAAGTGAGAATCAGGGATCTGGTGAATCAAATGATAGAGATGATCCACCATAAAATTGCAAACTTCCATTTGTGGATATCCCATGATATAGATGTTCATATAATAATTAATATATTCAAATATTCAGCACATTGTTCTGATAATATATTTTTCCATATTTTTTATTTTATTCAAAACACTGTGTCAATTTGTAGTCTTTGGAATGAAAGTTGAAATACATTGCATTGATTTGTTGTCTTCATAATCAGAAATACATTGTTTAAAAAACACTTATGAAATGGATATCACATGATATAAATGTTTATATAATATATTAAAAAACACTTATGTTTCTCATATACCTATAATTATAAAGCATTAACATAAAAGGTTTTTTAGTTTTGTGAACCACTGTACTGAAATGAAAATTTAAAAATAACACTATTCCTCAATCAAATGGCTTGATACATGCCTTGTATGAAAAAATTGAAGATTATAACAAAAGGAACAATTTTCAAAATTAAAATACACTTAATTATATCATCTTCTATAACATGCTCCAATCTTCATTTGTTGGAATTACAATTTGTTGTAAATCAGAGTGACTAACATGTAACTTTGTTATAAATTCATAACTGAGAGTGGAGCTTTCCTTTATTTTTGTATGAAAACTTATTGACAAGGTTATCAATGGTTTAATGAAGACAACAATTTTTTTCTCATCTACCTTCTCAGGAATTAATTCTTGTCTTGGATCATTTTTTCTTTCATGTTCTTTTGGAATGTGTCCTTCTTAATGAACTGATGTGTTTTGTCAAAGGCATTGGAAAACCAAGATTTGTGAACTCTTGTACCTTTCCATGCAGCTCTTGTAACATTCTTTGACACTTGTTCAACAATTCCTATGCTTCTCTTTGAATCACACACTTGTGAATGATAGATGATACCTTTATTGAGGCATAAAACTGGTTCTAAATTCCTCTGGATGCCAAATTCATGTCACTGAATTTGTAGATAACTTCCAAAATTTTCCTTGTTGTATCCTCTCTTAAAGCCATCACTTTTCTGCTAACAATTTTATATACACGGATCTTATCATAGATTCTTTCTAGATCCGCCACAGATTCAAACAATCTAATCAAATCATCAAATTTTTGGTTTATTTCCCTCCAAACATTATTCATCATAGTAATCAATGCCTTTTTATAAAATTTAGATAGTTTGATGTTGGAAGAATGTATTTCATTTTGTGATTGTACCAACTCCTAATGCAATATTTCATTTTATTTTTTCTCTTCATTTTACAATCATCCCCTAGCTTCTCTCTTCATCTACACTATGTTCCCATTTTTTGGCCTTGTCTTTCTCTGCCTTCAGAACCTCTTGCAATTCTCCCAGTGTTTGTTCTAATATATCATTCTTACTTGTCTATCCCTGTGAATTTTTATTCACTTATTCCAGTTCCAGTTGTGCATGTTCATTTGTAGTGACTATAATCATAGAGGTAGATGATTTTATCTTCCTCTCCAACTCACTTGTTTTTTTAAGTGCCAATTTTCCTTTTTCTTTCTTATTTTCTAGTTCTGCCTCTAGTTTTTGACTTTTATTATTCAAATTATTTTTCTCTCTATTTTTTCCTTTACAAATGCTGTGCATACCACATCATTGGTCCTTTTTGATACATTTATTTTGTCATAAGGTTTCATTCCGGTAAAATTCATTTTAAGGGAGGTTACATTGTAGTCACTAGAAACTATTTGATTCTCATGTTTTACAACTTTGGGCACAACATAAATGTATTCCATGGTATCTATGACTGGGTTATATGTAGGAAATACCATCATTGTGGCATGATCTAAAGTTATAATAACATGTATAATTTTCTTCTTGTTTCTTTTATCTCTTTCTGATTATGGGAAAAATCAACTCAGTAATCAAAACATGAGGTGTTTGTAGGATTTAACTGCTTCACCTTGAATGGAGAAGTAATTGAAGTTTGGGAAGAATTTCACCGTGGATTATAAATTTTTTGAGGGGTGGCACCACATTCTATAATTAGCTACATTGAGGCAATGCTAACCTTTGCAAGAGTAACTGTATCTGTGTCTGACTCTATCTTTTGCCTCTTCTCAGGTCATTTTAGGACAATATGAACTTCAATTGTTTGTATTGGCTTCTTTAGAATAATATCTTACTATGGTAATTTTTGACCACTACTACCATAATCACTAGAACTGCTAATAATAAAAATAATAACAAATTCATTGCCAAATTATCCTCTTGGAGTTGGATTTTCAACGTGTGGCTGAAACATTTACTGAGGATTTGAATCTGGAGAAAATGCATTGGATCACCACTCGTAGTTTTTGTATGCAGTGGTGATTTCTTCAAAGGTGAAGCTCTAAGGCCCTGACCAATCAGAACCTCTTCTAGGATGTACCTTTGGTGGAAGCCAAATGCCTTGCCCTGCTGAAATCAAACCACCACCACTAAAACCCATGTTTTTAGCTATAACTGCTACTGTAGATTTTTTTTCAAGATTTCATCTAGACTTGGTTTATATGTGCTAAGGGGAGTGTGTAATTCCTCAGAGTCAGTATCATCATCACTACTTTCCTTTGCAAGATGCGCTTCATTCCACAATTTACTGAAATCTACATCTTCTGGAATAGAACTGCACTTTGAAACATATTTTGGATCACCTAGGTCCTGCCTCATAGACCAAAAGATAATGATTTATGACATTTTCCAATTTTAATATTGAAATTCATGATATATATGCTTTGGCATGTTTTTAGAGGACTTTTAAATCAAATTTTACATAAAATTTGGCAGATTGAAAATCCTTTGCCTATTTTTGTGGAGGAAATCCCATAATTTGTGTTGATAACTCTTGAAAACTAATTCCTTTCTCAATAAAAATTTCATCTATTACTATTTTTACTTCATCCCAAGAGTTCTTGTTTTTCAAAATTTCTAGCAAGGGTTTGTTTTCATGTTGAATTTTAGTGGCAGAGTTCTTGTTTGCTACTACCCTTGCTTTAATCACCTCACATGGGTCATACACCAAGTGAGAATCAACATCAAACTTAAAAATTTGTAAATTTTCTTGTGCCAAATTAAATTCTTTTCTCTCAAATTGAACCCTCCAAATGAAAATGGTAAGGAAGGAAATATGCTCCTCTTTTGTTGAGTAAAAAAATACAGTTTATTTGTGCTTTCCATATTCTGTATATGCTCCAAGGAAAAAAACATATATGTCACATGTATTGGAAATTTGTAAGGTTATAATCCTGATCCATAAAATTTTAGCATAATATATTCCTCCATGAAGTACCAGTCAACTAACTATATTTCTGATGCTAGTTGAATGCAATCTCTACAGGTCATAGGCAATCTAGGCATTGTACTTTTTGAAATTGCTTGATAAATTGGAGTCTAAAAAGTAGTCAATAAATTGATTGTACTCCCTTCGATTATCAAACATTCTTGTCTTGGGGGTAAACTCAGTTAATAGACGCAATACTTTTAGCTGGCCCTCAACATCATTGTAGGGATGAATTAAAAACTTTTTTTGCCAAACTATTGACCAAACTGCCATAGAATTAAATAGCATAAGTAGGTAGTGAACCTAAAGGTCTTAGTTCCAAAGCCTTCTTTTATTGTTAATAATTGTTTATGCATATATTTTGCAATGTGCTCAACAAATCTATATGCACAAGGTGGAGAAATAAAATGGATATTATATACCATTTCGAGGAGGGTTTCATCCACTTTCTCATCAATATCAAATCCAAGGAAAAATATTAGCATAGAAATGGTATTCCTAACCCATTGTTTAAACATATCAATTGTATATGGAGGCTTCCCTTTTAGTACCATTCCATCAAGTGTTAATTTTTGCAAAAATTCACCTCTATCTTTTTGAGTGGTGGCATGATAATCATTAGCAATTTTTTATAGGTTTATGATGATGGTTCCTAAATATTTATTTAAAATAAAACCCCAACGCATGGCCAAGATTTATCTCCGTTATGGACAACATTTAATATCTAGTACCATTTGCAATAATTGCTTGTTTTTCCCATCGTCATTCTGGGAACATAGAATAACAAATTCAGGGTAGGGTAAAACCTTGTGGAGCATCATACGTCCCAATCCATCCCCCCTATATTATCCAAACTTTAACTTTACCTGATGGGTCTGATCGTTTAATTTCATTTTCCTTATTCTCAGATATGTATCTAAGATGTGAAGTTCTTGTGCCAATCACAAGATCATAAATATCATGATATTCATCAGTAAAACCAAGGGTTTTAATTAGTTCGATGTATGGGATTTGGGTTTTACTTTTATTTTGGGTTCCTATGGAAGTAGACATGCTTGGAATTTTGGATTCTAGAATTTGGAAATCCTCAACCCTAATTTTTCAACTCTTATATTGAAATATTTCAAAGCAAAGGCTTATAAAATGCTACTTATAAAATGATAATATTTAAAGAATCAAATACAGGATGACACTTACTGAGAAAAAAATGTATATTTTGAGTCATACACGGTCCAAAAATTCTATAAATATATTCTTCCTTTTGTTGAATTTGTTGCAGTATGCCTTTAGGTAACAAAATTTCAATGGACGTTAAATATCACCTCGCAAGTAGTAGCACATCATTGTGAATGATTAATTCTTTCACTATAGATGTTATTGTTAAATTTAGTATCTTTTCAAATTCCATTCAGTGGATGACTGTTGTCACTTCACTAGGCCTATTCTAGGCACTTCCACTCAAAATGTGAGTGTGTCAGGCCTTCATCCTGGAATAGATTCTACACCATTGATCTTAATATATCAAATAATGTAGATAATTTATCATACATCCATGTGGCAGGATTGTGGGCCTTATCAAGGAAGAGAAATTCCATGGACTTCAAGCCCGCGGTGTCAAGTAAGGTAAGGAATAGTGGTAACGAGCAATCAAAAGATACCACATGTCATTTTCCTCTTCCTATCAAATGATGCAGATTATTTATTAGACGACCATGTGGCAGGATTCCGGGCCTCATCAAGGAAAAAGGAATTCTAGAGACTTCAAGCCCACATAGAATTAACCAATTCAATAAATTTTTAGGTCCATGGTGTTAGTGAGGTAAGAAAGAGTGGCAGTGAGAAATCACAAGATGCCACATGTCATTTTCCTATTCCTCTGAGTGTCAAAGTGGCACACATTCTAAGCACTTGAGTGTAAAGGTAAGGCATGCAAAAGAATCCTTAACAAACTGATGCCTGGAATTGAAATGAAAATTTTTAGGCCTTATTCTAGTCAGATTTGACAGAGAGTATTCATCAAAACTAGTTACAGGAGATTCACCATTTGATTTCCAATATTTTTTTTTATATTTTACCATTTTATTTGAAATAATGAAATAGGTTCATTCGCCAAAACCACGAAATTGGTTACAGGGATATTTTCCATGATTTCTTTAAGTTTTGTTTTGGGGGGGGGGGTTCCTTAAAATTTTTCTTGGTAGGCACAAAATACGTGCACCTATCCACGTACCACCTCTTGCATAATGTAGTTAACATAGGAATATTATGGGGCACATCCCCATCTGTGCTATGTGCTGTAGGTTGACATGGTCCATAACATCCCAATCTTCATCTAACAAACCTATCATGAGAAAATAAGTCATATGACTACCCTTTCTAAACTCCCTTGAGTGAATGTCTCTCTACACAATACAAAATGACAACAAACACAATGTTAGATCATTATACAAACCTGAACACACTTGATCATCACACGAATATAAATTACAAATCACATCTACACCATTCTAGACCAAATACACACTTTCTGAACTAGAGGCACCTAGATTCAAGACTGGGGCACCCATAAGAAGGACACTAGTGCATGGATCTAGGATTTTCCTATCCTAGGGTTCACTAGCACCCTCACTACTCTTGTCCAAGTATCAAACACCAAGAATATTAAAAATATCAAATTTTCAAAAATTCAAAAAACAAATGACAACTACACCATACATTTTTTTGAAAAACAACACACTTATCAAATCCACTGTCGTACGTGATGCTACAATAGTCGCCACCATCTCGAACCGGCTAAGACGTGTTACTCTCACTTGTGGAATCCTTACTTACTCAAAGTTCACTATCATGGCTCGTGCAAAAGACAAATGAAGTGACTAATCAATTTTTCATCGTACTATCTATAGTTCATTTTCATCACTCATATTACTATGGTCATTATTTTGCACTTATTCTCACAACTAATTCACACCACGCAATTTTCTTCATATCTTGAGCATTTTTACTTTGATTTACACCCTATTTACGGATTTATTTTATGAATTCTACCTACTATCGTATCCTCTATATGACACACACATTATATCTCTCCTCAACATATTTTTCACTCAATCTATACAAATGTTTACATTTTCTATCACATTATATATATTTTGGGGTTTATTCCTTTCAGCTTAGCATTCATTCCTATCATTACTTCCCATTTCACTGACATGGGGTATACAATTCGGGTCATCTTAAAATTCCCCTTATATCATCATGCGTTCAAACAAACACTACTGATTCGATAATTTTAAACATTTAATAATCAACCATGTGGTATTTCACCATTAATTCCCCATAATGAACTAACCTGGGGGAAACAAACATACATTTACTATATGCTACATTTCATCACTTCCCCCTAAGGACCTAACTCTGGGGAAACAGTTGTTAAAATATTTCCATGTGATTATTCATAAATTTATATCTATTCCCCCTGATGTCCTAACATAGGGGAAACTAGCATAAAATCTCTCTACGAGTAACCAATCAAGACAATCAATTAATTAATCAATCAACGCATTCAAATTTCTAACAATTGAAGTCATATTATTCAATCAATACAATATAACACAATTGGCCTCCCAGATAACTTTGGAATTACATGCATTACTTTCCGAGATGACCTAACTTGGGAAGTCATTCTATAGTTTATGCTTACTTCTAGATGACCTAACTTGGAAGCCATCACATTTGGGAAAAACTCATGGAGTGGGGGAAAGAGTGCCTTTCCTATACCACTCCTATATGGGTCAATTGTTTGATTGAAATTATTTGGATCCAAAAACCAATAAGGTTTGATCTGATTCCATATGTAGTGGCTATATATTGAGGATGTAGTTAGAGATTGGAGAATAATACACCTTTCTCCCTGCACGATTCCTCTGGCGGCAGGATGACCAAATCCTCTAGTCAGTTATTCGTACATGCAAAATTGGGTTGGGAATTGATCACTTCATATCCCATATCATCGTCATCATACAAAGTTCAAAATCAACAATCATCTAACATTTCTATCATCAATCTCATTTAGCATACTTCATCATGACATCATGTTTCTCACTACGTTGTATGGATCAACACGTTGATCCATTGTTTGACACACTACATAGTTCATTTGGAACACTTTTACTACCACATATGCACATTCTACTACAACCTGGGATTATCCAGATTTCTCTCAGATACACATCTCTATCTACTTTATGTTACCAAGATTTTCACTCACAAACATAAATTAGGGGAAAATGGAGTTACAAAATCATGCACTTATTATTACATTTATACCGCCAAGTATGTTGTTTTATTTATGGATATTGCGTAAGAAAAGTATTCACTAATGCTCATCCTCTAGTCATATCTTCAGTTCAACCAGTCATCATCATTGAGTGTCTTGTATAGTTGTCAGTTATTTACACATTTTTGGTTATCTCTCAGGGATTCGTATCTATTATTAATTACTCAATTTTCATATTTTGTCTTTGACTAGGATGACTATGGAGGGATTAGGGTGCACACGGGCACTCCGATCCTTATTATAGGTGCCTCGGTCCTAGTTGAAATTGGGTCTCATTTAGAGTTTTGAGGTCATTCTTTATGATTTTACCTCTCATACCCCCAGTTACTAGTTGGCATGTCAGGTCATTAGTGTCGAAATTTGAGCAAGAGATCCCTATATAAACACAACATACTCCCTATCTAATGGGTGGAATATCTAATACTAAGGGCTAGTTATCTACTAAGGCAAGGGATTGCATTTGGGAATCATTGTATCACACACACTATATAGGAAAGGGAATTCTATTCTATTCCATCCATCATTTTGCATTCTATATAGATATTGACTGCTATCTTTGTGTCAGTTGGTGCTAGGGCATCCTAGGCACACTATTGCACACACAAGAACATAACTACACTAGGTCTGAGATGTAGTTTGATGCTTACTTGTAAGTCCACCATTGTGGCTGCTAAGGACAGTTTGAACCCTTCATATGCATATTTTTTTGGTGTTTTATGCTTTGTATGGGGTTTTATAGGTAATTATTCATTACAGATCTATAATGTCATCAAAGAAGCTAGTACGACACTCATGTGATAAAGATGGAGATATTGCGAAGATCTAGCAACCCTTCCAGATTCAGGTTTTGAGTTGTTCTACAGACTAGGGCACCCACATGTGCCTTAATCCTCCCCTAGGCACCCTAGTTTGGCTAAATCCTCATCTATTGTAATTTCCTGAGGTGTGCTACCATACTCTACTCCGTCTGCTCATCATTCTATTCTGTCTCGTATCGCAGCGTGGTAAGTCATTTTCATGTTTGTATGTTTTTCCTCCTATTTCAATTATTTTATTTCATTCAAATATCAAATAAAATTAGTTAGTATTTATATTTCAGTTCATATAAGTTATTTCATTGCTATTCCTAGTTTAGATTAACTTCTAAAATTCATATTTTAGTTAATCAGTTTTCAACTTGAATTTTTCCCTTGCAAAAATACATGAAAAAAACCTCTTTCTTCTTTTCTCTATCTAAAATTCTATTTCTCCATTGTGAGATTTTTTTTGTAAAAGTGACTTAAGTCACTTAAAGTTTCTATTTAGTTTTTTGGATTATGCTTTAAGTTGAAAAGTCAGATGAGAATGCGAAGAGTCATTTAGCTTTGGATATAAATTATAAGGCTCTCTCTATTCTAAAGGATTAGAATTTTCTCCTTATATAACAAGTTTTATTTCTTCTATTTCTTGCCTAATGTATTCATCTCTTTCTCAGAATCCTACTCCAATAGAGCATTGTAATCTTGCATAACCAACAAAAGACCAAATCTTTTAATAAATATAATGGAGTTAAAATTTACGTTGATTTTAATTTTCCTCTTACTTTTTATATTAGTGTCTTCTCATTGAATCTAGAAATAATTTTGGTTTTGTGGTTAATAAAGGACGCATCCGATTTATTTCCTGAAACCTTCTCTCTATTCATCCTCTCCTACTCATACCTCACAATCCTTTTCCTCCATACACTGTTTCCATAGGTTGAGTGGAGTGTTCCTATGTGACCCTGAGTCTTCAACCACATTGATAATAGAATTAGTTTACAATATTTATAGCTTTCAATAAATAATATCCTCACCATTTTCAAGAGGAGGGACTTAGTCCCAGAGCATTGGTGGAAACCCTCATATTTTGTCCTTGACAAAATATTTCACCAACACATACCTTTCTAATCATCTAGAGAACCTAGATCTCTTTCTTTTTTTTCGCCCATGAAGAAGCCCATCAGATATCTATGTCCACTCCTCCAGAACACTAACATTATACGCATTATGACCCTCAATTCATCTATTGTCACTCTCCTTTCCCCAGCCAATGCATGGTCATGCACCAATCATGTTCCTATTTCTGCACCTAACACTCATATTTATTTCCATCTCATTTCTCATATCTAACCTAATGATTCTTCAAGAACGCATACCTTAGATTCTTTGTATCATGATTTACAAGCTCAAATTCCTCAATTCCAACAGGCATCTTCCTCTTCTTCTCCATATCTTGATTCTTTGCTTCTTCTTCATAGTCCTCTTACACCCAATTTTTCTTCTTATCTACTTCTAATTTTTCCTCACCTAAGTTTCCTCTCTTTGATGGCCATAAATATCCTCAAGAGATCATCCGATAATTTCATGTTGCATTCTTAGATTATGCTTGTGATGACACACTATTGACCAATTCGTATCCTAGGAGCTTATATGACTATGTTTTATGATGGTTTTATGACTTGCACTTGCACTCTTTTCAATCTTTTATTCCTTTATAAAATCTGTTTTTTTCTCACTTTTCTATGAACATTCGAATGAAAATATCATATGTACAAATGGAAAAAATGAGGTAAAGATATAATGAACATCTTAGTGCCTATGTTTTGCACTACAACAATAATGTTTTTAGAATGAACAATGTCTTAGCTGAATTTGCATTGCAAGATCTTTTTATTCAAGTTTTATTACCTCATTTTAATAGAATGTGTGCTCTTTGAATCCTTTCACCCTTTTGATCATTTATGTCATACTCTGAAAATGCGTGAAATCAAGTTACTTTATTTAAGAAAATTTAAATATGTTTTTAATTTTTCCGATCAATCTACGAACAAGTTCCCAAGTAGATATTAATTTAAAGGAAATCCTATTGAATCTAATACTCATGTCAATGTTATATCTTAAACTGTAAAGCTCTAATTACAACCTACATGACACATTTTTACTAGATTATGATATCCAAAATATATGTTGTTTTCTTAACTCATAGAAAGTAATTTGATTTCTCTTCTAGTTTCTCTTCTGGAACCTCTTGAAGTAAACCCTAATAGGAATCATGGAATTAAATTTTATGAAAATGCACATTGTGATTACCATAGATGCAATGTCCATTCCATTGACATGTTTTTGAATATTAGAAATTTAATCCAAGATTTGATTGTCAATCATGACATTGAGATGCCTGAATATACTATCTCTATTTCTAAATTTACTAATGACAATGACAAGCTTAAAATATTCAATGATTCACTACCTAAGCATGAAAAATCATCTCATGAATCCTATTCAAACCATGCTTATCATGTTACTCCTTCTCCATCTTCAGATCACATTCTTAGATTTCTTGTTGGCACTACTAATCTTCCTTCACTTGTAATTACTTTCATTGATGTTGATTTTCTTGCCTCTTTTTTTCGTCACATAGATTACGCATTGATGCTTCTATTAGTCCTCATGCTATTAACAATGTCATGGTGTATCCTAATTACAAGAATAATACATGTTCAATATCTTTATTGCATCCCATACATTTTCCATTATCTCAGATGACCCGTAGGTCACCTAATTTTTATGGGCATGTCATTGTTCTAATTAGTGTTGGGCCCCTCACTATATCTATGAATTTTTATATTGGATCTATAGTTACACATTTTGACATGGTCTTAGGAATCCCTTGGATCAGGGTTGGAAAATTTATTCCATACATAGTTCACCTATTCCTCAAGTTTATTCATGAGTGTTGTGTTATCAATATTTGAGGTACTCCACCACGAGAACCTTTATCCCTAGCTTCTATTATTATACACCTTCAGTTGATTCCACGTCTACTACTACACCTATTATTGACATTCATATGGATTTGACATGAACTACCTTTTCATATAAGGCTCTTGTTCCATCTCATGATACTTCCACACCTTCACCTAAGCCTCTTACACATGTGACTTTTACTTCTTGCCCACGATGACTACATTGGCCTCATAGGCCACCTCATATGGATAAATATAAACATTCGATACATAATATAATTGGAACATCTAGGCCTCCTTCATAGTCTCATTCCCCACATTCATGATATAGTATTTCCCCACATAATTTATCCTACATACTTTCTAGAGAAAATTGGGTCTTAGATCATGTTTACATGTATACCTCCTTCACATTAGTAGATAGTTGAATCTTTCTCCCTATTATGATTAGATAGATCACCATGAAATCCAAATTTGGGGGCATACTATCCCACAGTGCTACCATTTGGTGAAATACTTTGTCATAGGAAAGATTAGTTATTTTCATAAATGATCACAGGGCTAGGCCCTTCCTTCTCAGGTATTGGGAGGCTCCCATTTATTAAATACAAATACTACATAAAATTATGGGGTTTTTGATAACTCAGGGACCACACAAGAATAATTCACTAAACATGTAGAAAATTTCTTGTACAGTATAAAAGGGAGGAATTTTATTTGAGGAGAGGTAAATAGGAGATGGGAAAATGGAGAGAGGGGGTTAATGTTGTGATTAGACTTACATATTTCACACACATTAGACAAATTAGATCCACATTTAATAGGAATAAATCAACCATGTAAGAAATATAAAGACTAGTAAATTAGAAACATCAATTTCAATGGATTCATTAATCAAAGAAACAATGTTTCTTCTTAGTTGTAACAGATTCCAATGCTTGCAAAATTAGAAAGTAGATAGAGTAGAAGAACATAAGAAAGAAGATATAAGAATGTAGCTTATTGCTTGTAGTAGTAGTGAAACAAAATCCAACAACATACAATAACCAAAAAATGCTAATGTATTGGAATGGAGATGTCATACCAATTTATAGATTACAAAAAGTCTCTCCATCTTCCCCCTATGTGAATTTTCACCTCACCACCAATTGCGACCTTTCACATTCACTAAGACTGAAATTAAGTCCTTTTCTTGATTTTGAAAAGGGACTTTTAGAATGGAAAATAAGGCCACTTAAGTGAATAAGATGAACGATTGAAAAATTAAATTTCTAATGAAGGAATATAATTTTAGAGAGAGAGAGAGAGGGAGGAGAGAGAATAAGAGAGAGAAGTGATGAGTAGGAGACAAGAATCTTGTATTGATGAAGGGTTTTCTTTTGATGGATCTTGAGAGAATGATATTCTTTGAATTTGGCCACCTGTTGAATTGAAACAATGTGATTACAACCTCATCCTTCTGTGAGATGTGGACACACTCCAAAGCATCGAATAAGGTGTTTAAAAACACTACTATGAGACTTTCATTATGTAGAGCTAAGATGACTAACCAAATCACTTAAACATGATGACCCTTTTCTGTGACTACTAGGATGGATTTAACCATCCATTCTATTGCAAAATTGACCATGCCAACTTTGAGTAAACCACAGAGAATGTAGTCCTCTTTGTATATGATTAGAATTAATCAACATCCTTGTTTTCAATTTTTCTAGTTATATACTTGTTACATCATTATCACTCTTATTAGGATACTCAATGTTTGAAGTTGAAATTTACTCCATACATGAGTGTTTGAGCTCCAGGGTGATAAAGGAAAAGGAAATGAATGGGATAAAACTGAGTGTGAAAAGTTTGACCACAATCTTAATGTATGATATTTTTAGTAAGTCTAATTGTAGGATGTCTATTTTTAGTAAGTGTCTCGATCTAACACTTTTGAAGGTTCTTAATATGGAAGGAGTAATGAAAACTTAGAGAAAAAATGTTGCATAAATTACTATTCATAGATTGTGAATCTTGGTAAGACATACTATTTTCAGAAGTGTATCTTTTGGGTGTCAGAATGAGATGAGAGTGATATCAAAAGTTTCTTTATTATACAAGGATACTCTGCTCCGAATTTTAGATGATTCTCTCGATCTGATTAGTGGGAAAGTGAGAAGTTAATCAAATAGGGTAGAATATTGATAGGAAAATCATTCTTCCACATCTGTAGAAATATTTCACCTCATCATGTAAGCAATGGATTGAATGAAATATGATTTTATGAAGAATATTTGCTCCATATTTTAGGCAATTCAGCTCCCTGGATCATTTGGAAAATAAAAAATTCATCAAAGAGGGCGGGATATTGAGAGAAACTATACTCCTCCATATACCTAAAAATAATACACTTCATCATGTAAGAAATGGATCAAATGAAAGATAATTTTATGAGGATCACGAGCTCTAAATTTTAGGCTATTTTTGTTCTCTGAGTCACCGGGAAAATGTAAATACATTTTCAATTGCTCTATGAAAAATAGAGCCAATGGATGGAAACACCAGTCATTAATAAAAATTTAATGGGGGAATATCACTGTATGAATCATAGATCATCATGAAGGCATTTTAAAGAGGAGGTGATGATTAAAATATGAATCGAGTTGGTCCACAGGATCATGAGATATGTGTAAAAGTTAGCTTTTCAAGAATTTGAGGTCTCAGGCACATTCCAGTAGCATATTAGCAGGGGAGAGGGATTTGGGAGGGGGAAAATGTATTTTAAATTCAAAAAAATGGTTTAGTTTTTGGAAATGAATCCTTTTCGTCTCATTTTCACACCTTAACTCTTGTTTAAAACTATTTAAGCTCAATCATGGTTTTGACGTGAGTTAAAGAGGATTCATACCCTAAAAATTAGGGGAAAAGATGGAAAAAAGAGAAAAGAGGGACACAAGGACGTGCTTTGTGTTAGATCATGACAAGTTTCAACATGGGGTTTCATAAGAGTGAGATGCAATGGGCTGAAAACTAGCTCTTAGGGCTCAACAATGGTTTTTCATATGTCCGATGTCTAACTGAGAGAGGGGGGGAGTGTAATGTTTTTGTCCCTCATGAACCCTTGTACCTTTGGAAAAATAAAAGGGGAAACAATATCTCATAAACGTCTCATGAGTGCATGCATCATGAGTAAGGGGAAAAATTTGAACAGATCTTGAGTTTACATGTTTTCCACTCTCTAACACTTGAAGTTACACTTTTTAAGTGATGAAATGATCTGAAGGACATTATGGGTAGTCAGTAGTTAAAAAAATTACATTCGGGAGGAGAAATTTAATATATTTTCAATTCCTATTAGAAGCATGAATCAGACACCGTATGCTCTTGATATTGTTGGTCAAAGTTTAGAGTCAAACTGGCTCAATAGGGAAGCATAGGTCTACAATACCATGTCTTGTGCATAGAGCCTATTTTCATATTTTATATTTAATTGAGGTAAAGAATGTTCGTGGAGGTGTTTGTAATTTTCTTTATACTTTGACAGGAATGAGACTTGTTTTTGGGTTTCAACAGTTAGGTCCGCTCTTATTTCGGAAGGTGGCCTGATCGCCATGGTATATTAATGTGATTTAAATTTTTCTAATTACACTATAGTTTATATCACATTATTTCATGCCTTCTTTTGATAACATGTGGTAGGATAGGATTGTCAGTGATTTTGAGGATTTATGAGTGATCCACTTGGTGGGTCCCCAAGCCACCAAGTGGCCTGCCACCCTCATTCTCCACATTCCAAGATGGGTGCATGCATTGGAAAATTGCCAACACATTCCAACTTAAGTGCTTCACGCATTGTCATAATGCACCACACTCTAACCACAACACATCCCAATTTATCCTATGCCAAATATACTTCCCAAAAAAATGTAACTCAAGCTAATGCACATATGCTAATGCTTTATTTTAAACAACCTTACCCAAAAATTAACTCTAATGTGGGATTAAAATGGCAGGTCAAAGCGCATGCCGTGAAGTAAAATCACATAGAGGGTATTAAACCCATGACCTAGGCCAAAACGATAAGGTGCCCAACCAACCCACCACTTGCTTGGAAACAATATGAAAGGATCTTAGTGATATTTGAAGGAAACTCTGGGGATGATTGTCTATAGTTCTTAAATGTCATTTTGTAGAAATAGTTTGAATTTGGCCCTCGTGATGGCATTTTCAGGATTTCTTTATAACTGGAGAGTTATTCAAAATTTGTAGACACTCTGCATGAAATTTTATTTTCCTAATTAGTGTTCAATTAATGTTGTTTTGGTATAATTTTCAACCAATTTTGATGTAGAATATGGGGAAACTGGTGTGCAAGTGCTTCAAGAAGGTGGGGACATTGCTAATCAAGATTAGAGTATTTTTAAGGTATGATAAGTACATTTTTTCAAGATCACAATCCATTAACATTTGTAATATTTCAATTATACTTGGAAATTTTAATTTTAATGGATCTGATTGTATTTTAGAAATCCCGAAGACATATCTTGATCAACGGGTGAACTATGTTATCAATTTTAGTGTCATGGTTATATTTTACATTCTATTTTTTCACAATAATGATTCAACAAGTTGTCATTTTAAATATTTTTTAATCATTTTTGACATTAATGAGAAATTAGGTATATTTTCAATTGAATGGTTTTAAATAAACATAGGATTCATATGAGTTTACAATTATACAAATTCATATTTATTTTATTTTTTAAACATTTACATTCAGTTATTTAACCAAATCCTATTCAATAAATTTGGGAAAATGATAATTTTCTTAAGGATTTGTTTGTAAACTATATATACACAGGGTCAGTGCTAGTTTACGGATCAGGAAACCAATCTTAAGGAAGGGGGGAGCATATGTATTTTTTCCTCCATGTCCCCTTACACATTGGGAAAAAGAGAAAGGGACAATCATCCTTGAAAAATGCTCCAAGGGGCTCCACAACATGAGGAGGGGGGCCATATTTCATGTTTTGCACTTTCCTAACATGTATGTTATGGTGTTTTAAGTGAAGAAAGTGAAATTTTCATAGGGAGAGAAAACTTATTTGTCCCTAATGTCCCCATGCACCTTGGGTAAAAGTGCAAGGGAAAAAACCCTCCAAAAGTGTGTTCAAGTTTGTTTGTTTGTCGAGGCCATTATCCCAATGTGAAATTAGAACATCGGAAGTGATTTTTCTACTTCAAGAGAATGATATGAATTTTATGACCAAAAAATTATATCATTTTGAATCAAAAACAAATTTTGAGACTCTCCTAACCAATTTCAAGAGCCAATTCTTCCTACAATTTGATTTTAAGGGATTTTTACTCTTTTGGCTTGAAGATGCAACCGTAGTGTCTTGGATCATCACAAAGGATTTTGAAGTATTGGAAAAACATTAATGTGTATATCATCTAGAGAGTTATAATATATTTATGTTTCCTATTATATGAGCTTCAAAATCCTCCTGAAACTCTCAGAATCTTCAAAACAAGGTGACTTTCTTCATTGGAACTGTCGACACTAAAATTTTCCTCCATAATTTCTATTTCATTAATGTATGTATTAGAAATAGGATGTTGTTAAGTATAATTAGTAGTAGTGTTTGATAGAAGATAACGGTGCTGTCAGTACGGTGTCGCCAATAATGTGGAGTACGGTAACAGTCAAAGTACAATAGGAATGTTGTAAAAAGTAAATATTTGTCGTAAGTGGTCCGGTAATGTTAAAATGTCAAAGTTTGGGTAATTAGAGAAGTAGGGTCTACATGATTAGGAATTAGAAATATTATATTGGTAATAAGGACAAGGAGTGAGGTCATAAATATTTTGTGTATTTTATTTGTAAAAAGTCTAAAAATGTGGAACCCATGTAAAATGATAAGGTTTATCTTATCTTAAAGCAGATAAGAGTTAAGGTATGGAATATGATTCGTCAGAGTGGATTTCTTATCCTATCTTAGAGATAGGATGGATAAGCCTAGAAGTTCTATAAATAAAAAGAAGTAGTGAGAAATATTGTAGGAAGTGTGCGAAGGAAGCCATCAGTTTAAAGGTGTGTTGAAGAAGCCATAATTGTAAAGTTTCTCCCATAGTCTTGGTGAAAGTCAAGTGAAGTCAATAACACTTGAAGTACCTCATGGGTGAGATTGTAACAGTTTCATGTTAATATTATAATTTATTTTGATATTTCAGATTTGTCATCATTCTGTCTTATCATAATCGATGGTATTCTTGTGTTATGTTGTTGTTTTTGTTTCCAGATTACATCCACCAAACCAAAGGCTATGCATTAGTAAATAATCATAGCACGAGGAGTTCCCGGTGAAGAATTATCATAGTGTCGGATTGCTGATGACATTTTGGTTCCGTTGCCGAGACCATTCCTCGTTGGTGGATTTTCTGGAGAGATATTCCCACTTAGTCAAAAATCAATTAGAGGGTAACCTTGTTTTTACTGTGCATAGTAGTTACCATGGTAAAGTCATTTTTGCCATGAATAGTAGTTACCATGGTAAAGTCATTTTTGCTGGAATAGTATTTACCGCAGTAAAGTCACTTTTTACCATGAATAGTATTTACCGTAGTAACTTCACTTTTTACCGTGAATAGTGTTTACCACAGTAAAGTCAGTTTTTACCGCAGTAAGTCAAGTTTTTACCATAGTTTACTGTGGTCATTTCTATTTTACCGTAGAAAGGTGTAAAGTCACTTTCTAGTATAGTGATTCCAATTATTTGTACACATAAGTCTTGTTGATTGTACTTGTGAGTTGGTATTTCACGGCGGTTTACTTTTGAAAATGGGAAAGATTCCTGTTTTTTCAGCTCAATCTAATGAAGATGCTTCTTCTTTCATTCAAGAGTTTTAAGTGATCTTGTATTTGTAATGGCCTTATAAGAAGGGAACAATGGATTGAATTTTTTCCTACCTTTTTGGATGGTTCAGCACTTAGGTGGTTTTGAAACACTAGGTGATAATGTGAAAAATTCATGGGATTTATTAACTGAAAGTTTTCTTGAAGAATTTGGTGAACAACAAAAATATGCAGATCTCATGATCGAGATCACAAAGCTATCCCAAGGAGAGAAGGAGAAGATAAGGGATTATCATGCTCGTGTTCTAGAGCTAAGGAGGAAGCTCGATGCCCAGATCCAGAAGGAAGGACTAGCGGATGGGTTGATGAATGGCATGGATAATATACTCTGTAAGCACTTCATTCTTGGGATGAAGCCAGAGATCAGACAACGAGTGAAGTATGACCACCCAGCTACCATTGAACAAGCAAAGGAGATTGTAAGAAGGCAAGAAGAAAGCATGGAAGAGGAGCCCAAAGAAATTGTGGCTAAAGTAGAGCCTACAGCAGCACCTTTGGTCCAGAATCCACAACCACTCCCTGTGAGCACAAATATTTCTCCTAGTACATCTACTGAGTATGAAGATCTGCTCAAAAATATGGGTCAGTTAACTATTAATCTTCTTCAAGGAAAGGAATTTAGTTCTCAGGGAGGAGATAGAGGTCCAAAAAGAAATATTTCTGAAGTTGTTTGTTATGGTTGTTATAAAAAGGGTCATTATAAGTATAATTGTCAAGATAGAGCTTCTACATCTGGTAAAGGAGATAATGATAAAGGAAAAGCACCTGTGAATTCTCTTGATGTAGTAGATAAGAGCAGAAATAATGAAGTAGATGTGTTTGTAACAAAAAGAAAGAAAGAAAAAGATAATCAAGATGGAACTGATCCTAAGAAGATGAAAGGAGAAACTAGTAAGAAACATAGGAGAAGAAAGTTGGGTGTGCAGGATTTTCTGATTTTACAGGGGCAAGGACCATACTCCATCTTGGAAGATCTGTCCAAAAGGCCTGCAAATATTACATATGGTCAACTCTTGGCTATGTCTTCTGAGAAGAGGCGGGAGTTGCGAGGTGGACTCAATGCTCGAAGAAGGAAGGAGGTTGAGGTCCCTGTTTTGGAGGCAGAGGCAGATCCCTATGCTCCACAAGCTGAGGTATTATGTAATGGTATTTCAATTCATGATGTCTTAGTTGATAGAGGTGCTGCAGTTAATGTAATGACCGAGTCTGTAATGAATATGTTGGGTTTAAAAATTGATCGCCCTTCAACACTTATGTTAAGGTCATTAAATAAGGGAAAAACTAAACCAGAAGGTGTAGTTTCAAATGTGGCAATATTTATTATGGGTGTTGTATGTGTGGTAGAATTTCAGGTGATGAAAAATGGTACTGTTGCGTACCCAATGCTGCTGGGAAGACCATGGCTAAGGAGAGTTCATGCAAGAAACTATTGGAATGAAGGTTTCATGACACTTGGATGTGGTAGAGAGAGGGTGAAGATAAACGTGATCCCTCGACATCATAAAGCAAAACCTGTGGATTCAAGTGATGAAACTGATGATTGGACATCCTCTAATTACTCTAGTACCAGTGAAGTGGACACTGAATATGAAGAAAGCGAGGTGGATGTTTCAGTCATGGATATCCTGCCAGTCACACCAACTCATGACCCCATAAAATTATCTGAAGAATAAGTTGATGATCGTCTCCAAAAAATAAAGATTGGTGATGCTGTGATGGAGAGTGAGAAGGAATCCTACCTCAAGCTCTTTCAAAGGTACATACACCTATTCACTTTTGATTACAAGGAACTCCGTCAAGTAAGTTGGGTAGAACATTGTATTGAGCTGGTAGATGGTGCTAAGCCCATAAAGCAAATGCCATATAGAATGAATCCTAATTTTTCCAAGACTGTAAAAGAAGAAATAGATAAGTTGCTTGATGCAGGATTCATATTTGTTGTGGAGAATTCAGAATGGGTTTCTCCCATTGTGATCTCAATAAAAAAGAATGGGAAGCTACGCATTTGTGTTAATTACAGGAAGCTCAATAAGGCAACAAAGAAGGATCATTACCCTTTTCCATTTTTAGATTAGATCTTGGACGAAGTAGCTGGCCAGGAGTGCTATAGTTTTGCTGATGGATATAGTGGCTACAACGAAGTTCGTATAGCAGAGAAAGATCAGCTGAAGACCACATTCACCACTCCTTGGGGAACGTTTGCTTATAGAGTTATGCCTTTTGGGTTGTGTAATGCTCCAGCAACATTCCAGCGGTTGATGAATAGGGTGTTTGAACCCTACATTGGGACCTTCATTAGAGTATTTCTGGATGATTTTTGCATCTATGGGAGCAAGTTGGACCACCTGCACCAAATGGAGACAACATTTCAAAGGTTAAATGAAGCACAAGCCTCACTAAACCCTATAAAGTGTGTCTTTGGATGTTCTAAAGGCATTTTGTTAGGGCATGTTATATCCAAAGATGGTATTGGTACTGATTCTGATAAAGTTTCAAAAATCAAAGATTTACCATTTCCTCTTAATAGAAGTACTTTGGGAGCAGACAAATGAGCAGTGCTGAGGTAAACTATACTGTAACTGAAAAAGAGGCTCTGGCTATCATTTTTGCTGTAAAGAAGTTTAGAAATTACTTGCTAGGGCAGAAATTTATAGTTGTAACAGATCATCAGGCTCTGAAATATATTGTCAATAAGCCTAACCCATCAGGGAGGATAGCAAGATGGATAATTTTTCTACAAGAATTTGAATTTGATATTATAGATAGGCCAGGAAAGAAGCATGTCAATGCAGATGCACTCTCTCGAGCCTATGATGGTTTAGGATCATCTTGTGATGATGATGATTTTCCCGATGCAGCATTGTTCTCCCTTGACACAATCCCTAGTGAATACATAGATATTTGGAATTATCTGAATGAATTCAAGTTTCCTGATGGTGCCAATGCAAAGAATAAGAGAAAGATTACTCAAGCCAGTCGTCCATATTTTATTCTATATGGAGCATTATTTCGAATAGGACCTGATGGATAGTACAAGAGGGCAGTTGAAGGAAAGGAGTTGCTAGAAGAATTCCACATTGGTACATGTGGAGGGCACTTCTCTGGACAACTTACAACAAGAAGGATCTTGGATGCAGGTTATCACTGGCCCACTCTTTTTAAAGATTGTTATAATTATTGTAAGACATGTGATATTTGTCAAACACATGGTAACCGTAAGACTTCATCAGCTCCATTATGTCTTATTTTTCCACTTGGTCCCTTTGAAAAGTGGGGAATAGACATTGTAGGTCCACTTCCAACTACATCACGGAAAAATAAGTATATTGTAGTTTCCACAGATTATTTAACCAAGTGGGTTGAAGCTAGGCCATTGAAAATAGCTTCCATGGATGAAGTGGCAAGGTTCATATATGAACGCATTGTCACCAGATTTGGTTGTCCATTAGAAATTGTAACAGATCAAGGAAGCCACTTCATTAATGAGGTGGTAGAAGCCATAGTCAATAAGTTTTCTATTAAGCATAGGAAGGCAACAACATACAAGCCAAGCACAAATGGACAGGTGGAACGAACAAATTTTGTGTTGTGTCAAATTCTAGCAAAAGATGCAGCCTTGTAGGTACATAAATGGGATAAAAGGATTCATGCAGCATTGTGGGCATATAGGGCAACATCAAAGTCAGCAACAAGATACTCCCCATTTCAGTTGGCTTATGGCATTGATCCAGTTCTTCCTATTGAGTTTGATATTCCCACTGTGAGAGTTATGAAAAATGAAAGGATGGATGAAAGTGATTCAGTAAAAGAAAGGTTGGTACATCTTCATTTGCTGGAGGAAATGAGAGAAATAGCAAAGGATACAAGCCATAAGAAGAAAATGAAGCAGAAGGAATACTTTGATCAAAAGATCCAGTGGTCTCCATTTTATGTGAATGACTTGGTTCTAGTATATGATTCCAGATACAAAAAAAGAAGACAGAGAAAATTTCTTCCAAAATGGATGGGGCCCTACAAAATAGCAGCTGTGCATGAAAATGGTACGTACCAACTGGAGGAATTGGATGGCACTCCCATTACAAAATGGGTCAACCACGACAAGTTGAATATTTTCCAAGCACCAGAATAGTCTACGCCGAGGACGGAGTAGAAGCTAGGAAGGGGGAAGATGTCGACACTAAAATTTTCCTCCATAATTTCTATTTCATTAATGTATGTATTAGGAATAGGATGTTGTTAAGTATAATTAGTAGTAGCGTCTGATAGAAGATAACGATGCCGTCAGTACAGTGTCGCCAATAATGTGGAGTATGGTAATAGTCAAAGTACAATAGGAATGTTGTAAAAAGTAAATATTTGTCGTAAGTGGTCCGGTAATGTTAAAATGTCAAAGTTTGGGTAATTAGAGAAGTAGGGTCTACATGATTAGGAATTAGAAATATTATATTGGTAATAAGGACAAGGAGTGAGGTCATAAATATTTTGTGTATTTTATTTGTAAAAAGTCTAAAAATGTGGAACCCATGTAAAATGATAAGGTTTATCTTATCTTAAAGCAGATAAGAGTTAAGGTATGGAATATGATTCGTCAGAGTGGATTTCTTATCCTATCTTAGAGATAGGATGGATAAGCCTAGAAGTTCTATAAATAAAAAGAAGTAGTGAGAAATATTGTAGGAAGTGTGCGAAGGAAGCCATCAGTTTAAAGGTGTGTTGAAGAAGCCATAATTGTAAAGTTTCTCCCATAGTCTTGGTGAAAGTCAAGTGAAGTCAATAACACTTGAAGTACCTCATGGGTGAGATTGTAACAGTTTCATGTTAATATTATAATTTATTTTGATATTTCAGATTTTTCATCATTCTGTCTTATCATAGTCGATGGTATTCTTGTGTTATGTTGTTGTTTTGTTTCCATATTACATCCACCAAACCAAAGGCTGTGCATTAGTAAATAATCATAGCACGAGGAGTTCCCGGTGAAGAATTATCATAGTGCCGGATTGGTGATGACAGAGCCTTCATTTCCTATTCCCAAAATGATATGATTTTTCTTGAATTGTTCCTCTATAGATGTTTCCTAAAATACCTTGGATCACTTCATTTATCTAATATAAATCTCCCATATAAGTTGATCCTTTCTAGTTATCTTCTAAACGATGTCCTCATGCTGCAATATAGATAAAAATAACCAATTT
The DNA here is from genome assembly GCA_019776745.2 of Taxus chinensis. NCBI lineage: Eukaryota > Viridiplantae > Streptophyta > Pinopsida > Cupressales > Taxaceae > Taxus > Taxus chinensis. The sequence continues at coordinate 887,599,806 of CM034151.1, forward strand.
AGTGCTCGAAAGATAACTATTCCACCTCAAAGCTTAGTCTCATTGTGAAATAAAATTGGATCCATTATGTTTCACATGAAAAACACTTTAAATAATATTAACACTTTCCTCTCATCCAAAATGAAGATAACTCATACCTAAAGGGGATGCGTGAGCTGATAGGATGGCTAGAGGAAGGGTTCAAAATGACCAAGAGAGAGGTTATCAAATGCTGATATTAGTTGTCATGATCATAATTTAAAATTTTTCATGCTAGACATTTTGCATGACAAAAATACTGGATGACAGACTCTTGTTATAGGTTCAAACATGACTATTGAGGGTGAATTTAGCTACATGGACCTCACTTTGCACATATACACTGGGGGCACCCTCACTCCCCTATTATAGTCATAGTATTAAAACGTTCAAATATTTGCAATACTTCAAAAATACTAGTTTATATTTTGATAGGATGTATCTTTGATTTCTTATAATATTCTATGTTACACATTGCTTACCTTGTTACTTTGATTCATAATATGCTCTATCCTTTTTCCATAAACACATGCATGTTCAGATGGTACTTTGAGGCGAATGAAATGTATCTAGAAGTTATAACACAATGTATGATACTTAGCACGGTTCTCTACCAGTCCCACTGAGGCTCCTGAGGGAACCTACCTTTGCATGTACTTCTCTATATACATGTTCTATCATCGCAATATCTTCTACTTATATTTCCATTTCAACTATATGCTTGGTGACATAATTTCAATATTTCTAACATGATAATAGGTGCTTCATGTGTAACATTTATCTTGCAAGCACACTTCCAACCATGGTTATGTAGTTTACTTGTATCTTGTCTATTATTGTGTCTTAATTGACATTATTTATAGGTTATGCCCTATTCTTGATTGCATGTTTTTATTCTATAATCTTGAATTATTTAAGTGTATTGCAACATCTTGAGTGGTGTCTCATGTATTTAAACAACTACTCTCTATGTATTTTTCCATGTTACTACATGTTTTGATTAGTTTCTATTATATCATGCCATGCTTGTTTGTAAATAACAAATTTTTCTATCCTTTCCCATTATTTTACATGTTTCATGGTTGTTACCATGCACATTCACTATTCCCCATATAAGATTTCTATTTCAATTTTGCACATAATTTTAATCTTTCCTTGTTTGGGCCATGGTATCATTGGTTATCTCATCCACCTAAATGATGGGGGAAATCATCGGGTGATTATTTCACCTTCTCAGTAGTTTAGAAACTAGACATAGATTGCTACACAAAAATAAAAGAATAAACAAGAGCCAAAAAACTATTTCAAAATCACACTTGGGCCAAAATCAATGCAAGGACAAAATCATAGAGATTATATAGGAATAATGGGTGCTAGTATCCCTCCTAAGAGGTTATCTCTTATGGGAAAAACAAGTACAGTAATAGATAAAAAGGTTCTCAGTGATAGGATTTTATAATTTCCAGTAGCACATACTCAAGTACAGGTTATTATTAGGTAAAACAAGAACAAAACTAGTGGAAAATTTACATATTTTGGTGAAGGTAGATAATTGTGTTTTCTTTGGATCAAATAGGGAATGAAACCTAGGGAATATTTGGGGAAATGATATGCCTAGAATGATGTGTCATCCATGAACAATTTGTATTGGGCTTTTGACCATCTGCAATGAAACTAATCTATGGGGAATCATTAAAGGTTGGAGGGAAAATTCTATAACTCTCTTAATAATATTCCCTTGGTAACATGATGCCAAAATACTCAGTATGTCGACAACATGCTTAAATACCCAGTTTGGCTACATGGTGTCTAAATCCTTAGTACCATTCTAGCCATCTCCAAGGTAAGAAACAAACATGATTAATTCTTTGTCTTCTCTCATGAAATTCAAGTGTATTCTATCATTGATTCAAATATTTTTCAATACTCATTTATATTTTCACATTGACTAGTTAAATATCAATTTATTTATCATGAGCATTGAGTACATTTATCTTATTTTGCAGGTTCGACCTTACTCCAACAAAAGGTGACACACAAATGGAATAAGGATAAATATAAAGAACAAGATGCTTGGGAAAAGGTAATATTCAACGAAAAACACATGTATAATTTACATTATGCACATGAGGTAACCCTTAGGATCCTTATCGTATCTTAGATTCCATGGTACACATTTCATAATCTCCATTCAACATGATATCAAGAACAATCTTCATTCGGAATGCTATCAGTTACAACACCTTCAGATATCCATAAGGTACACTCTTCTTATCTACTTCATGCTACCGAATATTCATTCACCAACGTAAATTGCGGTAAATATTGACACAAAATCATGCACTTACTATTTACATCATGTTTCCAAGTATGTTATTATATGCATTATTCCTAAGAAAGAAAAATCGACATTGACAATGTTTATTTTTATTTTACATTACTTTATTGTTTTCATACTTATATTATTTACTTTTCTATTATAATCACTTTAATATTTGAAATTAGATAACATGTGACCTAACTCTATATTTTCTGTTATATCCTCTGAGAAAACTACCATTAAAGGCTAGAGCACCTAGGTGCTACTTTTTCCTTTAGGTGCTATTGTCCTTTTCCCTCCTTTTCTAAAATTTGAAATGCCACATTACTTGTTATTTTTTCTAGAACATTTATTATCACTTTGTGTTGGATGTTTTAGTTATTAATGATGAAATTCAAATAAAGGAATCATATATGTACATGACTTACTATTATTAGGGGCTAGACAATTTAAGGCTATTACTTCTTATCTACTACTAGGGAAGAGAGTAAGATTCAAGAACTACATTTGGGTTATATTATTCACTACATAGGATGGGATATTTCTAAATTCTATCACACACATTATTATTGGGGGAAACGTATTTGTATTATGCTATCTTGGTGTGAGTAGCACAAGGGAAACCTGTTAGGAAAACATTATTGAGTGATCCACATGGTTTGTTATATTATGTTGTGGTAATATGTAAATGAGTTGGTTGATTAAAAAATCATAGATATTTCATGTGTAAATAGGTTTGGTGGTTGTGAGAACACATGTAGAATAGGTGGGAGATATTATACGGTGGTTAAGTAGTTGAGAGTTTCTATAAATATTGAGCTTAAAAATAGGATGTCCCAATCCTATATATGTGTAGCACTCTTAAATGAAAAATAATGAAATATTATTATTGTGTGTAAAATGCTTTCAGTTTGATCCAAATCTATAAAACCTAGGTTCAATGGACATGATTCAATCACACACACAATATAACTACATAGAGTTTGAAATGCCAACACTCAGTGACAATCACATTGGGGTGACCATTGAAGTTATTTTCACTCAAGCATATGCATTATTTATTTCATATAGTGTTTTCTTTATCCTTATGTAGGTAGTTAGGGTTTGTTTTGTAGGGTTAGGTGTGACATAGGAAACCTACTATGAAGTGGATGTGAAAAAGAGAGAAAAGAAGAAGACAAGTTTAGACCCTGATAATATTTAAAAACAGATAATTTTCTAGGACATTAGTGCCTAGTTTAGACACTAACACCCAGGTGGTCATATCCTTATTTGGGTGGTTCTATTTAAAGGAGTTTCAATTTCTAGGTTTCTACATGAAGCATACTTAATCTAGATCCAACCTATTCCACTTAGGTGCCAACCTTGAATTATCCTAGATTTCATAATACAAGATAATTCATTCTCATATCAATATTACTTATCTTTTTCATGATAGAAATTTCATGCTAATGTTATATCTATTTGATCTCATTCCTCTGATAATATTTAATTCTATTAAATCAATTCAACCCTTTATATTAATATCGCGTGGTATCGCTAATCAATGCCAACTGGGGAACCTTTTTGAGAAGGAAAAGGTTCCCAACCATCAAGGTGAAGAGGTGGATATCCCTATCCCCCGCGATGAAATGTGAGGGACAATGGTGGTGAGGTGGAAATACCCACCTATTTATAAATTGTGAGAGTTGTGCTAAGAGTGACTTGTTGGTGTCATGTTCATCTTGGATTACTCTCTCAAGATAGTAAGGGAAACAAAATATATATATACTCGATGAACCATTTCCCCAATGATCCAAAAGCATCTATGTATGATGGGTAAAGGATATGTTCCAAATAGGTTGTAAAATATAGAAATCTAATCAAATAATGACTACACCATGTAGATAAAAATATTATCAAGGAGTGCTAAAGTTGTAAATCTAAAGGATAATAACCCTATTCCTATGATAGCTATAGGTTACTAATTTGTATAACTAAAATAAGATAAGTATCCTACTAGGATTCTGAAATAGAAAGGGAAACAACTAAGGTGTGGATAAAACCAAAAGGTATAATAATAATAAGATAATGTAATAAACCAAAGTAAACATACATCTTCTCTAACCTGTAGTCATGAATGACCAAATAAAACAAGTATGTACATAAAATAAGAGATTGAAGCAGGTTAGGAATAATTTCATGTAGTATGTGTGTGACTTGTGATGCATAATCCTCCCTAGAGACAACATCACTGAGAGAGAATCACTATGGATGGAGAAAGGGAAAATTCAATAAGAAGATATCTGACCCTAGATCACTATGGTGACCCGAATGCAAATGAGGTAAGCTCCAAGAATCCAAAGTCAACTAAAAACTGTGAAATAATGTGAGTAATAGTAGATCATTCTCAAGTGTACGTAAGCAAGTGATATAGAAGTAGTTAATGTGGTCCTAATAACAAGAAAATAAGAGGACATTTATACCTGATGCCATCACTCGTGGGTGATGACATCAACCATAGAAAAACCAAAATATGTTTTATTTACCATGGGAAATGACATCATCCTTGGGGGAAACCCTAAGGTATGAGGCTTAAAATATGAGGAGTGGAGGCTAAAATATCAATGGGAAAAAATGATGAATGTCAAAAGTGATAAAAAGTAAGGGTAATAATGTGAACAAGAAGTAGGTAGATATAATGGGATAAGTGGACATGATGAGCATAATGTGTGAACAAGGGGAATAAAAAAGTATGTATGGGCTGACTAAGGATAATAGAGGGATCTCTCAAATGATTAAGTCTAGCCCACATGACTAAGTGTGATCATACCCCAATCCTGACTAGCCCTTTAAGAAACCTACTTAAGAGGAGAATGAATCAATATACCCTACACAAAATAAATGGATAACAAGTGTAAAAAATATGATGTATAAATATGCCCCAAGTGAATATTATCATGTGTCACAATAGTGAAACATGAGGATGTATTTAGAAAAAGAACTATGCAACAATATTGAAAGGAAATGTTGAAAGTAAATAACTGAATGTTAAATGAAATATACCTACTTGATACTTAATTACTAATTTCTCTTGTCTCACATGTGGCAGATATAATAATTTCTTGGAACCGCAAATAAGAAAGATTGAAAATAATCACTAGAAGAGAATCATTAAAATAAGACATGCATCACCTAGTTAGGAGTATTGTGGGAGGGATGATATGTAACATTGAAATGATGGAAAAATGAGGTTTCCAATGATAAAGTGGTATAGAGAAGTGTAAAATGTTGAAATGAGTGGCTCACTACCATGAACGTGGAATAATTTATGACATGTTTGTAGGGTTAATAATGTAAAATATATGGATATTTTAAGTTTGGAGGAAATCAAGATGAAAACCAGCTTTGAAAATTATTGTAAATAATAAAGGGGGAAGTCATTTTTCACTAAGTGAGATTAAGATATATTGAGATCTGATAAACCCAAAATTGAGAAATTTTTAATGATGATGATGAGAGTATAAGGTGGCTAGGATAAGGAATGCGATGGGGAGAATCCCAGGGTAGGTGTTGTTTTGAAATTGGGAATGGGTAGCTAGGAGAAAAGGGAAAAATATACATCAAGGAAGATTTAACTAGTGCAATTTACCCCAGAGATAGTCAAAATGTAGATCGAGTTGAAGCGTAGGTGGGTTTGGGAGACTTTAAAATTTGGAGGACATTAGGCTAGGTTTTATAATTAATTCATAATTTTTCACGAGACCTTGAAATAAATGGGATTGACCATGCTAGAATGAACCATCATTATAGGGTTGATAACATCTAGCTGAGGGAGAATTTATACCATGGATTATGATGTCCTATCAATAGGGATAATGCCATAAGGGAGTTGAGAAATATTAAGGGGACGATGTAATTCTGCCAACAGAGCTGATGTAGTAGGAAAGTTTAAAATTTTGAATGTTTTGGATGAATTTTGTTGATTTGGAGGATGAAGTTTTATGGATATTTAATGGGTATTTGTTTTTTTATGTTTTACAGGTGTGACTTAGGTTTTTTCTATGGATATCAATGGATGTGGTATGTATATCAGGGGTAATGAGGATGTTTTACAAACATGACATTACACAACTACAAGGCCTCAAAATTGGAGGCATTATGTAGATTGTGTGGGTTCTAATTGATGTAGGATTGATTTAGATGTTATTAATACATTGAGAGTTTTGGTCCAAAATCCTCATGTGGAGGGAAGATAAAGAGATTATAGAGGTTGTAGTGACACAATAATATGTTCATGTTATTATAGGATTACCAATTCAATGAGTCTATATGTTTTGTGATATACTGTTATCTACAAGAGAGAGGAGAGATCTCACACGATCGGCCACAAATAATGATGAGTATCACATAGGATCATTGATGATTAGATTGAGTTTCATATATATTATACACATTTGAAATATACATAAGGCTATCAATGTGATGGTTGTGGAATGAGCCTTGTGTCACAAGGTAGATGAAGTAGTACCATATTTTGTGTTAGTGATATGCAAGGATTCTTTAAAGGTTGGGATAAAATTTAATTGGTGCACAACCACATGGGTGTAGCTAGTGCATGATTTTTATCAGATTTAAGTGAGGTAGTAGAGGGTGATAGGTTCCACCATACTTTTTTCAGCTCATATATATGAGAACTCCCTAATGTATAGGCATATATGTACTCTGCTATAGGTGTAAAGATATGCCCCAAGGATTTTAAATTGGGAGAGAGGCCCAACATCGAAGCTAGTGGTAGGTTTCATGATATTGGTTTAGGTGAAATGAGATAAGGTAGTGTGGGATCCCTATATAGGGACAGTGGACTAATGGACCAGTTGGCCAACTATGGTGGTATCCAAGGGGATATTTGAGATCACATGGCATTACATGTGGTTGGTGGAGACATATCTAGTGGATGGTGTACCATTATAGTTTAGGCATCAAGATCATGTATTAACCCCACCTCTCCTAGAGTATTGATAGAGACATGTGTGTAAGAGAGAGAGAGTAGGGACTAGGGAGAGAGGGACTAGCGGTAGGCATACCACCATTACGACCACATTGAGTAAGGGCTACCCCAAAGTTAGGAGGTAGGTGGAAGTGATAGAGGGAAAGCACAAATAGATCTTAAATAGTGGAGGTCAAGGATAGCCCTAAGAGACAAGTTGTTGAAGAGGATGTGGGACTAGTGAGACCCCAGGGATGAAACCATGAGTGGTGGATATGAAGGCATGGAGGAGAGAACGTGATCCCATATACTGACATATATGATAGTTATCTAGGGTAGATGGTAAATGTTATGAGGATTTCACCCATGATATTGATGACCCAAGTTAGGTGGGTACGGTTAGTAGGAGAACGTTGTCTAAGATATGAGGAGGTGCGGTCAATGTTTGGAGGATGATAAGATGACGTGGTCGTAAGAGGGAATCTCACATAAGTAGGTAAGCATTTGAGATTTGGAATGATAGGATATTTGAGATTATGGTGAGATAGATGTTTAGTAGATGTATAATATATGGATAATTTGTTTTATAGGGTGGACTATCGATGTGTTAGAGATATTTTATGTAACTTTGGTTATTTTTTTTTATTTTAATGACCTAGGGTTGTGAAAGTGGCATAAAATTATCTAACCATGGAGATATCACCTATCACCTTGTCAGAGAAATATTTTTTCAAGGACAAAATCTAGAGTTTGTCAATGCTTGCAAGACGTAAGTCCCTCCAATTCGAGATGGGGCAGATCCCATTTATTAAAATATAGAAAAATTATACACTAAAATATATATCAAGGTGGTTGTAGACTGAATAAGGTATATAAACACCCTTATTGTGACTGTAACAATATATAAGAGAGAAAGAGATGGGAAATATAGGCAAGTGAGGAGAGAAAAAATGAGGGGAATCCTATTAATTAATTGAACCCATATTTCATTAACTATAATGTAGAGATATTTCCAGTTCAAATCGGAAGACACAAGAAAACACATGTAATTTAGCATATAAGAATATGAAACAAAAATAGAGATCGACATAAAGCTCATATGTTGATTTCCATCACATTTGTAATAGGCACAAAGTCCCTTTAACATTACTAAAATTTCCATACATTTGGCTAGGTGAAAAAAAGGAGAATGAAGGAATCTTACTAAGTGGGGAATATAATAATTACAACATACTATAGAGAGAAAAAACCGGCCCTTTATAATGGAGAGGAAGATCCAATATATAAATAAAATAAACAACATTTCATATTCCTATATGACCATCTACATTCCTTTCTAGAATGAGATTTTTTTTTCCTAATTTTAAGAAAAGCGATTTAAAAAAAATAGAATATGCAGTCACTTAAGTTACTTTTCAAAAAAGTTCACTCCTTAACAAATAATTATAAATAACTTAAGTTTCTTTTTGAAAAACTGATTTCTCCATGAGAGGATGGGGAGAAAAAGAAATAAGAAGAGGAAGAAAAATATTATTCCATAGATGGAGCACATGAAGACATATATCCTTGGATGTGTTGCATTGGATAGATCATTTGACATTTCACTGCTAAGTTAAATCTAAGCATTACTTTCTCCGACTTATCTTCTATAGGGGATGATGGTATTTGTAATGATTTCAATCTAGTGATTAACTTACCCTTGAATTATACTACAATGCTTAAGAAATTTTGGGATATTTTGAGTTGCATTAGAAATGGGATCCTCATATCTGGGAAAGGGGGGACCATGAGATGATCACCATATGATTTTTGGTTAGATAATTCTCCTTTCAAAATTTTCCAGACGTGCTCACAGAGTTCATGTAATGATACAAAATCATAGTGTAATGAAGGGCGTCTCTTAGTGCTCAGGTGGTCGTTGACCTCTTCCTTGATTTCTTAACCTCGGTTCAGGTGATACAAGAAATTTTCCATGGCCTCAGCGAGGGATCTCATTTTCCACTTGATTTTCCTAACCCATGTTCACAAAAAATTACATTCCGTACTTAAAAACAATTTCTTATCGAGAAACAAGTTGGGATCGACGGAGCTCATCTCATGAATGACTAGAAAAAATGTCATTCTGGTGGTAAATTTCCTGTTTTATCGTAGAGAAAACATCTTTCACTTTATGAGTTGAAAAATTGGTGATCTTGTATATGTTGATTACTTTAGGGAGAAGGTCAAAATGTTTTCGCATGACTGATTCAATCTATACTTCAGTCATCCTTCCAATCATGCTAAAATTCCGAGCTTCTTGAACAATTTGTGGGTTAATTTTATTCAATTGAGTAATTAACCTATAGTGAATAAGGAGAGGATCCTTAGGCTCCAATAAGTTATGAACGTATGATGTTAATGCATGAACATGAATCTCCAATTTCTCTTCAATTTCTTCACATTTCCTTGTTTAAGTGACCAATTTAGTAGCTTTTTATGAAATTTATGAATATCACCTTCAAAACCTAGCTCTCCAAGAGGATACCTAGTCATATCAGAATCAGATATATGTATTTTAGATTCATCTTTATCCACCCTTTGATTAGAGAACTCAATCAAATGAGAACCCGAGGCATCGATCATGAGTTGAGAAGTCAACTTGGATGTTAAGGGATTAGGTGTGAGTTTTCAAATTTCAGGAGATATTTAAACCATTGGAGCCTTTACTTTAGTGATTACATGTTGATGGATTTTTTATAATATAGTGAACCATAGGAAAACATGACCTATAGAGGAAGATGAATAATGAATTGTTAGACTACCTGTAGGGAAAAAGAGATCAAGTCTGGGTTTTGAACTGGAGAAGGTTCATTGTCACTGTCGATGTGAGATTTCATTGGGAATCCACAGGATTAGTGAGGTGATTGCATGAGGGGATCAAGAGACTTGGATTTGTTCCTAGCTAGAGAGATTATGAATTCTCTTGGTTTAAGAGTATATTGATCAACCCTTCCCATTGGAAATTTTCTATGAGTAGACTCAATGTGAGACTTTGGAGATATTTTTTGGGGAAGTTTTTTTACTTAAGTGATGTCATCATTCATAGGACCTCTGATTCTTTGACATATACCTTACTTTCTAACTAATAGGATTTTCTATAAGAAGATGAAGGTGTATAGTTGAGTTCATGTACCTTTTTAAGAAAACTATTTCTTCAAAATCTAAAGGATGGCCACAATACGGGTTAGGATGTTAACAAGCTCCACAACTAGCCAGTCCACAGGAAAGTGGAGTGTGAAGTAAAAAAACTCTAGATATCTAGGTTCAAACAACTCGTTACCCTCATCCATTATATCCTCTGTGACCCATTTGAGATGATAATATTTCATTTGTTGTATTGTCATCCTAGAGAAGTCTTGTTGCCAAAATTTTATCTCATCAAAATAATTTTCCCATTAATCCTCTATTTTGGGCCAATAAACAATGATAAGATTCTTATATTCAGTTCCCATATAATACTTCGAATCAAATGATTTCTTGGTGTAGTAGGAATATATGTTGAATGATAATAGGGAAGCTTTGATGTTACCTATATCTCTTGAATTCCTGCAAGATTAAATGTTTAGATGAATTGGGAATGTTACTCCTTTCTTCCTTCTTTCATGACACTTGAGGTGCACTATAGACAATCACCGACGTACCTCAAAGGGGACCAAATTATTACTTGGATACTATTAGAATATAACAATTCACTACATTTTATATGACAACCCCATTGAAACTTTTCCCCCTTTTGGGTCAAATTAGTCAAAATTATTAAAATTACAAAAATTGGTCAATTTCAAAGTTCAACTTCTAGGAAGGGTTTTGGGAGCATCAGAGCATTTCAAAAGTCTTTGTTATAGTAAACATAAAGGTATCATAGTTTTCTTTGTGATGAAATGATTTAGTAAGCATTTTGGGAGCTTTGGGATGGTATTGTGAAAATTTATTCTTAGAAAATTTTAGAGAAAAGGGAGTGTTCCTACTTCATTGAAGTTCAAACTTCAGTGAAAGGTTTTAGGGTCCTCATGAAGTATTGGGAGATCATATCCTAGGAATTGGAAATATCCCAGATCCCACTTCATGATAGAGTAAGTGTGATAAAATTATGGGAGCATATAAAACATAAAAATTTCCAACACTAACACAAAGTGGCCCATTTATACATGATTTTTTCATGGAAGATTTCAGAAACCCTAATCAGAGTTGGGAGCTTAAAAAATATCAAGTGAGAGTATATTTAATTCTCTTCAGGACCCAAAAATTTGTTTGGCTTGTTCTTGTTGAAAACAATTATTACAACTCAGGTCATTGTTGCATCACCATTGGTAAAAAACCTCATTTTAAATCTTCCTAAATTATATCATTGGATTCCATTTCCCATTTACATGCAATTTCATATATTATACGTCCAAAATTCATCAAGGATAGACTTCGGGGTGAAGAAAACACTCTGAGGTGAAAAGAATATGTGCAAACCATGATCTAACCTCCACTTTGGCACACTTACACACTTTTGGTGTCCGTTTGCACCCTTGACGTAATTATGACGTATAATTGCATGCCATAAGTGTGGCCTCTTCTGATTGGTTGGAGTTTTACAATGATAAAACACAAGGATGACAAAAATGCATTTGAAGGCTTAGTTTGACTTGATGGTTGGACCCAATCTTCCCTCCAAGTGGATTTTTAAACCTCCATTATACCTAAGCACACTTATGAGGTGAAATTACACCCCATAGGTGTGATGTCACCCGATTGATGGGGGTTTTTACATGGTGGAAGACACAACATGGTAAAAAAATAATAAAATAAAGCATGGTTGCAATTTCATGTGCAAACCCCATCTCTATCTCCACTCTAACAACACTTTTTCACCATCCTTGCACCCAGAGTGTACTTATGAGGTGTAATTGCACCTAAAAAGTGCATCATAATGTAAATGGGCTTCTACTTCTCCATCTCCACCATATAAAGGCACCAAACATTCTTTTCCCCTCAAAAAACTCAAAGCATCATATAGTGAGTTCAAAAAGTGCAAGAAAACCATTAAATCTCATCTTAGAGCTAGTTCACCACGTTCAAACTTAAAAAACTCCCATTTTTGTCCTAGAGTTCCAATATTGTTTTCTTCATATCTTATCATTCCAAACTTTGTTTTCCACCAAATTTGGACCAAAAAATCCTCATTATGGAGACTTCAAGTAGATTTATAAAAAATATAAATTTGTAACCTCCCCAAAGTATATATATATTCATGAATGTCTTTCTAGCCATTATACCCCGAGTTTACTTAAAAACACCATTTTAACAACGAGGCTTGTGAAAAATCCCCAAGAGAGAATAATTTCAAACTTTAAGCACTCACTAAACTCCTTGAGCTAATAATTTTGAGATATCACACATGATATGATGCAAGAAGAATCCCATAAAATGAGCCAATCCTTCTTTCAGCTCCAAAACCCTTGCAAATCCCATGCCTATGAAAATTTGATTCGATTTTTTCTCCCAAACCCCACAAGATAACCGTTGTCCCAAAATAACTCCCCTAGTTATTTTTGATGACATAAATCTTCATTATGATTATGAGGTTCAAGACTCAAGAATGTGCACACACTCTGGTGGTTTCCTTGGCACATTAATTGGCTACAATTATTCTACACACCCTTACACACCTCTCCTTCTCTCTTACTTTATCTTTTATCATTCTCCCTTTGCATGCATTGCTTGTGCACCCACTTTCATTACCATTCTCGAGCATTACTTGCATGTACATCTCCATACTTGTCCTCCAAATTGGCCACATCCCCTGGAATGCATCCTACACACATACTCTTCCCCTTGAGCTTCACACATTTCCCCATACTCACTTTCCTTGTCCGCATTATCCCCTTGTGCATCTTTGCTTTGCATTTTCACACTTCACATTTCCTTTCATGCTGGCTTGCTTCACAAACCCTTTTCTCTAGTCTTCGTACATTCATTCATTCTGATGTATGCACCAACTTACATACTTGTATCCTTATACGAATATTCCCCTTTACTCTACACTTACATGCATCTATTTTGCACACCTGTCTTTTGATTTATTGCGCCTCTTACTCACCCGTGTACCAAGGGCATTCATCCACAAAAATTATTGAGCCATGTGGAAACCTGTTAGACTTGAGTATGTCACACGCAACCTAGCAAAGTGTGAAAACTAGGTGCTAAATCCTTGTGATGAAGCATTGCATGGTAGAAAAAGTAAAATAACAGGATAGTCAGCCAATTACATGGATCAATCAGAGCGCGCCACATGTATTGTGTGTTCCTTTTACACTGTAGACTTCAAAACGTCATAGCTTTTGCCACAGGGCTCAAATCCATGCGCTCTTGATCTTGTTGGAAATATGTTGTTGTGGGCTACACTTCAAATTATTCAAAATCATAGTTTAGAGGAATTTAGTAGGTGAAAAGTAGGGAAGTGCATTTTAGGACATTAATGCATAGATTCAATAAGCTCAACCACCTAGATTTGATTTGATTTTCCCTCTTTCCTTCTTCCATAAGAAAAACAAACATGAGGAGATTAATCTAACAACATTGTAGGTGGATTTGTAGGCATTCAATGCTGGTTATTGGTGGTTGGAAGTTTGAAATTCGAGTTTCCCTCTTCTTCCTTTTCCCTTTCTCTCCTTCTTCTTCTATTAATATTGGAACAATTCTCATTGTAAATGGTTGGACCCCTTTAGCTTGCTAAGGACTTTTGTTCCTTGCATTTTAAGTTGCAGGCCTTTAGATATGGCTCTTTGCATGTGGATACCGACATCATATGCCATTTTAATTAACTTTTCATTTCTTTGAATTAATAAAAAAATGGTTTTATGGCTATTCTCTGCCTTGGTTCATTTTTATTTCACTTTCTTGCCTCTCTTTTGTATTGTTTGTTTGTTGTGCTTTCTCACATTCCTTTTTTGATTATAAACCATGGAAACGAATGTACGAGTGTGTATCGAATTGTGATATGTGTGTCTATCCTCTCTGTGTGTATTCTATGTTTTTTGCTTAAAGCTAATTGTGTTCATCCCCCTTTTTTGGTGCTATCACCTCCCCTTTAGCTTAGATTTCATTTCATGCATTCTCCTTCTCACCCCCCCCCCCCTTGGAATCTTAGAGTAGTAATAGGTAGCTACATTTCCCTTCATAAGAGTACTTATAGTAGTAGAAATAGGTAGAGGAATCAGCCTTCTCCGAA